>JAKFHU010000194.1:1200000-1939641 GCA_023783475.1 Daubentonia madagascariensis
GCCAGAATACAATGGAGTTACATCTTTAAAGTGCTGAATGGAAAACAAAACAAAAACAAAACAAATAACCTGACACCCAGAATCTTATACTCAGCAAAAAACATCTTTCAGAAATGAAGATGCAAGATTTTGTCAGATAACAATAGGCAGAGAATCCCTTGCTAGCACACCTGCCCTGGCAGAAAGTGTTACAGCAAACTCCACGAGCAGGAGGACGCCAGACGGAAATCTGTATCTACACAGAGAAACTAAGAGCACCAGAAATGGTAAAAAGCGAAGATAAATATAGAAGACATTTTTTCTTATTTTTAGTTCTTTAAAAGATAGTTGAATATCTAGAGCAAAAATGTGACGTTATAACATATGAAGAAAGAAAATGCACAACTATAGTACAAAGGATATAGGAAGAAAGAAATGAAAGTATATCGTTGTAAGGTTTTTATACTATACATGAAATAGTGTAATATTATTTGAAGGCATATTGTAATAAGTTAAAGGTATATATTGTGAACCCTAAAGCAAGGCTGACCAATAAAACTTTCTACAATGATAACAATGTTCTATATATGCACTAACCAATAAGATAGCCACTAGTCACATGCAAATTTTTATTTTTAAAAATTAATTTAAATTTAAATATCCACATGTGATTAGTGGCTACCATATTTTAACATGTAGCTTTAACACAACCACCAAAAATTTTTAAGAGAGAGAGAATTAATAAGCCAATAATGGAGATAAAATGGAATCATAAAAAAACTGCTTAATACAAAGGAAGGCAGGGAAAGAGAGGGAAAGGAACAAAGAACAAATGGGACAAATAGAAAATAACTAGCAAGATGGTAGATACAAATCTATTCAGATCAATAATTATATTAAATGAAAATGTTCTAAACAACCCAATTAAAGCACAGAGGCTGTCAGATTGAATAAAGCAGCAAAACTCAACAACATACTATCTAAATAGTTTAGAGTTATGATGATAAATAAGTCATTCTAGATGTTTTAAAAAGGACACAACGTTCAAATGGTCACATGAATTGAGGTTTTGGAAACACTGCTATTTAATCTGGCAATTAGGAGATGTAAGTAGTCTCAGCTGGGCATTCTTTTCAGCTTTGGTTTTGGCACTATAGTTTTCTCTTTATTTTACCATTAACTCTTTATCCTTTTCTATTGCTTCTCCACTTAAATATTGGGGGTTACAAGATAGACCTCTATCTTTGTAGATAGTATATTAGGAGTTGTAAGACAAATAGGTCCAGGTTGCATGGGAGCATAAAGCCGTGGACCTCCTGGGGGAAGGCAGGAAAAGCTTCACTTTTCTCTTAGATGAAGTGATTCCTAAGCTAAGATTTTTTTTTAAATTTTTAAATTAATTTTAAAAACCATAATTTTCTTTAAAAATCAAGCAAACAAATGGAGTTGGAGCACTCCACCCAGAAGAGCAAGGGCCTCTGCACACGGCATTGTCCTGGGGAAATGCAAACAGCTCAGGCCAGGAGGGTATCAAGTGGGGAGATAAGATTGAGGAAGAAGGCAGGGCGGGGTCCTGGAGCACCTTCAAGGCCATAGCAACGCGTCCAGGGAATACCCAATGAGTTCTAAATTAGCGTAATAGTTATAGGGAAGGTGATGACACGGGCAGATTCCACAGATATTTATTAGGAACTTCCAGCAGATGGGTAACTGGATGTGGGAAGTGGAGGGGAAGAAAAGGAGGAGACGGAAGCCGCCACCCAGACACCGCGCGGCTGACACTGACACGGGCAGGGGAAGAAGTCTGAAGGGAAGGTGATGGGGTCAGCTGTAGACATAGTACTTAATAAGTATTTCTGCTTTCTATTTTTTCTTTCTTCTTTTTTAATTATTGATTTATTTTAATGAACACTGCACCTTTTTCCCTTTAACCTGACATCAAAAAGTATTCAATGAAAAATTAGTTTTTGTATATGCTAAAGGTAAGTCAATATAAATTTGATTCTAGTAGTTTAGACAAAGACTAAACTTATTAAACTGGACAAAGACTAGTAGTTTTATTGTGCCTTAACCCAAGGAGTCTTAGATAGAGAAAAAACTATATAATTTTAAGTAAAATTAGATTTAAGACAGTGGTAAGAGTGCACTAGGGAATTTTCCAGCTACAGCAGCTCAGGTCCTTCTCTGTGTCCCTTTTACCGCCCAGCACTTAAAGGCAGGTGTTCCAGTGCCGCGTCCTTGGAGGATGCCCAGTCTGTCCCTGTGCTGTCATCCCGGACACCCCATGATGACCTTACTGAAGTAACAGGCGGGGCCATCTATGGCTAGTGGTGGAAATGGAGATCAGTCTGCTAGTTTGAGAAGTAAAGGACTGAAAAAGCTGCTGCTGATGGTGAAGAAAAGACGAGAACTAGGGCGAAGGAAGGGGGTGAAGGGGAGTGTGGGGCAGTGGTCGGGTAGAGGGGGGAGCGGCTTGCAGAGAGTCCCCGGTGGTCACGCGTGCAACACACACTTCTTCCAAATTTATCCACATTTCTGACATATTAACTTGTAATCTTAATGCATCTTTACATAACATTCCAGCAAGAAGTGATTTGTGCCTCAACCCCTTGGATGTCTGAAGCCAGAAGATAGATGGGAACACTTCATATGTATGCATGTGTATGTAGGTGTGTACAATGATATCTTTTGATACTTGGGAACATATATATGCATATGCAGTATACAATATACAGATACTCCTCGATTTATGATGGGTGACATCCCAATAAACCCATTGTAAGTTGAAAATATTATACGCTGAAAATGCATTTAATACACCTAACCTACAGAACATCACAGCTTAGCTTAGCCTACCTTAAACATGGTCAGAACACTTATATTAGCCTAGAGTTGGGCAAATCATCTAACACAAAGCCTATTTTATAATAAAGTGTTGAATGTCTCATGTAATTTATTGAATACCATACTGAAAGTGAAAAACAGAATGCTTGTATGGGTACTGCAAGTACGGCTTCTACTGAATGTTATCATTTTCATGCCATTATAAAATCGAAAAATTATAGGCTGAACCACTGTATTGTAAGTGGGGACTGTCTGTATATTATTATATTATATATATCATATATAATATATGCATATGCCTACATATTATATAGATAATATTTCCAACTATCAGACTAACAATTATACAATATATATTTAATAATGTAAACATATAAAAATATAATACATATAAAATAATATATAATACAATATTTGGTTTTATATAATAACATATGATATTATTAATATCATATATTATAGTATGAGAACATTATAATCACTAGATGGCAAAATACATCCTGGGAGACCTGAAGGTTTGGGTTAGCAAATAGTTCTGACCAGACTTTACCCATAGATAATATCTTCTGCGAAGACTGTTTTCCTGTGGACTATATTCCTAGGGAGATATGTCATCAAGGAGGAAACATGGTGACCAACTCATATACGATAATAACCTGACACTATTAAGTGGCAGTCTCTCAAATGAACCCCAGGTCTCTATACATAGTTTGCCCAGGGGCTAGCATTACTAACTATTTAATAATCACCTCTTCATTGCTTATTCCCATCCTGCAAATGGATATCTCAGATGTCAAAAGTAATAATTCACCACTAAATCTAAATTAATCTCTAATATCCCCCCACCCCCAACAAACATTAAACATTCACAATACTATGGCAGTGTGTCATCTTCAGAGCTGATACCTGAAGCATATGGCCCCATCTGCAAAAACAACTAAAACATCTGCACTAGAGACACTGACTGCACGCAATCTAGCACCTGCCAGAGGCACGTTTAAAACATCTTAATTTAAGAAAAGAAATCTAGTGGACATGATAGCTGTTCCTTCCTCTAGGCTGTCCACATCATAACCCTCTTAAAGCTGATCATCAGAAAGCACAGAAGCTGGGCCTATCTCAGGGCCCTGCAGAAATGCCTCCCTGGTGAAGACTGGATAAATTGCTAGGTGAGCTTACTTCCAGGAAAATTGTAAATATATAATATTGTTTTATCAGAAGATGAAAATTATATACCCCAAATATTTTCTTTTTGTCATCACTTCTGGGAAACTCAGTTCCCAATGACAGGACTAGCTCTTCCTGTTTGTCTGGTACTACTGACACGTTTCCTCCTTTATTTAGACAAGTCAAATGGGTCCGACCGGCTTGGCTTACAGCCAGTGAAACCCTAGGGTTAACAGTGTAAGTTAATCTTGGCCTGCAGTATGAATTTCATATTTCAAATCCTTGTGCTTTTTCCCCCGCCCACAGGTGCGCTGACCCCTGGGTGAGTATGGAGCCATACCGGTGCTCCCTGATCCATCAGGTAGGCGCCGTGGCCCCGGTGGACAGCCTCGCGGTATTCTCGCTGGGCTTCTTCCTTCTCTTTAATCTGGAAAGGATAATTTTTAAAACCACTCCTTATATGAAGAGTGACTTCAGACTTTAATAAGGAAAACTACATCGATGTTTATTAAAACCTAGGCAAAAACAGAAAACTAAGAGTCTGTGATGAATGGAAACATACAAAGTGATCATCAAAACGTATTAATACTTATCTGGTAAGAATCTGAACCAGGAAAGGCTGACTAAAGAAAATTCTCTTTAGGTTAGGACCAAAATATTTCAGAGTCAATTAGTGGAAAAAAATGTTTGGTTGGGACTTTATGTTGAACAAAAGAATAATAAAGTTTATTTTCAGTTTAATAAATTCTGGGTTGGGATTGCAACTGTGAGCCAATCCTTGGAATAAACAGAGTGAGTCAACTGTTATTTCTTTTGGTACAATTTGTTTTTAGAAAGCTACAACAACAGTCTTCACTTCAGTTTGACTTTTATAGCAGGGTGGAAGGATCAGTTTTTGCAAAAATATATGTGGGTTTCACCAATTTTCGAATGTGCTTCTCTTAAACTTTTGATATTGAAATCTGTCTTTTCTGAAGAGCCCACGCAAACAATTTGCGAGACACTGACAGTGAAGACTGGACAGATAGGGACAGAAAGCAGTTCATCCGGGAGGGCGTTTGAGCGGAGACTAATTGTGTAAGAGTTGGTTCTTCAAAGATTATTCCTGTTTTATGATAAGGCCTCTACTTAACCTTATAGCCACAGGACTCGGAAAATGAAGATTGGAGTAAATGGGAAACTGCCTCTGAAAGCGGAGAGTGGTCACAACGCACTTTCTCCCCCTACCTCTCCAACTATGTGCTTCCCGTTGATGAAGGCCTCAAAGCCACACACAGCCGCCTTCTCGTCCAAAGGAAAGATGTATTTTGCCTCAATGGGCACATGACTTTGATTTGTGTACGTCTGAAAAACAATGACCTGAAGAAGGAAAAAACGCATATATTTGATGAGACCACATAGAAGAACATTTGCAGCAACAATAACCAATAAAAACAATTTTGCATATTTGCTTTAAATTCCTTCAAATTTTAATCACATCCCTCAAATTTCCCAACCCTGGTTTCAGGGGTCAGCATATTCCACCTCAGCAATGTTGAGTGCACATCATGTGACAAAATGCAGCGGCCGTATATTTAGGTAGTTCGGACACGTCGGGCTAGAATATAAGTCACCTGAAGCCATACAAACACTGACTGAGCAGAGACAACATAGCTCTTGTTAAGATGGCTGGAAAAACAGCCCCCTTGAGGGCTTTGATGCCTCTTTAGTGTCACATGGGCTGGAAACTATTCTAGAATAGTGCTTCTATCCGATCTGCTTTCGGGTCTTGGCATTTTCCTCTCTACACAACCCTCTGGTGGTTTCTCCTTATCTCTTCTTTCCTTGGTTCTTCCAGAATCAAGTTTTTTCTACTCCTTCATTCCTATCTGTCATTTATTGTTTTCCGATTAATCTTTCTAACAGACTGTGTTCATCACATCACTCCCTGCTCAGGAAAAGGCAGGAAGCCTTAAATATTTGAAAATTAAAAAAAAAAAAACAACCTCAGACACATAATAAACAGTAAAATTTTAAATATGTGACAATAACAAGACAAAAATATTTAACAATTTGTAATCAATAATCTCTGGGAAGAGACCAAAATGAAAATTAAAAGAAGATAACTTATTCAAAAATGTTGTCCACACCTGGATTTACTGTAAGCTGGGCTGCCCCTAGGGCTGCAGGGTGACAGGAAGAATTTTCGAGGGGCCCCTAATATAAGCAATTTGAGTCTTCCCAAATCAGCAGAGCAGCGTCCTCCTGGACACCCAACCTCTTGCCATCCTGCAAACAAACGCCTCACTGGCCAGCAGGAGTGATCCCTGGAATCTGGGTCTGGCCACCACCCAAGATGCTGCAGAGGTGCGAGTCCTGGAGTTTCTCAGTGCTCTGGGTGACCCGACATGCCGTGGCAGAAGGTCAGAGAGCACCTGCAGGGAGGTGCTGGGATGGACTCTGACTGGGAGGATGCCACATGCTGCTCCCTGGGCTACGCAAGGAACTCTATCCCTCCCTCGGACTCCCACAGTTTTATCAAACCCCTCCAAGGCACATATGCTTGCCCTGTATTTGATGAACAGGATGGCTGTCTAATCGTACTTGGTGTGGGCTAATGTGCCTTCCCACGCAGCAGATGTCAGGCCTGGGCCCGTCTTGAGTTCCCAGAGGTCAGGCCATGTCAACTTCATTCTCTCTGCAAATCACATTGTGTGGCTGGGCACTCAGAAAATCAGTAATTTCAGATAATGATGATGTGAGTATTTTTACCAGGACTTGGAACAGAAATGAATACACTGTAAATAATTTGACTTCTTAATTTTCTTCCGTTAGAAAGATTTGACCTTGGGATACTCAAGGACAATTTACAGGCCAGCTGTCTCATTGTAAACTAGTGAGAAATTAACCAAATTATGAGTAATTTTGGGGGCAAACTTCCCCAGGGGACAGGCCTCTTCAGGTTTGAAGTATCAAATGGTGCAAGTTGTCTAATCCAAAGTAAGACAAGAGGACAGATGCCTCTCGCTATAACATAATCGTAATTTGTTTTGCATGTGAAAAAAATGTCTTAGATCCTTTACATTCATTATATCTAATAACCAAAACACTGATGGGCAGATATTATTATTTCTAATTTATGGATGAGGAAACTGAGGCACAAAGAAGTTAAATAACTTCCCCAATGTTACAGCACTAGAAAAAATTGAGCAAGGATTCAGAGCTAAGCCTTTTTGAACACTGAATCCTTTGCTCTGTACAATCTGTACCATGTCACACTACAGAGTAGTGGTTAAGAACCTGGATGCTGGAATCAGAATGATCTGAGCTCAAATTTGGGCTTTATCTTATTGATAAAATGTCCCTGAGCCTCAGCTTCCTCATCCAAACAATGGGCATAATCATAACTCATAGAGTTTGGGGAAAATTAAATACTGCACGTGAAAAACTCAACCCAGGGCCTGATTTGTTGGTTACAGCTCCTAAATGGCTCCAGAGGGATTAGCAGATATAGAACATTTCCCAGGAGCCCATATCTGGGTCTTCCCAAAGGCTGTGACACTGCCCTGGGCTACCTCAGGGGTGTGGGTGTGGATCCCAGTGGACCCAGGGTATGGTTGTCGGCTGTATCCAAACTGCTCTTCCTCACCCCCCACACCCCATTTCCCCAGTTTAAGGTGATCACTAAAGTGAACCTAATTTCCCTCTACAGTGATCAAAACATCACAGCACTGGACTCTGATGTTCTTATTCTCCTAAGGCCTTTATGGTTGTTCAATGCAATCTTTAGTGTTGGGAGCCGATGATGAGGTCAGATCTTAGCAAACCCATTTAATTTTGGAAAACTGAGAACTTTCCAAGCTCCAGCACCACATCTGGCCACCTGGCTGCATGTGTGTCTCTGACTCTGCCCTCTGTCCTGTGACCTCGGACAACCAGCTGCAAGCCCCTGGCCGTGGCCCGGCTCGGGACTGAGTGTCAGATCACCCTCCTGCCCACAGGAGGACGGAGCTCCAGTGGATTCCCTCCTGCGTCGGCTCACACACGTGCTATTGTTTAAGTCTTAAAAGAAAAAAGAAACACTCAGCCTTACTTCTCTTTGGCTGCTGTCCCATTCTCTCTCCTGTCTCTTGATTCTTTCCTCCCATGCTCTCTTGAACTCACTCGGATCAGCCGCTCACCCCACTGCTCCATCAAAAAGGTGACCGTCAAGGTCACCAGTGACCTCCTCAACGCTAAATCCAGTGGTCAGGTCTCAGGCTTATTTTACCAGCCCCCCAGCAGCTTTTCCTCTCCTCGTAGCCTCCCCTCGTGTGTCTCCAAGGCTGCTCCCTCCACCTGTTGGCCTTCTCTTCTCTCTATGCTGATTCTCTTGGTGGTTTAATTGGGGCTCCTGACTTCAAACAGCATCTGAGGGGGAACCCCCATTTAAAGCCCAGGCTGGGTCTCTTCCCTAAACTTAGACTCGCATGTCGGGATGTCCAGTGCAGACGTCTTACATTCATGTGGCCACAGATGAACTCCTTGTGGCACCCCCAACCTCCTCCCTGCCCACCTTTCTCATTTCAGTAACAGCAAATGTGATCCTTCTGGTTGCTCAGGGCAAAAACCTTGGCGTCATCCTTGACGGCTGTCTTCCTCCTGTGTTCCATCAACAAATCTTATTGGTTCTGCCTTCAGTTCTTTGCTGGAATCTGTCACTTCTACACCCCCACTGCTAACATTCTGGTCCAAGTTGCCATCATCCTTGACTGAACCCCATAACAGTCCCCTATACTTGATGCCATGGTGTGCCCCAATGTCCCCTTCAGGACCAAGACTGCCAGGAGTGTCGCCTGCAGAGTCCCTCCCCAGAAACTGTCCGTGGCCAAAGACGAACTGCCTCAGCCAAGGTTCTGACCCCTCCCCGGCGCAGCCCATGTCCAGGGACTGGCCCCTGTGGGGTTACAAAGCCCAGCCCTCTTGTATCCATTCAGAACATCTCAGAAGGGCCACCCTGGCCCAGAGCTGCCCCCAAGGTCGTCTGAAGACTCATCTATGCTACGTTATGGTTCAACATTTCCTCTGCCAGGGCCTGCCTCCCTCACTCCCCTGCAGGTGCTGCTCCCAAGGGTACTGTCCAAAAAGCTTCCTGAAAACAAATTCCCATACAGAGTCTGTTTTCCAGGGAACTTGACCTAAGATGTCTCCTAACCGGTCCTCTTCTGACTTTTCTGCACATGGCAGCCAGAGTGAGCTGTTAAAACATAGGTCTGATCATGTTGCTCCTCTGCCAAATATTTCCCAGAAGCTTCCATTTCACTCAGAGTCAAGGACAGCATGTCCTGTGTCCTGACGAGAACCTCTCCCCACCTCCCTGACCCAGTCCCCTCCCATGGTCCCCTTTTCCCCTCCGTTCCAGCCACAGTGGCCTCCTTGGTGTCCCTTGACCACATCAGGCTCCCACTGCAGGACCTTTGCATGTGCTGTCCCCTCTGCCTGGAGTGAGTGTCCCCTGATGTCTACACGGTCTAGCCCCCACTTCCTTCAGGGCTGTACACAGCTGTTGCCTTCTCAGAGAGTCCTCCTCAGCTGTCCTACTCACAGGTTAAAACCTGTCCCTCCTGTGCAGCGCCCACCCCCTCCTGCTTTGGTTTTTCTCTCTAGCACCTATCCTCACCTAACATGTTGTGTTTTACTCATTTATCACGTTTATTGCCTATTCTCTCCATGTGCTCCATGAGGGCAGAGCTTTTGTACTGTTCACTGCTGGGTGCCCAGAGCCTAGGACAGTCCCTGGCATGTAGTGCTCAGGGAATATCTGATGAATACATGAATTTTAGAAATGTATATATTAATATTTTTCTTTAGTTCATGTAACTGCGATCAAATTCTTGTTTATGATTTACATCCATTTAATTTAAGAATCATAAAACCACAAAGAACGTACCTGGGCTACAAAGTCTATTATTTGCCCCTTAATGTGAACATCCTCAAGAGGAACCAAATTCCCAGAGGGACCCTGCAGGCCGGCCTTGATGTCGCTGGGAGGTTTGGCATCTGGTAACTGGTAATCTGCATGTTAAAAATGTTACTGTTAGCTTTAAAACCATCCCTGTCTCTTTTGTTATCCTGGTCTTTATTCCTTCTCCATCTCCTCATATATTGTATTTTAGGGAAAACAGACAAATAGCATTTCATAGTCTTCAATAGCCAATTCTGAAAAGTGAACCCACAAGAAAAAAATGGGGGGGTGCAATCGCAAAGACACTTCTGCCTTTTTCATCTGGAGGCTGTGAGGCATTATCTTAAAAACCCAGAATTATGCTATCATTGAAAGGCAAACATTTAAACATATACACAAATACACAGAGGTCTTAAGACTATCTCACTAAGTACGGCTGAACACGAATCTAGCTATTTGCATTCCCTGGCTTGTAAAGTTGACTTGGCCAGTCACTATTATTTATTGTGCTGCAAAAGCATTTTGGAGCAATATGAAACTACCTGGATTTTCAATCCAAGGAAGACTAAACTCCTACGGCACATTGAAAAATGTTCATATCCTACACTAAGTGGCACAAAGACACAGACATGGTTAAATAAATAAATACATACTGTCTTGCCAGATATTTCTTTCAGTGACTCCCAGAGAAAAAATTGGAGTCATCTCCTTGAATATACATGAACTCATACATTTCTGATAAAAAACAATTAGATCACAGTCAAAAATGTTAATATGTTTTTCCAGTCCTATTAATTCCCATCATTATGGTTTGGGCTCATGATTTTCCAAGCTATCACCCTCTCATATGCTTGTATTACTACCACCATACGAGCCACACACTGCAATTTTTACAGCACCTGCACTTCGCCTCCAGGCAACGGAGGTGCTGCACTCATCCCACCTGAGAGAAGGCAAAGCTCCGAAGGTCAAATGGTTTGTCCATGACAGCAGAGCCGAAGGGGAGGCCAGGTGACACCCAGGTCTCCGGGTTTCCCGACTCCACAGCTGCGTCGGCTGTCCGTTCTCCCCACCCCACCCAGGGGCCGCATGTGGCCTTCTGGATCCTTGAGTGTGGCCTTTTGACTGAGTCCAAATTTTACAGAATAAATCCTTTTAATATAGGGATTTTTTCTGTGAACTTTGCATTTAGCCGAGGGGCTGCACTCGGGGATCTGAAGGCCACGTGTGGCCTTGAGGCCGCAGGTTCCCCACCCCTGGGTGGCTGTCCTGAGGAGAACAAGCTCAGCTTTAGTGTGTTAACAGCGTGACATGGAATTTTGAGATCATTTAGCCTTTCTCAAGCATCCTGGTTTTATGTGATACAAAATAAAAAAGGAAATGAAATATTTAAGTATGAGGTGTACTTACCAAACATAAATATAAATTCCATTGAAAATATAACATTTGAGCTCTATAAATATAATCACATAAAATAGTATTCAAGAGAATTGTCCCACCTTCAACCTTTGAAAAATTTGAAAAGTCAGGTCTGTATTCCTCTAATTCAGTATTAATATCAGGAGGATGAAAGTCCTTTATTTGATCTCCAGGCATGCAAAATTTAATAATATATTTCATTTTAGCCTGATTGGTTTTATAGACAACAAATTCATCATCCTAGAGCAAACAGAAATTAATAGGTGGTTAAAAACAACAACAACAAACATTTGTTGGCAGATGTTCTCATAAAAGCATGTTTGCTAATTTAGAAAATATTGAATTCAGGCGATAGATATATAATAGTTATTTAAACTTCAGCATATTTAACGAAAACAGGAGCAAAAAACTGAGGCTGTTCTTTGGGCATTCAGGACCCTCTTTGCCTGTTTCTTGATGTAAAAATACCTCAAAGTCTGTGGTGACGGAGGCAGTTTCTGAAACTCCATGCACGCTGTCGTAGCCTGGCGGTGCTTCAGTTAAGGAAAAGTCCTTCTTGTATAAGTCCACACACTTTCCAAGGGCTACGTCACAAACAACCAGGAGCCTGGTTCCATCTGTCTCTCCTGGGTGTGAGTACTTAATACTCGTACTGTGTGTCAAAGGAAATAGGCACATATTTATAACGTACAGTTACCTGTTAATGACATTTTATTGCTTAAGTAGGAAATATTGTTGAAAAGACTTTCCTGGTGGACCATTCCAAATTTTAATTGTTATTGAAACATCTCCAAGATTCAATTTAGAAATTTATTATGCACTTACTTAAAATTTTTATTTAATAAACATGTATATTGCCCTTATGTTGTGCCAGGCAGTGCTCAAAGCACTTTGTTCCCAGAGACGGATGAATTCTACTGTTGCCCCAAATCTTTGTTACCTACTAAAATATACAAATTTTGCTATCATAAATACCAGCATGGTAAAAAAGAAGAAAAGAACCCCCAACTTATTAATCAGTAAAAAGTAGATTAATTCCCCGCACTAAAGCTCAGAAAGAGCTTGGTGTTTTCATTAAATACCAAGTGAGGGAGAAACGGTCAAAGGGGCAGATGTGCATCATCTTCCCACAAAGGCTCCCGAAACCATGTGGAAAAGTAAAAATTCCAAATGATATCCAAATGAGAAATGTTGTTTTACCTTTCTTTGGGAACCTGCAACTTTAATAAAGCAACTTTTGCTAGTAATATTAGGAGCACAAGCTAGGACACATCTTTGAGGGCAACATTTTTGGGATACACCTCTATTTTCTTTTAAAGATCAAGTCCAAAATGTACAAGTGTTGCCACAGGACCCTTCTTTATTCCACCTCCTAAGACTTGCACTTAAAAAAAAAAAAATCGCCTTCCCCCATTTCTCCCACAGCCCTTCCCCTTCTGAGGGCTCTTTCCCTGCAACTTACAAGCCTGCGTCCCTCCTCCTCCTCAAGCCCAACCCTGGCCTTGGTCCTGGAGTTCCTCCCCATCTACCTCCTTCCTCTCTCACCATGCTTTGGGCAGAGGGGTCTGGGGACAGTCTCTTCTTGCTCGTTTACTGACCTTCCTCAATCCACTGCAATTTGGCTCAATTCGTGCCTCTCCACTGAAGCCACTCTACTGGAAGTCACTGAGGACTTCAATTTTCTTAAAATCAACTGAATGCCAATCTATATTTTAAAAAATATTTTAAAATCTAAAAAATTTTTACTTTGAAATATTTCATACATAGGAAAGAACATTTATATGACAGACATTTAAAGAATAATAATAAGACAAACACCCACATAGCTATTGCCTAGCTTAAGAACTAGAATATCCCCAATATTTCCATGCTCCCCAATGGCATTACCTTCTCTCCCACCCAGACCTAATCTGATCACCGTCTTGATTTTTGTGTATGTTATTTTCTTCCTTTTATAGTATTGACACAACAATGTATGTATGTGTCCCTCAACAATGTAATACATAGTTTTGTTTTTGAACTTTGCTTATATATAGAATTATACAGTAATTTTTGCTCTACCATGTTCCTGAGACTTATCCATTTGACACATGCAGCTATTGTCCACTTGTTTAATCTGCAGTACAGGACTCCATGCAGGATGCCACCAAAATTTACGGATCTATTCTCCTGTTGGTGGACGTCAGCATCATTTCCAGTGTCCTGTGATTACAGTGTTCTTAATCACCCTGTACATGTGTCCTGGTATATGTGTACTAGAGCTTTTCTAGGGTAGTGATTCCCAAGCCTGGCTGCACACTGAAATCACCCAGGGAGCTTAAAAACTACTAACAGCCAAGCCTCACCTCAGGAGATCCAGATTTAGCTGGTGTGGGGTGAATCCAGAATCAGTGGTGTTTCAACCTCCCCCAGGGCATTCCGCGTGCAGGCAGGACTAAGAACCACTGCTTCCTGGCCCAAGGCAGGTCGACAGGACTCCTGGGCCACAGCTATACCAGATGACGCCAACATTTTTTCAAGAGGGTTTATCAATTCATACTCTTACCAGCAGTGTTTGAGAGTTCAGATTGTTCTAGAGATTCACCCACACCTAGAGATGTTAAATTTATTTTTTATTTTTGTCAATCTGCTAGGGTGAAATGGTATCTCATTATGGTTTAATTTGCATGGTCTTGATTACTAATCTTTTCAGACATTATTGTCCATTTATGTTTCCTCTTCTATTAGGTTTCCATTCACGTCTTTTGCCCATTTGCTTACAGGGTTTTTCATCCTTTTCTTATTATTTGTAGGAACTCTTTAAATATCCTGAATAATTATCCTTTGTCCTGGACCTGAACCCAGCCTCCATCCTTGACCTATCCCTGCAACCATAGGCAAGTTACATAACCTCCCTGAGTCTGTTTCCTCTCACAAAATGATGTCATGATACCCACAGTGAGGTTGACAGAAGAGTACGTAGAGCCCCTCACTTGGTGCCTAGCACAGGTGGGTACTCGAAACATTGTGACTCTTATGAGGGCAGATTTAAATATTCGCAAGGATACTGAAGATGAAATAGTATTCCAGGCACACCAAGGTCACATATAACAGATAATTGTTTAGAGGAGAGATCCTGTGCTATAGAAGCTAAGCTTGCTGTCTCTGGACAAAGCCTGACCGGAAGCTGAGTCCTGCCTGTGTCCTATTTTAGCTGCATGACCTGAAGCAAAATACCCTCACCATCCCTCAGTGTTCCCATCTGTGGTCTGGGGACAATGATAGGACTTATCTCAGGGGGATGTTGTAAGGATTCAGTGAGAAAATGTATGTAAAAACTCTTAGCAAAGTAAAATCACTATGATGATTTCAAATATAATTTTCCCCAATATGTACCACAAAAGACATGCTTCTACAGTATACTGAGAAAACTGGTTGCTTTCAATGATTTTTTTGGGGTGATAAACTCCCTTACCAAGCAAAGACAGAGGAAAATGCATAGCAAGCACGCAGTAACAATTCCTTGATTAAGGATAGAACATACCTGAGTGAGTCACTGAAGTAAATCCCACTCCCAAGATTTCCAATATCTGTTCTTTGTACACCACGATCTTCAACTACTTTGGGTAAAAGCAACCCTCTAAAAAGAAAAGGGAATTTTAATGATCAATTAGAAAAAAAGGAATCTTTTATTATAACCTTGTAATTCCTGAAGAGGCAGGTGCTATTTTAAAAAAGCATGAAATGAAAAGAAAAACACATTTCAAGGTAATCCCCCAGAGCAGCTCTGGGTGCCATTACGATGTCACAAGCTGAGGCCCAATGGGGTGGCTCACACCTGTAGTCCCAGCACTTTGGTTGGCTGAGGTGGGAGGATCGCTGGAGCCCAGGAGTTTGAGGTTGCAGTGAGCTATGATTATGTCACTGCACTCCAGCCTGGGTGGCAGAAGGAGACCCTGTTTGTAAAAATAATACTACTACTAATAATGATAAGTCACAAGCTGCGGCCAGTTTCTTATCACCGTCTTGACCAGCCCTAGGCTGCCAGCGAGGCAGGGCAAGGTGTGAGCCCAGAGCTGACTGCATCTCTCCCTGGCTCAAGGACTGGTGCAGAGAACTCTTCTCAAACAAAGTGAAACCATGGTTATCTCTGGGAAGGTGGGTAAAGGGAGATTTCTGCTTTTATTATATAAACACCTATTGTTTGTGACTTTGGGGTTTTGGTCCTACTTAGAAAGGCCATCCTACTCAAAGATTATTTTTAAAGATATCCTCCCATTTTCACTTAGTACTTTTATGTTTTCATTTTAAATATTTAAATATTTGCTCTATCTGGAGTTTACTTATGAGGAATGAGGTAAGAGTCTAACTTTATATTTTTTCCAGGTGGTTACCCACTTATTTCTGTATATAGTATGGAAGAAACTATCTTCCACAGAGCTGAGAGCTACTTTTATACTATGTAAATCTTGTATGTTTTTGAGTTCATCTGTGTTTATTTAGTATGTTTTAATGTCTGGTTGGTTAATCATCCCTTACTACTCTTCTTTTTCAGAATTATCCTCATAATGTCAAAAATTTTAAAAATATGTGCTATAGAATCAGCTTTTCATTAAAAAAAAATCTTAATAGTACTTTTATTATGATAGCACTAAATGTATAGATTAATTCAAGAAAAACTGGCATCCTTCTGATTAATGCAATTTTTCTTTTGGGTCCCTTAACAGCAGTTTAAAGATTTTTTCCAGATGGATCTTATAGATTTCCTTTTAAGTTTCTTTTAAGTACTTAATTAAAGTATCTAATTTAATCATTTTCACCTGTCCCTGTGACCTCAGTTTCAGCCCTAATATTAAGTGATTATTCAAAGCAAACAGAAAATTAGAGCTATGTTTTGAATAAATAACTCACACTATCTGGGAACTCTAATTTCTAGACCTTTCTGTTTAAGTATTGGGCTATCCCTAGATTAGATACACATGAAAGAGTCATGAAATGTAGAATCACTTTTCTTCATATGCTACAGTCTTCAAGAAGCTATTCATACTCATGTAGTACACATTAAGAAATAATAAATACATAATTTAAATTACATATTTAAAGTATGTAATTAGTGTATAATTTTCTCCAAAATGCAATAAGCTGGCTGATTTTAACCGAAAAGACTTATGTAATATAGAAAAAAGTAGGGAAAAAAAAGTAGCAGACTTCACATTTGTGAGGCTGAAAATTCTCAAGAATAAACATGGCCGACTCTTACCGAGACAAGATTCCCACGATATTTCGTACTGGAGAGCCGTGCAGCAAGGGCCTCACGTTGCCAAGTCTGCTCAAAAACTCTGTTGTTTCATTCACTCTGCCAACTCTAAATATCTCCAAGATATCCACTGGACTTTTACTGCAAGAATTAGAAGAAAAACCTTGGGATTACATAATTGGAAGCAAAACAAAAAATCATTATTAGCAGAAGAAATCCTGAAACAATCCAAATGTCCATTATCAGGAACTGATTCAATGAATTATGACACAACACATCTTGGACATACTATGCAGCTATTACAAAAATCACATTCTTAAAAAATAAGTAGGGATATGAAGTAAAGCTTACAGTAAAACATAAAATTTACAAGTAGATTACAAAACTTTATACATAATATGATCTCAAATTTTATCAAATATATAATATATAGAATACACAGTTTCATTCATATATATGAATGAATAAACCCATTCAATCTCTTGTCATATGTATGAAATGGAATATTAATATATATTTGTTTCATATATATAGTTTCATTTCATATACATATGACAACAGATTAAACGGGTTCATTCGTTCATTCATGCATTCACTGAACAAACAATCTGTGCCGAATATTCTGCCAGGCATTGGAAATAAGACGACATGGTCTCTGGCTTCATGGAACTTATATTCTAACAAGAGAGACAAAAATTAAGAAGCTAGCAAATACCTTATTTTAAGTGCTACTAGGGAAACCAACCAGGTTCAGGGAGAGGGTGGTCCAGGAAGGGCTCTCTTGGGAGGTGACATTTATTGGAATATGACCCAATACAATGTATATTTTAAGATCTAACTGGTTGTTGTGGGAAAACGGCTTGGATGGGGCAGGAGCGGAAAAGAAAGGACGTTGTTGCACCAGAGTCGATGGGATAATGTGATCTGCACTAAGGAGGGCTGCAGAGTAAATGGCAGGAAGCCAGTGGATGGAGGATGACAGAACGTGGTGACGAGGGGAGGAGACCCCACAATGGCTCTGGTGGGCGGCTCAGATGGGGTGGCCCAGGAAGAGACTGGGGTACTGCTGAGGGACAGTGCTGGGGGCGAGGGAGGGTATGACAGCCTATTGTACACATCTTCCCAACCCCATGCTCAGTGGTGTCATGTTGGCACCTTCACATTAGCTATGGTGGGAGTATTTACTCCACAGAAATCAGCAAATATTGTAAATATTACTTTCATTTCAGAGAGCTGGCTTCTCAGCACACCACGGCGTGAAGAGAAGAATCAACAATTCAGTCTGGGTTATGTTCTACACTAAAATGCTAACAGTGGTTATATTATCTCTGGGTTATCTCTGGGTGGTGAGATTTTGAGTGATTTTTAATTTTCTTCATATTTTTACATATTTTCCAAGCTTTCACCAAATAACATGAATTTTATAACTAGAAAAAAATTAATATGAAGAAATCATCATTAGTGAAATAAAATGGAGAAAATCTGGTTTTTCACAGCAGCAGAATCTGTCCCTAGGGAGAGGTCCACTTTTGTTGTATGAATACTCAAGTACTCGGAGTGGTGGGGGAGGCTCCCAGAGAACTTGCTGGGGTAGCATGAGCTGGCTGAGCTGCAGCCGCCCCTCCTCAGGGCTTGACACAGCTCTCCCCTCCCGTCTTCCCTGGAGAAGACCACTTATTGCCCTCCCAGTTCTACCTTCATTGTCACTGGGAAGTCACCTAGGGGAGGGTCAAAGGCCAAGTCAAAAGAAATCAAATGATGTATTTAAAAAAAAAATCTGCAGGAGGTGTGTAGGGATGGATTTTTAAAAAATCAAAGTGAAATTCACATAACATAAAAGTAACCATTAAGTGTACAATTCAGTGGTGTTTAGTACAGTTGACCCTTGAACAACTCGGGATTGAACTGCGAGGGTCCACTTATATGCAAAGTTCCTTCTGCCTCTGCCAACCCTGAGACAGCAAGACCAACCTCTCCTCTTCCTCCTCAGCCTACTCAACGTGAAGACCTTTATGATGATCCACTTCCACTTAATGGATAGGAAATATATTTTCTCATCCTTATGATTTTCTTGATAACAGTTTCTTTCTTCTAGCTTACTTTATTGTAAGAACATAGTATATAGCACATACAACATAAAACACATTAATCAGCTGTTCGTGTTATTGGTAGGGCTGAGCCCCACACGACCCAACTGGCAGCACATGCTGATTTCATGTGTGAATCCTCCCACCATGGCTGATTTCAAGCTGCCAGCGGTTAGACAACCAGCACACAAAAGTCTCTAAAACTTTGACAGTTAGCTTTTATAAGCTGGTACGTGCAGCTGCAACACGCCACTGTCGGTTCCAAGGGGTGTGCCAGGCTGATGAAAGGGAAACCTGGTCAATGATATCGACCTTTGAGATGCTGGAAATGCCCAGGCAAGGCCTGAGGGCGGAGGACTGCTGCAGTGGAATGAATGACCCGGTCAGCGGGGTAAGTCCCATCCTCTAGAAGGAGCAAGCACATGAGTTTCTGAACCTCGAAGGTGGGCATGAACTCAGCAAAGGTGACTCTCAGAGGTACTGACAGCCAGGGTAGGCTTATCCGAGCAGCCAGCCTGTCTCGTGCTGTTACTGAGGAATGCAGGAGACTACGGTGCACACAGTGAGTGAGGACGCAAGTGTAGCTGATATGTAGGGATGCCAGATTTCTTGATGTGTTTCCAGGTTTTCAGGTAAAGTTTTCCATGCCACAGAGTGGCCATATTAGAAGATGCTTTACACATATTCCTGAATATTTAGATGTTAGTTTAAGTGGATTTTCTTCTGTAAAACCCTTCAAAACACAAACTCAAACATGTTTTGATTGAAAATTCCTAAATTTAATCCTCAAGATTAGGTAACCTTGAAATCAGAGTGGAATAGTAGGGAGTGTTTTCAAGCACAGAATAGTGCCCCAGGCCCTGACATAAACACAGAAGAAAGTAATTTGTCATCACATCATCACCACCGTATCTTGTTGGTGAGGATTAAATTATCTAGGTAATTATCGATCAGCTCTTTAACAGAATCTCAGAGTATTACATCATAACAGATCCTGAGACATTTCCTTTATGCTTACCTGTGATTATTCTGCAATATCACTTTTTTAACCCTGAAAAATTCTTCAGTATTCTGTTCAACATGTTCAATTTTGCATCTCAAAGCCCGGTATTTGGCAAGAGATGGTGGGTTAGGTTTGGACAAGTTAGTTTCACAGACATTAACCATGTCTCTGATTAGCTGTAGGTGGAAATGATACACAGATGTTAGAATCACCCCATATCAAAATTAATATTACACTAACACTTTCTCAAAAAGATTGAAAGAATCAGTTTTTTCCCCAAAGCTTTTGATCAATATTTGCTATTAGTCATATATTAAAGTTAATATAGTTGCCTCACTGATAGCACATTATACGATCATGTGTATATACTAGTGTATATTAGCATAGCAGGTTATTGTTAATGAAGTGTTTCTAGGTACATTATTCATTTAATCCTCACTAACCCACATTTAATCCTCATTTAAGACTGATGCATTTTTATATACCAAAGCAAAAAAATCCTTCTGTAGGATAGAGACAAAACAAGTCAACCACCACCACCACCAACAAAAATCACCATAAGCAAAGTGAAAAGACAAATGGGGGCAAATACTTGCAACTCATATCGCAGACTAAGCCCCCTAATATATGAAGAGCTTTTAAAAATCATGAAGAAAAACAGCAAGACTCATAAGAAAAAGAGGCAAGGGACACAAAGAGACAGTTCACAGAAGAAGAAACAAATGGCCCTCAGTCACGGGGAAGGTGCTCAGCCCACACTGGGCAGCTGCTCATTTCTCATCCCCCAGATTGGTAAAAGTCTAACAATTTGACAAACATGTTCTTGATGAGACTATGGCAAATGGAAACTATCCTTCTTTGATAGTGGGAGGGCAAAATTATGCAACGCTTAGGAGGGAATCAGACAGTATCTATCCTTTAAGCCAGCACTTCTACTTCTGGGACCTTATCCCAGAGATACTCCTGTCCAAGTATCAAGTGACAAATATACGAGGTTATTCACTGTGGCATTGTTTGTTGTAGAAAAATCCAGCAATAATCCAAATGCCTGGCAGTCGGGTATATGCACACAACATGGCACATCCCCACAGTGTACAGGATATATTGAGAAAAGCAAGATGCAGGAGCAAAGATAGTCCAGTTATGTAAAAATGGGAATGATAATAATATATTTTAATATATGTATAAAGAAACTCTGCAAAGACAAAAAGAAACTAATAAAAACAGTTCCCTATTAGAGTGGGGGATGGGAGTGGGGTGGGGGGACAGGGTGACAGGGTGGAACAGAGATCTGTCTGAGCACATCTTTTTAATATAATTTTGGCTTTTGAATCATGTAGATGTATTATCTATTCAAAATATAAATTTAAACTTAAAAGTATTTGGATGGGCACCATATGTTCCCTCTTAGCAAAACTGATGACTGAGATTCTTTATGTTTAGTGTTAGGTAAATCACAGGATTTTAAATTTGGAAAGGTCCCACATCTTCTCATTTACTGGTTCTTCCCTTATTTTGGATTACTGACTCCTCCGGGAATCTGTCGAAAGCTGTCATTTCTCCCAAACATGCGAAATTTCACATCTATAAACTCCTCTGACGTCCAGGTTGTGGGTCTCTGATCTTGTCCCAATGCCTTTAGGCACAGATGAGGCGATTCAGACCCAGAGAGTGACCACAGCCTTGTCCAATGCGGGGTGGCCGTCTTCCTCTCTCTCTCTGACTGAGCCCCGCTCCCCGCCCTGCAGTGAGGGGAGCCGGCCCATTTCTGAGCAGCCTCAGTAACTCCATTTTCCTCATCAATGACTGGTTTAGGATTGTGCACATGATTCAATTCTGACCAAAGAAATACAAGTCTGCCAGGGTCTTCCTCTATGAGATACGAAAAGCAATATTCCAGGTGGGACGCGTGACCTACCGCAGCCACGCGCTGACCGTGAGGGAGCAGGGCTGAGAACAGAGCTCCACTTCACAGGAAATGCAGCAAGATGGAAAGTTGTGGGACCCTGACCACAATTCTGATTAACTGGGTCGCAGGGTGACCGAGGACAGCAACCAGCCACAGCGGGTCTTCTTGTCCTGTAGGGTCACAGATGTCCCCATTGTTTCAGTCAGTTGCATTTCTTCTCCAGAGAGAATCCTAACTCATCTCAGGGTCTGGAAAATCATCTTGCAACATAGCAATTCCAAACAGTTCTGCCTTTGTAGCACCGGGCAACACACGCACATTCGGGAATATGGTTTAAGTAACTTATGTGTGGATCCAGAGCATTCTGAAGTGGTACAATGATTTATTTTTGAGCACAAATCTGGAGACAACTTTTGTAATTCAGTGTTACCTTATTCATCAGATTTTTAAAGATTCCCCCCAACATATTTTAAATTGAATTCCATATTTCAGAGGTTTACCTGGCAGAGGTCCTCCTTCTTAGCTAACAGTGCCAGGTTAACTTCTTCAGGTGTTGGGCCTTTGTGCGGTATCAGTCTATGGAACTCCGCCATTGTCTTCCGCAACTGCTCTGCTGTCTCTCCCTTTCTCAGTGCTGCCTTTACCAGAAGGAGAGTTCCCTCCGCCTTGCTCACCTTTAACACAAGATCATATATGCTTATTAAAGTGAAACCTTGATAATCACAGAAGTAAACAAGAGTGTACACAAAATATCTAAAATAATTGTTGGACATGTCGCAGCTATCCATTTTCAACTGGATAGCCACAAAGCAAATGCTGAGCTTTATTGGAGACATATCTCAGCTGTGATGATTCTTGAAGATTCTTCCAAAATTGGGCTCAGATTAACTAGATGAAAGAACCAGAGTCTTATATTTCTACACACATGTTGACATGTATACATACACGTGCATACAGAGAGAGGAACACCAATGCAACTGTGAGAGATTTGCTTTTTACATGAGAAATACAGAAAGATGTCAGAACCAAATCAGGAGCAAAAACCTCCTGAACGTGTTTCTAATTACACAAGCACTTCATGGACTTTACCCCAAGAAAACTTTTTCTCCCTGAGATAAATCAGTTTAATTCCACAGAGGAAAACTGTCTGTATCATCTTACTAGACAGAGCAGCTGCACAAGTGGCACCATCGGGGAGCTCCTCTTTCAGTTGCCCTTGCAATTGCAATCATACACAGTCCAGAAGAGCAGAGCATTTCTTGGTGGGCCGGAAGCACGCCTGCCCTTCCCAAGACAGTCAGAAGGTACACGACTGTGAAGTCACTATGAAGTGGGTTAGGTTCTGGGCCTCAAACTGGGGACCAAGACTGTCCATGTCCCTCAGGCTTCCTGCAAACCTCTTGGCCCAGAGGGTCAGGCCTCCTACTTAGCAGGCACCAGAAGTCCACCCACCTTTGAGCAGCTCTTGGGGCTGATGTTTTATAGATGGGGATGTCTAGTTTTCTCGGAAGTTTATGCTCTCCTTAGTGCTCTTAGTGTTCCCTTTCTTCAGGGTACAAGGAAAGAACAGTCAGGAATGAATTCCAGAGCAATCAGACCAGCACGCAAACGTAAGTGTTATTATTTAAGCTAATACACCAGGAAGCAGGTTTGTCATGTTCCATTTCAGCAACACACTTGACTTACATCATTGAGGCTAATGCTGTTCACTGGCTTGAGAAGTGTGTGCTCTAGGTGGCCCAGGGCTTCTGCCCAAATCATCTCCACCAAATCGCTCACCTCTTGGCTCAGAGGGCTTGAATTTATGACTTCCTCCAAAAGCAACTGCAACAACAAAATAACAAAGAAATGTTACCACAAAGTCATCAGAGACGTGAGAAGAAACAATTAACTACGGCCTAGGAGAGTCACCCTCAGCCAGGTGAGTCCTGTCTGTCTCCCACCAGCTCTCCCTCCCCGACCTTTCTTCCCATTTTATCCCTCCTCTTGCCCCTTCCTTCACCCTGTGAGCCTTAGGCCTGTCTATGATATTCAACACATGGCTAGATTGTAATGAAATCTTTCAAAAGCTGTAAGGGCCTGTCGCCTCTTCCCTGTGGCTTGCCCTGAAACTCACCCCCCACTCAGCTTCCATGCCTGTCTATGGCTTCACCTTTTCTTTTAACTCCTCTGCTTTCCTGCCAGTTTTTTATTTGTAATGGCAAAAACATTTCTATTACAAATACTCAATCAATAACACAAAATAACCAATCTTACTGCTTGCAATTTTTCAGATGCTAATTGGGTTGCTTCAGGTGTAAAATATTCTCTTAGTAGAAATCCTTGTTGCTTCAGCTCTTCAATGTAATTTTCATAGTATTCACTCGCATCTACAGAAGTTTTCTTTACAGTGAACTGTCTTCTATTCTGTGAATTATAGTATACAGCAAAAGTACAGTAATTATTTACATATCTATCTTTATTGAATACCTACTATGTACTGGACATAAGTAAAGCATTAATTAGGTCCTTGACATGAAGGAGTTTAAAACTAGTTTTTTCAAGGAATTACTTAGATTTTCAATTCTTCACAAAATAGCCTAAAACTTGGAGGTATGAGGGGAAAAAGCTCGAGAAGGCACAACAGACAGAAAAGACCTATTTGATTCATTCAGAGTCACTCAAAAGTTCATTCAGAGCCTATAGACTCTGACTTTACAAACCATTTAAGTAGCTTTGGAATCTGGCTTTCCAGCTTTTTGGAAATGAGAAAAATAAATCAGAGGAGGAGAAGAAAAGAAAAATACCTCAGAAAGGAGATATTGTTAGAGAAAGGCACACAATCAAAGCAAATTAATAGCTTCCAGCCAGGAGAAAGGCAGGAAAGCTATTAGGTCATGCAAACAACGTTAAAGGCACAGTAAGGGGTCCTTTGGAGAGGTACAAATTCCTCCCTCATTCCAAACTGCCTACGGATGTGGCATTTTCTGCTCTTCTTGGAAATCCCTGCTCCTGCAGTGAGCAGTTATCCTAACATTAACCCCAGAGAATATGGAAGAACTTGCCCCAGCCCTGGGTGTTGGCCAAGGGCCTGGGGGGGGGGGGGTGGCCCCCTGGGGAAGACACACTTCTCAGGACACTGACAGCCCTCCCAGGTGGTGGCCGCAAGACACCTCTGAAACTTGGAATAAAGAAGTGCGTGTTGAATCATTCCATTTAAGAAGGTAGAGTTTAACATAATTTTGGAAGATGTCCCTCAAAATGATTCTATTAAGGAGAACGACAAGCTGGAAAATCCTCTTCTGCAGAACATCCCTTTCAATGCTGGTTGAGCGACATCGTTTCTGTCAAGGTGGACAGGTTTCGCTGCTTCCCCAAGAAAAGTTCTCAGACTCAGGCTTGCGAAGGGAGGAAGGCACCACAAAGGGACGGATGGCCTAGGTAGCATTACAGTTTTCTTTTTGAATGAAGAAAAAAAATTATAACAAATCCTATCACGATTTTCAACTTGATTTTTGCTTACCCAAACAACTAAATCCTCCACAAAATATAGTATACATTTCTTTTTTTTTCCCCCAGGTGCAGAATCGTGTATATTCTGAGCGACTGAGCTATTGGCATTCAAGTTTTGAACAGTTTTAAGATGCTACTATCACATAATGGGAAGACCATACACAGACACTGCAATCTGTTACAAAGGAAGACTTTGTTAGTTGGTACACAAGAGTTGAGGGTTTCAGGTTATATATGACACATCCAGAAGGCTGTTTGAATGCACTAAGAGCTTTACCCCTTTTAGGTCTTAAGTTTACCTCACCAGAGTGAGGCCTCTGCATTCCTTCCTCAGGGCCCCGTCACTGTTTAGTGCGCTAAGGCCAAGAATTCATGGCCTTTTTTTCTTAACTCCCTTAGAGGAGGAGGATGAGAAACTGTTACAAAACCAGATTTGGGAGGAGTTATACTACCACCTTCCACATAAGTGAATGAGCACAGTCTCATTTATTAACTCACTTTAACCTCAAAGTACCCGAGAGATAAACAGAATAGGTATGTTCCCATGTGAAGAATGGAAAAATGGAGGCACAGAGTTCATGCGATTGCACAGGTCAACCAGCTGCTTAAGGGGAGAGCCAGACCAGGCTCGGCTTTGTACCCCGTGTTCTTTCCTGCAGGCCTTGTGGGCAGCTGTGACAAGTGCAGGCTGGCCACCTGGCTGAGGCTCGGAGCCCACGGCCAGCTGTGGTATGGGAAATCCTGGAGGGGGGCTGACTATGGTCCAGCTGTGATCCAGCTTCCTCTGCTGCTAGACAGGGCTGGTTCCAGGCAATGATGCCAATGACTACAGACGTCACTAACAGCTGGAAAATGGGCCTCCTTTGGCAAAGGAATCTGGAAACACTCTCTAGCTGCTCCGTTCAGGATGGGACCCTGCTAGCATCCTTTTAGATAAAGTGGGGAGATTAGACTTGCACTAGACAGTAGAAATGAGTGAATGCAGCTTCCAGAAGGTTATCACTTGGTTCAGACATTTACACAGAAAGCATCTGACCAATTCCAGTGAGAACAAACCTAAAACCGTCCTTCTTTTAAAGCCACCCTGAGTGGTAAAGATAAGGTATATGTCTTCACCTATATAAAGGTGAAGTATTATCATTTTTCAACTGTACAAGACACATTACTAGGGTTACAGTTCAGTGGCATGCACCCTATGTTAGATTGCATTTAAACTACAACTGTGTAGTGTGACACCTCCATTACATGGCACCAAACATTTGTTAATTGTACAACCGTTACTTGGTGGGCTCTTGTTTTAACTACAATATTTTAAAGACCAATTCCTATTTAAATGTGTTGTGAAAAAATGTAATAGTTTAACTTTATACACATTTTACATTTATGGCACAATAAGTACAGGAATTTATGCACCCAAATGGGTGGTGTTGCCTTCAAAGTAGTCACCTTGGGAAAATGTATGTTTATTCCAATGAAGCTGACCTTACTTAGAACATTTCTAGAATCCTCTTTGGAAACTGTCAACTTGTAAGCTTCCTCAATGTTGGTAAATCTTTGTCCTTTAAGGATAGATCTATTTTTTGAAGAATGATTTTTTTTAACAGCCAAAGAGCATTACAAAATAAGTCTGATAAATAAAATGGGTAATGGAGCTTGGGACTACCTTGGTGGGTGGCGAGGGGTGGGAGGGTGTATAAAAAACAAGGTCTAACTATAAAGTTGAGAGGCCTCTTTCCTTGCATGGCTACACAGAAAATTCCAAAGAAGAATTCTAAGCGTTCTTGGCACATGCAACACCACAGCTCAAGAGTATGGTCTCCCAAGGAAGTAATTCCAATTATGGTAATTCTTGAGTGCATATGTTCTAGTGTATTTGGTTAAAAAGGTAGCTTTGCTCATTTTCAGTCATACTTCATATAAACAAAAATGGAAAACTCCATCTCTAAGATTTCTCCCAAGGGAAGGATCTCATCTACTGCTTGAAGAGATAAAATGAAAAGCACTTGGTGTTATGTCTGCATTAGTCCCCCAGAAATGTGCAATGAGTAATTCCTTATACCTGAGTCTCCCCCGTTTGGAAAAGTGAGTAAGGACAGGTCTCTGGATCCTGGATAAAAGTAGAATGTCAAGGGGATTGGAGTGTGTTTCCAATGGCTCTATCTATCCAATAGATCCACAACACCAACTCATACAAGAACACCTCCTACAGCTAAGCTGTGCACAAAGTTTCAGTAGAGGAGGAGGAATAATGATTATCTTCCGGTAGCTTTCTATGGTTAAAAACCCACTGGCTTCTGGATGACAAGTGAACGGAGTCCATTGAAAAGAAAGTCCATGGTGTTAGATTCTAGGCACACTTAAGAAATAAAGTGTGTGGCCACTAGCTCATTGAAGTGCATTTCCAGCTGAGGCCAAAGGCAGCAAAGGTGCAAGAAGCTGCTGCTGATTGGTTGAAGCAGGGTCTATAAATTCAGAGTGGCAAAACAATTTGTAGAAAGCCCCAGTTACAAAGCAGGACCACTAAAGTCAAAGAACATTCAATCTTACTTTCTACAAAGTGCTTCATTGAGAATCTAATGAGAAAGCTCCCTAAAACACCATATCCTGAGTGTTGGAGAAATATGTTCAAGACAGTGATTGATGGGAGCAGAGACCGACCCTCTAACAGAGTTTGAACTGCGTATTCTCCGAGCATCACACACACTGAATGAAGAACACAGGACTGCAGTTGTGTTCCACCTCCTCTGCATGTGCCTCTATCTCGTGGTGGCCTTTGGGTACAGCATTTCCAAGAGCCATTTCAAGTTAGTGGATTCAACTGCTAAAAGTCAGAAGCAGCAGCACTGTCAATGCCTTAAAGTTAGCCATAATATCTAAGTGCTCACAGCAGACATCAGTCTCAGATCCATCAGTCTGTCTGTTGTTCTTGGTGAGTGTTTTTATATTTGTCTTTGTAAAAACCACAAAGCTAGCCCATTTGCTTAAATCATCATTAGATAGAATGCTGAGTGCCCAGATGGGATTTCTAGTTTCTGTGCAAATAAAATCACATTAGTCCAGATTTTATTCACTCAAAACTACTAAGGAAGCAGTAGGATTTGGTTTAAATGCTGCCAAAAAGCAGGAATTCACTTAAGTTTTAATTCTGAAACAATCCTGTTGTTAATGTTGTAGCCAGGTTCGGGCAGCATGGCGGGTGGGGCCCCCATTGTGCTTCCTGAGGAGTCCCAGATCTCTCAGTTCAGGCTCACTCTTGCTGGAGGTAGACCCACTGTTGATGGTGTAGACACTCTCTGCAACTCCCTGAGCTGAAGCACAGCCATCTGACTCGTTCTTCTCCCTGGGACTCGACAGTCCTGGGAGGACAGCCAAGTTCCCAGTCTGCCTGTTTGGCAGCAAGGACATGGTATAGTCTGTAATGATCCCACCCACATCTAAGTTGCGTGCCTGGTCGAAGGCTAGGAAGCCGACTTTGGCATTTGCCTCACACACCACAAAGGAGCCATCGTCCATGATAAGGAGATCAATGCCACAGATGTCCATGCCCAGGATGTGGGACACCTGAATAGCCAACTGCTTGCCTTGTTCTGTCAGCAGGCACATGACGCCCACACCACCTAGAGAGCAGTTGCTTTGCATCCGTCCATCTGTTGAGCAGCGAAGCATTGAGCCTATCACCTGGCCCCCTACTACTACCACACGGATGTCCTTTCCGTGCGACTCCTTCACATACTTCTGGAACAGGTAGGGCACGTCATGGTGGATCAGATGGCAGATGTCTGAGAAGTGATGTTTATCTCTTGCCAGAAACACAGCTTTCTCCCGGTGGCCTTGTATGCTCTTCACCACAACTGGGTAGCCCAAGGGCTCAGCTTCGTCAATCAGCTTTGAGAAGGCTTCATGTCCACCATAGGAGAAGGTGTCTGGCATGGGGACCCCATGTCCAGCCAGCTCTTGGAACGTCCAGAATTTGCTGATGCAATTTAAGATGCTTTGTGGGCGGTTGACTAAGCGGCAGCCCAGCTTCTTCAGATGTAGCAGGACGGTGATGTCACTGTCCGACTGCACTGAGGGTGTGGGCACCCGCACGAGCACCACATCTGGGAAGGTGGTGAGGGCCTTCTGGTTCAGCGGTTCAGCTGGAGGCCGAGGTGGCCGCTGACGATGGTAACGGTGATCTGGTTCACGGGCAATGCCTGGAAGCGCACGTCCTGCTCGGAGCAGCGCTGAGGGCGCGCAGTATCTGCACTTGCGGGTAGTCCTTGTAGTCCTCGCGGATGCCCGGTCTGTCGGGAACCAGAGCAGGAAGCACATGGCGGCCAGGGCAACGGGGACCCCTTGACGGGTGGGCGGGTGGCCGGTGCTGCGGCTCCGCTCTTGCCAGTGCACCAGCACCTCTCCATAGTATACATTTCTGGGTACAAAGTTAACAAAACCCTTTCTCCTACTTTGACGCTTTTGACTGTGGATTGATTTCCTGGCTTTGTTCCCATGGAAACCTGATAAAGGTGGAATGTCAGCTGTAATATTAGCATAATTGCATAGGTAATAGTGACTTCTCATTGATAAACTGCATCAGGACTGGGAGTTCAATGGTGGGAGCTTTGGGCTTCTCTAAGAGGGTGACACATAATCGTGTACATCCCACAAGGGCATGTGGAATCTAGGCCAACGTTACAAGAGATATGGGCTCCTGTGGGGATAGAAATTCGAAGCCCAGTGGATCTCATACCCACCTGATATGAGTCTTCTTCCCCTACCTGAGCTGACATCCGGTGGCGGGGCAAAGTGAGATGCTTCCAGAACCCGTGTGCACCTCTGTGAGGGCCGCTCCCCCTGAGAAGCGCCTGTGTTTTCTGGCCCATGGCAGATCTGTAAGTCTGAATGTCTAGTTGAGAAGGCACCCTTGTAAGTGTTGCAGCATTTTATTTGAACTTCAGGCATTAATTCTGAATCTATTTCTGTTTGTTGATTGTTTTAGATTGGAAATCTGCTCTTGACTTGACACTGACCTAGGGCAAAGGTCATGGCCTCTGCAAAGCCTCCCTTGCCATTCCCAGGGCTCTGTGACCCTGAGCCTTAGATATTTCATATACATTTCAGGATTGGAACCATAACAGTGATTTGCAATGATGAATATGTTGCTTCCTTACAGATGGTGATTTCTGAGGGTCAGGGTGTGAAGCATTTTTTATCTTTGGTTCCTGGCCCTGGTAGATTGCTTGGTACACAGCAGGCACTTAATGAAGTATGTCAATGGATTGCTTTTAGAGTTTTAAACATTAGGAAAATATCCCATAAGTGATGTGGAACAAGAGAGAACAGGAATCCTATATGCCCTGCACCCAGTGAATATTCTCCTCTGGCAGCGAGGTCCTCACCTCCCATATTCCAAAAAAGAACACATTTCTACTTTACCAGGTGTTATGGGCTTCATTTTGCCCCCACAAAATGCATATGTTCAAGTCCTAACCCCTAATACCTCAAAATGGGACTGTATTTGGAGATAGAGCTTTAAAGAGGTAATTAATTAAATTAAATGATGTCATAAGGGTGGGCCCTGATCCAATATAACTGGCGTCCTTATAAGAAGAGGAGATTAGGACACAGATACCCACGGTGGAAGACCATGTGCAAACAGAGCAAGAAAGTGGCCTTCTGCAAGCCAAGGAGAGAGACCTCAAAGAAATCAACCCTGCCACACCTTGATCCTGGACATCCAGCCTTCAGCACTGTAAGAAATACATATCTGTTCTTTAAGCCCCCAGGCTATGGTATTTGTTACGGCAGCCCGAGCTAAGATACCAAGTAAGAAGAAAAAGGTTAGCAGGCTGCCTGGTTCACTGACCAATTTTAAGCAAACTAGTTATGAACAGGGGTAGATAAACACAGGAATCAACATAAACAGCATTACCTCCATGCTGTCTGCCAGGAGGAAGTGTGTGGATATCAGAAAAGGACAGTCCCTGGAGTCCTGAGAGCACTGCAGCTCCACGACCACGGCTTCCCAGCCTCCATCCACTCCCACCTGGAAAACAGGAAGTGCTTTCAGAAGCTGCACTAGGGAAATAACAAATCATGCGTGCCATTTGGAAATGTTGATTATAACTATAAAGTAATACATGTTCTCAATACATTAGATTTATAATTTAGAAAATACAGAAAAGTATCAAAAAGAAAATTTAAATCATGGCCAGGCACAGTGGCTCACACCTGTAATACTAGCACTCTGGGAGGCCGAGGTGGGAGGACTGCTTGAGCTCAGGAGTTCAAGACCGGCCTGAGCAAGAGCAAGACCCCGTCTCTACAAAAAATAGAAAAAGTAGCAGGGCATCATGGCGTGCGCCTGTAGTCCCAGCTACTCGGGAGGCTGAGGCAGGAGGATCACTTGAGCCCAGGAGTTGGAGGTTGCAGTGAGCTAGGCTGACGCCACTGCACCCTAGCCTGAGGCAACACAGCGACTCGTCTCAAAAAAAAAAAAAAAAAAACACCTGAAATCCTACCACAGATATATAATCACTATTAATATTTTGGTATTTTTCCCTCCTTTAGTTTTACTATAGATATATCTGTATATGTTTGTACTGTATGGCACTAGTGTTGATTTTCCTTTGTGTAACTTTGTTAAAAAAAAGTTTTTGTTTTTCTTTTCAATGCAAAAGGAATGGGAAATTCAACATGGTATAGATACTTGTTAAATCTACCCTTTCCAAATATAAGAAACTGTTAATATCAGAGAGGAGGACTACTTTTTTTTTTTTTTTGAGACAGAGTCTCACTCTGTACCCCAGGCTAGAGTGCCGTGGTGTCATCATAGCTCACTGCAACCTCCAACTCCTGGGCCCATGCAATCCTCCTGCCTCAGCCTCCTGAGTAGCTGGGACTACAGGCACGAACCACCACTCACACCACCATGCCCGGCTAATTTTTCTATTTTTAGCAGAGACATGGTCTCGCTCTTCCTCAGGCTGGTCTTGAACTCCTGACCTCAAGCAATCCTCCCACCTTGGCCTCCCAGAGTGCTAGGATTACAGGCATGAGCCACCACGCCCGGCCAAGGACTTTTATTTTCAATGCCATGTTAATATGTTATACCGCTTAAAATTTTTAAATAAGCATGCATTACTTTTATAATAAAAAATTAAACATTAAATTTTAAACACTAAACTTTCTCGACTATTAAAAATAACTCATATTTTAAGTAATATATGATATTCAGGATATGCACAATTTTTCAAAACAATGAGAAAATGAACAGGAAAAATGCTTGGAATACACTCAAATAGTTGTGGTTTTTGGTTAGATAGAAATCACACTCTTACTTTTTCCAAGGTGTTATATTTTGCAACTTCAAAATCTTGAGGAAAATGAGGAATTTCAACATCTTCTGGATAAAACCTGAAATTTGTACAGTGTATAATTAAAATTTTAACATTAAAATGGATTTTAGGATAAACAGAATTTCATAAAATTTATCTTGTAGATATCCTAATTCCTTATGAAATACATTCTAAGTCCTTGATGCCTCTTCAGGTGTTTGAGAAATGGTTAAAGGACCGTGTGAAGCAAGCTGGATTCTTCCTCTGCACAGTTCCCCAGCTCTGATGTCCAATGCTGCAGCGTCTGCACCGGATGGTGGGTGCACATGGCAGAGGCAGAAAAGAAACCAGCCTCGCACCCTGGAGACAGGCTGCTTGTGTTTGCCTTGGGTTCTGACCGTTACAAGCCGTATCACCCCTCCCTGGGCCACAATCAACTCCTCTTTAAGATAAGGAGTCAGACTTCTCATAATCCGTACTTTTTAGTTTGGATTTTGTTCTCTGTAAACACTACAATTAACAATAGCATAAGGTCAAATGTGATGCTTAATTTAACAGTTTGGGTAAGCTTTAAGAAGCCATATATAACTTTAGATTTACATACTCCATTTGAGGAAAATTCTTATTTCCATTTTTGAAAATATCAGGTAAAGAGTAACAAAATTTTTTTTTAAAGAGAAAGGGTCTCGCTCTGTCGCCCAGTCTGGAGTGGTGGCACAATAACAGCTCACTGTAGCCTCAAATTCCCAGGCTCAAGCAATCCTCCCATTTCAGCCTCCCAAAGTGCTGGGATTATAGACATGATCCCCTACACCAGGCCCAAACTGTCTTTACCCTAAAGGCTGCTCAGTAAAAAAACAGAGTGAGCAGGCTGCCCAAATCTTATTGCTAGTGGGTTTTCTTTTGTAAAATCAATTAATCTAATAATTACATCCAACCTCATATAATACTGAGAGGATAAAAATAATTACCACTGTACTCGTTGAAGTAAAAAGTCTTAAATAAACAAAAACTTACTAAAGAGTTAAACAAAATAAAATACTACAAAAGTCTACAAATAGTATTTTAGTACTGTGCTTGAGGTTTACAAAACATCTTGCAAACTCTGTGGAGTCCTAAGGATCAGAAGTAAAGTACTTAGTGAATTCCACAATGTTTTCCTTCTCTGAGGCACCGTCCAGGGATAGATCGTCTGTTTTCACTTCTAGGATTAAAGCAAACAAAACACTTGTTTATTGCTCAAAGGTTTATTACAATGAGTTAACCTAACTGCTGGAATTGTTAAGATTCATGAATATGGACCATATTTGCTATGATATTCTGATTTTTTTAGCCATAGCTATTAGTAATCTAAGGACAATACCAGTTAAAGAGGAAGGTGTGTAAGATAGTGAGAACATGTTCTAATTCCATTTTAATAGGCATATGAGGAGAATTCTAATCGGTATTATTTGAAACTCACTGATAGCCATACAATTTTAGAGTGGTACTTTTCTCTTCTGAAGAGTATGGTAAGCATAGTTATAAAATGCATTTCTAATATACCACAGGATCAGAATGAGTTCCTGAGAGTCCTCATGTTACAAATGAAGGAGCTGGGGATGTTTTAGTTTAGAGGAGGGAAATTCAAGGGCTCTGTGTGAGCTTTTGCTTCATCTTTTTTTTATAGAGGAATTGTAACACTATATATAGCATTATGACATATAGGAATAACTCTTTCAATGCAAGCCATTTCTTTTCAGTTTTAATTATACTACCAAGACTTCAAAGATCATCAGTGTATTTGTAGTAATTCTGAAACTGAATAAATTATTCTGGATGTTGAACAATATGTTTTCATTGTGAAAGGAATCTACTATTTTGCCTATTTCTGTTTTAACTACCATTTTCTGAGACAGCAAAAACATCTGATGACTGTAGCAACATTTCTGGACTATTGCTTGTCTGAAGAGGGTTCACCTGTCCATGTTATTATGATATCTAACATATCATAATATGCTTACTCTAACTTAATATTTATCAGAACTGCTTGGGGTTTTTTTTTTGTTTTTAAGACAGGGTCTCACTCTGTTGCCTGGGCTAGAGTGCAGTAGCATCATCATAGCTCCCTGTAACCTCAAACTCCTGGTCTCAAGTGATCCTCTTGCCTCAGCCTCCCAGGTAGCTGGGACTACAGGTGTGGTCTACAAAAAATTTTTCTAATTTTTGTAGAGACAGGGTCTTGCTATGTTGCTCAGGCTGGTCTCAAACTCCTGGCGTCAAGTGATCATCTCACCTTGGCCTCCCAAAGTGCTAGGATTAAACGGGTAAGCCACCGTGCCTGACCCAGAACTGCTTGATTTCTGATATGACTCAGGAGGAGTGCATTTCTCTATGTCCAAAGGCTTTCTTCTTGGCCAGATTCCAAAATAAATATCTGGGTTTATAAAGGAGTTTCTTTTGAGAGATCAACTTCTTTAGCAAAATGCTGGTCATAAAATTTCCAGTCACTAAATTGTGGTAATAATTTTTCAAGACAAAGACTCCCCTCCCCGCCCACCAGTTAAAATTACAATCAAGTTTTCTGAGATTATTAGTGTTTTTGTGGTAATCTTGAATCTGACCACACTAAACTGGATATTAAGAAATCTATTTCTATTGCTAAAGTAGTCTTGTGTCATTTACTATTTCACTGTCCATTTTCTGAGGTAATAAGAAGTCAATTGTTTTTGTAGTATTTCTGGACAATTCTTTGCCTCTAATATCTCCAACAAACCCAAATGTTTATTATAGCACCTATAATACATTAAGGGCTTGCTGTGAAATACTTACCAGAACCACTCGCCTTCTGATCAGGATGTAGCGTGATGTCCAGTGACTTAGTAGGATCATAATTCTTTACGTCTAAGAGTCTCTTTTCTTTGATAGATTCCCATATAAAATCTGGGTTTGCTATATGAATGTGGTTCTTTTGGATAGAGTTCAGTTGATACTGACTCAGAATATCAGAATTGTCTAAGATTATATGTGTGCACTAAGAAAAACAGAGAAGAAAAAAAGGGTCTATCCATTATGCATTAGTAAAAACAAAACTGAAATAATTTCTATCTGTAATTTTTACACTTAAAAAGTCTTATTTTAAGGTTGTTCATAATAATTTTTCTCAGATTTCTAAAACATTTATAAATAATACAATTTCTAGTTATATAAAAATTTAAAAAATCAAGTTTTTAAAGAATATGGATATGGATGTACCATAATTGGTTCACCAACCCTAGTAGTTATTTCTAGATTTTCACTATTATAAACAACCCTGTGAGGAATACCTTCATGTACACATCTTTGTGCACTTGTTCAATTATTTCCTTAGGAGTGGAAAGGGAGGTTCAAAGCTTACTTTTTATTTATTTTGTTAATTTGTAATTTTATTTAGTTTTGGATAAATAGTACATGCACATTGTAGAATCTCTAAAAAGTACAATGGTAATAATAGTATGTTAACCTCCTCCCCACTGTTGTTTCCAGTTCCTCTCCCCAGAGGCACTGCTATAACTTGTTCCTCACGTATCCCCCTGGGCTATTGTACACACACACACACACACACACACACACACACACACACACACGGCAGCCTACTATACTGTCTACACTCTTCCGAACTTTCTACTTGATAATTTATCTTGGCGACCATTCCGCATTATATACAGAGTTGTCTCCTTCTTTACAATGCTGGAATGCACACTTTAAATGTTTATATACATTGGCAAAAACACTTCCAAAAGCTGGCACTCACAGCATGTGAGAGTTTTGACAAAGGAGAGACCATGTTGGCAACTCTCCATACAGAAGGCAAGTGAGAAGCTGCAGCAGGTACAAATTACTCATCGGTCCACAGAAATGGTGAGACAGTGAGTGAGCGAAGCTGTGAGGGAGGTAAATAGAGATATTCCAGCTCTGGTATTCAGCTGCAGTTGAACGCGCTTCACAGAACAGATGCGGGCTCACTGTGGCCAAGACCCAGGGCTGAGGTCCACAAAGGGGCAGGCTGAGTCACTCCCTCAATCCATCAACAGAGGAAAGCACAGAGGCAGGCAGGCCTGGCACCTAATGCTTTTGGACTTCAATTTTTACTTCTTACAACGAGGTGGTTAAAAAAGAAGAGGTTCGCCTTAATTACTTCCAAGATTTCATCCAGCTGTGAAATTCTGTATCTGTCAGGCCTACAGTTCATTTCAAGAGATGGAAGGTAGCTTCCTACAACCTTTAAAGAAATAAAACAAGTGGCACAAACTGTACCACAAGGATCAGTTTGCACTGCATGTCTTTCTGCCCCCGGAGCCTCGCTTGTAAACACCGTTCCAGGGTTGACACACTGGAGAGTGTGTTTTCGCAAACGCTGTACACTATGACTTTTCTCATTCAAGAGTAGATTTGGCTGGTCTGAAATTCTTACTATTTTTAAAAATAATAATGTGTATATTATTTTTTACAACAATAACAATAATAAGTCACTAGCACACAATGCTTGGTCCAGACAATGCCTGGACAAACACCTAAAGCGTGTGCTTGAGTCTGTAGGGGTTGAGAAAGAAAAGTGGCGTAGAGCAGTCTGACGAAAGTGAAGGAGAAATAGAAATAAAATCTTAAGCCCCCAAACTGACTGAACAGACCCCCTCTTGGCTAAGGGACCCCAGAAAATCTTAAAACTGCGTTCCTGGATATGACAGGTGGGAGGTCAGGTACGCCTCATTGTACCTCCTCCCTTGCTAACCAGAAACCAAGGGCCACACAGAAACCAACCCTTTGGAAAGGCTTGCTTCACTATGATTTCAGCCAACCTCCTGACTTCCCCTTCCTTTTTGCAGTTTTCACACAACAAATGACCAGCGTTCCTTCCTGATATGACACCACTGACCATGGAATGGTTCTGGTCAGTCTACTGGGGTTGCACGCAGAGGCTGAAATTCTTTCTATTTTTGTCTTTGTCTGGGCTTTAATAATATCTGCTTCATGGGGCATGTGAAACGATTGTCCTGCAGCTTAGGGAACTGGCTGGGCCTCCTATGCCTCTCTGGGCCCAACCTCCCAAGGGGCTGCATCAGAGTTTCTCCTGCTATAGCTCATAGCTTACTCACCATCTCCTGCTGCTAATCTTCTCTGCTTTCTCTTCTAACCTAGACCCACGTTCCCTGAACGCATGATGTTTATCATACAGCACTTTATGAGATTTGGAAATACCTGAGGATTTAATAAAAGGGAAAACTTTCCACCATTTTCCGTAATGTCACTTTGTAGCTTTTTCTTCTGCTGCCGAGGTAAGGACTTGACTTTCAGACAAAAGGTACAATTTGCAAAGATTCCCACAGTCATCCTGTAGGAGAAGAAGTTTTGAGTCATAGTTTTAAGGAGTCTCTTTTAAGTAATTATAATTACAGTGAAGTTAGAATTGTTCTACATGCAAACTGTTGGAAAATTGGGCATTATTTTAAAGACATTGCAATCACGTTATAGCAAAAATTGAACACTATCCTAGCTTGCAATAATATGTGTCTTAGCTTTAGAATCATTTCTAGCTTTTATGGCTAATATTATGACACCAAAAATATCTTTGTATGGCTTATAATATACATCTTAATGAAACATGACAGCTTTCAGTTATAGATCAAACGTCTGGCTCAAGAACATGGAAGCATTTATTTCTAATTTAAAATTAGCATTATGTGATAATGAAACCATGGGTTTTTATGTATAATTCTATGAATTCAAAGACACTCACTAGTTATGTGAGTTTCTGTTAAGCCATCCTGGAGAAAAACTGGTAATAAAAACATATAACTTATGTTTAAGTGGAATATATGTGTGTATGTACACACACTAGAATGCATTTGAGGTTAATTTAATTCGTTTACTGTACCATACATTCTCACATACAGAAAAGAATTTCTTCTAAGAAAAACAAGCATATTTTGAACTGAAATGTGTATTTAGCAATAAACTAACAAATGGTGAGATGTTGGATTCAATTCCCGGTAGCTGTCTGCCAATCTCAGGAGCAGGAGGGACGATGTCTCACAGACGGTCAGCGCGTCCCGGGGCAGGCTGTGCAGGCAACGCACCTCCAGCTGCCAGTGCTGGCCATGACTGCCCGCGCCTCCACCCACTTCCGCCAGCCGCGTCCCCGGCTATCACTGCCCCTAAATACCCTTTATCTATCCACTCGTCCACGCCGCTGTCACCTTGGCCCATGACCCCGTTAGTGGAGTCCAGACTCGGCTCCAACTTGTGCACACTGTAGCTTGAGGAATCTTGTTTTCTGAAAATTACATTTGTATTAAAATACAAATTGCTTATCATGGTTCAAGGCCCAGCAGGTCTCTCCAGCCTCACCCTGCCAGCTGCTCAGCCTCGCGCTCCCTGCACTCTGTCCCACTCTGTCCGGGCCACACTGGCTTTTCCTTCAGGGGGCTGAAACCCAAGGCTTGTCCTCCAAGCCTTCACCCATGCCAGTTCTCCCTGAGACCCACAGCCCTTCCCCACCCCACACAGTATCTGCGCAACCCAAGACATAGTGCAGGTGGTATCTGTTCAATGAAAGGACAAATTAGGGGTTCACATTTTTTTTCTCTTTCTTATGAGGTATGGTTAAGCTGAAGTCCCTTGACTTAATGCTGCCTTTCCATAACATGAACATTTACTAATTTCATATCTGTTCACTGCCTCTTACATTCTAATAGATTAATAATTAGCATCTATTTGTAGATAGGAAGGAGAAGATATTAGAATAGGTTAATCTATCCTACTCTTAATCTATGACAGTTAAAAACCAGACAAAACACTAAAACTCTTTAATCAATCTTTAACAATTTTCAGCACAGTCCCTGCGTGATACCATATCCCTGCTAATTCTGGCCAAGGCCGGCTGGTGGGGGTGGCTGCTCAGGCCCACCTGCAGATCTGTCCTGGGTGTGTTCTTAAGTCCTGTGACCTATTCTTTGAAAAATGTTTTCTAGAAAAGTAATTCATGCTCAGCTGTGGAAAATTCAGAATTGAATTAACAACAAAATAATCTCAAAACCTAGGGGCCATGTTAACATCTTGTTTTGCTTTTTTCTTCCAGGGTTTTTTCCAGGTCTATGTGCTGTAACAGACTACATTATTATCAAAATTGAAATCGTACTGCATATACAATACTTACCCTGCTATTATCAGTCAGCATCTTATCTTTAGCATTGTGTCATTAAACATTCTTTGAAAACACTTTTAATAGAGGCTATATTAGGTATGTACAATAAATGAATGATTTCTTTGTTAGAAAATCAAATCGTTTCTATAATAATTTTTGGTATCAAAAAAAGCTGTGATGATCGTCCTTAAGGATCGCACTTAAGTGCAAATCTTTGCATCTCCAATAATCATCTTTGAAAACAATACTTAAGTAGAACTACTGACAAAGAGTTTGAATAATTTTTTTTCATATTAAACATTAACCACTATGAAGAAAAAAAAAGCATCCAAAGCGATGGAAATGTTCAAAACCAGACTATGATGATGGTACACAACTTGGTAAATTATTAAAAATCTTAGAATTGTACAATTAAGATGGGTGAATGTAATATGTTAATTATACCTTTAAAAAGTTTTTTAATAGTTTTTTTTATTGAGACATAATAGTTGTACATATTTATGGGTCAATAAAGTTGTTTTTAAAAAAGCACCTGATCCCTCCATCCATAAATAACCCCACTGTTGATATTTTTATATATTTCTTTCTGGTATTATTCTTTCCTATATCATTATATTTTATAAATTATTTATTAATATTGTATATTTAATTTTTCAGCCAGTTCTTATTTACCTTTTAATGAGAATTTTCCTATGTCACTAAATATTCTTTGAAGGTATCTGTAGTGGCTACATAAGCTTTGCATTTATTTCATTCTTCCCCAAGTCATCAGATATTTGTTTATTTAAAATTGTTCACTATTATAAATATACTTTGAGGAAAATGTGTGTACATACATTTTTGGCCAAATCTCTGCCATTGTTTCCTTAGAATAGATGGCCAGAAGTGGAATTACTGAAGCAAAGAGTATAAACATTTTTCAGCCTTGTTTTTTTTATTGTGGTAAAATATACATAACTTAAAATTTACCAGCTTAACTATTCTTAAGTGTACAGTTCGGTGGCATTAAGTACATTCACATAGTTATGAAACCAGAGTATAAACATTTTAAACATAAATCTCTGGCCTGTTCTTAGCATGTGAGGCTGCGTGGGAAGTAAGGAAACAGACACTGAGTTTTGTGGAATCTCAAGTCAGTCCTGCAGACTCTCTCAAGTCTCTCAAATGCCAGGGCCCTTCTGGGTTAATAGCTTCCTAACAGACATGTGCCACTAGTCTTTTCTTTCTTCCACAGCATTCCCTAAACACAGACTTCATTCATGTTTTCACCATTACTGACTATGTATGTATGAGCTTTGATAGACACCAGGCTAGGGGATGGTTATCCTCTAAGGCAAATCTGCACAGGTCACTCAATTTGTCCCCTTCCCAGGTCCTTCCTAAAACATTTACTGAGTATCTTCCATCCAAAGGCAGTAGGGCACAGCCCCAGCTCCAGAGAAACTCTCAGCATTCCTCTGCAAATTCTGGCTACTCTACCCATAAGCTGTTGGTGCAGCTGAAATCAAGAGGCTTCCTGACTCACAGATCCTTACCGCTGGCATTTCCTCCCCTAAGAAAGCCCCCAGCTCTCCCCATCCAGAAAGTCTTGCCCGAACCTCCTCCTCTGATTGTTTGCCCAGGTTTGGGCCTCCAGAGGAGCCCACAGCCTTGATCACACACCTCTCTACAATCATTGGCTGTTCTCCATTCTTAACATCAATTTCTCCAAGGAGGGCCAATCCTACTCGAGGAGCTGTGCCTTCTTTATCTTTATATGCTTGGAATCCACATCACTTTTGATACACAGTGGGCATTTAATAAATGCTTACTTACTCTTTTATGCATCAGTTACAGCCCAGGATTTTAGAAAAGCCTCTTACACTCTATGCATATTTGGACTGAAATGGCATCAATACCACACTTACCAAATGTGATTATTAAAAAGCAAGGGTACTACTTTGGTTTCACTCCTACCCTCATGGGATACAGTAGCTCTAAGCACACAGACAGGACCTAATAAATGCTTACTGAACAAAAGATCAAATCAAATATAATGAAAGAATCTGCAACAAGCACATACTCAAGAGTGAATTTCTCCTTTATCATAATACCATGGTGGGAATATTGTTATATATTTATTGTCATTTAGCAGTCCAGAATCGAAAGGGCTTGAACTTGACCTGGTTTTCTAGAAGCTGAGATCTACCAACTCACTCCCTGGATAAATCATTCAAAATTCCCGCAGGAATTACTTAACTGAGTTGCAGGTTTTCAACTTTGGACCTCAAGAAGCACATTGTTTCTATCACGGTGCTCCCAATTACGAGGTCAGATTATATTTCCTGATTATTCACCAAACCGCCATACTTTTGCACAAGTTCCCTTTGAAACCTAACTTTGAGAAAGAAGACAAGCCGTTTGGCATACTGGGAAACAAGACACACTGCGTTCCACTGCACGGGAAGGGTCGGGAGACTCTGGCCCGAGTGCCGGCTCCGTGGGCGACCAACCCCCCCACCCCAGTGTCCTGTCGCCCGGCCCGCGCCGCAGGGCAGAGCAGACGGACGGCGACATCCGCGAGGGCGCAGCCGCACAGGGCGCCGACCCCCGCAGCCCACCCCAGCCTGAGGGCTTCGCCAGACCCACGGCACCGACGTCGCAAAGGACAACTGCGCATCCACGGTCAGCGAAGGCGCTGGCTCCGGACCAGGACTACGGAGACCCTGGCAGGGACGGTCTCGGCGGGGGCCGGCCTGCCACCCCGCGGCGCCCACGCACCTGCCGAGGATCCGGCCCGCTCCGGAGACCCCCAGTTCTGGGTCCTCCATGCTCCGGGCGCTTCCCTCTGCCGGCGCCCCTGATTCCGAGCACTCCCCGCCCCGGCTTCCGGGTTCCGGGTTCTCCCGGCTGCGGGCGGCGACCTCTGGCGCGGCTCCAAAGGGCAGGGCCAGTGCGAGCACGGCCAGAACGCCCGCCCTGCGCCCCCGCGGGCCCAGCGGCCCTGGCCGCGTCGGAAATTAGGGGCTGCCCGCCCGCTGCGGAGTGGGGCCCGGCTCAGGCCGGGTTTTCCCTCCCAGGATGAGCCCGAGGATTCCAGGCTATGTTTCAGTTTCATTCTTCAGGCAGGATTTGGCCAATGAGGATAACTCCAGAGTTCGAGTTTGGGAGAGGGGGGTGGCTGGTGCTGTTATTTAACTGAGAGAGAGGGCGAATTCCCAGGGCAGGAAAGAAGCAAATTTCGGGAGGCTTTGAGATCGAGGACACAGGACAGTAAGACGATAAACTTAATTTATGACTTCCTGAGTTTGAAGTTCGTGACTGTTTGTAAGTAGTGCATGAGGACTGAACTCTGATCTTTTTCTGTTGCCCAAATTCCTTTCTAAAGGGGCCTAGTGAGTCACACCTACGAATGATAAAATCTCACTGGACAGGTTTTGTTAACCAAATATAGTGCAAGTTTACTTCCCAACCTGATTCTGGTATAGCATTAACATCATCCGAAAGATAGAAGCCCCCCCCCTTGTCTTAACTCAATAATCCTAGCAGGTCCTTATCTTAAGAAAGATCCTCCTGTCTGCACCTCCCAGAGTGCTCAAACCTTTCATCTTAACTTAAGCATTTCCTTTCTGGTCTTTTAGATAAAGCCTAACTCTTTCAGCCAATTATCAGCTAAAAGCATCCCCAAACCCACCTATGACTTGTAAGACCCCCCGCTTTGAGACGGCCCACCTTTTCGGGCCAAACCAATGTATGCCTCCCATGTATTGATTTATGACTGTACCTGTAACCCCTATCTCCCTAAAATGTATAAAACCAAACTGTAACCCAACCACAGTGAGTCCACTTGCTCAAGGCTTCTTGGGTGTGGTTCCGGGTCACGGTCCTCAAATTTGGCTCAGAATAAACCCCTTTAAAATTATTTTACAGAGTTTGGCTTCTTTTCCGTCGACATGCATGTCTGCCATTCAAAACTGGTGGGGGCTGGTGACAACGGATCTGAGAACCACTGAGTAGGAAGTAAAGTAATGGGAATCAGATTCCCAGGATACTGAATAAAATGAGAATAGAAGGAACAGAATAGAGGATACAGTGGATAGGGTATAGATTTACTTTTCTCATAGTCAAAGGTTTACAGCAAACAAGCAAATGCTTAACCAGGAAAAAGGCCACTGCCAGAAGATCCAGTCCACAACTAGGTAGAGATCTTCATGATATTTTATACCCTAGCTCCACTCCCCTCGTCAGCTCTCATTCCTAGTGTGGATACTTGGTTCTGGAAGGAGCAGAAAGTAGAATATGTCCCAGTAAATTATGTTTGTTTTGACTTATTTGGGGGCTCCCTGAAGGACCAACACAGGGGCTTGCCTTTGTTCTCCTAATTCAGAACTCTTTCAGGGCAGAAAAGCAGCTACATGGAGGGTGTGCCTCAAAAACATTGAAAGGCAAAGCCAGGCGTGGCTGAGGCAGGAGGATTGCTTGAGCCCAGGAGTTTGAGTCTAGCCTGGGCAACAGGGCAGGAACCCATCTCTTTACAAAAAGAATTGAAAGGCAAATGAACAAGCTGCTGCTGCCTGGGGCCAAATAAATAAATAACAATAGGGGCAAAAATTAGACAAGATGAAAGCTTAGGAGCAAAATCCAAGAGTGAGATATTTGGGAGAATAGGGCTTTGAAGAGCTCCCATTTATACTGGGGCATCTAGAAAGCTGTGTGCATGCCAAGAGCAGGAGACATGCTGAGAACAGACCTGAGAAGGACCTAAGCTTTCACCTCCGGCTGGTTGTATGCTTGGTGCAAGCAGTTAAATGACAGCTTACGCAGAGTTATAAATGGCCTGGCTAAGTATGGAACCAATGCCCCAATACAGATCCAATCTGCAAAAACCTGGTGAATATTTTTTTCTTTTCTTTTGTCCTACAAGCACTTAAGAAAACCATCTCAGTCAAACCATTAGCTGAGCACTAAGCTAAAGGAACACAGAGACTTCAGACACCACAGATGACCAAAAAATAGTCTTTACAAAAATAGTTTTAAAAAGTCACTAAACAATCAAACAACTACAACCCACTGCAAGCCATAAGAAATCCCGGGGAGGAAAGATAATCTGATTTCCAGAGTTACCACGTCATAATGTCCAATTTTCAACAAACAATTATAAGGCATGCAAAGAACATGAAAATATGGCTAATTCAAAGGAAAAAAGAAATAAACAGAAACTGTCAGTGAGGAAGCACAGAGATAGGAATTATTAGACGAATACTTTAAATGAACTGTCTTAAGCATGCACAAAGAGCTAAAGGAAACCATAGACAAAAAATTAAAAAAAACCAGGAGAACAATGTTGAACAAATTGAAAATATGAATAAAGAGACAGAAATTATAAAAAGGAACCAAATAAAATTTTTGTAGTTTAAGAGTATAACAAATGAAAATTTTCACAATAGGGCTCAGCAGTAGATTTGAGCAGGCAAAAAAATAACGAACAAACTTGAAGACAGGGCAATTGAAATGATCAAGTCTGATGCACAAAAAGAAAAAAGAATGAAGAAAAATGAACAAAGCCCAAGAGACCTGTGAGACACCATCAAGTATACCAATATATGCATAATGGGAGTCCCGGAAGAAAGGAGAGGGCAAAAGGGCAAGGAAGAGCATCTGAAGAAACAATGACCAAAAAGTCCCAAATTTGATAAAAGATGAAAAGCAACAACCAAAAAGCTCCATGAACTCCAAGTGTGATAAACTCAAAGAGATCCACACTGAAACACATAATTATCAAAGTGTCAAAAGCCAAAGTCAGAGAATCTCGAAAGCAGCAAGAGAGAAGTGACCATTCCTTACAAGGGCTTCTCCAGAAGATTAATAGCCGATTTCTTAGCAGAAACCATGGAGGCCAAAAGCCAGTGGGATTATAGTTTAAAGTGCTGAAAGAAAAAAGAAACTGGCAACCAAGAATTCTGTATCATCAGTAGTGTCCTCCAAAAATGATGAAGTTAAGACATTCCCAAATAAACAAAAGCTGAGGGAGTTTGTTGTCAGTAGACCTGCCCTACAGGAAACACTAAAGGGAGTCTTTTACCCTGAAATGAAAGGACATCAGATACAGATTGAATATCCCATATCCAAAATGCTTGGGACCAAAAGTGTTTTGGATTTTGAATTTTTAAAAATTTTGGATATTGGCATTATACTTACCAGTTGAGCATCCCAAATCCAAAAATTTGAAGTCTGAAATGCTCCAATGAGCATTTCCTTTGAGCATCATGTTGGTGCTCAAAAAGTTTCAGATTTTGGAGCATTTTGGATTTTTGATTTTCAGATTTGGGATGCTCAGCCTACAGTAACTTGAAGCCAAATGAAGAAATAAAGAATACTGGGAAAGTTGAGTACATAGGTAAATAGAAAAGCCAATAGTGCTGGTTGCAGTGGTGTGTGCCTATAATCCCAGCACTTTCGGAGGCCCAGGCAGGAGGATCGCTTGAATTCAAGGGTGCAGTGAGCTATGATTCACTACACTCCAGCTTGGGTGATAAAGAGAGACCCTATCTCTAAAACAAAACAAAAAAATCCAATGGTATTGTATTTTTGGTTTGTAATTCCTTTTTTTCCTATATGATATCATAGGCAAATGCATATAACAATAATTATAAAGCTATGTTCATGGGCACACAATGTACAAAGTTGTAATTTGTGACAATAACACATAAAAAGGGAGGGATGGAGATGTACTGGAGCATAGTTTTTGTAAGCTATGTTAGCTAAATTGGTATTAATTCAAACTAGATTGTTACAGGCTTAAGATGCTAATTGCAATCCCAAAGGTAATCACAAAGAAAATAAATAAAAAATGTACAGAAAAGTTAATGGGGATGGAAAGAAAATGGTTGGTACACAACAAAAAATAAACACAAAAGAAGGCAGTAATGGAGGAATTGAGGAACAAAAAAGATATAAAACATAGAAAAAATAGCAAAATGTCTGAACTAAGTCTATCCTTAGCCGTAATTACTTTAAATGCAAACATTAGGTCAAACCCTCCAAATAAAAGGCAGAGATTGGCAGATTGAATAAAAAAACCCAAAAAAACCCACGATCTACCTATATGCTGTCTACAGGAAAGTCACTTTAGATCCGAAGACACAAATAGATTGAAATTAAAAGGATGGAAGAAGATATTCCATGGAAGTAGTAACTAAAAGACAGTCGGGGAGACTATTATAATATCAGGCAAAATACAGTAGATTCTAAGTTAAGAATTGTTACAAGAGACAAAGGAGGACACTGCATATTGATAAATGGGTCAATATAACAAGAAGACAGAACAATTATAAGCTTATCCACCCCTAACAACAGAGCTCAAAATTTATGGAAAAAAATGACATCACTGAAGGGAGAAATAGACAGTTGGACACTAGTAGCTGGAGACACTATCCAACACACAACTTCCAATAGTTTACAGACCTAGAGGGAAGATTAGTAAGGAAACAGAATATAAGCCAATGAGACCTAACAGACATCTACAGAACAGCCCACACAGCAGCAGAATACACATTCTAAGTGCACATGGAACATTCCAGGATAGACCATATGTTAGGCCACAAAACAACTGTCAGGAGATTTAAAATAATCAAAATCATACAAAGTACCATCTCTGATCACAAGAGAATGAAGCTAAAAATTAGTGACAGAGGAAAAATTGGAAAATAGCAAATATGTGGAAATTAAGCAAACACATTTAACCTAATGGGTCAAAGAAGAAATTACAAGGGAAATTAGAAAATATTTTGAGATAAATGAAAAACACAACATAGCAAAACTTATGGGATGCAGCAAAAATGCTCAAGGGAAATTTGTGGCTATAAATGCCTACATTAAAAAAGAAAGAGGATCCCAAATCAACAGCCTAACTTCACACCTTAAGGAATGAGGAAAAGAAAAGCAAACTAAATCAGAAGGAAGAAAATAATAAATGAAATAGAGAGTAGAAAAACAATAGAGAAAATCAATGAAACCAGAAGTTGGTTTTTGAAAAGATCAACAAAATTGACATACCTTTAGCTAGACTGTCAAAAAAATAAGACAGAAGACCCAAATTGCTAAAATCAGAAATGAAAGTAGGGACAGACCACTGATCTTTCAGAAATAAAAAGGATAAGAGAATCCTCTACGAACTGTACATCAACAAATTAGATAACCTAGATGAAATGAACAAATTCCTAGAAATACACAAACTACCACAACTTAGAAATAAATAGAAAATCGGAATAGATATATAAATAAAGAGTTACAATCAGTAATCGAAACCACCTAAAAAGGAAGAGCCCAGGATCAGATGGCTTCACACGTAAATTCAAACATTCAAGAAGAATGTGCCTGACACATAGAAACCATTCAATACTATTTTAAGGAAAAGGCAGTGGAACAAATGTGCAAGTTTTTTGAATAGCTGTGCCTTTTGTAGTTAATATAACTCTACGATATGCAGATCACTGATAATTTTTATCTTTGTAAAAAGTAAATGTGCTGCTTTAAAAATACGTAATAAAAACCTATAGAATGCTTGAAGAACCGTAAGACCATTACATAAGGATCTCAATTATTGTTATTTTCAAGAAGAAAGTGAAAATACAGGTGTGACAATTATCATGGTATTGCTCTGCTGTTATGGCAAAGATTCAGGCCAGAATTCTTTTATTGCCTATTCAACATCATTGGTCAGGCATTCTAGAATGTAGTGGATGTGATAATCCCTTTGTTGTGTAGATAACTGGTTTCCATGATCTTTTGCTTCAAGTCCAATGTAACAGCAATAGTTTTATCCACACTAAAATGCTAAGATTTTAAAAAAAGATTTATTTCAACATACAACATTGTTGTTAGAAACTTCTTTACTGAAGTAAAATTCTAGAAATCTGAGGTTTGAGGTCTTGGTGAGGAACTCCCTCACTCTCTTCCCACAGGTGAAGCAGGCTGTGGGTTTTCTTGCCTTTGCCTAGAGGCCGGGTACTTGCATTTCTCAGTGCATCTCCCCCACCTGCTGGAGTTAGCCCTTCTAGCCTGGGGGGGGGGGCACCCCTTAGCCAACCTTGCACTTCTGTCCTCTCTTGATAAAGCAGTCACTGCTACCAACAGTCCGGCAATGTAAAGTCCTCAGTTCTCCAGATATCTTTCATACCCAGGATCAACTTTGTTAAAATAGTTATTACCAAGTAATTTGGAACAACGTAAGTATTATTCTGTATCTCACACACCATTTGACATGACCCATATAGCCCGGCTCTGGCAAAGTGAGTTCATCAAGAGATGAAGTCACAAAAACACCTCCTGCCCAATGACTTTTTACTACGTGGTAGGTGTTGTGCTGTTTCATATATATATTCTTTCTTGTCATGTAATCTTCTTGACAATACTATGAAGGAGGTATCATTATTATCACCCCCATCCTGCAGATGAGAAGACTGGTTTCAGAAAGGCTGAGTAGTGAAGACTACAAAGCTCATGTAAACTGCTAAGCTAGGATTTGATCCCAGGTCTGCCTGACTCCAAAGCCTGGCTTTTAACCATTACATGATAATGCCCTCCTGCCTTACATGACAGCATAAAGGACTGTATCATAATGGATAATATGGGGCTAAAACAGTACCTGAAGATGCAAGGACAGGAGCAGCTAATGAAGTTGAAACTTTTATTGTCCGGTAGAGTAGAGCTGGAAGTTCCTCCCCTCTCCCCCTTCCACCTTTAATGGATTTGGAGGACCCTTCAAGCTTAGTCAGCCGTTTTGAGAATTACCTGGGCTACAGGTGAAAACTTACATATTAGAACTTTAACAGCCAGTTAAGACTGGAGTGTGGTAAAAGACCCATTCTTTTTTTTCAATTAACAATGTTATATTAGAATAAAAATGTAAGTATAAAACATAGGCACAAAAAGTAGAGGATATTGTAATTATCTCAAAGATACACAACATTTTAAGGAAAATGATGATTCTTTTGGGCATGCTTTCAAGCCAAAGAGCTATTACCATAAATGAAGAATGAGAACTGTTGCGTCCTTGTCCAGCATCTTACATAGCTGTGTGATCTTGGAAGTCTTCGGCTTTGGTTTCCTTATCCAGAATGAAAATTAAAAAAAAAAAAAGTTAAAAAAAAGCAAAACTAAAACCTTGATTTAGGGGAGAAAGACTTTTTGAAGTAGAACGCAAAACAGATTTTGGGGGACCAAATTTCTGTGAAGTATTTTTAATTGTCTTTAATCTGTGGCAGTTTGTTTCAACTTACTCTACTGGTTGTTATAAACGGCACTTCATTTGATTTCTTTTAAAATTTTACTTGGCCTATTGCTGCTTAATTAAACAGACACGAAGCCAGGTTTGTACCCTGTGGTAACTTGCGGTGCTGTGACTTCCTAGATTAAAGGGCCGTGAGAATTAAAAAAACATTTCTTGAATTCTGCACTTTCAGTATTCAAAATAAATGGTTGCAGTATCTAAGGGACACACTGCCAAGCCACCTGAGAGCGCGATGCCTATCGCGGAGCGAAGTCCCAGGTTACCCTCGCCTTAGGAAACAAGGTGGCACACTGCCCTTTTTTCCCCTGTACAAAGTCACACCCAGCCAAAGCGGAAAACAAAGACCCCCCCGCCAAAGAAAGTAACGACAAAAGAGACCGTAGGCAAACAAAAAAAAAATCACCTCTAAGAGCGTCGGCCGGTCTCTAAGTTAACTTCGCGTCCCTACGCTCCCCGCTCTGCCGGGAACACTCAGATCTACGCCCGCGTTTCCAAAGGTGTGGGGGCGGAGGCGACTTCCACCGCGGAAGTTCGCGCGGAGGAAACGGTTTCCCGTCCCGCCGCCCCGCCGCCGAAGGCGGCCCCGCGCCCGCGGCCCCGGCGGAAGGCGGCGCGCCGTCAGTGCCCGAGGCGACGGCGCCGCTGTGGTCGCTGGGAGTCGTAGTTTTCCCGGGCCCAGCAGTGCCCGCGCCTAAGCGCAAAGGGCCGGTGGGAACTACACGTCCCCGGAGCCCTCGGGACGGGGCGGGCCCTGGCCGCGGGGGCGGTGAGCGTGGCGCTTCTTTTGTAAATGCGGCGGCGGCTCTGCCGTGGCTTCGAGTTACTGAGCGGCCGGGACACCTCAGAGCGGTAATTCGTGGGCGGAAGGAGCTGAGGAGCTCGTTGTCCACCGCCCCGCAGCGGAGGCGGCCGGCGGGGCGCGGGGAGGGCCCCGCTCGGGCCGCGGCGCCGGCTCGGCGGGCGCGGCGGGAGCGGGGCGCGGCACGTTAGCGCTGCTTTGTCCTTCGCCGAGCCCGAGCAGCCTGCCTCTTGGCTGGGTCTCTCTGCCCCGGGCCGTGCCGGACTTGCCGCTGCCGCCGGGCGCGCCTCGCGGCCGGGGCTTCTCTCTTGAAGCTCCGTGTGGATTCGTAGCTTTCAAGGACGTGTTCTGTGTTGGGGGACCGATAAATCACCTCCAAACCAGCTACTTCTTACGGTCTAAGGGTGGCTTTGAATTTGCTGTTCGTATTCTCTTTCCTCCCTCACCATACAGAGGATTTATCTTTTCTTCAGATTGCTTTAGAGGATGTTTACATAGCACTCTTTGGAGGTTTCAAGGCTGTCAGTTTGTCAGATTTTTAAAACGGCTTCATTGACGTATAATTGGTATGCAGTAAAATGACACGTGTTTAGTGCATACAGTTTGATGAGTTTGACATATGCATACACTTGTGTTTATCAGATTTTTATATCTGTAAAACCTGAGTCCACGTACTAATTTTTTCTAGGCATTTTGCTATATATGTGCTCCCTTTGCCAAGACCTTAGTATCAGTAATAAATAGCAGATTCGTGTGAAGCAGTTTGTGTACTTCTTGCTGACATTAAATGTATTTTTAGGATCACAGCCATGAAATTGAAGTGAAAATATAGAGGATATTTTTCTTTTTGAGTGGGGGTTTGGGGAGAAATGTCTTAATGCTGCACCACAAGGGTACTTGGACTTGTCAGCCTAGTAGGGAATTTTTTTAGTTTTCTGTTATGAAATGCCCTTGTAGCTTGTCTCCTTTCTAAATGTAGATTTCAAAAGATTTCTTAGTAAGGTCATTGAAATGTAAGAAAGGCTATCTGGTTGATTTTGAAGAAAAGTCATTACATTTTTAGGTAGGTTTCCAACTCAAATACAATTAGAATTACTTAAAACAGATTTTTAAAAAGTATTCAGGAATAACATATCCAGTAAACTCTGCTCATTTAAGAGTACAGCCCAAATGTACACCCCCTGTATTGACCTTCCTAGTTGTTGAAGTCAAAATAAAAATGTAGAGACGAATGTCTAAATTTAGCATTTTATTTGGGAAGAAAGAATTGCAGTTTGGGCATACATGCCAACTGGGTGGTCTTCAGTATGGCCGGAGAAAGTTGGAGGTTCTATGAAAAAGAGAAGTGTACATAGTGCTCTTTGAGAAAGTGCATTGGCACTAGTAAGGTTCTAGGGAGCTGGCAAGTTTGGTTGGTGGGCCATGGCGGTGGGCAAAAGTAGTACTAGAGTTGCAGCAAGTTATCTCGGTAGCTATAAACTGGTCTCAGTGTACAACAGGCAGTTTCAGCAGCCAGACTTGCAGAGAATTACATTCTTGGAGCAATGTTTCGTGTCCTGAATGCTTTTTGCCCTTGGCTTCTTTACTCTTTTAGTTGGGTATGACACGAATAACCCAATTCGAATGATCAACTTTCACACAGAAAATGCAACGCCCATCTTCCTGGATAACCAGTCTGACTTAACTGTGAATGTATTTTGCCTTGAAATACATGTAAGTGGAAACATATAGTGTATATTTGTGTCTCATTTTCACTCATCGTTTCTCATCCATGCTGTTGCCCATAGTAACTGTTTTTGTTTTTTGTTTTTTTAATGCCTGGGTAGCTGTGGCTCTTAAAGTGTGATATCAGTGAGAAAACACATGTCACACTGCCATTTTTGTTTTTGGTTATTGAATGGTTGGCAAGCATTCCTTTTGTTCCAAGAGAATCTTTAGTTGCAATTATAGTACAGTAAGCCTTATAAAACCCTTCTATAACTCAACCAGGGAGAAATGGCAAAAAACACAGTATCATTAAGTTCACTGTCTTCTATTTCTTTAACAGTTCTATAAACTGGTGATTCATAGAGTTTGTATGTATGTACTGAACAATTTTAACAACTGTATCCGTGACACTATTTATGGATTACGGTTTAGAAAACCGAGCACAAGAATTTTCAATGTGTATCATACAGTGGAACAACAAGGGAAACAGCAGTCTCTTGTAAAATTAAATCCAGATTTTTGATGTTATAACATCATACCATCTGCCATGGTAGAAGCTAATTTTTTCATATCTAGCTGAAATTCTTCTGTCAGATATAAAAGATTTAAAAACATCTATGCTACAGGTTCCATTTTTAAGGCTATGAATTGAATTTAGATGATCTTTCAGATAAAACGTACCTAAATTAGTAACTGGTCAGTGTCTCTTATGGTACCACTCATATAAAGCTAAAGAAAAGTACTTGCAATTTTTTACAGTTTTGAATTTGGTTATTAATAGAAGGCTCTATGGACAATTGGTCACTTAATTGAAGATCTTTTACTTTTTGCAAAATATCATCTTTAATCTTTTAATTAAAATATCTTCTCTAATCTCATAATTTTCTAAGAAAATTTCCACAACTGCAATCATTTATCTTCTTTCCATATGAAACTGGTTTTCTTCATTCATCTTTCTGTCCCTCACACCTCCCCCCCTACTTCTTTTTTCTTTCCAAGAAGCTTTTCTATAGCTGGCCAAAGCTACAAGCTCAGATCCTGTTCACAATCATTTAAAAATGTTTTGTTGGTTGTACTTACACAAAACTAGATGGTAAAAATAAATAAATAAATAAAATGTTTTGTTGGACATTTAGCTCTGATGTAGATGACTCACTATAGTTGACCCTTGGAGAGTCCACTTACATGCAGATTTTCTTCTGCCTCTGCCACCCCGAGACAGCAAGACCAAGCCTTCTTCTTCCTCCTCATCAGCCTACTCAACATGAAGACGAGGAGGATGAAGACCTTTATGTTGATATACTTCCATTTAATGAATAGTAAATATATTTTTTTCTTGCTTATGATTTTCTTAATAACATTTTCTTTAGCTTATCTTATTGTAAGAATACAGTATGTTATACATGTAACATACAAAATATGTGCTAATCAACTGTTTGTTATTGGTAAGGCTTCTGGTCAACGGTAGGCTGTTAGTAGTTACATTTTGGGGGAGTCAAAAGTTATATGTGGATTTTTGACTTCGAGGGGGTCAGTGCCACAATCCCTGCATTATTCAAGGGTCAGTTGCATATTGATGTATTTCTTGTCATTGAGAATAAACTTATCAAAAGTTAGTGTTTTTGCTGAAAATGTCTCTTAGCTACTTATCTTAAAAAAATTTTGTTTTTTGTATTTTTGTTTGTTTGTTTTGAGACAAGGTCTTACTTTGTCGCTAGTGGTGTGATCATGGCTCACTACAACCCTAAACTCCTGGGCTCAAGCAATCCTCCTGTGTCAGCTTCCAGAGTAACTGAGACTACAGGCGAGCTACCATGCCCAGCTAATTTTTCTATTTTTTGCAGAGATGCGGTCTTGCTCTTACTGGTCTCCAGAACTCCTGACTGCAAGTGATCCTCCTGCCTGGGCCTCCCAAAGTGCTAGAAAAAAAATTTTTTTTAATACAACAAACAACTCTTTCTATTTGCTTTGCCACAGCAAATTGCAGTTGCCACTTGTGACGTACTTTCTTCCAGTCTTTTTTCCTTCACTGTTCTGATCATAGTACTAGCTTCTGCATCTCCACTCAATTTTTCAGTAGTGTCCCTTTGTTTTAAATTTTAAAAATTGTTCATATTTATTTTTCAAACTAGAAAAATAATTTAATTATGCCATAACTAAAATAATAAGTATTTCAATTTACTTACTTTTATGGTTTGAACGTCCCTGCCAAAACTCATGTTGAAATTTTTTTTTTTCTAAAACCCTGGTGTAGGAGAGCATCATATTGAAATTCAATTGCGATTGTCACAGTGTTAAATGGTGGGGCCTTTAAGAGGTGATTATGTCATGGGGACTCCACCCTCGTGAATGGATTAATGCCGTTGTCTTGGGAGTGGGATAGTTTTTCCAGAAGAGGCTTTGTCATAAAAGTGAGCCTTCAGAAGTGTGAGAAATAAATTTTTTATAGATTACCCAGTCTGTGGTATTCTGTCATAGCAACAGAAAATGGACTAAGACAATTACCAAGTATAATTTAAATATGATCACTGTAACTTGTACTATTTGCATAAACTCTTCAAATAAACACATAACAAAGTTACATGCATATGTTGAAAAAAAATTATTCAAACTGAATCAGTCCATTGACACTGACTAGATTGCAGACACGTTTCTGTGCAGTCTGGGAGATGATGCACACTGACACATGCCTCAATACAACAACATCTTACGCCATGCAGTGGTTAAAGTGAAATGTAGTCTTACCAAATGAATCAAGTTGTGTTTAGGAGAAAAATATTTTGTACTTATTCAGTTTTAAGATTTAATCAACTTTAATTAATTAAAATTAAGTTAAAAATTCAGTTCTTCAGTCACATTGGCCACATTTCAGGTGCTCAGTTGCCACATGTGACTTATGGCTACTGTATTGGACAGCATAGGTCCATGTAACTGTTTTTTTAAATCTTAATTTCTTATAATACTCACTGCTCTGCACTTTGCCTTTGTAATTTACAATATAGCTTGGATACATTCAGTACTTCCGTATCAGTAAAAAGCATACTTGTTCTCTTTAACAGTTGCATAATATGAATACCATGAGTAGGTACTGTCTCCTTTTAATGGACATTTAAGTTATTTTCAGCTTATTGCAAATGTTGTGAGCTCGTGCCAATATAACTGGGACAAAATGCCTAGATGAGAGATTGCTGAGTCAAAGTTCCTCTGCATTTACACTTGGATAGATAATGTCATATTGTCCTCCAAAATGTTGTACCAGTTTATATGCCCGAGAAATACTTTATGAAAATAGAGTTCCTATTTTCCACACTGAGTGTTACCAATTTTTAGTCTTTGCCAAGCCAGTGTGGGGAAAGTGGTATGTTTTTTAGTGTTAATTTCTATTTCTTCAATGGAGCAAGGGTGAGCACATTTCAATGTTTGGCATCTGTATTTCTTTTTCTGTTTATCTTTTGTATGTTTATGTTTTTTAGACACCAAGTGTGAAGCTAAATACATGTTTGTTTGCCTCCAAATTGCCATTTTTCATTTCCCTTTGGTTATATATATTTTTCCATATTTATAAAATTAAAGTCTAGAATTGTGTTTGAAAAATAGTGTGAGATGTTGTTCCATTTCAGGGCTAGATCCCCTCCCCTTCCCTCAAGGACATGGCTATAGCAGTTCTCCCCTCTCTCCATCCTCATCAACCTATAAACATGCATTTATTTCTCCTACCGTGAAAAAAATCCCTCTTCACTTTACTTCCCTGTGCAGCTACTGTTCTGTTTATTTCCTTCCCTTTGTAACAGAACTCCTGGAAAGAGTGTGCTCACTGTCTTCAATTTCTTATTCTTTCATGCATCCCCTCCGTTCAAACCTTTGCCCCCTCCCCCAACTGCTCTCATTGAAGTTCTCATGACCTTTGCTTTGCCACATTCAGAGGTCAGTTCTCAGCTCCCCTCACCCTTCATCTGTTAACAGTGTTTAACATGGCTTCTTCCTCCTTGGCTTCAAGGACACTATACTTTTTACCTCTTTTTTTTTTTTGTCTACCGTCAACCCCTTAGTGATCTCATACAGTGTCAAGGCTTTAAATACCATCTCTATGCTGAGAATGCCCAAATTTATGCTTCACAACCTTGGCCTCTTCTGTGAATTCCGTTCTTGTGCATCCAGCTGCCTACACGTCCCCACCTGGATGTCTGATAGGCATCTTAAAATGTCCTAAATTCAACTCTTGGTCTCTCATTCCCCCAAACCTGTTTCATCCACAGTCCTCCCCGTTTCAGTGAATGGCAGCTTTATTCTTCCAGTTGCTCAGGCAGGAAATTTTAAGGTATGAGGGGGAGGATCTTGGTGACCTCTGGAGGTGGTAGACAATATAGGAGGGTAGTAGGTTGTATAGTCTGGTCATATAAGATTCAAAATTGCTTTTCATGGTGGAGGAAGAGAGAATAGTATAGAAGGAGAAAAGAAGAATAAGGACACATGTAATAGGCCCAATGGTCCAAGGGTATGGGCCCCATAGAAACAGGTGTTCTCAGGAAGGTGAGGGAATGCTCCAAGAAGAGGTTGAGGATGATAGGGGATTTTGCTGGTGCTGGACAGCGAGTGTTCTGGTGTCGGGGATGCTTGGGAGGTGGAGGCAGAGTGAGGCATGGGGATTAGAGTGTAAGAGATGAAGGGTGGCTTGGGAGCCCGGGGCTTCTTGTGGTGAGTGATATGATAGGTTTAAACATAAAGAGATTACTCCTGGAGAATTCAAGGCAGATAGTGGTGAAGGGGCTTTGAGAATGGGGGGTTTCTGGAGGAATGGGGTGTTGGTTGAGGGGCATCCTGCTAATGAAGGTTAGGAAGTTTGGGCGTCTGAGTCTTACTCCATTCCTGATAGCTGCACAACTTGCACCTTCTACTCCATCTGGTCCTTAATTTTACCCCTAAATGAGGCCTCCTTGTCCTCCCTGTCTATATTTGCAACCTCCTTCCCCCACATGGCTTTTATTTTTCTCCTTAGCAGTTGTTACTATTTAACATACTGTATAATTTACTTGTGTGTGTATATTTTCCCGACAAGACTCTGATTTATGAGCTGCTATGTTCCCAGGGCCTAAAACAATATCTGGCACAGAGTAAGAACTGAATAAATGTTAGTTGAGTGAAATCAGACAAATAAAGGGGAAGAGCTTATCTTCTCTGTGATGTCCTGTTTAGGTATATCTATCGTACAGTGACAAAGTTACACTAGGAATTTGGTTATGTTAAAGTCTGATAATTCATAGAGTGGCTATCCTATGGCATGAATCAATGTAATTTTCATTGTTGAACATTGAACACAAAGAATACTTTATAGTATAGAATGTATTTTCAGTTTAACCTTAGTTCTGATTTATTTTTAAATTTTATTTTAAAATTTTTTATGTTTAATTATTATGGGTGCATAACAGTTGTATATATTTATAGGGTATATATGATGTTTTGATACAGGCATATAAATGTGTAATAGTCCAATCAGGGCAATTGGGGTATGCATCACCTCAAGCATTTATCATTTCTTTGTGTTATGAACATTCCAATTCCACTCTTTTAGTTATTTTAAAGTAGATCCTAACTTATTGTTGACTATAGTCACTTTGTTGTGCTATCAAATATTGTTCATTCCATCTAATTATCTAACTGTATTTTTGCACCCATTAACCATCCTTACTTTATCCCCCTTCCTGCTACCCTTCCCGGCCTCTGGTAACCATCATTCTACTCTCTGTCTCCATGAGATCAATTATTTTAATATTTAGCCCCCACATATGAATGAGAACATGTGAGATTTGTCTTTCTGTGCTTGGCTTGTTTCACTTAAGATAATGTTCTCCAGTTCCATCCATGTTGTTGCAAATGGCAGAATTTCATTCTTTTTTGTGTAATAGTATCCCATTGTGTATTTCTTTATCCATTCATCCGTGGATGGGCGCTTAGGTTGATTCCAAATCTTGGCTATTGTGAATAGTGCTGCAATAAACACGGGAGTAGTTCTGATTTATTTTAACTTAATTTTAACAAACATTTATTAAGTTTATCCTCTGTCAGGCATGGTGCTAGGCAGTAGTGAATATATAGATATCTTAAAGGATCTCCACAGGTTGGTAGAGTATGAACATGGAAGCAAAATACCACTATAAGGAGATAAATGCTAAAAGAGTGATGTCACTATATTACCTCTAGGAATGCAAATGAGGGGCCGCCTGGTGGGTGAGGGGTTAGAAGGGAGATGGGGGAGAAAGGGACAGAGGAAACAGTGGCAGGAAAAGCTGTGGGTGGTGGTAGTGACTTTTGTTCTGGAACTAGGGGGAAAACGGGTTCCCCACTTGGGCAAAGAAGCAATGCCAGACTAGGGTCAGAAGCAGGCAAGTGCTTAGTGTGGGTAATATCTGACATCAATAGTGGATTTAAAAAAAAATTCCTTAGAAGGTGTTTTAGCTCCCATAGTTTAGTTCAACTGATCTAGCACTTGTATAAAATCATTAGTAATTGGATGATTAGATCAGAAGGGATCTTAGGTTTTTGATACACTCAATTTGGATATTTTTAAGACTCAGAAAAACTCCATGTAGTTTAGTGCCCAATTGCTTTGGTGGTTAAATTCTTGTATGTGTGAAATATTGAGTAAATTTTCATACTATGTGAAATACTGAGTAAATTTTCATGCTGGGTTGAGGTTTGGGCTCATTTTGGGTAGAACATCTAATAGCTTTAACTAATACTTTTTGTTGGCTGTCTTTGTCTACAGGTGTTGGAAATCAGTAGCTCTTATAGCTTGTACTTTATTTAAGTATAATAGTGCCATTGGACTAAAATGTTCCTGATACCAGCCTCTTCTGAGTTAAACAGTGGGCAGAACTTCTTAGCCCAGTGGATGGCCAATCCTTCTCGGGCTGGGGTCATATTAAATCGTGAATTTCCTATTTTGGAAGCAGATGAAGAAAAGCGAGCAGCTGCAGATGTTTCTACCAGCTTTCCTATTAAAGCCACACATTTTTCTAATAGCTTCAGCTTTATAAGTGAAGAAGATTCACTTCATGAAGAACAGAGGTTGGAGTCTAACAGCCCTTACAAACTACAATCAGATAAATCTGAAACCCATACAGTCTTTCCGTTAATTAAGAAGGGACCACAAATAGCAGCATGTCAGGATGCTCCTGGACACCAGGAAGATAACAAACATAACTTTATCCCAGATCTTGCAAGTGAATTCAAAGAAGTGGCTTACAAAGACCCACTTTTTAAAAAACTTGAACAGGTACTGTAGGATTTGGCCTAATATGTATTCATGTTATTGCAGGTTTCTGTTTATGTAGGAAAGTCCTCTTGTTTCTTCCCCTTTATTCTAAAATCCTCAAAATACCAGATTTTACCTTTTGTCTAATGTGAAACATTAAAATGTATTTAATATGTAGGTTATAACACTGAAGATAACTTTATATCTTTAAGTTGCTACCTCATTGGTAAGAACTAGGTTAGAAATGGTTGATCAAGAATTAGAGGAAAAAAGTTGATGTACGGATACCCATCCTTTTTTTAAGAATCAGAGGAAATATATGGCTTTTTCTGTTTCTTAGTTGAGATACTTGATATGATTTCCTTCATAAGGAATTGGATTTTAGGGTTTTAATGGCAGATTTACTTAGGGATCCCTCTCTGAAACTTTTTATCAAGGAAGACATGAGTGGGGAGACGGGAGGGATTAAGATAAATGTAAGAAGCAAAGTCCATGAGAAATGTAGAATTGGTTTAATAAAGTTAATTTTACATTTAAAAAGCTGAAAGAAGTACAACAGAAGAAGCAGGAACAACTGAAGAGGCAACAGTTGGAGCAACTGCAGAGACTCATGGAAGAACAAGAGAAGCTGCTCACCATGGTGTCTGGGCAGCACACACTTCCAGGTATGCTTGGCTTACACAGCGCCTCAGTACCATGACAGACAGTTATGTATATTTCTTACCTGTAGTTGTTTGACAGGTTATTTCTGTCATTCCTCTGTCATATGTTACAAACTCCAATTTCTTTGGGGCTAGGCAGGTAAGTGTGAAATGGTGGTGGTGTAATATAACTGGGACAGGTAGGAGCTGTGGCATTGTGAAGTGTGCCTGCCCTGCTTAAAGGCATTCATGTTTGTTTATTTAAAAAAAAAAAAAAAAGGCCCAGTGGAAGGAAAGCCAAATTTGGCTTAGACCTACTGGTACCCAACCCCTGCCCGATGAATGAAAACTGTTTGGCATCATAAAGGTAAATATGTGTAGGAGTCACTCTGCTCAACTGAAGAGCCATACCAAACATATATGCTGTTGAAATAGATGACAGTATTCTGTTGTATGCTACATCAGTTAACAGAAAGCATCATGCACTAATCAGGGAAAAAATTGTTGAAATGTGGCAGTGGTTTGAAAATTTTTTACCACACTCCATAGTAACAAAAACATTTAAAATCATGACGTAAAATGACAAAGAAATTTCATATTATCAGTCCTAATTGGTGTTGCTGGCATGTAGTAAGGATATTTTCTATTTTGTTTATTCTAGTTCTATGTCATTTTAAAGAATGCCAGTCATGACTTGTTGCATCTGATGATAAAATTACTAATGGATTCTGTCTGAAAAACAGTGAGCTAGAGCAATGTGTTTGCTTTTTGGTGCTACCTTTTAAGAGACACATTTACTGATTCAGAAGAGTGCCTGTTCTGTTCAGAGATTGTGCTGGGCATTGAGAATACAAGGAAGAAAAGACACTGGCAGATGAGCATGCAGAGTGTGGCTGGGTGCAGGGGTGGGGTGGGTGGAGGTCATGAGAAATTGCAAGTGAAGAATGGCTGAGGAAGTTTGGATGTTTGTCTTGGAGAATATAGAGAACATGTGGTGTGTATCTTAAAATAGTTGAATGATTTGGGATTTCCTTATGGAATACATAAGAAGAATAATGGAGACACTGAAATAACAGCCATGATACTTAAGGTAGAACCAGCACTATGGCAGAGTGACAAGGAAGCAGATTTTAAAGCTATTAATATAAGAACTAGCCCCATTCAGTCATGGAGCAGTTTGCTTTGGGGCAGTGGTTTTCAAACTTTTTGGTCTCAGGGCCCCATAGCACTCTTAAATTATTGAGGACCCCAAAGAACTTTTGTTATATGGCTATATTTATTAATAATTTACTGTATTAGAAATTAAAACTGAAACATTCAAGGACTAATTCATGTAAAATAATAATAAACCAATTACATGTTATCATAAGTAACATTTTTAAATGAAAAATCTTTTCTAAAACAAAAAAGTGAGAAAAATGACATCGTTTTTATTTCTGAAAGTCTCTTAACTTCTGGCTTAAAAGAAGTCAGCTGGTTCTCATATCTACTTTTGCATTCAGTCTCTTGAATTATATTGTTTTGGTATGTGAAAAAATTCCAGCTTCACATGGATATATACATAATTGGAAAAAAGAGAGGGATATTTTAGTAACCTTTTCAGTAATTGTGTTTATTCTTCTGTGATATTGTACCTTAACTCAGCAAGTAGTCATTTCTTGGCAGTTATGGAATCTGAAACCATATTAATGAACTTTTAATATGTACTCTATTATACTAAATCTATTTAATAATTAAATAATATATAATTAATACATTAAAATGTAATATTAAATATATTGAATATCTTGACATTTTGAATGGATTTTTTGTGATGCATATTCTGGTACATCGGTCATTTGGAAAACAGTGGGTCACTGAATTACGTAGGTCTTGAAAATGTTGATATATTTCATTCTACAATATCAAAAAATTACACTCATTAATATCACCACCAATCACATCTTAAATACCTTAAAGTATTGTTAAGCTGTCAAGCTCATGATGGTGGACATGTTTTCCAAAATTTAAATTTTTATTTGAAAGGTCAAATTTTATCATTGGCAACAAATACCGTCAGTTGTTTTCTTTGAAGTGACTGGCTTACTTGTTTCTTTTTTAAGAAATTTTCTGCCAAATACCCAGATTTAAATAATCATAATTTGTCATTCATTCTTTCAAGTAAAAATGGTGTTCCTTAAAAGAAGTGGCTAGTTGTGCTTGCAGTTAATGACACACACATCTTGGTTTGCAGCCCAAGTAAATTGTGTATTTCTCATTTTGTCCCATAGAATGTTCAAAAGACATGTGCTCAACGGTTGAGGTTTAATAAAATTAATAATTTTTCTACTTTATTAGGACATTCTTAAGTAAAACTTTTTTTTTAAACTGTAAGTGAATGATGGTGACAGATACGGTGACTGCTAGGACTCGGGTGCTGCTGTCCAGCTTTGAACAAAGGCTCCAGCAGTTTTCTGTTTTGCTTTTGCACCATCAGTGAATATTCTATGAAAATAATTTTGACCTGGTGGATGCCCTGAAAAAGTCTTGGAGAACTGCAAGGGTATACAGACCACACTTTGAGAACAGTGCTTCATCAAAGATCTCTTCAGGCTGAAGTGGCATGACCGTTGGCCAAAAATATTTACCTGAGGTGTTGCTGTGAAGGAAAGGAGGTTGAAGCTGATGTTCAGGAAGGCCCTGCCTGATTTTCTTGTTTTGTTGTGTGGCTGGGGTGAGGTGGATGAGCGACAGATGGCAGTGGCTGTTGTATAAATCACTTCCCATTTTGTCTTCACTTCCAAATTTAGGCTAGACAATCCGGGAAGGTTGAGGGCTGGCAGCAGGGCTCCCAGGTGGTGCAGCTGCCCTCTGAGAAGTGTGGCTTAGAGATTGAGAGAATGAGCACCTTCTCTGTTTATTGGGTTATTTCAAAAGCAGAGACTTAAGAAACAGAAAGTAATACAGGAAACTTAGAAACTAAAGAAAAGTACAAAAAGGAAAAGTCACCCATAATTCTACCACCCAGTGATACCAAAATGTTAAGGGTAGTGTAAAGGGAAGTTACTGGTTATTAGGGAACATTTCAGATCATTCGCATCATAATCTGCATTGGTGCTCCTGTCTAATGTGCCAGTCACAGGGCTACAGAGTTGACACCTGCATGTTCTCATAGGTGGAACAGGAATGGCCTTCCGGAATTAGGTGGTGCTGCAGCATGTGCCCATGCTGTCTGCACAGAGAGTACAGTCTAAACATACTCTTACTTAAAATTATATGAAGTTCACTTTGGAATTTGAAAGTTTCATGATTTTGTTAAACACTCTTTCCTAATAAGGAGAAAAAAATACTTTTATCATTGTGGGGAAGACTTTGGGGGGTGGGGTCACTAATGGGCAGAGAACAGAAAATGTGGAAGGATGTCATCAGCTTTGTTGATTTTCTTAATTGTAAGGTTTTACTTTACTGCCTGATGATAAGAAGCACAGATCTCCAGGAAATTCAGCCACAGGAGAGACAGCCACGCCCTTCTCACCACCCTATGTCTACCCAAATCAAACCCAAGAAAAAACACACTCTTCGAACATTTTATCTGATGAACAAAACAATTTCTGTAGAACTGCTCCTCAAAATTTTGTCTTAACTTCAAAAAGCACACAGCATCAAGAAGCACTTATGAAAAAAAAGGATTTGAAGGAAGAAAACCATAACCATCTTACAGGTGAGTTAGTTATATGTCTTTCTTCTGTACTTGACTAACAGTGTTACCAAGTTGTCCTAAGACAAGAGAAGGCCTTTCTGTGTGTTTTTTATTTTATGTTATTTTTTATTGTTTTTTTTTGTTTTGGGTTTTTTTTGGAGATAGGGTCTTGCTGTGTTGCCCAGGCTGGACTCAATCTCCTGCATTCAAGCAATCCTCCTGCTTCAGTTTCCCAAGTAGCTGGGACTACAGGTGCTCACCACTGTGCCCGGCCTTTCTGCATTTTGTCCCGTCCCCTCCCCCCCCCGCCCCCATCTCCTGTAGCTTTAATTGTAAAGTCCCATATGCTGCACAGCTGCTGAGTTTGGCTTGGACCCAGACCTGGGCTAGGATTTGACTTCCTAAGAACAATTGCCATGCTCATGTTAACTGCAAACTTTGTATGGTAGCACAGGGTCTTCAGAAAGGGACGCAGTGACTTCTGCATGTACTATTTTTCTTTGAGAGCTTAGAAATAGCTTGAGGTTAATTTAAAAATGTGTGTGGTGGTGGTGGTGGTGGTGGGGGACCTGATAGAAGATGTGAAATGTGGGAAATAGGTTGGTGATGGGAGTTATTACTCATAAAAGAAATCTCCTCTAACCTAAACGCTCGGGTTGTCTTCATTGTCCTTCTGTATTCTTAGCACCCAGCAAATTCCTGCCAGAGAACTGGTGCTCAGTGTTTGATGCTATAAACTCATGGAGCTCTCTTGGCATTTTTGGTGTATTTTTTTCTAGTGTGTTTTTTTTTTAAGTCCTATTCCTGCCTCATTCCTCCAACCCCCTTTTTTTCACATTGTTGTAATCATAAAATTTTGTATAATAATACTGTGTCCTTTTCCTACTCAACATGAAAAATTCTTATTCGCATGTTCTATAGTCTTCATAACTGTAATTTTAGTGTTTGTCATTATTATGCTAGCCATGAAATGATATATTAGTCTTTCATGTTCTTTGTAGTAGGACAGAATTATTTCCAGTATTTTTAAAATTTAATTTAATTTTTAATTTCAGTGATGTTTTCATGAATGTCCTTTTTTGAATTAAATTATAGGAAAATATAAATAATATAACAAAAGTTACCTATACTTACTGTTTAGGATTGGATACCTTTGTGCATAATGCTCTATTCCTAATTTAGAGTTAATTCCTTAGTATGGAAAGCTCAAATGTCTTTTTCTTTTTTTTTTTGTATAATATACTTCCCTAAGTTTTTATTTTGGAAAATTTTATATATCCAGAAAAGTTGAAAGACCACTGCAATGATTTCTTAAATACCCACTACCTGGATTCAGCGGTTCATATTTTGCCATATTTACTTTTTCAATATATGTATGTGTGTATATATCTGTATTTGTATCTATATCTGTATCTATATATCTATCATGTGTATAATTTGATAAACCATTTCACTGAAAGTAACATGCAGGCATCATGTTACTTCATTCCAATTATTTCAGTATGCATCAAGTAAAAATTAGGGCATTCATCTATATAACCACAATGCCATCGTTATACCTAAGGAAATTAATAATAATTCCTTAGTATTCATACCCATTTTGGAATTCCCCCTATTATTCCAAAAATGTTTTTTTTAAAAAACTAGAATCCAGTCAAGTTCATGCATATCTGGTCAAATTCATGCATTATGCTTGGTTACCTCTTTAGTCTTTTTTACAACTAGAAAAGCCCATACTTTTTTTTTTTTCGTTACACTAACCTTTTGAAGAATGTCAAGTATCTTAATTGGGTTTGGTAGTTTCTCTTTATCATATTAAAGAAATCCTTGAGCGTTCTCAAAGTTTTGGCATTCATTACTTTTAATTAAAATTCTTTTTAGCAAATCCCCAAACAACAAATGTTGGCGGGGATGCGGACAGATAGGAACACTCATACACTGCTGGTGGGACTGCAAATTAGTACAACCTCTATGGAAAATAATATGGAGATACCTCAAAGAATTAAAAGTAGAATTACCATTTGACCCAGCAATCCCACGACTGGGTATTTACCCAAAGGAAAAAAAGACATTTTATAATAAAGACATCTGCTCACGAATGTTTATAGCAGCACAATTCACAATTGCAAAGAAGTGGAAACAACCCAGGTGCCCATCAATACACGAGTGGATCAATAAAATGTGGTATATGTATACCATGGAGTACTACTCAGCAATAAGGAACAATAGTGAATTAACACATCTGGTATTATCCTGGTTGGAGCTAGAACCCATCTTCGAAGCAAAGTGTCACGGGAATGGAAAAACAAGCACCACTGGTACTCACCATCAAATTGGTACTAACTGATCAACACTTACATCACACAGGGCAATAACATTCATCGGGGGCGGGCAGGCGGGAGGGGCGTGGAGGGGATGGGAAAAACTCACTGAATGGATGCGGGGAGCACAGTTTGGGGGATGTCCACGATTGTAGCTCTGACACGGGCAGTGCATGGGCAATATATATAGCCAAAGTGTTGTACCCCCATAATATTCTGAAATAAAAAAACAAATAAATTAAAATAAAAATTCTTTTTAGCATAGTAACTTGTAAAATTCTCATGTTTTAAGACTAATCTTTTTTTTTTTTTGAACTAAATTGTTCCTAATTTTTATCCTAGGAGAAGGTATTTTATCATGCTGGGAGAAAATGACGGAACAAATTCAGGAAGGGAATGATACGAACTTAAAAAAAATTGGTGATTCCTCAGAAGTGGTTAATATTGAAGAAAGGTATTGTTCATATTGAAAGGAAGAAGAAATGTGACAGTTTAATATAATAGCTGGTCTTTATTACTGAGTACTTTCTTTGTTTGAAAGATCCATGCTTTTTTTGTTTTTGCTTGAATATGCTTTTTTTAATATACCATGTTGACACTAATCAATCTCTTGAATATGCTTTTAAGTATAAGGTTGAAGATACAACTTGTCACATACTATTGACAAAAGAAGGAGGTTGGGAGGGCCATCAAAGTAGCTTTGATATTGCATTGGAAGAACTGAGTAAAGTTTTTCATTTAAGAGAAATATCTGTATAAAATTAATCTTCTCTGAAATAGTTAAATCTTATTTTGGAGAAGAGAAAAATTAAGTATTGGAGTCTCACATTTGGTGTCATTTATAAATTGTAATAGCATAGTTTAGGTATAGCATTAAAAATGTTATGGCAGAGATAAAGTATTTCATCTTTTCAATAGGTTTATTACTTTCTTATATATTTGAAATGTTTTAATGTATGTTATGCTATGGACAAAATGACTTTTCTGATAGTTGCTCTACTTACATTGTAAGGACATTTCTTAATTTAAAAAATGTATGCATACTTAATGAACTATTTTTGAAGTGTATTTTAAAGTTATATAATAAGTATGTTACTCCAAAAGTTAATCTACAGTTAGTAGATAGACTTCAGAAGGATTCTAGAGGACCCCTCAGTCATGTGCACAGTGTTGTATATTTCTGTATTTTGGGCATGGTGGGGGGATTGTGGCTTTTATTAGATTCTCAAAGGGAGTCCCTGACTTTGTAAAAGGTTAGTTCTCAGTGTTGTCAGGGGCATTTATATCAGGCACGCCAAGTGTAAGATATTCACACATTATGATTTGCGTGTTAAATAATTGTTTTTATGATTAGGCCTATTAAAGCTGCTATCAGAGAACGGAAACAGACATTTGAAGACTACTTAGAAGAACAAATTCAGTTGGAAGAACAAGAACTGAAACAAAAACAGCACAGGGTTAGCATTTGCACTATTTTGATTAGATTATTCTAAGCCTTTAGAGATTTATTTATAATTTACTTTAAAAATAGCTTTGAGATTACTTGGATATACCAGAATTAATTCAAATCTTGTCCTTTTATTTTAGGACACAGAAGGACCATTGCTAATCAGAGCAAAACCAAAACAACCATTCTTAAAACGAGGAGAAGGTTTAGCTAGATTTACTAATGCTAAATCTAAGTTTCAAAAAGGAAAAGAAAGTAAACTAGTGACTAACCAGAGTGCTTCAGAGGACCAGCCTCTGTTTAAAATAGATAGACAACAATTCCAGCGGAAAACTGCTCTTATAAATAAAGAACTGTGTGCAGAGCACCCTACTGTTAAAAAGGACAATAAAGCTAGAACCAAGTGTGGTTCTGTCACCCTCAGTCAGAAGCCAAAAGTGCTTAAGAGTAATAATAGGAAAAATTTCTCTCCATCAGGATTGAAAATACAGACCTGGAAGAAATGTGATGTGCAATTTAGAGAGCAGATCAAATTAGAAAAAAAAGTTGAATCTAACAATAAAGAAAATTTACCTGAGTATACACAACCTTGTGATACTGGTTGCAAAGCATGGAGTAAGACACAAAGTAAAGACAGACTTCCTCTCTCGCCAGGGCCTGTCAGCTGTGTGGCTTCTATGGGCTCGATAAGTGAGACGGTGAAAGAGGTGGAATCTCCTCTTGATGTTTCTCTTCAGAAAAAGTTAGAGAATTGGGAACGAGAAAAGGAAAAGGAAAATTTGGAATTAGATGAATTTTTGTTTTTAGAAAAAGCTGCTGATGAAATATCATTTTCTAGTAATTCCTCATTTGTGCTGAAAATCTTAGAAAGGGATCAGCAGGTCTGCAGAGGTCACCGAATGTCTTCCACCCCTGTCAAAGCTGTGCAGCAGGAGAAGACAAATCCAGCAGATCCCATAATGCAGCGTAACCTCAGTGAGGGTCTGGACCATACTGCACGTGAGAATAAGAGTGAGTTTGACGTCATCCCCAGACAGCTTGGCTCTGTGTCCTCACCTGACGCACTGAGGGAACAGTCTTGTGAAATCGGTAGGAAAGCCTGCCAAAAGAGCACCTGTGAAAATCAGACTCGGTGGAATGCAGGTGATGATGAAGGTGTTATAAACAGTAACAGTAGCATGGACTCTGAGCAGCAGCTTGATGTTACCATAAAACCACTGACTGAGAATAGAGAAAGGGGTTTCAGCAGCAGAGAAGACAGTCCGCAAGTCTGCAATGGCAGGGGGCCTTTTAGGGACACCAGGACTCAAGAAGATAAAAGAAGAGATGTTGATCTGGATTTGTCTGATAAAGATTATAGTAGTGATGAGTCTGTCGTAATAGAAAGCACGAAACTTAAAGTGTCTGAGTCCTCAAGAAGACCCTCATTTCTAAGTATGAGTAAACTTGACTTTGATGATGAAAGAACTTGGACTGACCTTGAAGAGAATTCATGTAAACATGATGTTATTAAGGATGAAGCCACTTACGGAATGCCCCAGACACACTACCCTAATAAGAGTGAAATATGTATCCTGGATAGAACAGTAAAAAGGAAGGTTGCACCAGTCAAGAAGGGAGAAGACTTGAGCAAGTCCAGGAGGAGCAGAAGTCCTCCTCCTCCATCTGAGTTGATGATGAAATTCTTCCCTTCTTTGAAACCGAAACCAAAGTCGGATTCACAATTGGGAAATGAACCCAAGTTAAACATAAGTCAGGACCATCCACCTGGTGAGTCAGGGCATTATGAAGTGTGGATCAGAATTATAAATTTAACATTTATTTTATCAGTATGTTGTCAGAATGCTTAAGATCCTAACTTGTTGCTCAGTGGAAGTCAAATTAATGGGTGATTTGTAAAAATTTGATTTATTTTGTGGGTCTAAATCAGTGGTCCCCAACCTTTTTGGTACCAGGGACCGGTTTTATGGAAGACAATTTTTCCACAGATGGAGGAGAGGGCAGGTGGGGTGGGTGGTGGAGCTCAGGCAGTGATTCGCGGCCCTGTTTTCCTAACAGGCCGCAGACTGGACTGGTACCAGGCCATGGCCCAAGGGTTGGGGGCGGCAGGTCTAAATAATGTAATAGTCACTATTGTAAGAGATTCAGGTGAATTGTGCTTTCAGAGTTTTCACACTTAAACTTATGTTTTGACTTTCTCAAGGCTTTAAAATTAATCACTTTATTATAAAGTGAGATAATACTTGTTTCTAAGTTTCCTTTTTTCCCCAGACCTGGTCTTAGTCCTTTTTCCTAGAGGTACCAGCATTACCATTTCATTTGTATATTCTAAAGAGTTCACGCATATAAAAACGTGTGTGTGTGTGTGTGTGTGTGTGTAATTTCCTTTGTACACAAATGAAAACATACTTTTTACATGTTGTCCAGCACCTTGCTTATGATAAATTTTGAAGATTGTTCTAGCCCATATACACATCTGCTAATGGCTGTGTAGTATTCGGTTGATTTGATGGACTTTTCAAATTCACACTGAAAGACTCCTTTCCATTATATTATGTTGTATTATAAACTCTGAATGCCTAGCACAGCATAGGTGCTTTAAAATATAAGTTATAACTTAAACGTTAAGCTATTTTAAAAAAAATTCTAATTTTTAAAAGTAATACTTTTTGTAGAAAGTTTGGAGGCTTAAAAAGTATAGAGGCAAAAATATTTATAACTAACCTACCCAAAGGTAACTGCTGTGCCTTTTTGGGATATTTCCTTCCAGTCAATTTTCTTATGTATTTTTAATATGATAGAGATGTATGTTTAGCCTTGTGATATAGATTATATTTATTTTCCAAAAGGGTAGTAACCAATTGATAAAATGCTTGTTTCAATTGACGGACAGAAGCACTGGCTATTTTACATTTTTAAATAGTAAATTTGATAAGGGAAAAAACTCTTAATTTGCATTTTTTGACTATTAGTGGAGGGGGGGTAAACTTTGATTTGGATGTTGATTAGCCCTTTAGGTCTCCTGTGAATTATTTATTCATATTCTTAAGCTATTTGTATATATTTGTCTTTTAAAAAATTAATTTGAATGATTTCTTTTTGTGTATCATGTTGATTCTTTGTCAGATTGATATTCTTGAGGTAGAATAACTTAATTCTTTCTCAAATTTAGACTGGTTTCCTCTGGAAAGTTAGGCCAATTTAAGTTTTTTCCCTTTTTGTTATTTGAAGCATTGTTTCTAATGCATTTTAGTGGCACAGGTGTTTGCCGTGTTCCTGGCTCCTAGTGTTAATAGCTAGCTAGTGTTTTGCTGCTATAAGGCCTTTTGTGAAGTTCAGTATTTATGGCCCATTTTTTAGGTGACAGTGCTCGATCCCAGGTTTTAAGAGAGAAAGTTATTGAATTGGAAACAGAAATAGAAAAATTTAAAGCTGAGAACACATCTTTAGCTAAACTTCGCATTGAACGAGAAAGTGCCTTGGAAAAGCTCAGGTAAGTTTGTGTCTGTAAGTTGGGAAAAAATATACAGTGATTCAATTATATCTTTAAGACTATATATAAAGATTTGAAACATTTTAAATCAATCCAACAAATATAAATGAAAAGGAGGTGAAATCTGTATCACATAAGATTTTTTTATTACATAAAATGACCCAATGTAGTCAAAGATGTGTTAAAAGGGAAATTTTCTTAGTGATGAGATCATAAATTGAAAATTGAAAAGCAGTTTGGAGCTATGAATTAAAGTGCTACCTTGGCTAGTGGATTAGTTTCCTAGGGCTGCTGTAACTAAGTACCACAAACTGAATGGCTTAAAACAATAGAAATTTATTTTCTCTTGGTTCTGGAGGCTAGAAGTCCAGAGTCCAAGTCATCAGGGCTGTGCTATCTCTTCTAACTGCTGGCAATCCTTTCTGTTTCTTGGCTTGCAGCTACATCACTCTGATCTCCAGTGTTCTGCTCACGTGGCCATCTCTCTGTGTCTGTGTCTTCACATGGCATTCTCCTCTGTGTGTGTGTCTGTCTCTGTGTCTCTTCTCCTTTGCTCACAAGGACAGTGTTATATACACCCTACTCCAGTATAATCTCATCTTAACTTTCATCTTAAGTTATCTCTACAAAGACCCTGTTTCCAATAAGGTCACATTCACAGGGATTAGGACTTCAACATAATTGTTTTAGAGGATACAACTCCACCCACAACAGTCAGCAGTATAACATATGTAGTTTTCCACCCTAGATCATGATCTGACCTGACTTTTTTGGGTAGCAAAACCTGAACTGAACATACATATTTTTAAAATTGTACTTATTGTAAATAGTTGTAGGTTCTATTGTAGAAATACTAATGCATTTTATTCCAGTGTTGCTGTGGATCTTGCTGGGGATATTATATAAAATATAGCATACATACTGTTTCTTTTTTTGTTTTTGTTATTTTAATGTTTGAGGTAAAATTCATACAACTTAAAATTAATCATTTTAAAGTACACAATTCAGTCCTGACTTCATGAGTGCCTTGCCAAAAAAAAAAAAAATAATAAAGTATACAATTCAGTGGCATTTAGTGAACCTCTACTTTTTTAATCACCCCAGAAGGACATCCCATATCCATTAATTAATCACTCCCTGTTCCCCTCCTCCCCCCACTTCTTGGCAACCACTAATTTACTTTCTGTCTCTACATTTTATTTCATTTAAAATAAATCATATAATGTGTCATCTTTTGTGTCTGCCTTCTTTCACTTAGCATAACATATTCAAGGTTCATCTGTATTATGGCATGTACCTCTACTTCATTACTTTTTATGGCTGAATAGTATTCCACTTGTATTGATATACCAGATTTAATTAATTATTTAAATTTTAAATTAATTTAAAAAATTAATTATTTTAAATTTATTGAGAATTGTTTTATGGCCTAATAGTCTATTCTAGAAAATATTCCATGTGCACTTGAAAAGAATGTGCATTCTGCAGTTGTTGGGTAGAATGTTCTTTTTATGCCTGTTAGGTCTAGTTGGTGTATAGTGTTGTTCAAGTCCTCTAATTCCTTATTGATTTTCTGTCTAGATGTTCTGTTATTGAAATTAAGATATTGAAATCTCCAAATGTTATTGTAGAGCTGTTTTATTTCTCCCTTCAGGTCTGTCAGTGTTTGCTTCATTTGGTTTGGGTGCTCTGTAGTTAGGTGCATATTTGTTTGTAATTGTTACTTGACGAATTGAATTTATGTCAATATATAATGTCCCATTTTGTTCTCATAATAGTATTGCCACCTCAGGTCTTTTCTGGTTACTATTTGCTTGGAATATCCATTCATTTTCAATCTGTTTTTTGGTTTAAAATGATTCCCTTGTCTTTAGTCTAAAGTGAGTCTCTTGTAAGCAGCAGTATATTTGAATCACTTTTTAAATTCTTTTACCAATCTGTTTTTTAATTGGTGAGTTTAATGCATTTACATTTAAACGACTATTGATAATGAAGGGCTAACTTGTGCCATTTTGCTGTTTTTTTCTATGTCTCTTATCTTTTTTGCTCCTCAGTTCTTTAATTGCTGTCTTTTGTGTTTCACTGATTTTTTTTTCTAGTGTAACATTTTTATTTCTTATTCATTCTCTTTCCTGTATATTTTTTAGTTATTTTCTTAGTAGTTATCATGGGGGTTATACTTAGCATCCTAAATTTATACTAAACTAGTTTAAATTGCTAACTTAACTTTAATAGCATACATTAACTCCTACCTAGCTCTGTCCCCTGCTTTATGATGTTACTGTCACAAATTACATCTTTGTATATTACATGCCCATTAATCTAGGTTTGTACTATTTTTTACGCATTTGACTTTTAAATCATATAGGAAACAAAATGAGGAATTACTAACCAAAAATACATTAATTCTGGTTTTCATTTTTACCTTTGTAGTTATTATCTTTACTAATAATCTTTATTATTTCATATGGCTTTAGGTTATTGTCTAGTGTATTTTTGCTTCAGTCTAAATGACTCCCTTAAGCATTTCTTATAGGGTAGGTCTGTTGGCAGCAAACTGCAGGTGTTGTTTATCTGGGAGTGTCTTAATTTCTTCAGTTTTGAAGGATCATTTTGTCAGCTATAAAATTCTTGGTTGACATTTGTTTTCTTTCAGCACTTTAAATATATCATCCTACTGCCTCTGGCCATCATGGCTTCTGATGAGGATCCCTTATATATGATAAGTCACTTCTCTCTTGCTCCTTTCAAGATTTCTCTTTGTCTTTTGACAGTTTGATTATAATATGTCTTGGTGCGGATCTCTTTGAGTTTATCCTACATGAAATCCCTGAGCCTCTTGGACGTGTAGATTCATGTCTTTGATCAAATTTAGTGAGTTTTTGGCGATTATTTTTTCAAATATTCTTTCTGGCCCTTTCTCACTATCTTCTCTGGGACTTATATAATGTGTACGTTGACATGCTCCACAATGTCCCATGGGTCCCTTAGGTTCCATTAAACTCTTCTTCATTCTTTTTTCTTTCTGCTCCTCAGACTGCATAATTGCAATTGTCCTATCTTCAAGTCCACTGATTCTTTCTTCTGCTTGTTTAAATCTGTTGTTGAATTCCTGTAGTGAAATTCTCATTTCAGCGATTATACCTTTCAGCTCTGGAATTTCTGCTTGGTTCCTTTTTATAATTTCTGTCTCTTTCTTGATATTTCTAGTTCATACATCATTCCCCTGACTTCCTTTAATTCTTTGTTCATGGTTTCCTTTAGCTCTTTGAGTATATTTAAGCCAGTTAATTAATTAATTAATTAATTAAAATTTTTAAAGCTCATATTACCATAGATGGCAATAAGAGCTGGCATTCGTACCAGACACGATGGTAAATTCTTTATTTTTGTGATGACACACTCTCAGAAAGTGTGACCAAGAGAAGCCAACCCAGGCTTACAGTCCTAGGTGATAACCCACTCAGTGGACATTGTGATAAGTCCCAGGGAGCACAGAGGAAGCAACAACAAAAATTGTCTGGAGTAGTAAGGGACTAGTTCACAGAGGAAGTAACAGCTTAAGCTGAAAATTGCAAAATGATGATGAAGTTTCCAGACAAATAAGTTGGGAGAAGAACATTCTAGAGAGAGGGAATAAGCTGGGCAAAGACACTGGGCTTGAAAGGACAGGGTATGCTGGAGGAAAGACTGGCATACTTTGAGGTATTTACCAAAAGAAATTGAAAACAAGGACTTGAATAGGGTGAATGTTCTTTGCAGCACTGAGTGTTGAATGTTCATTGTAACATTATTCACAGTTGCCAAAAGGTGGAAACAACCCAAGCATCCATTGACGGATGAGTGGGCAAACAAAACCTGGCACATATGCACAATGGAATATTATTCAGCCATAAAAAGGAATAAAGTTCTTCTTTTGTTTCTTTCTTTATTTCAATAGATTTAGGGGGTACAAGTGTTTTTTGTTACATGGATGGATTGTATAATGCTGAAGTCAGGGCTTTCAGTGTTTACCTATCACCAGAATAGTGTACGTTGTACCCGATAGGTAGATTTTTATCCCTTACCCCCCTCCTACTCTCCCACCTTCTTATATATTCCTTGTTTAGCTTCCACTTATAAATGAGAACATGTGGTATTTGTTTTTCCATTCCAGAGATACTTCACTTAGGATAATGGTCTCCAGTTCCATCCAAGTTGCTGCAAAAGATACTGTTTCATTCCTTTTTATGGCTGAGTAGTGCTCCATGGTATGTATATTAGGTTATTAAGTATGGAATGTCCGATTTCCTTAAGTACTAAGTTTGACAGTTGATATCTCTGACATTTCACTTTGACACTTGTTTTATTTTTATTGTGAAGGTACATCCTCAGTCTTTCAAATGCACATTTTGGCTTGTGATTGTCTTTCACATTTATTTTTTAGATCAATTTTTGTGAAACCATGGATAAGTAAAAAATTTGTGTTATTTTCAAATATGAGTTCTGTCATGGAACCAAAGCAGCGCAGACAGCTCAAAACATCAGCAAACTGTTTGGGAAAGCTGTGGCTAATGCACGCATAGTATGTCAATGGTTTGAGAAGTTCCATCCTGCTGATTTTAATCTTGAAAATGAGCCATGTGGGCGACCTGAGACCAAGGTGGATAATGATGAGCCGAAAGCTGTAGTGGAAGCGAATCCATCTCAACCTATGCGTGAATCAGCAGCAAGGTTTGACGTTACTATTCCAACAATATTGGACCATTTGAAACAAATGGGCAAGGTAAAGAAGCTGGATAGATGGGTACCGGATGAATTAACGAGTGTCAGAAGAGAAATCGTCTTGAAGCTTGCCTGCCTTTGCTGTCACAACATAAAGGCGAACCATTTCTACATCATATTGTTACATGTGATGAAAAATGGATTCTTTTTGACAATCGCAAACATTTGGCACAATGGTTGGATAAAGATGAAGTACCGAAACACAGTCTAAAACCGAATATTCATCCAAAAAAGCTAATGGTGTCTGTATGGTGGTTCAGCACTGGTATTATCTACTACAGCTTCATGCAACCTGGTCAGTCAATTACAGCGGATGTCTACTGCAACCAATTGGATGATATGATGAGAATGCTTGCGATTAAGCAGCTCAGATTGGTCAACAGAGACAGACCAATCCTCTTGCAAGATAACGCTCAACAACATGTCGCACAAACGACGCTGCTCAAACTATAGAGGCTGGACTTGGAGACTCTCTGTCACCCACCATATTCATCAGACCTTGCACCAACTGACTACCATTTCTTCTAGGCTTTGGACCACTTCTTGCAAGGGAAAGTATTAAATTCTCAACAAGTTGTGGAAAATGCTTTTTACGATTTCATCTTCACTTGCTCTCCAGGCTTCGCTGCTGGCATAAACAGGCTAACGTTAAGATGGCAAATTGTGTCATAGTTTAGGCACATACTTTGATTAATTGTACTACTGCTTGTTTGAGATATAGTAAACTTTTGATTCGAAATCAGACATTTCATATTTAATGACCTAATATATACCACATTTTCTTTATCCACCCATCAGTCAACAGGCACCTATGTTGATTCCATATCTTTGCAGTTGTGAATTGTGCTGTGATAAACATTTGGGTGCAGGTGTCCTTTTTATAACATGACTTCATTTCCTTTGGGTAGATACCCAGTAGTGGATTACTGGATCGAATGGTAGGTCTGTTTTTAGTTCTTTCAGGATTTTCCATACTGTTTTCCATAGAGTTTGTACTCACAGAGGTTTATATTATCACCAACGGTATATAAGCATTCCCTTTTCACTGTGTCTGCACCAACCTCTGTTGTTTTTTGACTTTTTTTAATGACCATTCTGACAGTGGTAAGGTAGTATCTCACTGTGGCTTTGATTTGCATTTTCCTGATGATTATTTGATGTTGAGCATTTTTTTATATGTTTGGTGGCCATTTATCTATCTTTTGAAAAAAATCTGTTCATGACTTTTGCCCACTTTTTGATGGGGTTGTTTGTTTTTTTCTGGTTGATTTGTTTGAGTTCTTTGTAGATTTTGGATATTAGCCCTTTGTCAGATGTATAGTTTGCAAATATTTTCTCCTGTAGGTTGTCTATTTACACTGTTGATTATTTCTTTTACTGTACAGAAACTTTTTAATTAAGTCACGTTTATTTATTTTTGTTGTTGCTGTATTTGTGTTTGTGGTCTTAATCATAAATTCTTTGCCTAGGCCAATGTCCAGAAGAGTTTTTCCTGTCTTAGTCTAGAATTTTTGTGGTTTCAGGTCTTACATTTAAGTCTTTAATTCATCTTGAGTTAATTTTTGTATATGGTGAGAGATAGGGGTCCAGTTTCATTCTTCTGCATGTGGCTATCTAGTTTTCCCACCATTTATTGAGTAGGGCATCCTCTCCCCAGTGTTTGCTTTTGTCTACTGTGTCAAAAATCAGTTGATTGTAGCTGTATGGCTTTATTTCTGGGTTCTCTATTCTGTTCCATTGGTGTATGTGTCTACCTTTATACTAGTACCATGCTGTTTTGGTTACTGTAGCCTTGAAGTATAATTTGAGGTCTGGTAATGTGATGCCTCCAGATTTGTTCTCTTTGCTTAGGATTGCTTTGGCTATTCAGGCTCTTTTTTGGTTCCATATGAAGTGTAGGATTATTTTTTTCTAGGTCTGTGAAAAATGACATTGGTATTTTGATGGGAATTGTTTTGAATCAGTAAATCACTTTGGGCAGTATGGACATTCTAACAGTGTTGATTCTTCCAATCCATGAGCATGGGATATTTTTCGATTTGTTTGTGTCATCTATGATTTCTTTTCTCTGTGTTTTGTAGTTCTCCTTGTAGAGATCTTTCACCTCCTTGGTTAAGTCTATTTCTAGGTATTTTATTTTCTTTGCAGCTATTGTAAATGGTATTGAGTTCTTGATTTGACTCTCAGCTTGACTGTTGTTGGTATATAGAAATGCTGCTGATTTGTGTACATTAATTGTGTATCCTGAGACTTTACTGAATTTATCAATTCTAGCAGTCTTTTGGTGGAATCTAGATATAAGATCTAGGGTTTTCTAGATATAAGATCAAATTGTCGGCAAACAGGGATGGTTTGACCTTCTCTTTCCTGATTTAGATACCTTTTATTTCTTTCTCTTGCCTGATTGTTCCGGCTAGGACTTACATCACTATGTTCAATAGAAGTGGTGACAATGGGTATCCTTGTCTTGTTCCAGTTCTTAGTGGGAATGCTTTCAACTTTTCCCCATTTAGTGTGATGTTGGCTGTGGGTTTGTCATACATGGCTTTTATTATTATTATTATTATCATTATTAGAGACAGAGTCTCACTCTCTCACCTCGGCTAGAGTGCAGTGGTGTCATCATAGCTCACTGCAACCTCAAATTCCTGGGCTCAGGTGATCCTCCTGCCTCAGCCTCCCGAGTAGCTGGGACTAAAGGTGTGCACCACCACACCTGGCTAATTTTTTCTATTTTTAGTAGAGACAGGGTCTTGCGCTTGCTCAGGCTGGTCTTGAACTCCTGACCTCAAACAGTCCACCTGCCTCAGCCTCCCAGAGTGCTAGGATTACAGGTGTGAGCCACTGCACCTGGCCTCTTTTATTATTTTGAAGTATGTTTCTTCTATGCCTAGTTTGTTGAGGGTTTTTATCATGAAGGGTGCTGGATTTTATTGGATGCTTTTTCTGCTTCTATTCAGATGGTCGTTTGGTTTTGTTTTTTAATTCTGTTTGTGTGGTGAATCACATTTACTCATTTGTGTGTTGAACCATCCTTGCATCCCTGGGATGAAACCCATTTGATGGTGGTGAATTATCTTTTTGATATTCTGTCAGCTTTGGTTTTCTAGTATTCTGTTGAGGATTTTTGCATCTGTGTTCATGAGGAATCTTGGTCTGTAGTTTTCTTTTCTTGTGTCCTTTCTTGGCTTTGGTATCAGGGTGATACAGGCTCCGTAGAATGACTTAGGAAGAGTTCCCTCCTCCTCGGTCTGTTAGAACAGTTTCAGTAGGATTGGCACCAGTTTTTCTTTATGTGGTAGAGTTCAGCTATGGATCTGTCTGCTCCTGGACTTTTTTCTGTTGGGAGATTTTTTATTACTGTTTCAATCTTGCTACTCACTGTTGGTCTGGCCACGGTTTCTGTTTCTTCCTGATTGAGACTTGGGAGGTTGTATGTTTCTAGGAATTTACCCATTTCCTTTAGATTTTCTAGTTTGTGGGCATAGAGATGCTCATAGGAGTCTTGGATGATCTTTTGTATCTCTGTGGTATCAGCTGTAATGTCTCCTTTTTCGTTTCTGATTGAGCTTATTGGAATTCTTTCCCTTTTCTTGACTAATCTAGCTAGTGGTTTATGAATTTTGTTTATCTTCTCAAAGAACCAACTTTTCGTCTCATTGATGCTTTGTATTGTTTTTTGGTTTCAATTTCATTTAGTTCTGCTGTGATCTTTATTTCTTTTCTTATGCTGGATTTGCGTTTAGTTTGTTCTCGTTTTCCTAGTTCCTTGAGATGTAACATTAGGTTGTTAATTTGTGATCTTTGTGGTTTTTCTGATGTGTAGGCATTTGGCACTATAAACTTCCCTCTTAGTGCACTGCTTTTTCTGTATCCAGGAAGTTTTGGCAAGTTGTGTTCATATTGTCATTCATTGCAAAAAATTTTTAAATTTCTATCTTGATTTCTTCGTTAACCTAAAGATCATTCAGGAGCAGGTTGTCTAATTTCCATGTCTTTGTATAGTTTTGAGAGTTCCTCATGGATTCAATTTCTAATTTTATTCCACTGGGGTCTGAGAAGGTACTTGATATGATTTCAGCTTTTTAAAATCTATGGAGACTTGTTTTGTGGCATAACATATGGTATCTTGGAAAATGTTCCATATGTTGATGAGAAGAATGTATATTCTGCAGTATTTGGGTAGAATGCTCTATAAACGTTTGTTAGGTCAATTTGTTCTATAGTCCAGTTTAAGTCTGGTGTTTCTTTGTTGACTTTCTGCCTTGATGATCTGTTTAGTGCTGACAGTTAATTTCAAGTCTTTGACGAATAAGTCCCATGTCTGGCTTTCTGCAGTGATGGTTTTTGTCAGTTTCTTTTCTTCCCTGTGAACGGGCTATACTTTTCTGTTTCTTTGTATGTTTTGTAATTTTTGATGAAAAGAGAACATTTTGAATATTGCAGTGTGATACTCAGGAAATCAGATTCTCGCCCTACCCCGGGGATTGCCAGTGTTTCTTTTTGAGGGCTTCAGCTGTCCATTAGTAGCACAAAGGCTTTATTCCTTGTCATGTGTGGTCATTGAAGTGTATTCTGTTATTTCCACGGTCAGCCAGTGATGTGACATTGAGTTCCTTAAATGCCTGGATCTAATAAGAAAAGAAAATTTAAAAGTTTTGTCTCTTGAAATTCTTTCAGTAGGCATCTCCTGGAAAGGGGTTTGAAACACTAGCCAGTGTCTGTGCCAGTCCCTCAGTGAAGTGTGAGGCAGATCAAAACACACCACCTGGAGTTTTGGAGGATGAGGTGCCTTTTGCTCAACTTGGCACCAGTGAGGTGCCTGGGATTGAGGCTGTAGTCCTCATAGCTGCCTGCCATGGGGCTGGTCTAGGGGATGGTAGCTGCTGTGCAAACACTGAAATTCACCTGAATTTCCCAGCCTCTTTCTTCGTCCAGCACTCCCCAAGATGCTGCAAGTATTCCATTAGACTCCAGAGTTCCGAAATAGCTGATTCTGATACATCCTGTCGGCTCAGTAGTTATTTTGGTGGAGGGACAGATTCCTGGAGCTTCCTACTCCCCCATCTCCCCTGACATCACTCCCATATTTCTTTTCTAAAACCTGAAAAATTATGAATTCTAAAACACACCTGGCCCAGAAATTACAGATAAGCAATTATAGATCAATATTAATCCACTTAAAAAGGAAATTCAGTTACTGTACTATATTCTAAGCTGTGCTTAAAAATCAAATTATGAAGAGTAGTTATTTTAAAATGGAAATATCCTTGTTTTTCTGCTGGTATATAGTTTAAATATATGCTTGTTATAGTAGTGATAGGTAAGATGTGAGAACTTATTCCGAACCCCTTCTCTACCCAAGGTAACTTTTTAAATGTTTATAGTTCATTATTTTAAAATGTATATTTTTTCCTTTAAAGAACATTTAAATCATAAAATAAAGTCTAATTTTTTGTTTTGTTTTTAGCATTTTCAGTATGCCAGGCTCTGTTCTAAGCAAAATGCAATCCTTGAATTTAGGTATTGTGTTATCCTTCTCATTACAGATGAGGAAACTGAGGCACTGCAAAGTTAAGAAAGTTTTTTAAGTTTACCTCCTTAGTAGGTGACAGAGAGCCACGATTCCAAGCTAAGCAGTGTGGCTCCGAGCCCTGGGCTCTATTATATGTCTTGTTCTTTAATTTGCTCTTTATTTTAACAGCATAATAGACATCTGACCCTCTTAGCACATCCTTCTTCTTCTGCATCCTTGAAATGACTGTGTTGTATGAATGCTGCTGTAATCAATCCATTGATAGAAATTTAGCTTGTTTACTGTTTTTCACTACTATAAATTATTCTTCAGGGAATATCGTCCTACATATGAGGCTACTTTTTAAAAAAAAAAACACTACTTTCTTATGATGAATTTCCTGGGCTTCTACTCATCCCCTTGAGCATTAGCAGTCTTTCAAGTCTTGCCAACTTGATAACTATGCCATCTTTACTTTCTAAAATTTGCATTGCTTTAATTATTGATAAAGTTGAGCATACTTTTATATTTAGTGGTCCTCATGTTTATTTTGTAAATTTCCTCGTGACCTTTGCTCATTTTTCTAGTGGGAGTTCTGTCTTTCTTACTGTAGGAGTTTTATATAGATTTATTAAGAATATTAAACTTTGCCAAATATGCTGCAAGCATTCCTCCCCCAGTTTGTGCCTTTGAATGTACGATTGTGTGTACGTTGTAGAAGTTTTGAATATTGGGTCAACTGCGAGTATCTTTGATCTTTTCTGTCTGCTTTCCCTCCTGGGGGCACCCACCTGGTTCTGCGGCTTTAAATACCATGAGGGCACCACCATGTCCTGAAGCCAGATCTCTAGCCCACACTCACGTCTCTGCTTGGAGAGCTAAGTATTTAAATTGATCACTTACAAAAAATTAACTCCTGATACTCCCTCCCGTACTTCCTCTCCTTTCAGTCTTCCCCGTCCCAGCACAGGATGAGTCTGTTTTGCGTTTGCTCAGGACAGAAATCTTGGAGCCATCCTCGAATATCTCTTGCTCTCTCAGTCCACATCTAACCTGACCTCTTCGCACCTTCCCCAGAGCTGCCGCTGTCAGCCAAGTGGCTGTCAGCTTTCCCTGGTGATGGAGACGGCTGCCTCACTGGCCTCTCCGCTGCCCCGTGTCTCCCTGTGCTCTTCACACGCACCCAGAGCCAGCTGGTCTCAGACACTTCCTCTGATCGGCCTTCTCCTAAGGCAGGTGCCAGCGTCCTCACAGGGGTGTGTGAGACGCTAACTAATCTGTGCTGCTTTTTTGATATCTTCGCCTGCTATCCATCCTTTGTTCTAACCCCGGCCCCCTGGTTGGTCTTTGAATGCCTCAGGCACATTCCTGCTGCAGGGCCTTAGCACTTGGCGCTCCCTCTGCCTGCACGGAGCTGTGCAGACGTCCTCGGGGCTTGTTCTCTCACTTCCTTCGGGTTTACTTCCTGTGTTACCTCAGCAAGGTGACCCCTCCAAAATGTAACTTCCCACCTTCATATTTCCTAAGTTCCCTCATAGCTTTGTTTTTCTCCTTAGCACTTCTAATACTCCATATACTTTACTTATTTTCTTGTTTATTACTGTCTGTCTCTCCCATTTGAATGTAAGAAGCTTCATGTGAGTAAGGATTTCTGTTTTTTTCACTGTGATTTCTCCACTACTTCATAGAATGCCTCATTCATAGGAGGTGCTCAGTGAATACTTGGTTGGATGAGTGTTGGATGAATGCTTTGGTAAGTGGACTGGCTGGTATTTCAGGCCTATAGATTGAAGATAGATTCACTAAGACTAGCAGCTCCTCGTAGCCTGTCACCAGGTTCCGTTTTGGTGCCATACGTGGATTGCTGTGTTGAGATGGACCACTTATATCAGCCGTCCCTAATCTTTTTGGCACCAGGGACCGGTTTCATGGAAGACGATTTTTCCATGGACTGGGGGGTGGGGGTGGATGGGCCAGGAGGCAGAGCTCAGGTGGTGATGTGAGCGATGGGAAGCGGCTATAAATACAGATGAAGCTTCACTCACTTGCCGCTCACCTCCTGCTGTGCAGTCTGGTTCCTAACAGGCTACAGACCAGTACCAGTCCGTGGCCTGGGGGTTGGGGACCACAGACTTAGATGATAACACGGTTTGGTCATTTTAGGAAAGAAATTGCAGACTTTGAACAACAGAAAGCAAAAGAATTGGCTCGAATAGAAGAGTTTAAAAAGGAGGAAATGAAGAAGCTACAAAAGGAACGTAAAGTTTTTGAAAAGTATACTACAGCTGCGAGAGCTTTTCCAGATAAAAAGGAACGTGAAGAAATACAGGTATGCCAGTGCTTTACATTATACTCTTGCAAGTTAGTAAAGGTGACAATCTTGTAAGACTGTCATTAGAGCTATTTCATGTGTCAAAGAGAAACTGGATATCAACGTATTATTCATTCATTCAGCAAATAGCTGTCAGAGAGACATCGTGTTAGGCGTGTTAGGAACATCTTTTGTAGTCTTGTTTTTTTTTTTTTTAAGAGACAGCATCTCACTGTGTTGCCCAGCTAGAGTGCAGTGGCCTGATCACAGCTCGCTACAGCCTCAAACTGCTGGGCTCAGGCCATCCTCCCGCTTCGGCCTCCCAGGGTGCTGGGATTACAAGTGTGAGCCATGGTGCCCAGCCTTGTCTGACTTTTAAAGAGTCAAATATATCAGTTCTTTTCTTACTAATAAAGGCTTCCCCAAAAAGACCATGATAATGACATAGATGAATTAAAAAGCCAGGAGTTGGAAATTCACCAGTGTGAGGTTGTTAATCTTTTTGATTCACTGCATACCAAATACTGTTAATTCTGTTTCTTTGTAATAATTTAAGACCCATATACTAATTAGGTGTTTAATTCTAAAACTTATAAATTGATAGGCCAAATTATCAGTCATGTTGATTTCATAGTTAGAAATGGACATGATCAGAGGGATATAGCAGTTAAAAAGAACTAATGCATTTCTTGCTAAAACTATGAACCTTCTAGAAAAAAACATAGGTGAATATATTCATGACATTGGCATATGCAAAGATTTCTAAGAGAAGACACAAGTCACTATGAAAGAAAAAAAGTGGATATATTAGATTTCATCAAGGTTAAAACTCCAGCTTACCAAAGGAAAAATTTAAAGTGGCTATCCATTGCTTCTAGCATAAAAATGCAGATGTACCTTCCCCTTACTGTATTTTAATTATTAGTGTTTTTGAATTCCATCCTTTGCTTTCTTCCTTTCTCATGGTGTAGCTGTCCTTGAGCAATCTCACCGCACACCTACAGCTTAAGCTACCGCATAGCATGGTGCTCAGTCAGGGTCTTTAATTCTATTTATTTATTTTCATGGGGAGAAATGTGTGCTATTATGTTTTGGTTAATGTTTAGTTTATTAAATCTAATGTGTTAGACTTTGACAATATTAAAAATTTTATTTCAAAAGGTAATATATTCTCATTCAAAAGGTACAAAAAGATGTGTAGTGAAATTTCTCCCCCTCTACCTTGCCCTGGCCACTGAGTTGAGCTTTTTTTTTAAAATAATTTTTTATTATAGAAAATTCCAAAAGTACACGGAAGTGGCAAGAGTAACACCATGAGCTCTCGTACCTCACCAGCGACCATCCTGTTTTTCTCATTCCATCTCTGTCTCGCTCCACTCTTTGTTTGTTTTTTAATCTGGAATATTTTTAATGAAATCCCGGGCATCCAGTCATTTCACCTGTAAATAATCTAGTGTGTTTCCCTGAGAAAGGTACCTTTTAAAAAATGTGATTATCATACCTGTGTCACAGCTAACAAAATTAAAAATAATTCCTTAATATCTACTAATAATTAGCCCATAGTCAGATTTTCCTGATTGCTCAGGGTGTCTTTTTACAGTTGATTTGTTTCCATTCTGATTCACCTCTCTTGAGGCAACCAGCATTATTAATCTTTTGTATCTTTCCAGAGAAATTCTTAGGAAGGACATATATATATTCATGGGGTTTTCTTCTTAACATTAATGGTAGTGTACTGAAACCATTATAAATCTTAAGAGAAAGAGCATCTTTATTATTGCATAGAATTACAATATAATGATGTGCCATAATTTACTTACCTAAGCATTTATGTTATTTCTGTTCTTTTTCAATTTACAAGAAGTGCTGTACTGAATAACCTTGTGCATATATCACCTCTCGTCTTCATTCTCCTACTAATTCCCTCAACACGTGGTTGCTGAGTACTACCAGGTAGCAGGCACGCTCTGGGAATACACATCCATTCCTGTCCTCACGTAGCTCACGTCCTGGAGTATATCTGTAGGACCAATTCCTAGAAGTGAAATTTCTAGGTTAAAGGGTATGTACATTGATAAATATTGCCAGATTACCCTTCTATAAATATCATGCCAATTTTTAATTCCACTAGCAATTCTTAGAGTTTTTTTTGCTCTTCGCCTGATAGGTAAAATATTAAAAATTGATATTAAACTTAAGTGAATTTCCTTTAAATAATCTGAATTGTAGTTACAAATTTAGTATGGCTTTTTTTGGTGAACACTTCAAATACTTTAAACAGTAGTTAAAACATAATCAAATTCAGGTATCAGAAAACTCTTCACTAAATTTAAAACCGTAGCCAGTTCTAAAATACCTACATGATAGGTTTGTCATTTCATTTTTCTTTCTAGATCTCCTAGGGTTAGAGTGATGCTTATTTTGATACCTTGCTATGTTATGAAACTCTTACCAGGCCCCAAGGGAAAAATAACCTCCTTAGGCCACCCAGGCTTAGGAGATTGTTTTCTTTTCCCCACTTCCCTGCTTTCTCATAGATCAGGGCCTCATTATGTCCAAGGCGATTCAAAGCAGAGCACATGAGCTTTTTGTAGTTCTGTTTTGCTTTGTTAGGTGAATGACGTGTGGGTTTTACTGTCTTGCAAACTGGCACGTTTCCCTCACAGAACGTGTCCTCCGATTCTCTCTGGCTGTGCTGTCCCAGCTGTTAGCCGTTAGCCCTGTGTGGCTGTTTAAATTTAAATTAATTAAAAATAAATAAATTAAAACTTCAGTTTCTCATTCACATTTGCCTGTTTCCAGGACTTAAGAGCCGTGGGTGGCTGGTGGCTACCACAGTGGACAGCACAGGACTGGGCACGGCGTCACCGCGGGAAGCTCTGGACAGAGCCCGCCGAGAGGCCGCATCGGGAGATGAGGGGTTGGGTGGGTGATTTTCCTTTTTAGGATGTTAGACTCATTCTTGAACTCTCTTTCTACTTTGTTAGTTTACATGACTTGTGTTGACTTAAGGATTGGACCCATTTCATACTTGGTTATCACGTGACCATGAGTATTTTTTATTTCTTTCTGGTTTTGCTGCAGTTCATTTCCTAACTCTGTTTGGCTTATTCATAGTTCCCTGTATTGACCTTTCTTTCTACTGTGCAAAAATATACTTTAAAGACAGCTATATACTTAATAGAAAACAAACATATATTTATTGATACTTTTCTTATTAAATCATCAAAAAATTAAAGAGGTGGCATATTTAACCTTCCTTTATAATATAGTTATTTTTAAAAATATTAATTCTTTTATTTTGGATATTTATTCACTCACTGAATTTATTGAGAGCCTGTTATATGCTAGACACTTCTGATCACTGGGGAACTGGTGATGAATAAGACGTTTCTGTCCTGGAATTTACATTCATCCTTATTCAGTCATAGCCTTTCACAAACTCAGGCTACTCTAACTAGTTATAAATTTCCCTTTTGATATTCAAGAAGTCCCAGCTTCACAGTGGGAGCCCCTTGCGGCTTAGCGCTACCGCCAGGCTTTGCATTTTGGGAGCAGCCCTGCTTTCTGTAAGGACTGGCAAATGTACCCTGGCTCTGGCATCCACCGTGCTCCAAGGAGCCCAGCTGCTCCGAGCCGCCACCGGGGGCGCTGAAGGGTGGCCGTGGTGTCGCTGCCTGTGGTGGGGACAGAGTTGGGGGTGGCGACTTCCTCAACTCAGGGGTTCACACCTAATGTGAGTTTCCCAACCCAGTGACCCCTGTGGCTTTCTTCTCGATCCCTGGGCGGGAGGGTTCCACAGGGCTCGCCTGCCCTCCCGCTGCCGCCCACACAGGGCGTGACTGGTGAGGCGCTCGCGCTTTCCCTGCAAAATCTGCCCAGCCTTCTGACGTCCACCCTTGCACTTGGGCTGGGAATCTGGGCCCCTTCGACTGGCGGATCCCATCAACAGTCAGGCCTGTTGGCTTCAGGCCTGCACGCCATTCATGCCTTTTTCTCCTTCCCAGCTCTGTCCACTGTCTCACTCCCACGAGGCCCTCAGCTTTGGTTCCTCTCGAGACTCTTCCCCTTTCTCCCCTCCACTTGTGTCCCATGCTGTCCCCATGCCCTTTCCCCCTGCCAGCCCTGCTCAAGGCGGCCTAGCCCCCCACCTTCCTCCCCTCTCTCCACTCTGTCCAGTCTTCCCATCATTACAAACCTGCTGTTGTTTCTTTAAACAAAAATCTCTCTTGACCCCACAGCCCTATTTCTTTGTTTCTCTTTGCAACAAAACTCCTTGAAAGCCTTGTCCTCCTTCACTGTCCCCAAATCTCCAAATCTCGCTATCTTTTGTCCACATGAGCTTCAGTTAGGCCTCTGGCCATTCCTCTGCTCTGAAACTGTCCCTGTGGCGATCAGTGTGCCCCGCAGGATAGCTGGGGCTGCGGGTCCCCTTTCATTCCGTGGCTTAAGTTAGGATTGACAAGCTGAGGACCCCAGGCTTGTGCCCCAGCCTAGACTGGGCTGGTCTGTCTGACTAGCGGCTGGACACTGCAGTACGTCTACAAGTGGCCCCCAGACTGTCCCCCTCATCTCCCTGTGCTCAGGCCAGAGGCCTAGAATCATTCTCGAGGCATCTCCGTCTCTCATATTCCAGGCTGTTCTGTCAGAAAATCCACCCAGATTTGAGTCACCACCTCTGAGTTAATGACTTACCAGCTGCCTGGCCTCTGCCCTTGCCTTGTCCCTGTGGCTTCGTTCCATAAGGAGGCAGCCGTGTCCTCTCTGTGCTCAGACCCTTTGATGGCTCCACTTCTTTCTTCCTACAAGAACCTCAAAGCCCTATGTGACCTGGCCTCTTTTCCCTTTCCTGTCCTTCCCAGTCCTCCTGTTGGTCCCCGTGCCCCTGCACAGGCCCCATGCTGTGCTGGGCTGTGTCAGGCGCCTGCATCTGGTGCTTCTGGGCACACTCTTCCTGCAGGTCTGTGTCAGAGACCCACGCTGTGTCACGCCACGCTCCCCACCCTGCGCACCGCTCCCTCTGGCACCTGCTGCTCCTGCCTCCCACTTGCCCTCCCAGAGGCAACCCAAGCACCTGTAATGGTGCCTGATAGTAGATATTTTATAAATATTATTTGCTATTGAGTTCTTAACCCATTTAGACTTATATGTTACCATTTTGGTATTAATAAGTTTATTTTCCTACATGGTAAAAATGCTTACCAGAAATTTCTCATTTATTGGTTATAATCCACAATTTTATAAATAGGGAAGCTGATGTTCAGAGAGGTTCTTGACCTTGTTTTAAGCTTTCAAGTCACAAAACTTGGATTTGAGCCTTGATCTCACCAAATCCAAAGTCCGTGCAATCGTGGCGTGGTCCCGAGCGGCAGGTTCCTCCCTCCACCCCGGGCTGCTGTGCTGCCGTGGGGAGGTGGCCGGGGTCAGGCTCCCGGCTCTCAGGCCGAGTGGGCTTTAGGGGGTGGCTGTCAGGGCCTCCTGGCCCCTGTCTGTGCTCCTCGTCTCAGCTCCCGGCCACTCCCTGTCACTTGAACCCAGACATGATCTCAGGTTGCTGCCGGACATTTCCATCAGCTTCTTCCCCTATTTCACTTAGTCCATCTCAAACAACCCATTTTCTTAAAACCTGTTTCTTACACTTTCCGAGAGCGTCGGTGTAGGGCGTGTGGTTTTGACTTTGGAAGATTTTATTCTTCCCTTTATCTCGGCTCTTCCCCCAGTTCTTCATGAATTCCTGCTGACCTTTTTCTTTGTCAGATCTCTCCCGTTTCTCCCCTTCTTTCTGTTTCAGTCAGCGTCGTAGGTTGGGCCTTCGTCACCTCGTGGCAGGCTGTACTCGGCCTCCTGGCCCTGCCCTCTGGGACGGATGGCGTTGCCGGCAGGGGCGACGCGCTGCTGCCCGTTTGGTGCCCTTGGTGTATGTCATTTCTTCTATTACATTGTTTTAGTTCTACTAATGCTATTTTTTTTTTTTTTGGAGAGGCTTTAAAACAGCAAATAGCAGATTTGCGGGAAGATTTAAGAAGAAAGGAAGCAAAATGGTCAAGTACCCACGGCCGTCTGAGAAGCCAGATAGAAATGTTAGTCAGAGAGAACGCAGACCTCCGGGAAGAAATGAAGGCGGTGGGGAGATTCCGACTGGATGCCTGGAAGAGGGCGGAAGCCTTGGAGAGCAGCCCCACGGCGGAGCCGCGAGTGGCCGCGGGGAAGAAGGGCGAGGCCGCGGTAGGTCTGGGGCCGGCTGGCCCAGTCAGGTCGGGGGAGGACAGGCGTGGCGCTGCCGCATTCACAGAGGCAGAAGTGGGCTGCTGGGGGTGGAGCAGTGGGGACCGAGCTTCGGCCTCGCAAGATGAAAAGCTTCCGGAGCTGACGGTGGCGATGGGTGCACAGCAGCGAGAAGGTGCTCAGTGCCCTGCACTGTGCACTTAAAAATGGTTAAGATGGTGAATTTTATGGGATATATGTTTTACCACAACTTAAAAATTTTTTCAAGCATTGCTCCATACAGGTACTTGGAATTCTTATAAAGGAAGTATGTACCATAATAGGCAGTAATCTCAGTTAAAACAGACCAGGTGGCATTTCTGGGGAGTCGCACGCTTGTGACCCTTTTCCATCAAGTAACTGGCCTTTCATTCACCTGCGTGAATGACAGGATGTGCCAGGCACTGCCTCGGGCCCCAAGGGTACAGCAACAAACAGAACAGACAAAATTCCTTCCCTCATGGAGCTTATCTTCCAATAGTGGAGAAAGATTGTAAACAAGACAGATGAGTCAGATGTGTGGCCTGTGAGGTGGCGGTGAGAGTGGAGGGGTAGCAGGCTGGGTAGGATGCCGGGAAGGGTGTGAGGAGTGGCAGAGGAGCCTTTGGGATGGGTCATCAAGGTGGGGTGGACAGCTGTCAGCTTCCTGACGGAGTCCAGGGGCGCTGGGGTGTTTTTGGAGTGGGCGCTGAATGGGGGCCGGCCTGGCCTGTGTTGCCGTCGACGCCTCTCTGCTGTGGGATTGGGTTGGGTTCTAGGGAGCAGGAGCAAAACTAGGTGCACAGGCAGGGATCGTTGCAGGGATCGTTGCAGGGATTCAGACCCCAGACAACAGTGGCCTGATGGGGCGGCTGTGGCGGGTGGAGAAGTGGACTGGGTTTGTTGCTGAGCTGGTTGGGTGACAGCAGGGAAGGAGTCAGGACGGTCTCCTCCTGTTCTGTAGTTTAGGTTTGTGTTTGGCCTAATGGCGTTCCCATTCACCAAAAGTGACCACAGGCAGCACGAGGCTGTCGGCAGCGCGAGGCTGGTAGCAGCACAGGCTTGGGCAAGGGAAGCTTGAGTTGCCTGCTGGACATCTAGGAAGGTGCTGACCAGGCAGCCACGCATGGCTGGAGAAGTTCCTGTTGGGGACAGACACTGGAATGGCAGGGAGTGGGAAGAGAGGAGGCTGGCGTGGTGTCCTGGCAAGGAAGGAAAGGACCTCAGGGGGAGGGTGGCCGCTGGTACCAGGGGCTGCTGCTCGTAAGGACAGGACTGTGGACTTAGCACCTGCAGAGAACCGTGGGCCTCCGTGAGTCCCTTCCTTGGGACTGCTGGAGAGGAGAGCCAGGTGGGAGGAGGAGCAGTTAGGGACTGCGTGGAGCAGCTGCCTGGAGTAGTTCTGCAGTGAAGTAAGGAGATGGGCTAGTGGCCTCGGGGAGGATTTTTTGGTTTTTGTAAGATAGTAAAATTAATGGGTGTTTGTGTATGGGTGGGATAGGAGAGGAAAACACTGACACAAGGGAAGCGGGAGGACTGCCGATGCCGCGCCCTGGCCCACGTGGAGGAGCTGGTGCCGGGACAGCCCCTCATGCCCACAACAGACTGGGCTCCCGCAGGCAGGAGGCAGGAGTGTGGGAGCGGAGGATGTGGAGAAAGCCTGAGGTGGGCGTCCGAGAGCCAAAGCAGAGGCCTGGGGAGGGGAGTCTGATTCATGGCTGCCCTGGGGCCCACCTAGGTTAGAGACCATGTTTAAAGTGAGAATTGTTCAATTGGTTTTTTCTTGTTCGGGGGTACAGGGTGAATGTCACCAACTGAGCAAGGGCCAGGGAAGTTGGCAGTGTGTGTGAGAAGACTGCAGCAAACAGGCTGCAAGGTTTTGAGGACAGCAGACGTGTGTGGGTCAGTGACCTGTGGGGCACTGTCGGCTTTGAGCGTAGCCAGGGTCAGGGTGCTAGAGGATGAGCTGCGAAGACAGGATGTGGTAGTCAGAAAGTGGCCTTCTCCCCTCCCCGACCTTTTATTACAAAACCTTTCCAAAATAGAGAATACCTGAACACCCACCTGGATTCAACCACTGTGAACATTTTGCCATATTTTTGTATGTTTTGCTGAACCATTTGAAAGAAATTGCAGGAATCATGGCATCTTATCCCTATTTTGGCATTTTATTAAATGGCATTGACTTTTTGAAGACAGCACACTAATTATTTTTAGAATCATTCTGGATCTTTGTAAGTGGAATGCTTTGAAATTGAGATTTTTGCAGTTATTGATAATTGCAGACAGTGATAGTATTGATGATGGCGGGTTCTGGGCTTGGCCGGTTGGGGTGTGGAGCACAGGCAGGAGGAACAGACCAGAGGGAGTGAGGTGACACCTAGAAGGACGGCCCTGGACGCATCATCTGGTGGGGAGGGGCCTGGTAAGGAGCCTGGTGCAGGGGACTGTGAGTCAAAGCTGGGGCGGGTGGGGGAGTTGATTTGGTTTGGAAGTGGGGGTGGGGCAGGGAGGACTCATCCTCATCCTCATCCTCGGTGATCCCAGGGAGAGCTGGGCTCGGCTAGACTCTGAGCTAGAGCATGAGGGGAGTGCCTGGGAGAGGCTGACTTTGGCCGTGAGTCCTCGTGAGCACCTTGAGCTGAGGGCCTGCACTCTCCTCTGCTGGTCTGTAACAGTCAGAGACGACAATTTAGGCTACCTTGCCTGTGTCGAATGAATATATGTCAAAAGGAGTGTGTGTGTGTGTTGTATATATAGTTCATTCCTAGATAACAGCGTGTTCACTTTGGCCTGTTATGATAAATGAACAATACGAATGTACAAGCCTACAGCGTTCTCATCACTGAGTTCTATTAGTTCATTCAGTGTACTAATATGTAGACTAACACTTACTTTATATTCAAAATTATCTCCCATACTGTAGAACCCATCTGTTCGATTTCAAAAGAGTCAGATTTCTTCAGGAACTCAGCTAGAAAAATGCAAGAAAAATTATTTGCCAACACAAGGTAAGAAGCTGCATGATCTTTTTGTAAAATATTTCAGAATTTACAGAACAGAGAATTTATACCTAACTTAAGAAATAAAACATTGTAAATGTAATTGAAGCCCCTGTGCGTCACGTACTCCCCCAGTTAACTTCTACCCTGATGGTATTCCATGGTTGTTTTTTAAATTCTTTTACTACATTGTGTCCATAATTTGATATACAGGTTGAGCATCTCAAGTCTGAAAATCTAAAATGCTCCAAAATCAAAACTTTTGGAGCTCTGACATGACACTAAAGGAAACACTCATTGGAGCATTTTGGATTTTGGATTTGGGATGCTCAACCTGTAAGTATTTGCAAATACTTCAAAATCCAAAAAAACTGGAAATCTGAAACACTTCTGGTTCCAAGCATTTCGGATAAGGGATACGCAACCTGTAGTATTGTTTCACGTTCTGTGTGTCTTCCTGCAGTTTCGTTTCTCTCTCTATGACTTACCCATATTAACATATTAAAAACTCCAGTTGACTGATTTTAATAGCTATATAGATTCCATTGTGTACTCCCATGGTTATGTGCTCCTGTGGATGGGCATTCGGGTTTCCCCCCCGTTTGGCATGATAATGAGTAGGGCTGCAGAGTGTTTCTTGATCGTGTAGCTTCTCTAGGATAATATGTTGGGTCTTGTCAGGTTTGTGTAACTTTAGGAGGTTTTCCCTTTGCTCTGCAATGTGGTTATACCAGTTTTTTTACTATCAGCAGAATATGCTCTTTGTACTTGCTACCACTGGATCTAGTAAGAATTTAAAATTTTGGCCAGCTGGATATGAAATGGTGGTTCATTCTCCTGTCACTGGTAACGACTTGTGAACATCTTTGCTTATATTTAGTGGGCATTTGGGAATATTTATTTGTGAATTGCCTGTTCATTTTCTTTGCCCATTTAAAATTTTGGGTGTGAGTGTATGTGTGTGTGTTTCTCTTTGTTGAAGTTAAGTTATTCTGCATACTAATCCTTTGCCAGTTACAAGCACTGCCAATATTTTTTCCCAATGTGGGTTTAGCTTTTCAGTTTATCTTTCTTTAATGTATGTTTTTCCTTGTAACACTGAATTTATCAATCATTTTAATGGTTTTTGCTTTTCATGCCTTCAACAAATCCTTCTCGATTCTCAGGTCGTAAGTACAGTTTTATTCTATGAACTTTTTTATTCATAACTGAGTCTTTACCTGGAATTTTTAAAGATTATTTTCATGAAATAAATTTAGAAAAGTATGTAACATAGGCAGTTTGACGATTATAAAACAAACACTTGGGTAAAGAAATAGATGAGTAACAGCCCAGAACCGCCCCTCCATGGTATTACATTGCTTTTCCTTAAGGTATACCTTGTGTTATTATTGCAATATGCGGATGTTGAGTTTTTTACAAATTGAAGGTTTGTGGCAACCTTTTATCTGGCCAGTCTATTGTTTTTTTCTAACAGCATGTACTCACTTTGTTAGCATTTTTTAGCAATAAAGTTTTTTTAAAAATTGAGGTATGTACGTTGTTTTTTTAAAACATAATGCTATTACAGACTTAATAGACTTATAGGATAGTGTATATATAACTTTTATATGCACTGGAAACCAAAAAATTTGTGTGACTCGCTTTATTGCAATATTTGCTTTATTGTGGTGGTCTAGAACCGAACGCTTGATGTCTTTGAGGTATACCTGTAATTTAAATCCTGTTGGTGCAGCCCTAAAAAAAAGTTTCACTTGTTTTTAAGCTTTCTGACTAGAATCATACTGTATGTACCCCTCTGTCATCTTTCACTAAACATAATGTTTCTGTTTGGGGTTCTGGTCATGATGTAAGACGTTTTAGACCACAGCCACTAGGGCATTTAGGTTTAACTGAATACCCAGTTATCTGGTCAAATCCTCTGCCGTCTTGGATGCCTGTTATCTCTACCACACCCAGTCTCTTAATAGTCCTTGTGATTATCTCCAGATCCCTTTGGGTCTGTCTCTTAGGTTATTTAAGCACCTGCCTCTTCCTCTGGATTATAAATGCTCTGAGAACAGAGACTGTTTTTGTCTTTCTTGGTCACCCAGGACTTAATACCTATATAAATATTTGAATTTATATAATGAACCCTACAAATTACTAAAGAAATACTAAGACATCCTTAATTAATGGATAATGGACAGTAGTTCACAAAAGGAGGATATGTTTGACCATACTAGTAAATTTAAAATTTAAGTCAGATAATTTTTTTCTAACAGGCAATCCACCTCAAAGACCCAAGTGTGCACATCCTCGTGACTCAGGCCATTCGGATAAGGAACAGGTAAATCTCTTGCTATTTTTATATATTCAAAAAGATTCCTCAGGCTTGAAATCAATTTGTTAACTGACTTAAGTTTCTAAACCATGTATGAAGGAGCCTTTTTACTTAAATTGTAAATTTTTCATATATAATACCAGACACTAGTCATAAAACTCTATAACATTAGAATCTGGCTTTTGGAAATAAGTGTAGGTTTTAGCTGCTTGAGAAATGTCTTGTCCTCATAGGCTGCCTCACCCGGGGAGCGACCTGAACCAGGGAACTTCCCAGATCCGGAATATAAAAAGGAGGAAGAAAAAGAAGAAATACAGGGGGAAATCAGTCATCTTGATGGAAAGGTTAAAACATTTTTTTGAAATAATGAATTCTATAAAAATAAAATTAAAACATAGAATTGAAATTGAAAAATAGAATTAAAATTTTAGATTCTAAAATAATTTATCTTTAAGACCGTTGGTGGTGACTTCACTTCAGTATCTTGGGGCTTGAACCTTTTGGGCTCCCCTGAAAATGCTCAGTGCACAACACGCATTTAGTTGCCATTTCTGGTTTAGAGACGCAGCAAAAGGAGGAATACGGTCCCTTTGTTTAAGCTTTTTCTTCTTGCTCCAAAAGAGCTAAATAGACTTTGTAATCCTTGGCACATTTTAAAAACCTCAGTTCATTCCAGGCCCTCTTTCCTGCAGCCTCCCTTACAGAGCTGCCGGGTCGGGCACCTCTGTGCATCCTCAGTGTGCACCATTTACTCTCGTGCTTAGGAAAGTCTCCGAGCGGAGAACTGCCTGGCGGGGTTGCAGCTGAGAGGGCGACTGAGAAGGAAGGGACATAAACTGGGTTTGTTAGAGGGAGGTGATGAGGGAAACTTTCCTCAGGTTTACAGAAAATTTACTTTTTCAAATACCCTAATCTGATCCATTTTAATTGAAGTCATAGGGCCCGAGTTCACCGTTCGCCTTGAGGAATGAAAGGAGGGCAAAGAACAACAGTCAAAAGAAGCAGTTAGACTTTCCTGTGCAAAGTCTACCTTAGGGTAACAAATCGTTGACAACGAAAGGTTTTCTTTTTTTAGATGAATTCCAGCTAATAAATGGAAAAGTGATTGAGAAAATCACCAGTTTGCAACTCCTGATGAAATAAAGGATCTTTTGAGAGAATGTTTTATTTTTTATTATGAGAAACGTCAAAGTAGGCAATTAGAAGAATTCAGGTATATTTTGTTTATGTGGTATCAGGAGGAAATCTTCCCTAGTGACAATCTTGTGGGGTTTTTTTTAGGTGGAAAAGGTTTATAAGAACGGGTGTCGTGTTATACTGTTTCCCAACGGAACTCGGAAGGAAGTGAGTGCAGATGGGAAGACTGTCACGGTCACGTTCTTTAACGGTGACGTGAAGCAGGTCATGCCAGATGACAGAGTGGTACGTTTCCATAGGGCCCTTCTCAGTAGCTTAGCTGTCTCTGGGGAGAAGGCATCCTGACTTCGTGTCTTTACAGATCTACTACTACGCAGCTGCCCAGACCACTCATACCACGTACCCGGCAGGACTAGAAGTCTTACATTTCTCAAGTGGACAAATAGGTACAAACTTGCCCTGCTCCTCTGCTCTCTCCTTATTAAATTCTTCCTTTCCTTTAAAAAATAAAGTATTTACAGTAACCTGTTTTAAACAGAAAAACATTTCCCAGATGGAAGAAAAGAAATCATGTTTCCTGACCAGAGTATTAAAAACTTATTTGCTGATGGACAAGAAGAAAGCATTTTTCCAGATGGTACAATTGTTAGAGTACAATGGTATGACATCATCTCGTTCTCAGAAAAAACCACCCTGTAGCACCTGTCCGTCTGTTCGGAAGAGGTGATTCCCAGTCTTTAGCCCCAGCCTTGTGTTTCTAATGGCACATTACACCTGTATTTGGGGGTTCAGTTTGTCCCACAAGCATGTCAAGCAATCAACTTGGTGCTTTCATATTCTGCTTTTTTGTTCTGTTGTTTCAAAACAGATCTTAAGTCTGATCGTAACCCTACCCAGGAATACAGCTTCCTTCCCCACCTGATAGAGCAGGCACTCAGTTTTTAACTTAGTGGTGCGAAGGGTCAATTTTACTGTGACGATCATTTTTTTTTCCTTAGAGGCAGAACACATGTAAAGTTAAAAAAAAAAAAAAAAAACTAAGCATTTTGTGGTAAAAATATAAATTTTTATTAAAACAAGCTTTTCATGGGCACATATGAGTGCTAATCTGATAATTGGAGCTATCAACCCAAAGCAGAAACATTGTAGAAAGAATCTGCAGTTGTGTAGGGAAAAAGGAACAAAGGATGTCTCTAGAAAAATAACTGCCAGAATCAAAAGGCTACTTTTAAATAATTTTCCTGTTGTATATTTCCTACTTTTTAAAGAAATTCTATTTTAAATTTTACAGTGATGGCAACAAAATCATAGAATTTAATAATGGCCAAAGAGAACTACATACTGCCCAGTTCAAGAGACGGGAATATCCAGATGGCACTGTTAAAACAGTATATGCAAATGGTCATCAAGAAACAAAGTATACATCTGGTCGAGTAAGAGTTAAGGACAAGGACGGTAACGTTTTAATGGACACACAATTGTAATGATCCTTGTGTGACTAATCATGAAGTAACACTGATTTTCTTGTTAAAAAATGTACATTTCTTGTGGATTCTTAATTTATATTGTGTGTGTGTACAAGTGGAAAAGATCGTATGGATTCTAAAATAAAAGTTTGCTCTGTAGCATCATTTTTATATTCTTTGAAATGCAACAAGGACAGCTTTCATTTATAATCCACCTACCCTGTCTCTCTACAGTTAGACTAAGGAAAGCATTATTACTTTGTTATAAACTGTGTACAGGTCTTTAATAAATGGGTGCTTTTATTGGTTGGAGATAGATGATTGATAGATATAGATAGGTAGTTATAAAACCCAAGAAAGAAGGGCCAGGCACGGTGGCTCGCGCCTGAAATCCCAGCACTTTGGGGGGCTGAGGCGGAGCCCAGGAGTTGGAGGCTGCTGTGAGCTATGACGACACCACTGTGCTCTAGCTCAAGTGACAGAGCGAGACTGTCTCTCAAGCAAACATATAAGTACATCACATGCATGTCCCACAGGCACATGAGTCATAGAGGGACCTGCAGAGAAAGTGTACTTAAGGAGTAAAGGAAGGTCTCCAGCCAAAATAGCCCTATGTTCAATTAGCACCGAAATTAAACCTACTACAGAGGTTCGCTAATTGTAACAATGAATGAATACAAATAGGTCAAACAGTACAACAGGTCGTAGATAATCATAGTGAAGAGAAAGCAATTATAACAAGGTTGATTTATAACTTGTCAAAAATGGTGTCCTTAAAGGAAGGGCAAGTCACCTATTTGTAAATTTATATATAAATTACAGATAGGTGAGACCTTACCTGTCACTTACTGCAATATGAGAATAAATGTTGATGGTGTAAAAGAAAAACCCAAAATGTATCAATTCCAGGTGATCTGAGAACCGAACATGAAAAAACTTTAAAACTTCAAAAATAAGGACTTAAATATATAACCTCAGGAGGGGGAAGGGTTTTTAAATGAGACACAAAAAGCACAAACTTTAAAGGAAAAAGTTGATAAATGAGTGAAAAGTTTGTCAAAAGATACTACAAAATAGGGAAAAGACATGCCACACATATCCCTGACAAAGGATTACTAACCAGAATATATAAAGAATTTCTGCAAATCATTAGGAAAATTGCAAACAACTCACTAGAAAGATAGACAAAGGATATAAGCAAGCAATAAACAAAGCACAGAAGAATGCTCACCAATAAACCAGTGAATGCAAATTAAAACAATGAGATACCTTTTCTTACTAGTATCATAGTCTGGTAAATAAAGGTCTGGCTACACCAAGTGTAGGCGAGGGACTCAGACAACTGATGGTAAAGTAAATTGGTAGAACTATTGTACTTTTTAGAAAGCAATTACCCTATGACCTGGCAAATTCCACTATTATGTGTATGTACTAGAAAACCTCTCACATGTGTACATGGGTCTTACAGAAGAATACTTGTAATTGAGAGAAAACTGGTAACCTAAATATCTAACAATAGATAATGCACATGGATATGGCAGTGAAAATAAGATAGAGCTACACATACCAACATGGATAAATGGTGCCAATAAAATAGAAAATAGACAATTGTGTGATAACATTTAAAAATACATAGAGAGCAAGGCCAGGTATGGTGGCTCACGCCTGTAATCCTAGCACTCTGGGAGGCTGAGGCGGGAGGATCACTTGATCTCAGGAGTTTGAGACCAGCCTGTGCAAGAGTGAGACCCCGTCTCTACTAAAAATAGAAAAATTAGCCAGGCATGGTTGTGTGTGCTGTAGTCCCAGCTTCTTGGGAGGCTGAGGCAAAAGGATCGCTTGAGCCCAGGAATCTGAGGTTGCAGTGAGCTATGACCACGCCACTGCACTCTAGCCAGGCGACAGAGGGAGAGACTGTCTCAAAAAAAAAGAAAAAAAAAATATACACACACACACACACACACACACATACACAGAGCAATACTATATATCATTTATGGATGCATTCATATACAGTAAAATTATAAAGACCTATATAAGAAAGATAAACACCAAATCACAACAGGATTGTTCACCTCTACATGAGAAGGGGGGAGAATGTGATTGGGAAGGGTACTATAGGAGTCTTCAATTGTACTGATAATATTTTATTTCCTAAGATGAATCATTAGTTATAAAAGGAACTAAAATTTTTTCATGTGTCTAAACTATTTCATTTTGAAATTACGATAAAATAAAACAAACAAATGTTTGAAAGCAAATATTTATTAACTATTTTTTCTGATTTCTCCCACACAATTCCTAGCAGCTCAACATGTAATAATAAGGGGGGGAAAAGCACTATTGCAGAACAAGTCAAAAAAACTAAGCCCAAAATGGTCTAAATATAACAGAACTTCCTTCTGGGCTGCTACAGATGCTCTGCACTGTGTACCTGAAAAACAAAATGTGCTATTTTTAAACCTTTGCTAAATGTTAATGTTCAAATCTAGTTGTTGAATCACTTATTATGGATAAGATAAAGAGTTAGCTGGTTACCCAAGTGCTTTAATAATTTGTTAGGAGCACGTTGACTGTTCAGTAGTTCTAGATGCACACCAAATATTCATGTGTGTAAACTATGGTGCCCACTCTCTCCTGCTCAGCCCGTGCTGCCTGGTCCTAAGAGTCATGACAGCCATTCCGAGCATTACAGCTAAGGGACCTCTGACACCGGCGCTTAATAGGCGAGAGGGGCCCATGAAGAAGAAATCTGGGAGAGATTCTTACTGAGCTTTTGTCACTCCTTTGAGAAATCAAGGAAAACCCACGGGTGCTTTCAGCAGCAAGTTAGCATTAATCTCTGCTGATTAATCCCAAGCCTTACGCTGCCCGTGAGGGGGACGAGAACTCACCTCATTCATCGACGTCTGCGAGCCCCACTTCTACTAGTGACATGTGAACTGGGTACTGCTCCTCTTCATATAACGTCACTACTTGTTCTGATGCCTGAGCCTAAAATTAAAAGATACAGTTGTAACGAAAACACAGTGACGTCTTTGCTGCCATTTCCCTCCTACGTCTGGCCACTCACACAGAAGGGAAAGGTTTTCTCTAGACTTATGTATAATTCACACGCTCCTTGCAAAAGGCACCCGTGATGGTTTCCTGCCAAGTCCCATTCCTTCCACTCTTCTCAAATTAAATTCCTCCCCCCAGGGTTCTCCTAGACGGAGCCAGGGGGCTTTGACCACCACCATCCCATGGAAGCTCATGTGCATTCCACACACAAAGCATTACATCTTTAGGCGTAAACTGACTGATGGTTAATTTTAGGTGTCAGCTTGACTGGACTGAGGGATGCCCGGACGGCTGGTGAAGCTCTGCTCCTGGGTGTGTCTGTGAGTGTGTTTCCAGGAGAGGCTGGTGTTGAGTCAGTGGACCAGGAGGGGAAGAGCCGCCTTCAACGTGGGCAGGCACCATCCGCAGGCAGGGTTCTGGCTGGGACATACAGGTGGAAGGAGCAGGGATTCTCTCGCTCTCTCTTCCTCCCAGAGTGGGACGCCTTTTTTCTTCCTGCCCTTGGACATCAGACTCCATGTTCTTTGGCTTTTGGACTCTAGAACTTGCACCAGTGGCCTCCCAGGGGCTCTCAGGCCTCGGGCTAGGGGCAGCACGTCGGCTTCCCTAGCTCTGAAGCCTCCAGACTGACCCATCTCCAGCTTGCAGGTGGCCTATCATGGGACTTTGCCTCTGTGATCAGGTGAGCCCATTTTCCTAATAAATCCCCTCTCATATATCCTATTTGTTCTGATTCTCTGGAGAACCCCAATCTACTGACCATATTTTGAATGTTACGTAAAGAGGTGAAAAAATACCTATCTGTAAGATATACTTGTCCTGTATTTTCACTGTTCTTGAGAGATGAGCTATTCACATCACTCTGCACACACAATAGCATGATACGTACAGGGGTTTTCAAAAAGCACTTTCTAGTAACAGCATTGTCTCATTATGAGCTCGTTTTTGTCATAGCCAGTATGTCAGGAATCCCAAAGTCATGGGACCAGGCAGGTACTGCAAAGGAGGGAAGTAGGATGGGCTGAACGCCAGTGGTGAGGCTTAGGTGGGGTGAAGATGTGTTCCCCTCTGAAGGGCTGTTGCTACCCCACTCAGCTGACAGCCATCTCCAGGGGCAGATCCAGGGTTCCTAGATTTTATATTTAATCAGAAGCCAGAAATACAGACTTTTTGGGTGTAATATCCAATTTTACAACACTATGCACTAAACAAAACATGGTGTTGCCAGATTCTGCCTGTGGGCTACTCCTTTGTGACATCCTAAGCCTCAGAAGAAGAAAGCATATTTATATTAAACAGTCTGGAGTTTCATATTTGACTTTTTAAAAATTCCCCTTGCAGAACTCTGTCTACTTATTTGATCTTTTGATATGGTTTCTACTACATTAAACAATTCAAAATTAGTATGATTATGTGATTAGTGCAATTAGTATAATTTAAGCTTTTCTATCACGACCAGGACGTCTGTTCTTTCCCACTCTTCTTTCAGGATGCAGCTTAAATGCCACTTCCCTGTCCTACTCAATTCAGTACTTGAGTGCCTACTAGGGAGCAGCTCAAACACCCTTTCCTGAACTCTCCAAATGGAAAGAGTCACTCCTTGTACTCCCCTGACCCTGAAAGTTACCCATACCTCTGTTATGGTACCTTCCTTCATTCAATAATTATGTCAATGATATTTTATATCACTGTAGGATAATAAAAAAGTTTAAACTAAGACATCATTTAACAAGCCTTAAAATTAATCCTATAGTGTATATAAAGCTTTATATGCTTTGCTTTGTTACATTTTTGCAGGTAGAGTTGCATAGAAACAAAGCACTTCACAAACTTAACCGGGACCATAGAAATAGCTTTAAAATAATTTTTGGCTAATTAAGACAGGTATTTACCATGGAAGAAGCATAAAGTTGTTTTCCTTGAAGACAGTCTATCATAGCCCACAATGCCTCCATGCTCCATTTAGGACAATATGGTATTCTTGTCTTTCCTGAATCCCTTAATGGAGGTTTAAACCCTGCCAAGAGAACCTTTATGGCTCGGGCTGGATACTGCATAAGATGAAGAGGAATCTGACGCAGTCTGTCACAAAAGAAGTTCTTAAAATGTTTAGAATGTTGCAATTAAAATTATAGCTAAAACTATAAAACTCTTAGAACCAAACAGGGGAAGGGCTTCATGACACTGGATTTTGCAATGATTTTTTGGATATGACACCAAAAACACAGGAAACAAGAAAAATCAGGTAAAATAGACTTCATCAAAATTTAAAACTTCTATGTACCAAAGGACACAACAGAGTGTAAAGGAAACCTACAGAATGAAGAAAATACACATAAAAATAGGCATTTCTTCAAAGAAGATACAGAAATGGCCAAAAAGAACATAAAAGGATGCTCAACATCACAATGCAAATCAAATCCACAGGAAGATACCACCTTACACCCATTAGGATGGCTACTATGAAAAACAAAACAAAATAAGCAAGTGTTGGTGAGGATGTGGGGAACTGGAACCCTTGGGCACTCTTGGTGGGAGTATGAAATGGAAGAGCTGCTGTGGAAAACAGCTTGGTGATTCCTCAAAAACTTAAGCACAGAATTAGTATATGATCCAGCAATTCCATTTCTGGGTATGTGCCCCAAATAATTAAAAGCAGGGACTTGAAGAGATATTTGTATACCCATGTTCATAAGAACATTATTCACAGTAGCCAAAAGGGGGAGGCAACCAAAGTGTCAATCTACCAGTGGAGGGATAATTAAGATGTAGTATATACTGTATGAGGGGACTTCAAAAAGTTCATGGAAAAATGGAAAACATAAAAAATATAAGCTTTATTTCTCAACATAAGCTCCATCAAATTCAAGACACTTTTGTAAGTGATGACACCAGCCATTTAGTCCATCCCTAAAGAACTGAGGGTCCTGGAATTTAACCATGTCAATGTGCTCTTTTCTTATATTATTAACTGATGAAAAATGGGTGTACTTTAAAGACTTTTTTAAGATTAGGAAACAAAAATAAGTCAGAAGGAGCCAAATCAGGACTGTAAGGTAGATGCCTAATGATTTCCCATTGAAACACTTGCAAAATTGCCCTTGTTTTATGAGGAATGAGCAAGAACATAGTTGTAATGGAGAAGGACTCTCTGGTGAAGCTTTCCTGGGTGCTTTTCTGCTAAAGTTTTGGCTTTTTCAAAACACTCTCATAATAAGCAGATGTTATCATTCTTTGACTCTCCAGAAAGTCAACAAGCAAAATGCCTTGAACATCCCAAAAACTGTTGCCATGACCTTTGCTCTTGACCAGTTCACTTTTACTTTGACTGCACCGCTTCCACCTCTTGGTAGCCATTGCTGTGATTGTGCTTTGTCTTCAGGATTATACTTCAGGATCATGTTTCATCTCCTGTTAAAATTCTTCAAAGAAATGCTTCAAGATCTTGATCTCATGTGTTTAAAATTTTCACTGAAAGCTCTGCTCTTGTCTGCAGCTGATCTGGGTGTAACAGTTTTGGCACCTATTGAGTAGAAAGTTTGCTCAACTGTAATTTTTTAGTCAGAATTGTGTAAGCTGGGCCAACTGAGATATCTATGGTGTTGGCTATTGTTTCTGCTGTTAATTGTCAGTCCTGCTCACTTACAGTAGGAACAAGTTTAATTTTTTTCTTGCAAATTGACGTGGTTGGTCTGCCGCTGTGGGTTTCATCTTCAACACTGTCTCATCCCTTTTTGAGATGAGACATCCACCTGCAAACTGCTGTTTCTTTGGGGCAGCGTCCCATCAACGCTCTGTAAGGCACCACTCTTCCACTCGAGCCTTACCATGAATTTGATGTTTGTTCTTGCTTTAATTTTAGCAGAATTCATGTTGCTCTTTTCAAACTGACGTCTTATCTTTCTTAGTGACTCAGACTAGATCCTATTCAGACATGTTATAACAAGTTAATAGAAGTTTATTTTTTAAGTGTGGTTTAGGAGATGCGTTTTTTAAAAAAAGTTTATTTTGGTGCAAAAAAAATTGAAATCCATGCAGTTTTTCCATAGTATGCATTTTCTATGAAATTTTTGAAGGCCCCTCATACATATAATGGAATATTATCCAGTCTTAAGAAGGAAGGAAATTCTGACACATGCTACAACATAAATGACTCTTGAAAACATTATGCTAAGTGACATAAGCCAGACACAAAAGGACAAATATTGTTATGATTTTACTTATGTAAGGTACCTAGAATAGGCAAATTCATAGAGACAAAAAGTAGATTACAGGTTACCAGGGATTGGGCAAGAATGAACTGGGATGCTATTGTTTAATGAGTGCAGAGCTTCTGTTGGGAATGACAAAAAAGTTCTCGAAATGGGAAATGGTGATAGTTGTATAACATTGTGAATGGTATTTAATTCAGTTAACTGCATACTTAAAAATAGCTAAAATGGTAAAATTTATATATATTTTAACAATAAAAATCTGGGTTAAAAATTCCTAATAAACAGCTTTAAGAGTTTTCTTTTAAAAGAGGCAAAATCTTCCCAATAAGGAACTACCAACCCCCCCCCACCAAAAACAAAACTAAGAGTCCTAATTCAACTAAATTGACTTTTTAATTTTTTACCTGTTTACTGTCAGCTTTTCAGTTGATCCGTAATCAACAAATTGTACTAGGACAGTTAAAGGATTAAATTCTTTAATGGAAACAATCTTCGCTCTATACCATAAGCCATCATCATATTCTGCAAGGCAAGGCATTTCTGGAAAGACAGAAAAAGGGAAAAAATAATATTGCCTTTTATTTTCTTAAAAATGTTTTTTCTTTATCCTAAGAAAAGGAAATCAGTATATCAAAGGGATATTTGCACCCCCACATTGCAGCACTATTCACAGCAGAAAAGGTATGGAATCAACCTAAGTGTCCATCAACAGAGGACTGGATAAAGAAAATGTGGTATATATGTAATGGAATACTATTTAGCCATAAAAAATGAAATCCTGTCATTTGTGGCAACATGGATGGAACTGGAAGTCACTATATTAAGTGAAATAAGCCAGGCACAGAAAGACAAGTACTGCATGTTCTCACTTATATGTGGGAGCTAAAAACGTGGATCTCATGAAGGTAACGAGTAGATTGGTGGTTCCTGGAGGCTAGGAAGTGTGTGTGTTGGGGGCGGGGTGATGAAGAGAGGTTGGTTAATGTGGTTAATGGGTACGAACATACAGTTAGATGGAATAAATAAGTTCTAATATTCAACAGGACAGTAGAGTGACTATAGTTAACGACATACTGTCTATTTCAAAATAGCTAGAAGGGAGGGCTTGAAATGTTCCTAACACATAGAAATGATAAATACTCAAGGTGACGGACACCCCAAATACCCTGACTTGATCATTACACATACTGTGCATGTAATGAAATATCACATGTATGCCATAAATATACACAGATACTATGTATCAAAAATGTTATACAGAAAAGTACAAAGAAGGATATGTAACAACCATATGCCCACTATCCAGAATTAAACACTGAACTTCCAGCTTTATGTTAGCTTCTCCTCTTTTTGTTTGTATTTTATAAACCTTTCTTCATTAATTCCTAAGGATTAAGCTTCAAAGAAAGGCACTTCTCCCATTCTTGAGTTTCTAGTTCTTCTTCCCCCTGGGACTTGCTCATCCTGCCATTGCCCCACTTCCTATCTTCCCCCAATCGCTTTTAGTTTGGGCCATCACCTTTTGCATAGGATAATAAATATGGTTTTTGTTGTTCCAGTCTTCAATTCTGTCCTCCTGCAACCCATTCCTTTTAAGACCACTAGGATTAATTTCTAAAAATCCAATCACATTGCTCTTGTTTACTATTCTTCAATGGTACATTAACCGCCTGCAATATCAAGTCCTCAGCATTGCAATTTATGGGCTTCTTCAGTTGTTTGTTCTCCCAAACAATACCTACCACATCTCCTCAATGATTTACCTAAACAGAATTACTTAAAAACTTTGGTGCCTCTATTTTAACTCATGGCTGTCCCCCCATCTAGAATGTTCTCCTGAGCCCTTTTTATGATCAACATCTCTTCTTTCAAAACTCAGCTGCAACATAACTTTTATAAAGCTCTGGTTACTAACTACTGGCCATTGTTTTCTCTGTGATCCCATGACATTATGCCTATTCCTTTAATATGAGCTGTTCTTTTCCTACTGTGCTTGGTTAACATGTCTCTTCTCTGCTAGACCACCTGTTCTTGAGTGCAGGACTGTTGTTGGTATTCCTAACATGGTACCTGGTACAAGCACGTGCTCAGTAAAAACTGTCCTAATGAGCACTAGGCTTGAGTAAAACTGGAAAAATTAGTATAGTATGTACTTCCCTTCTCTTCATACATGTTTAGATTTCAGAGTAGATGGCATGTGCCTCAGTTTCCCATCTTGCTCTCCTTCTTCCCTTATGTCATCATACTTTCTTCTACATAATTCCACAAAGAGGAATCTAGTTGTGGGCAAGTGGCATTGAAGTACTAAATGACTAATGTACACAGATTTTTTATTTCAAATGATTTTTATCAGAGATTTATAAACAATTTCTTGAGTATATAGAGAAAGTCATCAGAACAGTAAAGAATCTCATCTAGCAGAGCTGTTCTGCATAGCAAATAATTCGATCACTTAAACAGTCCCTTCCAACTTTTACCATTTCCAGCCTTAAAAACATGGCTCAAGTTTCATCTCCTCAAATAGAACTTGCATGGGCAATATATATAACCAAAGTGTTGTACCCCCATAATATTCTCAAATAAAAAAATAAATTAAAAAAAAATTAAAAAAGAAAAAAAAGGGAAAAGAATAAAAAGAAAAAAAACCCAAAAAAACAAAAAACCAAAAACCTAGTTGTCATCTTATTTTAACCCAAAAAAACTACTCCTTCAATATAAATTCCTTATTCAAATGTACCTATTTAATAGGCACTTGCCTTTGAATCAACTTGACCATATGCACACTTAAAAAATTTCTATTGAAGTATAAAATACCTACAGAAAAATACGTAAGTAATTATGTATAACTCCATGAATTATCACATTATGCACAGATTATTTGTGATTTCCTTTGAGATACGAACACAATGAAGGAACTGTTTCTTCCTGACTATAAATCTGAGTGTACAAAAGAAATCATGAGTGTGTTCTTCCACTCATTCAATATTTATGAGCACCTACTTGTGCCAGGTGCCCTTCTAATTGCTGGTGACACAAAGACTCATATGCTTACAGCACTACTGAGAAAAGGAGAGTAAGAGGGACGGAGGTGGCAGAGGGGAAGAGGAGGTGGTGCTACTTTACTTAGGGAGGTTAGGGAAGACCTTCAATAAGCAGAGATCAAAATTGTCATAGTCTGAAGAAGATTCCAGGCAGAAGGAAACAGCAAAGAATATTTATCAGCTAAAAGTAAGTCACAACCAGTTAAAATCTCATTGAATAGAATCAGGTAAGACATTAGGCTGATGTACATAATATTCTGATATGTACAGAATAGCAGGCATAAATACATCTGTATGTATCACGTATTGCACTAACTAGATACATGTTCCTCCCAGGAGAATCATGCACATTTAATAAAGATGGGAAGAATGGATTGAAAAGAAGAAAGACTGGGAATTTGACCTATCCTGACAGAAATGGACATAGTTCGAGCCCCCATCTCTAAATTACCATGTTATGTGGCATGTAATTTAAATGATTGCCATTAAGGTCTGAATGACAACTCTCATAATTTTAGCTATGGGTAAAACCTCAAGCTTAGAAAATCATCTTTATGCAAATTTCCAACACAGCCTGATTTTTGGAAAGTGAAAATGTGCCAGAGGAGTCACTTAACTTCTCTTCGTTCTCCTCCTAATCTAGAAAATGGGAAAGAGATCATCTACAGGGTGTCTTGAGGAGTCAAAGAAATCATGCATGTGAAGTATTTTCCTCAGAAACTATCAACTGACAATAGAAACAGCCCAAACTCATCAGCCCATTAAAACAAAAAGTTTTATTAAGAATCTTATTTCAGGAAAGGAGTACGGAGATACCTCAAAGAACTAAAAGTAGACCTACCATTCGATCCAGCAATCCCACTACTGGGTATTTACCCAAAGGAAAAAAATCCATTTTATCAAAAAGACACTTGCACTCGAATGTTTATTGCAGCACAATTCACAATCACAAAGATATGGAATCAACCCAAGTGCCCATCAATACACGAGTAGATTAATAAAGTGTGGTATATGTATACCATGGAGTACTACTCAGCCATATAAAAAATGGTGAACTAACACCTTTTGTAACAACCTGGACAGAACTGAAGACCATTCTCCTAAGTGAACTATCGCTAGAATGGAAAAACAAACACCACTTGTTCTCAGTATTAAATTGGAACTAATCGATCCACACTCATGTACATATATCATAGTGAAATTCAACAGAAATCAAGCAGGTGTGAGGAGGGAGGAGGGGATGGGTAAATTCACACCTAATGGGTACAATGCACACTATATGGGTCATGGGCACACTTATAACTTTGACTCAAACTGTACAAAAGCCATTCATATAGCCAAAACATTTCTACTCCTGTAATATTCTGGAAAAAAAAAAAGAATCTTAAGTCATTCAAAAAGTAATACATATACCTGTTCTAAAATCTGTCAAAGGAAGAAACATCTCTACATTCTTATTACACCTCCGCAGTGCTTCATCAAGGCTCTTGGATTCCGACTCCCAGCTGACTCCACTATCATCTGTGTCTCTATGGTGGTTACACTGATTGCAATTTTCTATGGAATCAAGGCAAATATACACCTAAGTGGGGGAAAGGAAAGGAAAAAAACTTTCAAATTCTGTAATTTCTAGTATTTCTTTATGTAGACAAAATTATTGTGGCAGACAGCCTCCAGGGACAGCCCCAGGGATCACTGCCCCCCTATGCTCTCCCCATGTCCCTCCCACGTTCTTCCACACTTATCTTGTGGTCAAGAGAACATGACTGAGGTGATGGTGCTTGACTGCTGGAGACTGGATTATAAGAGACACGTGGCTTGTGTCTTGGTGGTGCTCTGCCAGGGACTGCACACTCCAGGATGCTGCAGCCATGCTGTGAGCAGACAGCCAGAGATGCCTGGGCACAGTCACGAAACTGCGCCCTCCAGGTGGCCTCAAGTGAGTGAGTCTTTTGGGAAATGGATTCTGCAGTCCCCCACCAACATCTTGTCTGCAACCTTACGAGAGATCCTGAGCTAGAGGACTTAATTAAGCAGCTCTCAGATTCCTGACCCTCATTTGTGTTGTTTCAAGCTGCCAAGTTTGGGGTATACAGCAGTAAATAACCAATACAAAAATTATAAAAACCAGCAAAAGCTGTACACTACCATGCCCTCTGATGAAATCAGCAGGTCCTTCCCTTGCCTGCAAGAGAGCAGCTTACTGTGTGAAAGGCGAAGCAGCTGCTGATGCTACTTATCATTTCTTCCTCTCTTTCTGTTAGCCAAAGACATGCCACTGAATTTTCTTTAGTGTATTTACTCATTCATTCAATCAATATTCATCAGGTGCCTACTACATATCAGGCATTATCCTAGGTTCTGGGGATACATCAATGAACAACACAGACTGTCTTTGTGGAGTTATATGCCAAGGGGCAGACACACATGAGGAAGTGGCACAGAAAGACACAGGGCAGGTGAGAAGTGGGAAGAGGGACGGGGAGTGAGATGGTCAAGACTTCACAGGTGCAAACAGTTCCACCTTAAAAATCTAAATATTCACTACAAACGTAACATTGAATAAAGCAACACAGCACTGGGAACCCAGCAGCTGCTTAAGAAATACTTGCTGTAAATATAAACAAATATCTGAAGAGGATATTATAAGGTGGGGCAAACAAGAAGTCACCAATTTTCAATTATTTAAAATCAGGTAGGTGGAGAAGTGAAGAGTCAATCTTAGTGTTTAATAAGACCAAGATAGCTCGTTATGTTTGTAATCACAGCTAATCGTTCTGATTACATACTTCATTAGGTGAGACAACATGCTTAACTTGAACGGCATAGAGTTCTTCTGGGGGAGGCAGAGATGAAGACAAATACGGTGGTAAAATAGGAGTCTCTGTTTCAGACAAAAGCAATTCCTAAAACACCACAAATAATTCAAATTTCAGGATGACAATTATAAAAATCTACTACATTATAAAAATTCATGATGGTGCAATTTATTTTCAATTAGCAGAAAGTAAGCTCTCTTAAATACCAAATGCCACAAAATAATTTTGCTGCAGCCAGATAAAAATGTGATGATAAACAAAGATCTTTAATATTCTTTTATCCCCCAATTAAAAATAGTGTTTTGTGCAAAAATGCATGAATGTTTACAGAAGTACATATAGCTACAAATATACACATAACATTCTAGAAGAATGGTTAGAAAATGGCTAAGAGTAACTGCTGATAATGAGTGGGACTGGGCTGTCTGAGGCACAGAACGGGGAACATATCCTTTTTTTTAACACGTTTTTGTAGTATTTTGTTTAAGACTAAGTACTTTAATATACTATAATAAAAACTGATGTATGAAATGCTAACAGAAGATTTAAGTTAAAATTATCAAAAAGGTGTGCTCTATAAAAGCTAAAGAAGAATACAAAGTTATGTGATTCTCAAAAGGATCACAGCACCTAGCGGTTGTTAAAACAAATACAAATAAAAACATGGGTGTACCTTTTTCTTTAAGTACCAGCAATATGCTCTTTTTTTTCTTAAAGAATATGGTAATTATCTTAAGAAGTATAACCATCATATTCAAATTTCAAACTGGTGGTTAGTCAAAAAACCAAACAAAAAAATATTTGAACCTAGGGAAGTTCAGCAAAACATGACTGTCCACTGTTGAATTTTATTAATTTGTTACAAAGTATCATAACAAGCACTTTACAATAAGCATATGTTATTTTCATGAATATCATTCACAGGAATGAAATTCTAATAAGCTACAAAGTGTTACTCATCAAAACTCTTCCTACGCCAAAAGCACAAGTGACAAAAGAAAAAACATAAACTGGACTTCCTGAAATTTAAAAACTTTGGTGCTTAAAAGGACACTATCAAGAGAGTGAAAAGACAACCCACAGAATGGGAGAAAATATTTGCAATCATGTATTTGATAAGGGACTTGTATATAGGCTATATAAAGAACTCTTACAACTCAATAATAAAGAGATAAATAACCCAACTATAAATGGACAGGAGATTTGAAGAGATTTCTCCAAGGAAAATATACAAATGGCCAATAAGCCCCACGACAAGATGCTCAACATTATTAATCATCAGAGAAATGCGTATCAAAACCACAATGATATACCACTTTACATCTATCCTAGGATGGCTAGAAATATAGATTACAATATAAATATAAATATAGATATAGGTTACAATGTTAAATAGTAACAAATTAACCTACAAATTTGAATAGGATGGTTTTCTTAAGATAATTACCATATTCCTTAAGAATAAAAAGAATATTTCAAAAATATATTGCTGATACTTTAAGAAAAACGTACACCATGTTTTTATTTGTATTTGCTTTTAACAACTGCCAGGCGCTGTGATCCTCCTGTGATCTGGTGAGGAGGTGGAGAAAATGGGATCCTCACACATTACTAGTGCAAATGCAAAATGGTACAGCCACTTTGGGAAAGTCCTGGAGTTCCTTAGAACGTTAAATGTAGTTATCGTAAGACTCAGTAATTCTACTCCTAGACATACACCCAAGAGAAGGGAAAACGTGTGTGCCCGCATAAGAACTTGTACATGATTGGCATTACTCACAATCACCAAAAGGTGGAAAGTCATGTGTCCATCAACAGATGAATGGACACACAAAACATACCCACACAATGTAATTTTATTTGTCAATAAAAAGGACTCAAGTACTAATACATACTACAACATGCATCAACCTTCAAAACACCATGCTAAGCAAAAAGCCAGTGACAAAGGACCACGTTATATGACTCCATTTATATGAAATGTCCAGGATTGGCAAATCCAGAGACAGAAGAGTAAGTGGTTGCCACGAAGCTGGGGAAGAGAAGAACAGGCAACGACTGCTGTTGGTATAGAGCTTCTCAGGGGTGAAGAAATGTTCTGGAATTAGATAGTGCTGATGGTTGCAGAACTCAGTGAATACTAAAAACCACTGAATTGTACATTTTAAGAAGGTGAATTCTATGGTAGGTAAAAAGTCTCAATGAAGCTGTTCTAAAAAAAACCTCTTACTTCCTGTCTTGTGTCAGATACTTTATATTGATGAAGTATCCAAAATTTCTAAAATATTTGCATTGCTACTTACCTCAAACCTTTTCCCATTCTTCCTCCTCATACTTTTTATCGTAATCTGTTGGATTCTGAAATAATATTATTATTAATAATAGTATTATTAATGAATAAAACCACCTTTATATATTGTTTTAAGGCACTTTCATATTTCATGCACACAAAGCTGGGTGTATGTCCTTGTTGGCATTCATTTAGTTATTTCAGATTAACTACAAGAAACTCTAATGTTCTGAGTAATCTTACTATCTTAATTTCTCAACAATAAGAATCCTCAAAAATCCAGCCTGGGCAACACAGTGAGAACTCCCCTCTACAAAAAAAAAAAAAAAAAAAAAATGAGCTGGGTGTGGTGGTGCCTGTCTGTCGTCCCAGCTACTCGGGAGGCTGAGGCGGGAGGATCGCTGGAGCCCACGGGTTCCATGTTACAGTGAGCTGTGGTTGGGCCACTGCGCCCTAGCCTGGGTGACAGAGCAAGACCCAATCTCTTAAAAAAGACAATAAAAGAATCCTCAAAATTATGCCAACAAATGTCCATGGTAATTAGTTTATATGAGTGGGAGCTCTTACCTTTCCCTATAACATGTTCACAGTGAATAGTACAACTGGAAGGGGAGAGACTAAGTAATCTTTATAAAGCCAGCTTAATGATAGAACACCTTTTTTACACATACACACACATGTACGTCTCTGTTTTAAAAAAGCTGGCAGTGAGGATTATAGGTACAAAGTAATATCACAGTTTCTATTTGAGAGAAGAAAGTAGTTTTCTATGTTGAACAGAACACTCAATGGTTGTGTACTATCACCAAAATGAATATTTAAAAACCTAACAAGAAGGCCCGGCACAGGTGGCTCATACCTGTAATTCTAGCACTTTGGGAGGCCGAGGTGGGGAGCATTGCTTGAGCCCAGGAGTTTGAGACCAGCCTGAGCAAGAGTGAGACCCCACCTCTACAAAAAATTAAAAAATTAGCGGGGTCTGGTGGCGTGCGCCTATAGTTCCAGTTACTCGGGAGGCTGAGGCAGGAGGATCGCTTGAGCCCAAGAGGTTGAGGTTACAGTGAGCTATGATGATGCCACTGCACTCTACCCGGGGTGACAGAGCCCTTAAAAAACAAAACAAAACCAAAAAACCCCTAACAAGTAAACTGTAACTCTAGACATAAAAATATCTTATGATATAAAATGTTAACATGATGCATACCCTAGAAGACTTATACTAGCTTGAAATGTGAAACCATATCCATAACAGGCTAATTATCTTTTTAAAAATATTAAACACAGAAGTGCCAGGTAATTGGAATGGGCCATTTATGAAAGCTAAGCTCAAAATGTGGCTCTGAGTTTCCTGTGAGAAATTTTATAATATATGGCTTTTATGTCAAGTAAAAGGAAAAAACATTTTATCTGTAGAAAGAGTCCTCTTCTGGTACTGAATTCTATAAAGATTTTATAATGTACATCCCTATATTCAAATAACACTGGATAACATGTAGCCATCTCACCAGGTTTGAAGGTACAGAATCATTAATTGAATCTTAATGTAATTAAAGTCTTTTTCAGGACATTTACAAAGCATGATGATACGGTATTTCTCTCTCTATAAAGAATTTACAAGTCCTCTAGACCCTCTTAATAGATCAGATATATAGAGTCATATTTAAGACTTCAGGTGTAAGACAAAATGTGACACCTTTAACCAGAATTTTTTACTTTTAGATTTTTATAGAAAAATAGTTCACTTACTTCTTTCATTATCTCCTCAGAATGTTCAAAAGTACAATACTTATAGTGTGCCATAAAATAAGAAAGTGACATTCCACCAAAATAAAGATGAATAGATAATTTCTCCCATGGATTTTTTGGTAATTCCTATTTAAGTTCAATAAAGAAGATTATTATTAAAAAATAAAGTCTATTTGATGACTAAAATTTTACAGTCAACAAATATGAAATCAGGCTTGTGACAATCACAGTATTATCAGACAGTCTGACTAGTGACTCATTTCATAGAATCTTCTTCCCAGTATTTTGACAGGTTATGAGGCAGTAATTCTACTACTTTGGTTTATTTAAAATATATTTACATCCCCATATGGTATAGAGTTTTCTAGTTATTTACTACAAAGTAACTTACTATACATAACTTCCTATATACATCATCTTTAGATGACACCAATAATTTATACTAAGTAAAAGGAGAAAGAAAAGGTATGTTCAGAGGTGAAAAAAATGAAGTTCTATTAAAAATCCAAAAATGGCAGGAATCGGAAGAAATGAACAGTCTAAAACAGGCATCATGACGTCTTTAAAACTCTGAATAAAGTCCATTTACAATTATTAGGTACTGAATGTGTCCACAACTGATAAGCTGACCCGTGGGAATTTCCCTCCATTTCCACCAGCCCCACCTTTGTCCAAACTTACCGCCCCCAGTCGTGGTTACCTCCACCCAGCAGTGCTCCTGCCTGTTTACCATCCAGGCTTCCCTCAGCGTGTCCCCTCCCGCAGGCCAAACCGCCCCCTCTCCTCCCTGCTTCTTTTGCTCCACACGCGCTGCTCCTGCCCTGTGCCCTCAGCACCCTTCTCCAGAACCTGCATGGTTTGTCCTCTCACCATTTTAAGGTCTTGACTCAAAGGCCAACTTTGCAGGGACGTTTTCACTCACACTGTGTTTAAAGTGGAACCTCTCCCTTCCTATCAGTCTTTCCTGCTTTGTTTTTCTTCCTAGCACTTACCACAATCTAATATTCCTATGGTTTATGTTTTTATTTTGTTTTCTGTTTCCCACCACTAAAATGGAAGCTGCAGGAAGGCAGCCATTGCTGACTGCTCAGCCCCCCACCGTGTGTCCAGGCCCAGAGCAGACCCTGCCCCCTAGAGCGGCCTCGGCCTTGTCTGCAGCTCCCCTCTGTGTACTGGCCAGGTGAGAGGACTTCAGGCCAGGTGTGCTGTCGGTAGGGTTGCAGGGCATCCGCATTTGTGGGCTCTGAGAAACCCAGCAGCCTTTGCTATACCACAAATTACCCTTCTGCCTCTGCTAATTAAGCTAAGCAACAAAGAAAGCTATTTTGACAAACTAAAAAAATTTCAGTATCTACCTTACTTCAGTGACCTGCTATGGAGACGGAGTAACCAGGAAGGGGGGCTCTTAGCACTAACACAATCCGCTTTCTTATTTAAGTGGGTCTGTGCCTCTTTTAAAGTCTTTATCGCTCTATCATCACCCTTTAATACAGAAATGCTCTCCTTACCATTTTTATATCTTCCCACTGGAGAGTCCTCAAACACAGCAGGGTGACCTCATTCCTTCATTGCCCAGAAACCTCCACTGGGGCCCTGCCAGCTGACCCCTACCTCTCCTGAATCCTATTTACCATTACTCCTCCTCACAAAACCTCCATTATTCTTGTCAAACAGATACACTATTTCCTAAAAATGTTTCCTTGTGCCTTTGTACACTTCATTTCTCCAGTCAAGAGAACTTTACCATCTCTTCTTGAAGGAACACCCCAATTCTAACTGTCTATAAATTCCTACTACACTTACTCTTTCTACCAATCACTTGGCTCTCAGCATGTTGCTTTGTACTGTGAATTTTTTAGGTTTATGTCTTGTTTCACTAATGACATAAGGTCTTTGAGGAAGGGATCATGATAGATTCTTTGAATTACCTACATCTACCACAGTGCTACATACACTGCACCATCATAAATACTGCCACCAATATTTGTAAACATCTCCAACAATTTAACACTGCCCTCTGTACTAAAATAAGTTGTTAATAAAAAATCTTTCAAATTATTGACTTCAATGGTTATGCAAATTCTCAGGAACTTGTTCAAAATTAGGTTTATTTAAAATAAGTCTAGGAACCAAAGGGGTAGCTTCTTTTATATTAATGAGTAATTTACATTCACACAAGAATATATATACCATTGCTTATCATCAAAAATATCCCTCAAATTATGTTAATTATAACATTTTATGGCAAATAATTTAAACCAACTATATATGCTTTAAATACAAATTACCATAATGTGTATTTCCACCTTTCTCTTTGAAAGAAGTTCCTGAAGAAGTTCTATCGCATCTGGTTGCCAGACATTCCCAACCTATTTGGGATTAATAAACTCAGATTCTTTTATACTTTCACAAAATAAGACAAATCAGGAAGCAAATTAAGATACACAAAAGTAGCCATAAACAAGTAATACTAGACAGTAGTATAAAATACGCAAGCAGTTTTCAGAGAATATCATGGATATATGATAAAAATGATCTTAAACGAACAATTTTTTGTTTTTTTTTTGAGACAGAGTCTTGCTCTGTCACCCTGGCTAGAGTGCAGTGGTGTCATCATAGCTCACCGCAACCTCAAACTCCTGGGCTCAAGTGATCCTGCTGCCTCAGCTTCCAAGTAGTTGGGAGTATAGGCACGCGCCATGACGCCTGGCTAATTCTTTTCTATTTTTAGTAGAGATGGGGTCTCACTCTTGCTCAGGATGGTCTTGAACTCCTAAGCTCTAGCAATCTTCCGGCCTTGGCCTCCCAGAGTGCTGGGATTACAGGTGTGAACCACCACACCCAGCCTTAAATGAATAATTTGACTGAGCTTCTTCCTGTAGTACTCACTTATAACATTTTATGCTTTAAAAATACAAACTGACATTAAAAACAGAACATCACATTTAAAACTTTTAAGAAAGACCAACATGCCAATGCAGTGATCGTACAAGGCCTACAACACATATTCATTAAGGAGCAGTAACTGTTATATTTTTACGTGTTAAGAGGGTCATATGGCAAGGAAGTGAGGCTTCCTGCCAAGAGCAATGTGAGCGAGCCTTCTGAAGTGGTTCCTCTGTCCCCACTCAATCCTTCAGATGACTACTCCTGGTGGACATTTTGCTTGAAGTATCATGAGGGACCCCTTGTCAAAACCACCTCGCTAAGAGGCTCCCAATCCCTGAGCACAAATCCCTCCAAGAAACTGTATGAGATAATGAAAGTTTATTGTTATTTTAGACCACTAATTCTTAGCTTAATTTGTTATGCAGCAAGAGATAATTAATAAGCTACTCTTTTATCTCATTTCACCTTCAAAATTTGTTGTAATTTCATTTGATAAAGAAATAAATTTTTACAATCTTAGGCCTTCCCATCTATGAACACACTATGTCTCCTAATTTATTCAGATGTTTTGTATCCTTCAGTATAATTTTGTAATTTTCTTCATAAAGGCCCTTTAGCTGTCTATTAAACTTATTTGTAGGTATTTTATTATATTACTTATTTTTTGTTGCAACTGAGATTTTATTTTATATTCTAAATAGTTCTCAAAAATTATTAATATAAAACAATATTTAAAATTAATCATCCCCCCAATTATTACATACTCACAGGTATGGTATTATAGAGCTGACAAGGAATACAAAACTGGGGTATATCAGGATACAGCAAAATAGGGTAAAGATGACACTGTGGAATCTTCTCAGTGAATCCATGATCTAAATATTGTACCTGAAACAGGCCAAATAAAACTTATACTTAAAATTTACTACTAAAAGCTAGGGGACAGAGGGATTTCCTGGTATTAAGAAAAAAAGATCCTAGAAAGATAACTAAATTTGGATTTTAAACAAACTTCCAGAAAAAAAGCAACATTGTATTTATTCCCTTCTCCTGTGGTGTATTAAACCTCAACATATAAAGGTTTTCTTACCATAACCTATAAATCAAAACTTTTTTAAAAACTAGGTCTTATTAGATTTACAAATTCAAGAGCAACCCCTTTTTGAAATGCTTTATTTAATTCTGACAATTCAATTTCTAAATTGTCTTAAGAAGAAGGAAAGCCAATAAGTTATTTCTTCTGCCCCAATGTAATGAAATGAATATATCACTGTTTAATTAGGTTTGCTTGACATTTTAAAAAATAAAATAGAATTGAATAAAAAATATCTGAGTACGTCACGGGTATTTAGGGTGAGTATGGTTTCATGAAATGTTTATTTCTTAATGTGGATCACAGGATAAACTATAAAAGATACCAGGTTGAGGAATGAAAACACTGCGCACACCTGAAATATAAAATGACCATAGGAAAAAATAAAAGGCCATGATTAAACTCTCAAAGTACTTTTAAGTAAGTTAAAATGAACAGATATTTAGATATTTAGACAGCATGAGAAATTTTTATAAAAGTTCACCATCTTTTTTATTTGGATTTCACATATGTAAAGTTCATGAAGTGTGATAACTTGAAAACTGAATTTCAGTTTACCTCTGTATTAAGGAAGAAAAGGGCAGGGGTTATCTGAACAACTCAAATATATGTGAAAACTGATGCATTTGCATAGATGAAATACATGAATCTGTAAGTATTCAGATGCTTAAGTACTCACCCAAAAATTTGAAACCATTTCATCCTATTAAAACCATTAAAAGTTTACAGTCCAGCAGAAAAAGCACAAGACTTAGAATCAGAAGTTCAGAATCAGACGCTTGGATATGAACTCCAGTAACACTACCCACTGATAGGGTGACCACCGCAGGTCACTGAACTTAAATTTCAATTTTCTTATTAGTAAAATAGGAATAATAATCTATGTCTAGGATAGTTGTAAACAAATTATAAAATATGAATGCACATATATGAAAGAAGCTAAAAAACCTCAAGTGCTACGTAATGTTAGGTATCATCATCAAACACAAGTGCTAAATATATGATAAAGTACTTCATTGATTCCATTGCTTTACTTAGTAAATACAACGTAAATGAAGGTATTTTCATCTATATTTTATATACATATACATTTTTAAAAGCATGTAGCTATTTTTGAAGATTTTTAAAAAATTTCAAAATATTACAGGGGTACAAATGTTTTTGGTTACATGGATTGCTTTTGTTATGCTTGAGTCAGGGTTGTAAGTGTGCCCATCACCCAGATACTGTTCACTGTACCTGTTAGGTAGGTTTTCGCCCATCCCCTCCTCTCCTCTTTCTCCTGCTTGATTTCCGCTGAGTTTTACTTCCTTCTGTGCACATGTGTGCTCATCAGTTAATTACAGTTCAATAGCAAGTACATGTAGTGTTTCTTTTTCCATTCTTTAGATACTTCACTTAGGATAATGGTCTCCAGTTCCACCCAAATTGTTGCAAAAGGCCTTAATTCATCCTTCTTCATGGCTGAGTAGTATTCCATGATATACACATGCCACATTTTGTTAATCCATTGATGAACTGAGGGGTACTTCGGTTGATTCCACATCTTTGCAATTGTGAACTGTACTGCAATAAATATTCAAGTGCAGATGTCTTTTTGATAAAATGACTTCTTTTCCTTTGGGTAAATATGCAGTAGTGAGATTGCTGGATCAAATGGTAGTTCTACTTTTGGTTCTTTGAGGAATCTCCATACTGTTTTCCATAGAGCTTGTACTAGTTTGCAGTCCCACCAACAGTGTATAAGTGTTCCTTTCTTTCTGCATCCACGCCAGCATCTATTGCTTTTGGACTTTTTAATAAAAGCCATTCTAACTGGGGTAAGGTGACATCTCATTTTGGTTTTAATTTGCATTTCCCTGATGATTAGTGACATTGAGCATTTTTTCATATGTTTTTGGCTATTTGTCTATCTTCTTTTGGAAAGCTTCTGTTCATGTCTTTTGCCCACTTTTTAATGGGGTTGTTTGGTTTTTTTCTTGCTGATTTGCTTGAGTTCTTTGTAGATTCTTGTTATTAGCCCTTTATCGGATATATAGCTTGTGAATATTTTCTCCCGTTCTATAGGTTGTCTGTTTTGCTGTTGATCATTTCCTTAGCTGTGCAGAAGCCTTTTAATTTAATCAAGTCCCATTTATTGATTTTTGTTGTTGCTGTGATTGCCATTGGGGTCTTCTTTATAAATTCTTTGCCTGGGCCGATATCTAGAAGAGTTTTTCCAATATTTTCTTCTAGCATTCTTATGGTTTCATGCCTTACATTTAAGTCTTTTCTCCATCTTGAATTAATTTTTGTGAGTGGAGAGAGACATGGATCCCGTTTCATTCTTCTGCATGTGGCTATCCAATTTTCCGTGCACCATTTATTGAATAGGGCTTCTTTTCCCCAGTGTATGTTGTTGCCTGATTTGTCAAAGATCAGTTGGCTGTATGTGGATGGTTTTATATGTGTGTTTTCTGTTCTGTTCCATTGGTCCATGTCTCTATTTTTGAGTCAATACCATGCCGTTTTGCTTACTATAGCCTTGTAGTATAGTTTGAAGTCTGGTAATATGATGCCTCCAGATTTGTTCTTTTTACTTAAGATTGCTTTGTCTATTCGGCCCCTTTTTTGGTTCCAAAGGAAGCAAAGAATTATTTTTTCTAGATCTGTGAAATATGATATTGGTATTTTGATGGGGATTGCACTGAATCTGTAAATTACTTTGGGTAGTATGGACATTTTAACAATGTTGATTCTATTGGACCATGAGCACGATATATTTTGCCATTTGTTTGTGTCATCTGCAATTTCTTTCCTCAGTGTTTCGTAGTTCTTTTTGTAGAGATATTTCACCTCCTTGGTTAAGTATATTCATAGGTATTGTATTTTCTTTGTGGCTATTGTGAATGGTATTGAGTCTTTGATTTGATCCTCAGCTCGACCATTATTGGTGTATAGGAATGCTCCTTATTTGTGTACATTGATTTTGTAACCTGAGACTTTGCTGAATTTATTTATCAATTCCAGGAGTCTCATGGTGGAGTCTTTGGGGTTTTTTAGATATAAGATCGTATCATCAGCAAAAAGTGATAGTTTGACCTCCTCTTTCCCGATTTGGATACCCTTTCTTTCTTTCTCTTGCCTGAATGCTCTGGCTAGGACTTCCAGCACTATGTTGAATAGAAGTGGTGACAGTGGGCATCCTTATCTTTTTCCAATTCTTAGTGGGAATGCTTTCAACTTTTCCCCATTCAGTATGATGTTAGCTGTGGGTTTGTCATATATTGCTTTTATAATTTTTAGATATGTTCCTTCTATGTCTAGTTTGTCGAGGGTTTTTATCATGAAAGGATGCTGAATTTTGTTGAATGCTTTTTCTGCATCTACTGAGATGATCATATGGTCTTTGTTTTTGCTTCTGTTTATGTGGTGAATCACATTTACCGACTTTCGTATGTTGAACCATCCTTGCATCCCTGAGATGAAGCCCACTTGGTCATGGTGGATTATTTTTATGATGTGCTATTGGATTCAGTTTGCTAGTATTTTATTGACTACTTTTGCATCTATATTAATAAGCAATATTAGTCTGTAGTTTTCTTTTTTTGTTGTTTTCTTTCCTGGCTTTGGTATCTAGGTGATACTGGCTTCACAGAATTTTGGGGGAGGATTCCCTCCTCCTTGATATTATGGAATACTTTTTGCAGTATGGGTACCAGCTCCTCTTTGTAGGTCTGGCAAAAGTCGGCTGTGAATCCACCTGGTCTGGGGCTTTTTTCTGGTGGAAGCTTTTTTATCATTGCTGCTTCAATCTCATTGCTTGTTATTGGTCTGTTCAGGAGTTCTATTTCTTCCTGAGACTTGGGAGGTTGTGTGTTTCCAGGAATTTGTCCATTTACTCTACGTTTTCAAGTTTATATGTGTAGAGATTTTCATAGCATTTACAGATGATATGCTGTATGTCTGTGGTTTCAGTTATAATACTTCCTTTTTCATTTCTGATTGAGTTTATTTGGGTCCTTTCTTTTCTATTTCTGGTTAATCTAGCAAGAGATCTATCAATTTTGTATATCTTTTCAAAGAACCAACTTATTGTTTCATTGATCCTTTGTATTTTTTTTTTGTTTTCCATTTTGTTTAGTTCTGTTCTGACCTTAGTTATTTCTTTTCTTCTGCTGGCTTTGAGTTTGGTTTGCTCTTCCTTTTCCAATAGATTTTCAGTGAAAGTTGAATGCTATCTCATTATTCCGGAAAGCTAAATCAGCCCTTACCCCATAAACGAATTTGCTAAGGAGGTATGTAACATATTGGAAAACAATCTGTTTTACTTAATACTGTGTGTGCTAATAGGGCTACTAAGTATAACTAAGTGGTCCATCCACTAAGGTACCAGTGATCAAATCCCTACCTGGAAATATTTTTTGGTTATTGAGGTTACTAAATATATTTGAAAATAAAGGAAAGATTTTTACTACAAATAGAAGTATAATGTAGCTGACTGATCTTCCTACATAATTCATCAAAAAACATTTTTATCAAATTTTCATATATCCAGACTCAAAAGACCACTTAATGCTGTAGCATTTAGCCTTAGAATAGCCACAAAAGAACATGATACTCACCCTGATCGTGCCGCCTACAACTTCCATCACCTTGCCTCGATACCACATAGTATCGGATCCTCTTACTGCACAGGCTTCTCCTTTTTTCCAGAAATAAGGTTCCAAAAGACCAAGGCATTTTAAGTTACGCTGAATTTCATTCATCATTTTTACTAGCTCAAATTCTGGAAAAAATGTTAAAGATAGAAAGCATTTAGGAAAAATTCTCTATCACTTTTCAGTAAGAAGTCATCACCAATTTTTAATAATTTCATAACTTAGGTAATATAAAGAACTAAAAATCAGTCCCATAATAGGGCTTTCATAAAAATCTGTACGTTTCAAAACGTACTACTAACAGCATATAAATAATTATTCTGATCTTTGATTATTATGACTATTTATTTATTTATTTGAGATGGGGCCTCACTCTATCACCCTGGCTAGAGTGCAGTGGCACAATCCAGCTCACTGCAACCTCCAATTCCAGGGCTCAAGCAATCCTCCTGCCTCAGCCTCCTGAGTAGCTGGGACTACAGGCATGTGCCACCATGTCTGGCTAATTTTTTTCTTTTCTTTTTTTTTTTTTGTAGAGAAGAGGTCTCACATGTTTCTTGGGCTGATCTCAAACTCCTGGCCTCAAAATAGTCCTCTTGCCTCAGCCTCCTTAGTTGCTGGGATTACAGGCATGAGCCACCAGGCCTGGCACTGATCTTTGATTATATTTTGAGAGTACAAACATCATAAAGAGCTCTAAACACATGCCAGATGGCCTAATATGAAAGAACTACCCATTCAAGATGTCATTTTGGCAGCACACCTAAGTAAAACAAGTTATATATTACTTGATGCTTAGATATAGTATAACACTGGGGATATAAAATTAAAATAAAATTAAAATTTTGAATTTTGCTTTAACTGCCAATTGACCCACTATTTCCACAGTAAATATATATCCCCTTAACTGATACACAGAAGGCAAGCTCTGGAGTTAGTTCCCATCCCAGTCCTACAGCTTTAGTTGTGTGATCTTGGGTAAGTCCCTTACCTCCATAAGCCTCAGTTTATTATTCTGTAAACTGGGTATAATAGTACCTATCTGCATTATCAGCATTGCAGGAGGGTTAGATGAAAGCATCAAGCACACTACCTGACAATTAACAGTCTGCCAGTTTGAACAATGACTGTTTATACATGTCAAAGCTTCTGCTTAAGTACTATTAATACAAGTCTCAAACACTGTTCTTTTCTTCTAGAACCAATCGCACAGATTTATTGTCTTTCAAATCAAGAAATGTTATTTAGGTGATCAATAAATGAGAGAAAAATTTCAGTAAATTCATAGCTACCCTTACCTGTAGGTAGACTTACTAGGGAGCTAATGGCAGTTAAATCCTGTGAGTGCTAGAGTTATAGAGTATTCTGACATGCCCAGCTTGTAGTCAGAAAGCATCTCTGCATAAGCCTAATGAGAACACAGGAAGGACCTGAATATTCTCAAAGGGTCCTGAATCTCCAGGCATTTGTTGTCACTTCTTTCCTCATTCTAAATACATACAAACTTCTGTATTCTTTTTTCTTAGCCTGCAAACTTGTATAAGTACTAGATCTTACAAACCTGGAACCACTCCCATCCTTATCTTAGTCCGGCTAAAGTGCAGTGGAATCATCATAGCTCACTGCAGCCTCAAACTCCTGGGCTTAAGTGATTCTCCTACCTTAGCCTCCCAAGTAGTTGGGACTACAGGCATGCATCACCACCCAGCTAATTTTTCTAGTTTCTGTAAAGACAGGGTCTTGGCTATGTTGCCCAGGCTGATCTCGAACTCCTGGGCTCAAGTGATCCTCCTGCCTCGGTCTCCCAAAGTGATGAGATTACAGGTGTGAGCCACCACATGCAGCCTACAATAACCTTTAAAAATTCATTTCAGCATCTACTTTTAGTCATTTTTAATGTGATCAGCACATTGACCTTTCACTGTGCTGTGGGAGTAATCCCTTGGGATCCCATCTTCATGTGATGGTTTCCAATTAGATTTCCCACTTTGTAAGAAAAGGGCCTCGGGCTTTATTTCCTTATTCTTCAACTTTGTGTAGTTATCAAAGAAGAAGTTCAAGGTTCTAGTCATGAGGAAATTCTAAGGGTAGACACTTTTTTTGGTTACCTCCCAGTGTGTGGTTTCACTTTGTTTTGGAGCTTGGTATATTTTTTACTTCCATGCTAGCTCAGAAAATGTTAACTAAAAAAGAAAAAAATGGGCATTTGACCTGACTTATTTGGGAGGGTTGTTCAATCTACTATAATAGTGGAAATGGAAATTCCAAATTCCTTTCTTCTTATATTGAGAATAGCACTTACATAATTATTAATATAACATATAACATTGCTATGTTAGAATAATAATGGAAAAAAACCCTCATTTAATGATTTTTATGCAATAGGCATTATTAAAAGCACTTTGCATCATGTGTTGTGTGAAATCATTTAATCCTAACAACCCTGAGAAAATGAAGTTTAAAGAGGTTAATTACTTGCCCAAGGTATTTCAATCCATGTCTATCTTACTAAAGAACTGGGAGCTGCTAGATCTACTTTTACTGACGAAGCCTACATAACATAGAAGATCTTACCTGATAGTTTAGGTACTACAAATACAGTTCCATCATCACCAATGCAGCTGACTACTGCCTCAAATACTTGCATGTTAGGAATAGCTGGTGGTTTATAGCATCCAGTGGTTCTTGGTTCTAGATTTTTCTCCTTAAATTCAGACACCTTGTGTTCACTGATTGTATCAGCAGCTTTTTTGTCAGGGTCAAAGTTGATTTTAACACACTTAGTAACTACTGAAACTTCTTGCTCCAGGGGGACTTCAGAAGACTTCTCAGATAATGAATGGCTGTTATCTAATTTATTATTTCTGTAACACCCAAAAAAGAACACATCTAAACATGAGCAAATATAAAATTCTGGGGAAAACAATATAAAAAGAATCTTTCAAATATACTTGAAATTTAAAGAAAATATTTGCTCTAGTCTAGGATAGACTGGTTTAATATGCTGCATGAAAATTAGCATAATTTAAGTTATAATGAAAATTAGTTTAAATTATAAATGAAACCGATGAGAAAAAAGCAATATAAGTTTACTTAAGTGTTTTAAATTACTATCTCATATTTACATGTTATTCTCCCTTAAAATTTCATAATAAGTTTATCCAAAATGTTGTACAATGAATTAGATGTTATTGGAAAATATAACACCCTCAAGTTGATTCTAATTTAATCCACAGATAGAACACATATACCTGACAAGTTATTAACATTCACAAAATAATATAAAGAAAATGAGTCTCTTAAAAAACAGTAAGATACTTTTCAGATATTAGGTGTTAGTGGTAACATGCTATAGTTACTCAATTTTTATATTTCATGTTATTCCCTTCCAATTCAAAAATAGTAAGCCTACTGTACAAAAAAATAAAATCCTAGAAGGAAATATTAACACTGGTTATGTTTTAGCAGAATTATAGCAGGTTTTTGTTTGTTTCTTATAATTTTCTGTACTTTCAAAAGGAAATAAGCATTGATGAAACCAGTTACATAATTCCTCAACTAACTCCCAGTGCCCCCATCTCCCCACCCTCCACCCTCACCTTAAGAAACAGCTAGCAGTTTTAGTGTCATAAAAGTAGTAAAGAACATCACAATTGGTAGCAGATAATGTCAGTAGTATTAACTTGCCTGGCATTTTCCACTTTAACATTTCTTTTATCAAGGAACTGCTTTAGCCTAAAGGCAATGAACCCAAAAGAGACACATGTAAGAGCACAGATGTGGTGCCTAGGCACTCCAATGCCCAGGCAACTCAGGCAGCATCGACCATACCTAGCCAACGGCCCCAAGTCCCACTTTATTTCTGATTTCTCACTCTCTTTTCATTTCATCAAGACTGGGGTCCTGGTCCAAATAAGGTAAGATACAATTTAAGAAAACCACATCTAAGGAGATCTGGCCATGTATGGTACAAAGTGGCTACTCGGGACATGTGCAAGTCCAGCACACCGCTATTTCTCTAGAAGGGCCACAGCAATAGCCTGATCCTGTCCCCTAGATCAAAGGTGCTTAAACCCCAAGCTTAGTACCTGAAAGGATCTTCGAATGTATATATTTTGCTCAATCACTTTTTTTGCTACTCATTTCTGTTTCATAAAAATACATTTTGGTATATACCTACTGGAATTTCTAAAATGAAGCTTAAACATTTCTGCCTAAGCCAAGGATGCCAAAGGGCATCTTTGGTACCCAGTATACAATTCTCTTTTTCTTTGGTTTAGAGTGTAAATGTCAAAAGAAAGGGGAAATTATAAAAGCAAATATGTCAGTATAGGGTTTAAGTGTGCAAGAGCTGATGGGCCTCAATAAATAAATGAGCAATTCTAAAGGAATTTGTTTTTGAGCTGGCTCCTCAGGGTTAGTTTATAAATATTTAAGAGCAAACAATGCAATTCAGGTTTGAAGGCACACATATAAGATTTGCACAGGCAAATAAGAAGCAACCATCACAAGCTGATGTAAAAAAAAATTTTTAAAGTCTATACCTCCTTTCTCTCAAAGCCAAACCCTTTTTAATCAAATATTTAGAAACATCAACACGCTCTCCTTTTTCATCTCTGCAGAAAATTTTCACAGGTAGTGGCCATGTTGTGTTGTTGTCCTGCAGTAATTTAAGAGTAAATGTGAGACACAAAAATGAAATCTTCTCATAAACGATGTACTTTTCATAGGCATTTCCTCTACATTTCTCTAAGCAAGAAAAAAAATTTCCTACCTGACTAAAGTTAATTTTGATATTGAAATATATCAGAGAGAAAATAGCATGGAAGAGAGTCAATGGAGACAGTTGTTTTGTGAAATGTATAAGGAAGACCTCACTGTCAAGGTGAAACTTCCAAAAAAAAAAAAAAAATTTATAACTTTTTTTCAGTCCCAGACTTGGGGGCTGGGAGGAGCACACACCATTAGTTAACAAGTTTCTCTATTCCCCTATACTCTTTGCAAATTATGGAATCAAAATATATTTTCCAAGGTGTGCCTTTGTCTCCCCTATAAAAAACAAAAGAAAGAACTACGAAATATATCTTCTACTTCATATGGGAGAAATTAGGGAAGAAAGTCCATATAAAAATAAAAAAATAACATAAAAATGAGTTACATGTATGAAAATTCTAATCATTAATGCAATAAAACATACTTAAATTCAAAAAAAGTAAAGGAAGCAAAGAGTATTTTTAACTGTTCTGAAAAGATATATGCCTCTTCTCAAATCCATACTCTCACACACACAGATTTTATGATATACAGTTAATATTATTTCACTAGAAGCCTAACTTTCCAGTTCAGCAAAAGAATATCAAACAGCTTTAGAAAGACACTCTAGCATACATGTTACATTTTTAACATGCAAATTATCAACTCAAGAATATTGCTTTGACTCATTCACACAATCATTTGTGGTACATCTATTATTGAACAGGCATTATACCTTGAAACAAAACCAACAAAGTTTACAACAAAATCCAAACAGTTTGCTGTTATTTCCTCAACTACAAAGAAAATAAATGGAATTGATGGAAACATCAATAAAATCATCAGTAATATTGTGGTAACGCGTTACCCCACTACCCGCCTGTAAGATTATTGTTGCTACGGCTCCTGTCAGGTACAATGAAAGGCAGTCGCAAGCTGTTGCTGTCCACTTGTCACTCCCACCAGTTGGTCTAAAACAAAAACAATGATAACTTGTTTTTTTAACAAACAGCACAGGACATTAAAATATATAAGAAACACTAAATATACACACAAACACTCATAGTTTAAACCACCTAAACATGTAGTGAGAAATCAACTTAAAACATGGATTCATGTTATTTTCACAATTTTCTTCTCTGCTTTCATAGCCTTTGTTCATCCCTGTATTCTACTTAGGGCCCATATTACATGCTAACTTATTTATGTGTATCTGTTCTGCAGCTACACTGAGGACCCCTAAAGAGCAGGTATGTTTTAAATACTTTTTTAGTCATTATATACATTTCATGTATGTCAACTAGACTATAAAGAGAGCAGGGATGATATATTATCCATAATTATATTCCCTAATGTCTAGTATAGTGCCTGGCACATAGAAGGTACTCCAGAAATATTTAATGGAAAGGAAAAAAAGTCCCTTTGCAATGATGATTCCACCGCCCATTTTTGGACATTTTCTGGAATTCAAATATAATTTGAATCCTTATCCATAAAAATCAGCCTTAATGGTTTACAGAAATTTTACTTGTTTTTATTAATTGTTGATGCAACAAAATTATTTAAATTGTTTGATATATAGTGTCATGCAATTTTAAATGACTATAAAAATTCACAGATCAGCACCTAATTTTTTGGCAAATACTGAATGGCAGACAGTAATGCGTAGTAAAAAAAAAAAATGCTCAATAAATATTTGACAGATCAATGAAAAGTGGAGTATCCAACTTCATCATCCAGGATAATCTGCAGAATTGAAACTGAGTGACTTTAGATGTTTCTAACCATCAAACCTACCCACAAAGAATAAAGAACTAGTACCAGAGAAGAGATTACAGGGAACATAATGCAGGCTCTAAAGGCTCTCTAAACATCGTTTCTAGATCCAGAGTTTCATTGAGCTGACCCATTAACTCAGCAAATAACTAATCTGGTCAATCCTTTTTTTCTTTTTTTCCTTCTAAAGTGACAGGGTCTCACTATGTTGCCCAGGCTGGCTTCGAACTCCGGGGCTCAAGTGATCCTCTTGCCTCAGCCTCCTGAGTAGCTGGAACTATAGGCATGCAGCATCACACCCAGCTTAATCTGGTTAATCTTCTAATGTTAAGTGGTTTACATGAGTGAACTAACCAAATTAACTGAGCACATAACCAAATCAAGTAGGATTTGGTAAACGTGCTACACTATTTATTACCAAGCCCAGAGAAACTTCTTATGAGCTAAGAAGCTTAAATTATTAATAACTCTTAGAATTGGTTATGGTTTAATTTACTGTGATGGCATACAAATAAAAATCAATGTAACATTAAGGTTATCCTATGATTTATTATGGATATACATATTATAAATATTAATTTTGGGATATCTGTAGGTATTTACATTTAAAAAACGAACGGATACAGAACATCAGCTGGGAAAGATGAGAAAGTTCTGAAGATGAACAGCAATAAAAGGCGCCCAACAGCACGAATGTTCTTAATGTCACAGAACTATATGCTTAAAAATGCAAATTTTATGTAATGTCTATCACAATAAAAACAACCTATGGACAAGGATTTCTTAGAATGGCAGTAAAACAAAGTAGTTACAGCTCCAGTTCTGGATTCACACCTTGTTTATAATCCTACCTCAACAGTCAGCAGATGTTTTACCCTGGATAATAAAATACTTAACCTTTCAGAGGTTCAATTTCCTTATCTGTAAATAATACCTTATCTACACCTTAAAGGTTTGTTGTGAGGATTAAGTGACATAGTGCCTGTAAGGCAATTAATACAGGGTCCAGAAGTGCTTAAGGTTAGCTGTTATTACTAGACTCTTAAAATGATGGTATTCCATTCCAGTCCGTAAGACACCATTCAAGGTGTGTATAGAAACACATTCTCTACAATATTAGGTATAATTAAGGGATTGACAGAATTCTGTTCAATTACTCTGATTGAACTATTTAAGGTGAAAGTGAAAATGAGGACAGTATTTTTTATATAGTATGGGCATGAAATTTCCATTCCAGAGCACTGAAAAGATTTATAGATATGGTCACACCATCACTATCAGTGATCACAGACAATAGGAGAGGTGCCTGTAAGACTGGAGAAATGGTCTATGTAAACAGGTGGACTATGGAAACTACTACTGATGAACTCTTCAGGAACAGTAAACAGATGGTCCATGAGCAATCGTAACAGAAAGGGGTCACTAAGAAGAAGGTAACCTATTATGACCTCAATTTTTAAAACAATCAGGTTTCAAAACAGATAAATAAAACCAATGTTAGATTTATAGATAACTTTGGCCAAGGTACTTAACTTCTCAGTGTCAGTTTCTTCAACTGTAATATGGGGATAATTAATAGGTCCATGTCAGTATTGTGAGAACTACACGAACACATGTAAAGCACGTCATACTATGTCTGCCCCAGTAGACAATAAACATTAGGTATACTGTATAGTCCATCTGGACTTCTCTCATGAGATCCTTGTGGGTAAGATAAAAATGAGCTAGATAAACCAGTATGGTTTATCTATTTCTTTAAAAAAAAATCACATATGAGTTCACTGAAGTTTTGACAGTAATGTTAAAAGGGTCTTTGGGATCTTTTAGATTTATTTGTAAACAGATTTTTAATATTTCTGTTTATATCCATGTCTGAAAAACCCACACATGCAAATACATATATGTAAGTATGTATATATATCTTTTAGCCAAATAACATGCAATTTGCTGTCTTCAAATTAGGGAGCAAATTTGAGACAATCCAAAACTACAAGCTGCCCCAAATGATTTGGTTAACTGCGGTAGCACATCAAAGCAATAGGAAATGATCTACCTTGAATAACGATGGAGCTGCTGCTTCCCATATGTCAAATTATATCTAGTACTCTATGGTGAATAGAAGCTAAAATTTATTTAACAAAAGTTAATGATTGTTTTGAACCTCTGGAGGGAAAGCCAATTATTTTTAGCAATATTGTTACCTCAGTGACTAGATATTCTGATTTTTGTCAGTAAAAGTCAGAGATTCAAATTTTTACGAAATCTACTAGTTTTTAAAAAAATGTTAATATTTCAAAATTTAAAAAAAATTCTGCAGGCCAAGTATATAGTACATATTAGTTGGATGTGGCCAATAAACTACAGACTACAACCTCTGACAGAGGGATGCTTTCAAATTTACAGATAATGTAACATTAGATAGGACAGCCCTAGACACTGAATAACAAAATATTTGAATTTCAAAACCAATTAGATGATATTTGACAGGAATAAATATAAAATTCTTTATTTAGGTTAAAAAATCAATTATTTAGGTATATAAAAAGATACAGTTTCATAATAGCTTCAAGCAAAAAGGAGCAAGTGCCACTCTACGGAAACCCTTGTAAATAGAAAGGCATGGTAAGGACATCAGGCCTGTCCTGCTCCTCCAGCTCAGGGGCTGGAACTTTGGTTGACAACCCTGATCTCTGTTTCAGGTCATGTTAACTTCTTCGGAGCACACGGGGAGTGATAATTCTGGTACAGTCAATGAATGGAAAGACTGACATGCTTGGGATCTTTTACAGTATCATCCTTCAGTATAACTGAAACTTGAATGGAGTTACAGCTCATACCATTAGGCTTTTACTAGTACTTCTAGTAAATACTCTGGTATTCACAAACTCAATGTAAGCTCAATGAGCACTGCTTTAGAAATCCAGTCCAACCCAAATCAGTACCCCCAAAATGCAAATTAATACAGATTATATTAACCAAAGTGTAAATTAAGAGAATCACATTTATAGTTTTAGTGAGATCTTCTCAGGATATACCTGAAATATTTCTTCCAACTTAAATCAGAAAACATTTAGAGAAGGCAAGCAGGAGAATATAAAAATCATGTTATTTTAGGACTATCTGAGAAAACCAAAGATAGTCTGGAAGGAAAAAAGTCTTAACGGAACATGATATCTACATTTCAATAGCTGCTGATCAGAGGAGTCAAGAGGTTTGTTCTGTAGGCAAAATTAGGATAGAGGGAGGCCCATTTTAACGCAATGTAAGGAAAGATTAACAACTACAATTATCTAATGAAGAAACAAGCTCCCTTGAGAAATATGCTCCATAGCACTGGAAGTTTTCAAGCAGGTCTTAAATGTCCACTTATTAGGGATATAAAAAAGAGCTTACTACTGTGATGCCTCCAAGCTCTTTGGATTCCAAGTCTAAGATTCTATAATATAATTCTTTTTACAAAGACATTGGCTTTACTGCCATGGATTTATTAATGAAAGGTTCCCTAGAAGCAGGAATTTGCCACTTCTATATTTTTTAGAAAGAAATCCTAACATATACCCATGGGAAGCACTTTCTTGGCTTCTTTCCAGGCTGGGAAGACCAGAAAAAGAAGATAAACACCGAGATCTATGAAGAGCTGTATTTGGGTTTTAACAAAACAGTAACATTTTCCTCCTAAATAATCTATTTAGAACAATGTTTTCCTATATTCCTTTAGCTATATCTTATTTACACATTTTTCTTAATAGTTGACGATTTCTGATTATTTTGAAGCCAATCCCAGATATCACATCATTTCATTTATAAAGATTTTAGTTTGCATTTCCAAAAGATGTCTTTTTTAAACAAAAATAACCACAGTGCTAAAAAATTCCTTACTATAAGCTCTTCAGATGGTAACTGCATTTCCCTGATGTTTCAACAACAGTCTGCACTGTAAGCAAAGTCCACACACTGTGAACAGTTGGTGAATGTCTTGAGAGTGACTATTCTCTTTCCCTTGCAATTTTCTGTTGAAGAAAATGAGTATTTGTTCAGCAGTTTCCAAGGTTTGGATTAGCTGATTGCATTCCCATGGTGTTGAACACGTTCCTCTTCAGTTAGGTTGAGTCTTGACTGGATTCAGGTTTGCAGTTCTTTTTTCAGCAACCCTGTTTAAAGGTGGTGCTGTGTGCGTCCATCAGGAGGTACACAACGTCTGGTTCTCTCTTTTTGTGATGTTTGCAGCCACTGACAGTCATTGTCTAGATCCTTTAGTTTATCTGGGGTTGTAAAATGGTGGCATTTTAATGATATCACTCTTCCTCTGTGTTAGTTGGAATACTCATAAAGAACAACTTTCCCTTATCAACTATTTGATTATACTGAATAGTTTGTATAGGAAAAGCAAGACTTTCCCTTATCTAGCAGTTTTCAGAATAATGAGATGGTTCCCTCTAAAATGTGACCAATGGGTTTTTAATCACTATGAACTTATGGATTTAAACATATCAAATGCTTTAATACATTACAATTATCCTCTTGGTGCTCAAATGGTTCCATCTTTGGTCAGTGGAAGTTTATTCAGGTTGTCTACTAAGTCCTTTCATCATAACCCCAATAATTTTTTATAGCTTTCTTGATTTTAACATGACAAGATATTCTAGGTTCATATACTATATTTCCTTTCCAAGACCTGGGATCAGACATTTTCCCAAGGAGCACTAATTTCTTTTAGTCGGAAATGGTATTTAGAGACTACAGTTTATACACCAGAGTAGCTCATTGCTACTGAGTCATCCATGTTGAGGTTAAAAAATATATATATATGTTTTTAAATACATATTTTTTACAATTCAAGTACCTCATTAATTAGTACTGATATTTCTAATTCAAAATTAGGACTGCAGAGTAAATTAACCTTACTTTTACATCTTTGTCATCTATCAACCATACTGGTTCTTAATAATATATACATAATTACTATTTTATGTTTTTTTCTCTTTTTAAAATTTACTTACCTGCACAAGTGTGTGCACACAGTTACTATTTTGATTTATCCCACAATATACACATAATAGCTTCAGAATAACAATAACAACACTACAACCAACTTTGGGATTAACAAAACAGCTGATGATGGGGGGGATATGGGGGAGCAGGCAGGTATTTTGTTTTTGTCTTTAGAATATAGTCCAGCAAGGATGTACAGTCAATGTATTGTGCTTTAAAGTCACCTGAAGAAGTTTCTCTCTGAGAGGCTATGCCTCCACTATACACAGTTAATTTTGTTTTTCTTACCATTTTCACTGATTTGTTTATATGAAATATTTATATAGTTCCAAAGTTAAATCAATATTGTAAGTAACCTCTTCTCTTTTCCCCAATATCTTATTGGAAGTACTCTTATTCCTAGTTAATACCAATAAGATCAACAGTGAGCTTATTCAACTTTTAATACGCCTCTTTCTCCACCCTGTTTTTGAAATTGTGCTGTATCTACTTTGTATTCTGTACTGCTTCCCTAATAATGATCATTTCATCTTAATCTTACAGGTAAAATAAACGTAATGTTAATCACTAGTACTTATGTCAAAATCTCTCATGTCTTCTTGGTTATCTGAAGCCTGCTCTTTTAAAAATTCCTCAGAAAGGTTCCCAGAAACAATATTCCTCAAGTTCTTGAATGGTCATAATCAGTTTGTGGTCTTTATACTTGAAGGTCAACTTTGGCTGAATATAAAATCCAGAGCCTTCCATTTTCTTCTTGAGTATTTTAAATATGTTACTCCATTACCTTCTGGCATAAAGCACTGGTGATGACACTGTGACTTTCTCTTAGAAACCATTATTTTTACTAAATTCTCTGTGTTGGCCATTCTGAATTTATTTCCCTAGATATGCAGTGTGCCCTTTCAACATACAGTTTTAAATAGTCTTTCATTTACTTACTTGAATTGCAACTTTTAGTGTTTGTTTTGCTCTGTTTTTAGTTTTTTTCTTTGGGATGCCTACTATACTTACGTTGGGTCTTTTTTGGTCTATCTTAGATATCTTTAGTTTTCTTTTGAAATCTTTAGATTCTTGTTCTTTTTTAATTTTAAAAACTGTCTTCCTTTCTATCTTTTATTTCTCTATTTTCTATCTTTTATTTTTCTAGTTTAGTCTACATTTCAGATATGAGTCTCTTTTATTTCTAATTCATTCCTGAGTTCTGTCATCTTTTTTCAAACCTCCTTTATCTCTAATCACCTTATTTCTGAGTTTTTCTAATTCTGTTTTATGTTGTTTTTTTCATAGCATCTATCAGTTTCTAAATTTCCTCCAGTTCATTTTGCAATCTCAGACCACACTCTGCCTCGAGGGCCGGTCTTTCTGGTTGATTTCCGTTGCCTCTAGGGGTCTTATCGGCTCCTCATTCTTTTTCTCATAGTACCTTGTATGGGAGTTGACAGAAATCCTTTCTTTTGCTCATGTTTTAAGTGAAATAAAATTTCCTGTGCTTTTAGAGGGGGAGGTAGGTTGCAATTGCTTTTGCAGCTTCATGGCTCTAGAATTCTCTCCCCGTTCTTTTCCCCGAAGTGACACAACATATGTGTCATGCTGTCAGATCCTGCACCTCTGCTCCCCCACACCCACTTTTACCTGGATCTTTTCTTTCCTTTGCCCCGTTATCTACTTGCTGAAATTGAATTCTATTCCCAGTGGTTTCTCCTCAGCGTGGGGTCATGGAAAGGAGCTTTGGTTTACTTTCAAGAGGTTACATGGCTAAGACGGCTCCAGTATCACGGGACTCTGGCACACTCACAGGCCTCGCACATTCAGCTATGAACTACACCCTGCATTAGCCTCTTCTCAGTTTTGGCTGCTGTTCTCAGATTGGCCTGCATGCGCCACAAAATACTATTTTTCAGAGCCGTTGGAATCCCAGTTACCCTTCCCTCTAATTCCTTCCATACAAATGTTGACACCATAAGGGTCCTGGTTCATGGTGTGCCCCATCTGCTCATGTCTGGGGGCTCACAAGGTAACCTGTAGCCTACTTTTGTTGTAGATATTGACCGTGCAGTCTTTAGTTTTACTATCCAAGTGGCTCTGTTCTTACAGTGGGATTCCATTAAAAAACTATGCCATGCCATTTTCCCAGAATCCTCTATAATTCATTTTTGGTAATTTACACATGCAATTCTAAACATAACACATTTTATTTCTATCTGCCTTTGTTATTCCTCAAAATAAGTTTTTTTAATATCCAACAGTTTGAATTCTATCTAGATACCTTTCATACTCACCTATCTCTATTTCTTTCAACTTTTTAAAATGTATTTTTAATTATTATGGGTACATAATAGTTGTATATCTTTATAGGATACATGTGATGTTTTGATACAGGAAAACAGTGTGAATTGATCAAATCAGGGTAATTGGGGTCTCCGTCACCTCAGGCATTTAACATTTCTTTGTGTTAGGAACATTCCAATTCCAGTTTTTTAGTTATTTTAAAGTATACCCTAACTTATTGTTGATTAAAGTCCCTTTGCTGTGCTATCAAACACTGTTCATTCTATCTAACCATCTAACTATATTTTTGCACCCACTAACTATATTTTTGCACCCATTAACCAGCCCCACTTTATCCCCCCTTCTCCACTACCCATCCCTCTATTTCTTAATGCCACTAAATTAACGTGTTCCAAATTTTTATCATCCCCTCTTCTTAAAATCCTCAATTAACTAGATTTTAGGAAAATTTCAGAAGACCTTAACAAAATTGAAACTGACAAAAATCCCATCTAAAAATATTTTAAATAATATGCAATAATGAGAAAATTAATTTACTTAGTTAAAAACTACCTTATATCAACAAGCGAGCATTCCAAAGATAATCTTCCCATTGTCTTTAGATTTTCTTGAAGTTCTCTTAAACAGTTAATATTCACTACTAGTTGAACACCCACGTCATACAGCAAGACCTAAGAAAACAATAACTTTAAGTCTATTGAAAGACAACACTTCAGAAATTTTTTTGCCAACTGAAAAACATAATAAAATTGGATTAAATGACTCCAGGAAAAAAAACAAAACAAAATGCATTCACTTTCATGACTATACTTTTAACTCTGCAATTTACCTCTACCAATGTGTCTGTAACCATTCTGATGATCTGGCCTCTTCGCCACTGATTCTTATCTGGGATCCTAACAGCACAGTGCATATCACTTTCCCATTTAACAGGTTCCCATTTTGAGTTTTCATAAGCAGCTATCATCTTTTCTTCCAGGCTATATAAAGATAAAAAAGATTTAACTTTCTAAACCTTTTTTTATAATACATAATTCTCTGATCACGTTTTCTACTCTCCCCCTTTGTTCATTCCACCCCAGCCACACTGGACACCTTGTTCTTCCTTGAGTCTACCAAGCATATTTCTACCTCAGGGCTTTGCATGAGCTCTTCCCTCTGCCTGCGATGAGTTTCCCTCCAATACCCACGTGGCTCCCTCCCTCCTTCCTAAGGGCCCATTTCAAATGTCACTGTCTCTGTGAGGTCTTCCTTGACCACCTGAAAACTGCGTTACTCCCCAAATGCTTTATTTTTCTCTACTGCCCTTATTACTAACTGCCACGCTAAAAATTTTATTTGTTCATTGTCTCTCCCTCTACTAGAATTTAAGCTCCATGACGGCAAAGACTTCTCCGTGTTTTTACCACTATATCCCGACACCTAGAATACTGGTTGTCATATGGTAGGTGCTCAGTAAGTGTGGAATGAATAAATTCTAATATAGTGAAAATAACCAACAAAGATACCATTTTTATACTTCTAACTAGTAGACACTATTCATTTAAAATATTTTTTCATTTAAAATGCTATATTTGTGACTTCTAGATCTTTGAAACAAAATATAGAAAGAATAAAATCATATGCAATGTTTTCCTTATATATTACCTATTAAGTAAGTTTTCTGTTAATAACCACTGAACATAAATCTTCTCAGGAGATATTACATTACAGATATGCACAGGCAGTTCCTTATTATAAAGAGATTGGAAATTCTCATTAGGTAGATATTTTGCAGACACAGCATTTAAGTTGTTCACTTCATTTGAGATAATTTCTTCTGGAGAAGGATCCCATACTTCAATATGCTTTTTAGAATTATCTTTGAGGGGATATCTAAAAAATAACAAAAGTTAACAAAAAGAATAATATGCAAAATACTTCTGTTTGTATTTGCTCAGGTCTATATCTTGACTGTGATGATGTTACATGACCTCATGTTCGTCAAAATTCATTCAACCATGCACTTAAACAGGGTGAATTTTTACAGTATATAAATTGTATCTCAATAACCCTAACTTTAAGAAGAAAAGAGAGATTCAGTTCACTGTAGTTTGAAAGTTTACTCTCATTTCTTTCCCCTCCCTCCTTCGAGACCTACAGTGGAAAAACGACAGTCCCTCCCTCCGCCTTCTGCTTCTAGCTCCTCAAGCGTTAGGGTGGGCAAGGGGAGCTTGGCCACAGACATTAACACCAGGAGGCGTCACTGCAGGACTCTGCTGGGTGTCGCTGCTTCTTGGACTCGTGCTGACAGGCCTCACAAGTGGTGCTATCCAAATACTGGCCTTCTCAGGGGCTGTATGTGGGAGTTCTTCAGAAGACCCTCCAGGGGCCACCCCCACTGCACAAGTCCCTATCGTGGAAGAATTCCTTGTCTTGACCTCAAACCCTTCCAACCTGCCCTCACCACCACTCTGCTCTTCTGCTTCTGGGGTCACCTCAACCACCAGACTGTCCTGGGTGGGTATTAGCACAGTGGCTCAAGCCTGGTCATCTTTCAAAGTATCCACTTGAACCCAGGAAAATTCACATTTCTACAAATGAGAATATAAGCTACTCTACCACTATGCTTACTCTCTATCCCGCCGTTTCTCTTCCCAATTCCCTTCTCAAACAGGCAGAAGGGGCTGCCTAAGCAGATGTTCCACCTGGAAATAAGATGCCAGTCTCCGCTTCTTAGAAGCACCTTGATCTCTAGGAGCCTTTCTCTTGGTTTCTGGGTTCCTTGTGGATGAAGGGAAAAGCCACTCTACTCCTCATTAGACTAATGACTCCAATTATTTTCTATTTTTTCTGAGCCAGGAACAGGGAAGATTCCCAAGCCTACAGCCTAAACAGATATCCAATGGGGAATGACATGCCAGTTTCCCTTCTTGTGATTAAAAGTTTACATATGAAATAAAAATGAAAGTTTACACATCTCCTTACCCTACTTCGTAAGATGCTAGGCCCTCCTTGACGAGCTGGTCATTAATACTAGTAGGAGTCATTCCAGGAGCACCAAGAGAATCAAAAAGCTCAACTAAGAGCACATTGTCTTCCAGAATTTCTGTAAAACCATTAAGACTAGTTTGGGTAAAGAAATAAATATGTCACAAAATATACTAAATGAGGCAAATTTTTAAAAAATTGGAAACTTTAATTTCTTTCATTTTGTACATATGAGGTTTCTTGCTGAATAATGTCATAGTATCTTCTCTAGGAGTTAAAGTAGCACTTTGAGGCTGGGCGCAGTGGCTTACGCCTGTAACCCTAGCTTCTCTGGGAGGCTGAGGCCGGTGGATTGCTTGAGCTCAGGGGTTTGAGACCAGCCTGAGCAAGAGCGAGACCTTGTCTTAAAAAAATAAAATAAATAAATAAATAAATAAATAAAGTAGCACTTTGCAGGTATAAATGAATTGTCAATGTTATCTGTAGCATATACAAATTAGTAAACATTTTATTTTAGGTTACTGTGTGCTGCTGTTTGTCCTATAATGAACCAAAATCAATTTAAAGCTTTGAGTCCAAAAATTATAAATTAACATATATTCATTGAAAAAGTGTTCTGCTGTGTTCTTAAACTGTTTTATGGAATTCAACCAAGTTCCAGGAGGACAAAAGTGAATGAAAGTTAACTCAGACCAGTGATTATTTACAAAGGTTTACAGCTTTTGTACGAATGGCACGAAGTTTAAAACAAAAACAACCTGGAACCCTCAATTAACCAGAATTTTTTTTCTGTCCCTGTGTTTTTTAGGACAAACCATCCAGCTTTTAATTCGTTTTGTTTATCGGCTCTATTTCTTAAACTAAACTGGGACTTAACAGAGAGCAAAGTCTGTATCTCACATGCCTATTTACTTATTTATGGTAAATAGCACGGGGAACCTGCTCAACAAATATCTGAATACGTGATAAACATAGGAATTTCTTTAGAAAATACTTCTAAAATCACTGAGATCAGTATATGCCTACTATTTCCAATAGTAGCTGATAGCTGCTAGTCAGAATGATGATTCTAAATAAAAAGATAACCATTACCAGCAGTAACATCCATATTACCCAGTTATAAGTGTACATATTAGAAAGCTGTTTTCAAGAGTTGAAAAAAAATCATTCCCAGCTAATTTTCAATGGCCCAGATAAATCATTTATAAACAAAAGGCTAGGCAGTGCTGAGCCTCAACAAATTTTTATCTCCTTACTTTTCCATCTCTTGTATTAACTTTAGTTCTTTCATTTCATACTTCTCAAGCATAAGGTTCTTTATTTCAATAGGGCCAACTTTGCTTGTGTTCTTTACTGTTATCATCTTCCCTGCTCTATTCCTAATAAAATATAAATGTCCCTTGCTTTTTAAGGTAACAATATGTATTAATTCTCATCTGTGGTAGTTCACTTTATCGTAACGGTCTTGAACTCTCAACCTTACTGCTGCACAGGTGAATAGGGAAAGACAGTTTTGGTTGGACAGCGCCTTCTGGCACTCCTTAAATCAAATCATCTAGGTTAATGACTATGATACAACTAGCGTTTGGATGTCATTGCAATAACAAATAATTAAGTGAGAAAGAATGAAGAGGAATCAAGAAAGAAACCCAGGTCTTGAAGGACTGTCCATGGGAGGATATTCAAGGACGGAGCTAAAACTCAACAGAATCAATGCCAAAAGGAAAGATGGAAAGCAGCTATACAGGTTAAAGTTGGCTCACAATCAATGAAGGCTGCTCAGGCACTAAGAGGCTGTTAATTTATTGTTCATTTCACAGAAGCCAAATATAAAAATTCTACAGACTAAGGATGCAATTTTTATAATCGCATTCCTCTTCAATGAAACTATTTCTTCAGAAAATTTCTTGTTTTGAAGTAAATTATCACAGATACGCTTTCATTTCTAGATTATGTGACTTTGAGAAGTTTATCTCTAAACTCCAGTTTCCTCACAGTAAATAGGCTAATAATTTTATGATGGTTGGGTTCATTTAAAGGCAGTGTGATAAAAGGGAAAAATGGATATAGTAAAAACTACCCTTGAAAGTCCTATACATCAACTTTAAGTAAACATGGTCTTGTGTATCCTGTACTAGTATTCATTAAGCCCAACGCAGCCAGTGTTTGTTATGGCTTTGGAACAGATCAAAATACCAGATAAAAAACAGATTCCCAATCCCCCTATCCAAAACCCTTGGGGCCATACATGTTTCAGAAATTCAAAATTCTAGTTGAGAAAAGCTATGTGGTACATATACTGCATCTGTGTAATACCCCTCGCAGAGTCTGGGGCAGCAGCCCACAAACATTATTATCTTAAAGTGAAATATATGAATATCCACTGTAAAGGAGATAAAGACTACACAGACCTTCATGCCAATTCAGAACAGATTTTGCTATTACACTTTTGATTTTCAGAACTTGTTACAAAATTGTGGGCTAGTGGTCAGACTGTGTTTTGGACACAAACTGTTCCAAAAAAGGAATAACTTTTTTCAAAGTATGCCGAGAGTCTATGGTTTGATTCACTTAAGCCAAATGAGACAAAAAACAACAAAGCTATTTACCAATCATGTCCTACTTTCCTCACTTTCCTGAAAATTAAACCTTAGCGTCCACGTTGTCAAGGACAGGGACAGAGCCCTAGCAAAAATGCAAACAAATAAAAGAAGCTGATTCCTGGTTTTAGGGCTTTCAAGGGGCCATGTCAAGGGTGATGATCTCGTATGGTATTTTTGCCCCATGTGCTGACTTTAGACTCTAGAGCCTAGAGAAGATACAATTCCATTGTACTTAACTCTCAACAAGTCTTATCTCTCACTATTACTACTGATGGCACACTGAATTTATTCTAAGATTTGACAAATGTTATACCACCATGTTATTCTTATTTAAAATTATGTGTAACATAACAAGTAAAAATGGAAATATCTTACTAATAACTGAACATGTCATAAATTTATCTTGAGTCTTTTCTTCAAATTTTTCTTTAGCTTCTTTGGACCACTGCATTGTCCTTTTACATGGTTCAATATAGGCCAGCTTACATTTAATTGCCTGTGTCAAACAAAATTCCATCATTAAGAAAATAAACTTAATTTCTAGTTACTTTAGAATTAAAATAAAGTTTTATGTAAGTCTTCACAAAACGAATCATTGTGTTTGGATTTAATACATATTTTGAAATAATCAAATAAATGTGTGAAGGTGTCTGCAAAAGTACTTTATAAATGCAAATAACTAGAATCAGCAGAGTATTTGACTGAATGAATTACTGCACATTCATACACAGGAATAACAAGCATTCATTAAAAGAATTACTGATACGTATGATACATTAGTTGTGAAAAGCAGCTTATAGGACTACTTATGGTCTGATTCTATAATTGTTAACACAGAATATGCATCTTGGAAGTGTATATACAACAAAAACATTGAACAATGATTCTGAGTGACTCTCCTCTTTTTGTTCATCTGTATTTTTAAGTTCTTTTCCTATGATACCACAAATTTCTTAAAATGAAGAACAAGGCTTAATAACAACTCAAATAACACAGGAGTATATAAATTAGAAAATGAGGCCCCTTCTTATCCTTTTCTCAGAATCCTACTCCCCAGACATAAGGTTAAGCTTTTTACACATTCTCTCAGATTCTTTCTATTGCACATATATATTATACACACTTAAGCATAAACGGGATCACAGTAAAAGTACTTCTGAGCTTTTTAAACTCAATGTCATGAACATGAAACTCTTACCACATTATATGATATCTCAATACGACATATTAAAAGCTGCAGACCAGCAAGTACTTATTAAGACACAAATATACATATATTAGTAATGTTTATAATTAATGTTTATTTGCCAAGATATTCATATTATTTCTTAAATAGTAACTGTAGCAACATTTATCTGTAGTCCTTGTATCTGAAACTACTTACAGACAAAAATGGTGGTTAACAGAACACTTCTATGGTAAAATAACTTCTAAAAATACTTCCATGTATGTGCTAATATTCTAACTTTAGAATTCATAATAAATAATTACCTTTTCTGGGGGATTCAGAAACTCATCTTTTATTTTACGCATGTCTTTAAGTGTTATTTTTGCAGTATTACCAAAGTCCACATATTTAACTTCAACTTCTCGATGTCCAGGCAATCCTTGAAAAATTATGAAATTAGAAATCACAAACTTGGAAGAGCAAGAGAATTATCTAGCAAAATTTATACTGATCTACAGTCAACTAGATTAGAATACTTTTAGGTTCAATATATAAACTTAATACTTTTTAAAAGGTAAAAAATATTTCTAATATTATATATTAGATGATTCCAAAAAATTATCCATAATGCAGACTTGGTAGAATGAGAAACTAACCATTTTAAGATATTCAAAGGACAGCCAAAATCAGATAATAAAATCTATCATATGGTAGATAGTATAACTTAAAAGTTAAGGATTAGGCTCTGAGTCGGACTCACTGGGTTAGAACCCTAGCTTGGTCACTAAAATGCTTTATGACCTGAAGCAAGCTAATTAACATCTCTAATATATTACCCTGAGCAAGTTACTTTTCTAAGCCTCATTACTTCATTTGTAAAATGGGTATACCAATAGAACCTAATCTCATAAGGTGCTTTTGGAGGATTCATCTATTTAAAAAGCACGAGGCACAAAGTAAGCACTTAACAAATGTTTACTGTTAGTCAACATAGGTGATCAGGCAAAAGATTCAATAATCAAACTAAAGATTCATCCATCTAACATTTAACTGTGAAATTCTGAAATACTGTTATATTTGGGGGGTATTGCAAAAAACAAGTAGAGACAGACCTCTATGTCGGTCTAGTCTCTATACTTTAAAGAAACCTCTGGAAGGTTCACACAGAGGTTTGAATAAAGACCTATCACACACTAAGCTTTTTGAAAATACTCAAAATACGTGGTTGACTTTAGCTCTTCCCAGCGCACCTATGTACATTGTTATTAAACTTGTTGCTATCATTTTCAAATTTAAAGATGAATACAGTGTATATTAGTGATCTCAATATGGAAAAGATTCTCCACTCCTTGGCAGAAGTGGAAGAAGGCAGCACAGCACTGGTACCCAAGGTGACACTTCAAACAACTTAGGCCCTACGGTGGTGGGTATCTGCGACAGCGGAGAAGACGTGTTATTTACAGGCGTAAGGCCAGGAGACAGGGGAACTGCTCCCCACTTCCATTGGAATCTCCCTGCTGGAAGGATATGTGCAACTCTACCAATGCCATTAGATTCTTACCCTTCCTTAAATCTCTGAATGGAGATGCATTTTAAACAAACAGATGGACGGAATTTAAAGAATGTTACTGTTTTACCCAAACTGTCAATCACATATGAAAGAAGAGTCAAAAGACATGGAAGGTATCAAATTTCCCTCCCATTTATTTTCTCTGAGGAAACTACTGAAAGATAGCTCCACACAAAAAGGAACAAACTGAGGAGGTAACATGGGATACAGAAAACAAGGGATCCAATACTGGGGAACAATGAAGTATTCTTCACCCAAGTGAAATAAATTCCCAGAATAAATGTGTAGTAAGCCTAGAGGGTGAGCAGTCCAGCTGGAGAAGACAGGGGGATGTTTTCATGGTTTAACAAAAAAATCAGACTAAAATTATCTGAACAGTCTAATCGTGTGGAAAATTGTTTTGAACTATTAAAAATAGCCATAATTAAAATAAAACAGGTGAAAACGGACACAATTATGAACTCAAAACACAATTAAAGTATATTTTATGGCTTCATTGACACAGAGTATGAATTTAACTAAAAATTATGATACAACTATAGGGGAGGACAAAAGAGCTATAGAGATCTAAAACCACTATCTGACAGAATAAGAAGTAAATAGGTGGTATTTAAGATTGAAGCATCAACTGAAGTATCACATATTATTAGAAGAAATAACACAAGTAAATGCCAAAAGAAACAGCTGAAAGAACAAAGAATAACTGCCTTCAAGGAGAGGAATGGAGCGTGAGAGTCTTTTAGCACTATTTGACTTTTAAAGGAGGCAGATAGAAAACCAAAAAACACTACTGTTTACCAAACCAAGTATCATTTTCAAGGTGGAGTTCGACAGGGCCATGGAAGGTACAGGAAAACAGGCCAACCGAGTCACACATGCATTTCTATTAAACAACCCAACAGTCACCATAGACACTGCACCTTTCCCGAATGTTACTACTCAAAAGATTTCTGAGCCCTTATTGTGTACCAAATGGGTAACATTTTGAAGACAATAATCTTAATCTGAAAAGCAGTTGCAAAGTCCTTAGTGTCATGAAAAATATCTTTATTTGCTCCAAAGATATTTACCCAAACATAAAGTGGTATATTCATTGCTATGGTTTGAATGTCTTTGTCCCCTTCAAAATTCATGTTGAAACTTAATCCCCTATGCAACAGTATTTGGGAGACGATTGAGTCATGAGGGCTCTGCCCTCATCAATGGGATTAAGTGCCCTTTTAAAGGTGATTGATAAAGGGAGTTTGCCCCTTCTTTTGTCCTTCCACCATGTGAGGACACAGTGTTTGTCCCCTCTGGAGGATGCAGCATCAAGGCACCATCCTGGAAACACAGAGACTAGGTGCCTTGATCTTGGACTTCCCAGCCTCCAGAATTGGGAGAAATAAATTTCTATAGTTTATAAATTACCCAGTCTGTGGTATTTTGTTATAGCAGAACAAACAGACTAAGACACTCATAAGAACCACATCTGAAAATTCTTTAACTAGTTCAAGTCACTAACCACTAACAAAATTAAAATCAATGATAATATATAAGGATAGAAAACTCAGGTTTAAATAGTTATGACACAAGATACAGAACTGGTTATATATTAGGAGTAACTTATAAAGATCTTAGATTACCTTAATAATGCAAAAACCATATTAAACACTGTCAAACTAAAAAATTTTAACTTCACCCTTTTAATAAAAAAATACATACCTACAAACTAGAAAGCATGTAAAAGAAACACACCAGAATGAGTTAAACTGCCTATGGTATATCTAATTCCTGAAACCACAAAGGCTTAGTATATAATTGTTCTCTCTTAGCTAAAGCTAGAGAAGTAATCACAAATTTTCCTATTTTGTTCCTAATATCTCCATTTTCATAAATCTGTCTCCAATCCCACTTTTTATTTTTCCCATTATTTCATAAGTTGAATTCAATTACTTGACTTAAGGAGGATGTAGAAAAAAGCTACTGAGAAAACTAGTAGTTTGGTAAATAATTCCCAGGAAAGAAAAATGTAAGTCAGAAGGGAAGCTGAGAGGACACAAAAGACTATAACTTTAATTTGTACCTTGGCAAACAAAATAGCATGGGACAGACATAAACAGTCAATATGAGGCTAGAGGTCACCACTTTTTGAATAATTAACTTTTACTGCTTTACACAATATACCAGTTTTGCACCCAGATTCCCAATGGTTAAGTTCTAGTCAAGTCAAACAAAATCTCAGGAGCCAGAGAGTCACCTCCAAACGTTATCACTAGCTTTCTAAACACAGATGACACAGCAAATGGTAAGATTGAATAATATCACTTCCAAGATTTAATTTGTACCAACTCAAACAGTATCAGTTTTGAAGTATTAACATTTCCCTGTAGAAACAGCATGTACTTTCCTACCAGTGACTTTTGCTCGGTACCAAACTCCATCTTCAAATTTAGCTACACAGGCTTGATCTTGAACTGGACAGAGGATTTCCAGATTTTCCCCATCTTCACTTTTATAGAATTCCTCAATTGTCTTTAACAGTAATAAAAAATCCAGGCCCTCTATCTAAGAAATAAAAAGATAAGGCACTGCAGTTTCACAGAAACTTAAAACTTGAATGTTGAGTGAATTATAGGCACTGCTCATAAAATTATGAAGCATTAAAACTCGAATTTGACCTAAATCAGTTTTGTTATGTAATTTATTTTACAAATTTTTATTGCAGCAGTATAGAAAATTAGTATATACAGACATAAAAATAAAATTCTGACAAATAACTTAGTGTATATTCTTCTAGATCTTTTTCTATACACATACACATACTCCCCTGTACATTTGTTTTTACCAAAACTAGACCATACCACACATACAATTTAATAACCTGCATTTTCCTATCATTTCTCACTTTTTCTATTTCAGTTAGTGTTCCTACTGATACTTCTAGACCACACTTGGTTTTCCCTAACTGATCCAAACCAATATCCAATCCAAGATTACACATTGCTTCTGGTTGTTATCACCATAACTCTTTTATAATCTAGCACAATCCTCTACTTTTAATGACCATGTCTTGTTGAAGAGAGAGAGCTATTTTTCTTCAGAATGCCCCCACCTTACGGATGTATGTGATTATGCCCCATGCAGTCATTTAGCTTATTCCTCCATTGAGTGGAATCTATCTGCTGAGCTTCCCAAAAGATGAAAGTTAGACCTAAAGGTTTGCTGGATCCAAGCCAAACCTTTTTGGCTAGACTGTATCATAGGTGATTTTGTACACTCAGGTTTAGGTTGCAACACATCAAGACATAGTACTTACTGACTCACTATTAACATGCTAAGATTCATCTGTCGACTGTGGTGATGGTTCTGACCCCTCTTATCATTCAGTTCTGTTTATCCCCTCATGGCCACCAAGTAATTTGTGTGGTGCTACTTTGGTATTACATTCATGTCCAGTTTCATATCAACCATTCAGCTAATGGTTTTTATGTGAATTGACAATTCTTCCTTAAATGAATAATTCAGAAGGGTTTGTAAAATGATTGCATTCTTTAACAAAACAGAGCTTTCTCTTATTAAATGGGGTTATTTGGTATAACCCAAAAACATAGTTTCAAAGTTCCTATAGTACCAAAAAAAAATCAAGGATTAAAGTTTGATTATTTCTCCAAATACTAATTCTTAAGGTTAAAAAAAAATTTTGAAATACATTTCAAATGGGAAAAAATGAGGTTCTTCTCCTGTGAATATAATGATACATGTGAAAATTTTCTGAATTCCTATCTTATTTCATTTAAATTACTTTAAAACTACTTTAACTTTCTAAACTTTTATTTCTAATTAGATATTATGCAAATTCTTCCATTAACAGGCAATCCAAAGTGAACATTTAAAAATTCATCAAGTGAGTAATGCCAACAAAATAGCCGACTAGGGAGCTCCAAGCTCTTGTTCCAGCACAGAAACATGGAAAAAATGAGAGTGTCTGAACCAACTTTATCAGATCTCTAGCAATGCAAAGTTTATAGTAACCAAGCAAGCCCAATCAAGAAAAAGCCATCTTCTAAACGGTAAGAAAGTTTTGTGGCATTTTTACTCACCTTTGCCCCATCCCCCCTCTAGAATGTTAACGACCTTGGTCTTAAGCAGTGTAGTTCCCCTTCCCTGAACCAGAGGGTACAGACCAGAGGCTCGTATGTACATGTGTTCTAACCTGTCTGAAAAATACCTGCAAGACTGATGCAAGGTGCAAGTCTTTGTTTCACATAACGTAGAACACAGGCAGGAAGAATGGCAGGCACCACTTGTAAAAGATACAAAGGGAACTACAAACTTAGGTGCCTTGGGGCAAGAGTAGAAACATACAAAAGACCATCTAAGGCTGGAAGGGGAATCTAGGATGAGATGCTTTAAGAAACCAGGACATTCAAAAGCAGCCATATATATGGCAGAATTTAGACAGCCACATGCCCACCCTGACAAAATGAATGCTCCAGGAAAGACCTTAAAAGACCTTAAACTTTGACCTCAGGCTGATTCCTAGCCTCAGAGGAGGCTTAACTAAGTGGTGGAGAAGTGCCAATAATATGCAAAGTCCGGGGAAGGCGGTGTCTCCCTCTCTTTCGGTGCCTTTTGTTTGTTTCAGCTCCTGGCATTCAAGGAACTCTCTGTCAAACAGCTGAGCATAAGCTAAAGAAACGACTTCAGTGATCACACATGACAAGGAACGGCCTTTGAAAAAACAGTTTGGAAAAGTCTCAGAACAAATGAATGACTACAGCCTTCAACGATAACCAAAATAAATAAATAAATAAATAAAATCCAGCAAACCCTGAGGAGGGAGAGAATCTGATTTCCAGAATCACCACATTATGATAGTCAAATGCTCAATTTTCAAAAAAAAAAAAGACAAGGCATACAAAGAAACAGAAAAACATGGCTCATTCAAAAAACAAAATAAATAAATAGAAATTGCCCCCTGAGGAAGCCCGGATACTAGGACTTACTAGACAAAGACTTTAAAATAGCTTTCTTAATTCCAGACAAACAAGAGCTATGGGAGTTCATCGCCACTAGACCTGCTTTACAAGAAATGCTAGGAGTTCCTCAAGTTGAAATGAGAGGAAATTAACATGAAAACATATGAAGGTATAAAACTCACTATAAAGATATGACACAAAATGTTAAGAATTCCTGAACTCAAACACCAGAAGTATGCAGTAATCCTGAAAAGGAATTGAACAAGGCTTACAGGTACTGATACCAGAGGGTTCTGTGTCATTGCATTAGGGACCTCTGTCTTTTCTTTTTATATTCAAGACTCTTTAGGTTTCATTTCATCTTTTTTGTAATATCTTTTTTTTTTTTAAGAGACAAGGTCTCACTCTGTTACGCAGGCTAGAGCTGGAGTTCAGTGGCCCAATCACAGTTCACTGCAACCATGAATGCCTGGGCTCAGGCAATCCTCCGGGCTCAGCCTCCCAAGTAGCTGGGGCTGCAGGTGCATGCCACTATGCCTAGTTAATTTTTTTTTCCTAATATTTTGTAGAGGCAGGTCTTGCTATGTTGCCAGGCTGGTCTTAAACTGTTGGCCTCAAGTGATCCTCCTGCCTCAGCTTCCAAAAGTGTTGGGATTACAAGTATGAGCTACTGTACTCAGCTTTATTAATATCAGACAAAATAGACTAAGATGGCTATTATCTTAAAAAAAAAAAAAAACCCAGAAGATAACAAGCGTTGTTATAGTAACCAAGTGGTTACTATAAGTTATAAGATAACAAGTGTTGGTGAGGATGTGGAGAAGCTGAAACCTGTGCATTGCTGGTGGGAATGTAAAATTGTGTAGTTGCTGTGGAAAATAGTTTGACGGTTCCCCAAAAGTTAAACATAGAATTACTATATAATACAGCAATTCCACTCCTAGGTACACACCAAAAGAATTGAAAGCAGAGAACCAAATGGATACTTTTATACCAATGTTCATAGCAGCATTATTCACAATGGCCAAAAAGTGGAAACAATCCAAGTGTCCACCAAGAGATGAATTAACAAAAATGTGGTATATTCATACACGGAATATTATTCAGCCATATAAAGGAACAAAATTCTGATATATCCTACAATATAGATGAACCTTGAAAACATTAAGCTTAAATGAAATAGCCAGATACAAAAGGAAACATATTGTGTATTATTCCACTTATGAGGTAGCTAGAATAGGCAAACTCACAGGGACAGAAAGCAGAGCAGAAGTTGTCAGGGACTAGGGAGAGGAAATGGGATGTTATTGTGTAATGTTATTGTACGGAGCTTCTGTTTGGGATGAAGAAAAAGCTCTGGAAATGGATGGTGGTGAGGGCTGTACAACATTGTTCATGTACTTAATGGCATTGAACTGTATACTTAAAAATTGTTAAAACTGTAAATTTATGTTATGTATATTTTACAATAAAAAAAGACACTGCAAAAAAGAAATAAATTCAAGTCCTAACTTAGTGCCAGATAAGCAGTTTCCACAACCCATCTGGGGAGCCAGTACAGTGCGGTGCAGCGCTCGAGAAGACAGGCTCTGAAGCGACATGGCGCACTTCAATCCTGGCTCTACCCTTTCATAGGTGCGTGACCTCAGGCAAGATGCTTCACCCATGTGGTTAGAATCTCCTAATCCACATGGAGGTAACAATATCTTTCTCACAGGATTATTGTGAAGATTAATGAGTCAATTCACTTAAAGCTTTAAGGTCCTTATGATGAGTTAATTTATATACAGGACTGCAAGGTCAATAAGGATGAACTATTATCATTACTAGCTATCTAAACAAATGGATCAAAAGTTTAATATGAAATGCCTTCAATCTGTGTCTATTTTGGTGTTCAAATTCAGAAAACTACCTAGGAATAATCAGTAAATTCTCAGATGTACATGGTCAGAAAAAGGTTTATCTATCATTATATTTTGATGTGCTAGCTCTATGTGCTTTTCTAGTTTCTAGATTTTAGAAGGTAGCAAGAAACATTTATATATTAGGTATCCTGCATCATTCTCTCAATTTATGAATCATGTGAACTTCTGGTTTAAAGCTGCAGCTACTAAGAAATTTAAATGTATGGAAGGTTGACAGTGGTTTGTTTGCTTTAACTAAAATTCACAATAGGCACTCATTCCTGTTATACATTTCTAATTTAAATTTTTAAAAACACTTCATTTCAAACAATATTATATACTTACCAACTGAAGATAGAAATCAGTGGGACTATTTATATAACAAACCATAACAGAAACATCTGTCATTTCTTTAGGCAAACTAGGTGGATGGTAGTGTAAAGCTGTATTTTTTTCAGAGTAATTTCTTGGTGATTGTGACCTAAACCTAATTAAAAGCATAACGAAAAGCACAAGTAAGAGCCATTTTCTCAAAGTCTCTCTTCTCTCAGTGACTTAATCTGAAGAAAGGACTTGTACATTTACTGATTTATTTATCAAAAGCATTCCTTTTCCAATTTCTCTCTTCTTAATAACATTTCTTGGTACTGTCTCCAATTATCGAACCAGTTAAATAAAATGCCAAGTCTCAAAACTCAGTAATTAACCTTCAAATTTGTGTTAGGACATTTTAGAGCTGGGCCTGCATGTCACACACAGCAGCGGCTATTAATGTAACCGAAAGTTAGAGCAGAAAAGCTGCTTCTACTCTAACTTTCGGTTACATTAATAGCCGTGGACTGTGGTAGTAATCAGTGAGGCCAGTGGAGAGGGGTGTCTGTGGCCCCCTCCAGTTTCAAGATTGTAATTTATTTTTCTAGAATGGAATCTACTTGGGTCACTTCCAGAGTCATCTAATCAACCAGGACAGAAAGTTAGGATCTTCCACTACATCTATGGTTACTTAAGACATCAGAAATGAGGGAGAAAGAATCTTTAAATTTAATCTATTCTATATTCATACATTAAATATAGAGTAGTGATCATGAACTAATTCCAAAGGCTAGAAAATTTAAGTTAGGAACAGTTAAACTATACTTCTTGAAACCCTAGTAGATCTGCCTGTAAAGTTATCAAGAGGACAAAATATGTTTATTATCTACATATACTTTCTATTTTGAGCTACCTTAATTTCTTGATTTTATTAAACCAAATTATCTGAATGCAGTTTTCACAGACACAATTGTACTGAGAAAACCCTGATAGCAGTATTTTTAACTTAGGGTATGTTAAGGTTTACTCTAAAGACATGATTTTTAAAGGCAAAATCTGGTATTCCTGTTTATAGCTATAATCTCAAAGAATATTTAAGTTTTAGTAAGTTACTTACCTTGCTAGTTCCATAAAAACTAATGCATCTCTAAGAGACACAGGCATATCACTGCTTATTTTATTTGTTGGTGGTTTCTGCAGATCTACAATAAGCACACCATCCTCTTCTCCAAAAACTTTCATTAACACAGCCTTGTTATTTACCATTTTCAAAAATTCCACTTTAGCCTCCTCTTTCCAGCCTTCATTCTATAAAAGTAAAATTCCACAGTAGTTAGTAATTACAATTAGTTCTAATGTTACAATGTTCTGGATTTAGCTTTGTACAAACCAAGTCTGTAACTGTGAGCCAAGGCACTAAACGGACATTAAGAAACAGTCAGGACCACAAACCCAAGGGCAGTCTTTATAACATTAATATATTCTCAAGCTTTTTTAATTTTTTTTTCCTTCTTGAGATGGGGTCTCACTCTGCTGCCTGGGCTACTCAAGATTTCACTTTAGAATTTAGTTTCACTTTTGAATAGTAATATGAAGATTATAAAGAAAGATCTTGAAAGACATAAAGTATTGCACATAAATTTCCACTTAAACAATGAAAATTCAAAAGGTTATTTTAAAAGTATAAAGTAATAAAATCAAAATATTTACAACCATCATTAGTCAATCTAGCATCCATTACTAGCAATATATGAGGTATATGCTACTTAAATGATAAGAAAAAATATTCACCTATTGGAAAAAAACCTTTTAAGTTGATCTTTAAACATTTAAGTATTATACCTAAAGTAAATTTCTAGGATCAAAACCACAAATTCCTTAAAAAGAAAAAGTAAAATAGTTTTCTAAAGTTTTTATGATTATAAACGTAAAACCTACTCAGTATAAAAAATGCAAAAAGTATAAAAGAGAAAGTTAAAAACAAAACAATCTCACCATCTTGAGGAAAACAGCAGTGCTAATATTTTTAGGTTTCTTTTTACTTTTTTATTCATTTATTCATTATTTCAAATATTTGTTGAATGCCTACTATGTGGCAGATGATCTGGGAATACAATGATAAGCAAAGACAGAGATTCCTGCTTTCACAGACCTTATAATAATAGAACTGTTTAACATATATTGTTACACACAATTCCTGTCTCCTAGGAGTTTTCAGTCTTGCTGGGGGAACAGATACTCATAAGTACAAAGCAGAAAGCAATATGGGCTGTAAACAGACTAATGAACAAAGTGCCATGGAAATAGAGAAGAAATGCATAGAAATACATACCATATTTTAAACTTATTTTTCTTTATATAGTAGACTCCAAAATCACTGGTTTACTTGGATATTTCACCTATCATTACATTCATATATGCTTGTTCAACTCAATTTCCCATTAAGAATATTTTCAATTGTGGAAGTTGAAGTTCATTTCCTTTTTTATTGGCACTAACAGCTTATTATGCAAAATGTATTTACCAAGATAAATGGTTCCTTGAGCTTACACTCTGCAATCAAACTGACAATACATAGCTAAAATTGTTAATATTTAGCCTCTGAAGAAGAAATAATTTAAGTTTCACTTACTGAATTCTGTGGAACAATGTCTTTCAACGAGCATGGCTGTGCTAATGGCTGGATGTCTTTCAGTAGCCCTTTAATGCATGGATCAGACTTCCTTAGAAGGAGACATAAATCATTGAGTACAACATGCTGCTCAGCAATGTGTTCTGGTCTCACGTGAGTATCACCAACTCTAGGAGGAATTCAAGTAATATTTATTTAAAGTAATGCTTCAAACTTGAACTTGCTTTTCCCCATAAAAGGTATGCATTTCTAAGGATACTTTCCTTAAGTTGTATCTTCTAGAAAGTTACATTCCAAGTTCATACTTTTTAACTATATAGATGTAATTGAGCTTCTATAAGCACAGACACTGTTTTCATCCACAGAATTAAATCTCAGCTACCTTTATTTGAACTTTCATATACCAATTCAATTTAAACTTAAAGGATATAACTCTGCCCACCCAATATAAATCTATTTATTTATAAAACTATGATCATTAAATAAAGTGACCATGCTACCATTAATACTGGTTCTTACTACAGAAACATTTCAGTTTGTTTTATTTTCCTAGAAGACTGAGAAAACATTTTTAAACGCCTAGACTTAGACAGTAGGACACTTTAAAAAGCATTAATGAAACTATAGAAGTCTGATTAAAAATTTAACTCAATCATCTACAGCGAACTGTAACATTTTATTTAAAAGAATTAGTTTTGTGCATTATTCCTTGTTTTAAAGACATAAGAAGGGTATTTAAGTTTGGAATACATCAAAAAGTTCCTTTTACAAGCTCTTTATCTAGTAATATTGATAACAGATATATTTTATTTATTAAGTGAGATGACTATAGAGCAAAATATTAGGTTATTAAGTATGAAATGTCTGATTTCCTTAAGTACTTAGTTTGACAATTGATATCTCTGACATTCCACTTTGACTCTTCTTGTTTTATTTTTATCGTGAAGGTACATCCTCAGTCTTTTAAACGCACATTTTGGCTTGTGATTATCTTTCAAATTTTTTTTTTGGGCAACTTTTGTGAAACCATGGATAAGACAAAAAATCATGTCATTTTCAAATGAGTTCCGTTGTGGAACCAATGCAGTGCAGACAGCTCAAAATATCAACCAAGTGTTTGGGAAGGATGTGGCTAATGAATGCACAGTATGTCGATGGTTTGAGAAGTTCCATTCTGGTGATTTTCATCTTGAAAATGAGCCACGTGGGTGACCTGAGGCCAAGGTAGATAATGATGAGCCGAAAGCTGTAGTGGAAGGGAATCCATCTCAACCAACGCATGAATTAGCAGCAAGGTTTGACGTTACTATTCCAACAATATTAGACCATTTGAAACAAATCAGCAAGGTAAAGAAACTGGATAGATGTGTTCCCCATGAACTAAATGAATGTCAGAATAGAAATTGTCTCGAAGCTTGCCTTTCTTTGCTGTCATGACATAAAGGTGAACCATTTCTACATGGTATTGTTATGTGTGATGAAAAATGGATCCTTTTTGACAATTGCAAGCATTCATCACAATGGCTGGATAAAGATGAAGTGCTGAAACACAGTCCAAACTGAATATTCATCAAAAAAAGCTAATGGTGTATGTTTGGTGGTCTAGCGCTGGTATTACCCACTACAGCTTCATGAAACCTGGTCACTCAATTATAGCAGATGTCTACTGCAACCAACTGGACGAAATGATGAGGATGCTTGTGATTAAGCAGCCAAGATTGGTCAATAAAGACAGCCCACTCCTCTTGTAAGACAACGCTTGACTACATGTCGCACAAACAACGCTGCTCAAACTACAGAAGCTGGACTTGGAAACTATCTGTCACCCACTGTAGTCAGCAACCTTTTCACCAACTGACTACCACTTCTCCCAGGCTTTGGACCACTTCTTGCAAGGAAAAATATTCAATTCTCAACAAGCTGTAGAAAACGCCTTTTGCAATTTCATTGCTACTCACTCTCCAGGCTTCTACGCTACTGGCGTAAACAAGCTACTGTTAAGATGGCAAAACCGTGTCAATAGTTTAGGCGCATACCTTGATTAACTGTACTGCTTCTTGTTTGAGATATAATAAACTACACTTTTGATTCGAAATCGGACATTTCATATTTAATGACCTATTAATAAAGCGTATGCCTTGGAAGTGAAGAATGATAAATTACTCCTCTATATCCCTTTCTAATTTCCTTTATTACCCCCACAAATGTTTCTAAGTGGGCCAGAAACACATATTATAAAATATCATACCCTGTGACAATTAGGACTTCTGAATTTCCAAAGTCTACCATGAATATTTGTATCAGTGCAACTTCACGGACTGAGAATTTGGTTGAACTACAAGGTTTTCTAATATTTTTACTTTCTATTGGAATTAATTCAGTGATAGTTCCTCGACACCACATTCCATTTTCAATACTGCTGACAAATATTCCTGTACCTAAATAACGAGGGAGACAAATCATTATCAACGTTTATCAAGAAAGACACCTAATAAGTTCTAATTTACAAACACGTATGTTAGTTCTACCACTAAAAAGTCTTAATTCATTTATTTACTGATCATATAGTACTGCGTCAAGTACTACAAGAAGGATATAATGTAGCATATTATGATAGTTTGTTATACAAGCTAAATGGCGAGATAAAAAACACACAGAACTAAGTCAGCAGTCATAGATCAGCATGATGACCTGTGTTTCATGAACTACATTAACAAAGATGGATGAGACTGTCTTGCCATCAAAAAGCTCAAGAAAGTAAGAAAGACAGGCAAACAAATTACTATAATACACTGTACTTACCACAATAAAGACCATCTATCCTCATGCATGTACACACATACACTTATGGATATACACAGGCTGAAGTTTGTAATAAAGGAAGAAACAATTATCTCCTCTTGGTAAAAGAGAGTAAGAGTAAAGAAACAATGAAAGGTAGCATATGAAACGCCAAAATTAACACCCAGTGGTGTTCAGAGAAGGGGAAGATGAACTAAGGACTTAACAGTAAAGCAAGACCCGATGGAGGGACCAGATGGATTATAAATTAATAACCAGGAAAAAAGATCAAGCAAGAAAGAGGCCTGAATGTGAATGCTATGAGCTCAGCAACGTTCTCAGTATTTTGTTTGAATTCACTTAATCCCCACAACAACCCTACAGAGGTGGTGCTTCCACCGTATAGGTGAGGAAACTGAGGCAGAAAACCCAGCCCAAGCTGCATGGCTGCTTAAAAGAGGTAGCAGGAGAATGCAGGTCATCCTAGAGCCCATCTAAACTACACACTGGAGATAAATTTGGTAAGCCTTGATCACTGATTACATACAGGGCCAGGCTGTTTAATCCCCTCTACATATGCTAATAAGAACAGGATAGTTGAAAGGCACATTAGGGCAGCCTTTTAAGTTCTACCAAAACATTTGTCTGGGCTTCAGACTGTCAGTGAACTTTCTTTTATTTTGATGTACTACATAACCAACATTCTCTTAGTTTTAAAATACAGTAAGTCCTCATTTAACGTTGTTGATAAGTTCTTGGAAACTGTGACTTTAATGAAACAATGTATAACAAAACCAATCTTACCACAGGCTAACTGATAAACCAGAGTTAAGTTCTTGCGGCATATTTCTGGTCACAGTAACACCACCAAAATTCTACATAAAGACCCTAACACTGAAATAAATGTGAGCTATACCTACATTTAAGAAAGATTGATAAAATAAGTAAGGTAATTATTTACTCAATTTTTGATGAAATCAGTGAGTGACAGCAGTCATAGTGGTAGTGGCTTACATCAAGGAATTAACGTTTGCAAAGTGAAAACTGTAAGGCGTACCTTCTACCACCACGCAGTTCAAAAACCAATAATCACAAATATGGTGGGCTCACTGAGTGCTTTCATACCCCATTGTTTATTGCCACACATTTGTATGATTATTGTATATTTTATGAATTTTTAATTTACAATATTTAAATTCATTCATCCATTTTCCAACCTGCTTTTTCCAGTTTAGGGTCGAGGGTGGCAGGAGCCTAACCAGGCAACTGAGGGCACATGGTGGGAACCAACCCTGGTCAGGACACCATTCTATTGCAGGGTGCACTATCACACATACACACACGTGCACTCAGACTGGAACAATGTATACACACCAATTAACCGAATGTGCACATCTTTGGGATGGGGGAGGTAACTGGAGTACCCCAAGAAAACCCACACAAATGTGGGGAGAATGTGAAAACTCAAAACAGAAGCCCTGGCGGGGAATCACTTTTTTTCTCACCAACATTATAATGAAATGGCATTATTTGAGGACCTGCTGTGTATATTCTATGAAACCATTCTTTCTTGCAATAAATGAAAGTCTACTGAAGTCATCTGTTGTTCTTCATAATGAAGCACAGAGGTAGGAAGGGAACAAGAGGATACCCTCCCCTCCCATGGCCCAACTCACATTTCTTCCCTTATAACTAATTCTCAAAATATAAATGAGTATTTAAATCAACTATATTTACCTTGCAAACATAATTATCATTAACTTAAAACAAAGGATGTCTTTTTGGCTTTCTTAAAACATTTTCTGAATACAAGCTGAGTTCTTTTGTGCATGTATTACATTTTAGAGAATTATCTGCAACCATAGAAATTAAGTTTAATATTACCCTTCCCTCCTCTAATAATTAAATGTTATTTCTTAGGTTTTAGAATTATTATTCATTTTTGCCAGAAGTATATGATGATACTAGTCTTCTGATATTTTGAAAAGCTATATAGATGAGCTGAGAGCTAATTACACTTTTAAACAACTATCATTTAAGACTAGACAGATAAAATACTTTTGGTATTAATTATATGCAGGCATTGATTGCTATTAACAGCATGAAAAAATGCTCTATTAAAAAAATCAAATCATAGCTTCATCATAATGTAGAGTATAATCAAATTTAGTCAACAGTGTTATAAGAAAAATAGTTGTAACAAAAGCCTAAAGTATGGCAAATTCACATACCCTCAGAATTAAAACAGACTGATTACAACTACCCTCCTTGGGGCACTAGGAATGGGTGCCACAGGCCTCCTGAATCTCAAATGCTCAATGCTAGCCCCCACATGCACACATAGAGAGTAAGAGACTGGAGTTACACAGGAACATGAGTTTTATAGTTTATTTTTATTTTATTTTATTTTTTAGAGACTGGGTCTTGCTCTGTCACCCAGGATGGAGTGCAGTGGCATGATCATAGCTCACTGCAGCCTTGAACTCCTGGGCTCAAGTGATCCTCCCTATACAGCCTCCTGAGTAGCTGGGACTACAGGCACGCACCACCACGCCTAGCTAATTTTTAAATTATTTTTAGAGACAGGGTCTTGCTATGTTGCCCAGGCTGGTCTCAAACTCCTGGGTTCAAGTGATCTTCCTGCCTCGGCGTTCCAAAGTGCTCAGATTACAGGTGTGAGCCACTGAGCCTGGCGAGTTTTATAGTTTAAAAAGCAACTCACCCCACTCTATAATGGAGTTTTTGTGTATATCCCACTCTAAAAATATGTCAACATTCAATTTTAATCCTTAGCTAACTTGCCTAAATAATCTAACTTATGTTACATAATTCTAAAACTTTTATGCTCACTATTAACTTGGAGCAGAAATCTGTATGATAAGAAATCTATGTGGGTTGGCCAAGTATTATAATATTTAAATAAACTCGATTTTAACTTGGAGTAATATTTCATTACCTAGCTCCAAAATGTCTGAAGGATCAAGGTGTAAACTCTTATTGCAAAATTCATTCACCTTCTTTTCCAATACTGCTGCATCTTTTATTTGTGAATACTTCCGAATGTAGAAGCGGCAAGGATGTATTACATGGCTTACAAAAACCAGCTCTGGAGAACCTAGATAAGAATCAATATTTAAACCACATTAATAAACCACAGGTTAGAAAAGAATTCACAAAGTCTGAAAAAAACTATAATAGCCTCTAAAAGAATAAGTGTCTTATTGCGGCATTGTGAACTCTAGAATACTAAACCCAAGCCCCACGAAAGAGTCCAAACCCTAAATGACTGATAAAACAAATGGATCACTTTCAACAATGAATTATTTAGCAATCTGAACTGCAAATACTTTATATTACTTGTAAGATATGGTATATAAGTGGAATTGCAGTTCATGTGACAGATTCTAAAGTCAGCATACATGCTGTAACTCCACAGTATTGTAAAACTTAGTTTATTTATGGATATATTTGGAACTCAGGATCCCACTAATAATAATTAGGTTTCTAGGACAGCCTACAAAAGCCAGTTCAATCTATACTTTATTGTAAACTCTACTATACCTATAGAAGCAATATAGCTCATAGCCACTCTGAATCCCAAGTCTTAGAAATCAGGTTAGAAAGGTGTGGAAAAATGTCCAGACAAAACCAAAGTATTGAGCGGCATTTAGGGGAATGTGTGTGTATTTTGGTGGGGTAGAGGTAAAGACAGTGAGAAAATTTCCTATATATATTAGAAATTTCTCTCTCTACATATTTCTCAACTAGGAGTAATTAAGCCAAGTGCTTCTACTAACATTAACACAAAAAGATCTTGGCTGAGCATGGTGGCTAATGCCTATATTCCCAGAATTTTGGGAGCCTGAGATGGGAGGATCACTTGAGGCCAGGAGTTTAAGACCAGCCTGGGCAATATAGCAAGACCCTGTCTCTACAAAAACGTTTTAAAATTAGTGAGGTGTGATGGTGCACACCTGTACTCCCAGCTACTTGGGAGGCTGAGGCAGGAGGACTGCTTGAGCCCAGGAGTTTGAGGCTACAGTGAGCTCAAACTGCCCATTGCAGTCCAGCCTGGGCAACAGAGTAAGACCCTTTGTCTTTTAAACAAACAACAACAAAACCAAAGAAAAGATCTCCAAGATCTCCAAAGTACAATGTTAAGGGAAGAATGCAAAAAACAGAACACAGAACAGTGTGTACGGGATGCTATGCTTTGTGTTAAAACACACACACACACAAAGAGGGTTAGAAAAACAATTTATGTGTATTTATTTGTAAATGCATAAAGAAACTGTGGAAGGGAGGGAGGGACTGAATAGAATGGGTATGGGGGGGAGTTTCCTGTTTTAATTCCTGAACAAAGTTAGTGTTTTATCTGGTAAAATGTTTAAGAAACAAAGACCAGGAGGAGTGGAATTGAATACAGGCAAGTATAGACATATGATGGTGATCAAACAAATTGATCATTTTAACTAGCCAACCTTAGACTACAAAGAATAATACCCATAATGAGGAAGGGATAAAAAGGTAAAGACGTATAACTGGGGTGGCAGCTGAGAGAAATATTATAAATTTCAGAAATATTTTTGCCAAAATGAGTCAAAACTTTTAACATTAGAAAGGAAAAAGTTTTAGTTATCAGTAAAATTCATTTTACTTACTGCCTCACACCATATGAAATTACTACACACACAGCAAACACCACTACATCAAGCTCAGACAGTTGTTAAAGTACCTGCTTTTGATCCAAAAGGAACAGACAAGTTTTTCTGAAGAGGCTTTTCTGGATATCTAGCTGTCTCCACAGGATAATCTGTGAAGCATGCTTCATCAAAAAAGGAAATAAAGACAACTGTGCTAATTATGTTAAAGCTGACAATGGTATGCTATTGTTTAAAAAGCTGTGCTAGAACTGGCAAAATACTGGAATGGCAAGACCCCTTCTGTCAGTAAGTCAAGTCATGACAGGTATCTTAAATCATTGATGTATCAGTGATAATAATACAATGGAAAGGAAAGAAAAGAGTATGTCCTTTTTTCAAAATGTCATTCTGGAGAGTCAACCAATAAAATAGACAATGGGAGGGAGGGAATAAAAGACTATCTTGAAAATGGTCCTAAAGAAGACTATTAGTATAAAACTCAATGGAGCAGCATCTCCCTCCCATGTTGCTGGGGAGAATACCAACACTGGAAATCTGATCAAACAATTGTGATATATTTAAATGCTATAAAAGAAATGACATTATATTCATGATAGTTTATCTTATAACAGATTAAATCTCAAGACAAAGATTTAAGAGAAGCTGCTTTTTTTTTTTTTTGAGACAGACTTTGCACTCTGTCACCCAGGCTAGAGTATGTGGCATGATCATAAAGAGAAGCTTAACTCAAAGACAAAGTAATAAATCTGCTTCCACAGATCACATCTCTCTCATTTACTTGTATCTTTTATAAAAGGTTTATATGTGAGCACTAAGAAAGTCAAATACCCTAATTAAACCAGATATTAAATTTACACTTCAGAGAGTAGCTGTATTACTGCATTGAAAATAAGAATTATCCCAACTCTGGATAATGTGAGAGTAGGGACATGGAATCAACAGGTTTTAACTCATAATGAAGAAAAAAATTATCACAGCAATATGTTTCTGTTAAATGTATGGAACAAAAAGGTACCAATTCTTTCTAATTATTGATAAAAGATTTTTTTCTCCCCTGCTTTTACATTTTCACTTACTTTCCAGGTTTTCTTCAATAATTTCTTCAATTATCACATCAGGGCTAGATCCCATCTGAGGAAGCACAGCAATGGTTTTAGGTGACATCATTGCAACAACCTCTCTCTGTGACTGGAAGTTTTTTGCTTCTAAATGCACATCATTGGTTTCTGGTTGCAAAGGAGGTGGTAGTGCCTCATTGGTTAAGGTAGACACGTCAACCTTTTTCTTTTCTAGTGATGGGTATGGATCATGACAAAAGAGTTCCTTTTTACTATTATATTTCTTTTGAACATTCTGTCCAATGTCATTTTCTTGAGGATAACATCTGTTTAAAAATACAAACATATGGCTACAAACACAAAAGTGTATGGTACAACCCTGAGCAAAACACTATAAACTTCTGCTGAGGCTAATAATTACCATTAATCTATATCCTCTAGGTGTGATTATTCAACAGCCACAAACCCACAACTAATTATTCATCCACTCTGCTCCATATTTTTCTATCTTCTCCACATATCCAGACAGTTTTGGGCTGTCAAATATACAAGTATAGAAATTTTACAATGAAATGAGATTGAGTCTCATAAAGTTTGTATTTTAGTTAACCCATGACAGATTTAGCTCCTTCCCAGACCATTGTTTAAGAAGCCATTTTAGAAATAAGAACCAACAAAGCCAACTGGATTTAGTGATGATACATGTTTATCTGCCTTTTCCAACAGAGAGCAAGCATTTAACCTAAGCAAAATTAATATATGTTGAATAAGGCCCAAACACCTCTGAGAGACACAGATATGAACCCAGCCTTGCAATCTAAACATCTCTTTTCATAACAACTCTTACTAGACCTCACTGAGACATTTAACACTGTGAACCAGCTCCAGTCTCATAAACCTCTCCTCTGACTTGCAGAACACCACTTTCTTCTGTTCTTCTTCAACCTCTGCCTGTTCCTTCTCAGTTTTGTTCTTGTTTTTCATAGATTATCCTTTTCCTGCTTTAAATTTTAATATTTTTCCAGAGTACTATCCTTGACCTATTTCAATACCTGCTCTCACTGGGCACACCCATTGTTTAACTACTACCTGCAATCATGTAATCAGTACAGGCAGGTTACAGTAACACCTTCCCTAAGAACTAGGTAAAAGTTTTAAAAACTGCTCCCAACATTAAATTTAAAATCAACAGAAGATCAGACTCTTAAAGAGACAGAATAGTTTTTAGTCTTAAAAATATTTGATAGTAACCATATTCAAGTTATGAAAATATCTAAAAGAACACATTGACTGCAAAAGTTGTTGATTATCCATGGAAGCAAAAAAAGTCAAGCAACAGAGGCAAATATGGGGCAGAGTTCACCCAAGCACTGGGGGAAGACGATTTGGGCCGAAGGACTGGTATTCCAGTTCCCGTTCCAGTTCCAGACCTCTGGCAAAATCTTCCCGCAGGTGGAGAAGAACATAGTCAGCTATCTTAGCCTAATGCTGTTAAGCTATTTGATTAATCTTATTCCCTTTATTCCAAACAAGATTGCAAACAAAGCAACTTCTGACAATTTTGGTTTCTCACTTCTGTCCGGGTATTGGAAAAAAGAATGCCAACATAAATATTCTAGTCCCTGTTATATTTGTCCATTAAGTTAACAAACTGGCATCTTGGCTATACATCAGTTTCACTAACTTGGCTTTTATGAGTTTACCTGGCTTAGAGTAGATATGCCCGTGTATGGTTTCTGAGATTGTAAAACTGTGGGCCAGACTGATTTGTTCCCTAAAGTAATGAATGTGATGCTTCTCGGGAGGACTGTTTCCCTTGGAGACAAACACCTACAAATGAATGAACTTATTTCCTTTTGGGGGTTTTCTACTACATCTATATTCTGACTACTTGTAAACCCAGACTCAAGTCCAAGATCTCTTAAGTTTCAACACATACATACAACTGTGCACATTTCTCCCTAGATTGCTGGTAAACAACAGAAACTCAACATATCTACTATCTTCTCCCTCCCAACTTACTTTTCTTCCGGTATTCCTAATCTTGATGAATAACTGACCACAATCCATCAACTTAGTCACCAAAGCCAGACCTGTAAACCACTGAGGATGCTTCCCTTTGCCTCATTCTTCACATTCCAACTTTACTAAGTTTTATTAATGTTCCCTATTTAGCATTTGTCATATCTATCCTCAGCTCCTATCCTGTGCTACCACCTAAGTTTGAGTTCTCATCATTTGCTGAGTCTCTTGATACAATAGCCTAACCAACCCTTCAGCCTCCACTGTCATACTCTCCCCTGAATAATCCCCTAAATGGCCACCAGAGTTATCTTTTTAAAATGTAACCTAATTATTTTTACTTTCATACTTAAAACCTTTTAGTGGCTTTCTACTGCCCAGGGCTATATTGCACAACAGAACTTTCGGTGATAATGGAAATGTGCTGCATTGTCTAATATAGTTTTACATGTCTGCTCTAAAATTCATGTTGAAACTTAATCCCCATTGTGGTGATATTAAGACAGGTGGGGCCTTTGGGAAAGTGATTAAGTCATGAGGGCTCTGCCCCCATGAATGGGTCAGTGCCTTATAAAAGGGCCAAAGGGAACTAGCTTAGGCCCATTTTTGCTTGTCTGCTCTTCTACCATGTGAGGACACAACATTTGTCCCTTTTTTGCTCTTCTATCCCTTCTGCTATGTGAGGACACAGCATTCAAGGTGCCAATTTGAAGCAGAGATTGGGGCCTCACTAGACACCAAACTTGTCAGCACCCTGATCTTGGGGCTTCCCAGCCTCCAGAACTGTGAGGAAATAAATTTCTGTTCTTTATAAATTACCCAGTCTCAGATATTTTGTTATAGCAGCACAAATGGACTAAGACAGGTAGCCGCTAGCCACATGTGGCTACTGAGCACTTGAAATGTGGCTAGGGCAACTGAGGAAGGGAATTTTAATTTTGGTTGGTTTTAATTAATTTATGCTTAAATTTAAATAGCCATATGTGGTTAAGGGCTACCATACTAGACAGCATGAATCTAGAAAATAAAGTTCAAACACCATCAGACAGCATACAAAATCTTTAGGACTTAGTCTATGTATCCTCAGGGACATAAAAAATGGAATTATATATGCAATTTCCTGAATGTAGCATGCTATTTCACTGCCCATATATTTCTTTATGTCTACTTTCCTTTTGTTCTCCTGTCCACTTGCCACTCATTTTCCACAGATAAGGAAAAATAAAATCTCTTTCCAAGTCCCGTGTTATCCCAGGAAGAAATGATCATTCCCTTCCTTTGCACTTCCACTAAATTCTGTATATATTATCATAGAAATTATGCATTTTACTGTTTACATGTCTACACTTGATCTTAGCCAAAAGGCCGAGAAGCAATTATTAATATTATTGTTTACATGTCTGTCTTCCTCTACTTATTGTAATGTCTCTGACATATATCTCCATACCTAGGGGTGTCCGTGCCTAGTAATGTTCAATGCTTGCTGACCCTTCTAGGCCTTTTGAAAAAATATTATACATAGAATTTAACTACAGAAGCTATTCTACCTTTTAAATTATTTTTCAGCTTTTTAATCAAACTACACTAAACATCAATTTTTCTGTCTCTTAGATAACATAGGTACTGTCAGACACTAATGGCATGCTGACATTATAAATACTTACTTTACTGAGTCCTCAAATTCAATCTTTCCCATATTGTTGAACATACAGATGATCTCGCTGCAATTCATATTCAACCTAAAATAAAACACAAGCATGCAAGTAAATGTTCTAATACACATTTATTACTTTCTCTAAAAAATCAGTTGCTGACATTAAAATAGCTAACTGAAAAGAAACCATTTAAATAACTTTCTAATTTATCATAAATTATACTTATCTTAATTTGGTTGCTAACTTGGGAAACATTTGTGACCCAAATTTTCAAACTATAATTGCTTGCTATTTTAATAAATTTAGGGTCTAACATATCTTTATACTTGTATGACCTCCTGAATTATGACTTACTCACCTGGGAGGGTTCCTTAGTTTTAGAGAACTAACTTGGGACAATTCACTCTCTAATGTTAACTTCAAAGTCCGGATAATCTAGAATCAAAAAAGAAGTGTCATTCATGTGTGAATTTGCTTTTGTCACAAATATTGATGAAATGGTAAGATTTTAGAAAGAAAATTATATTCTTTAGGTATTTCATTAATTAATGCATTCAAGGCTTGATTTTGGGCACTCAAAGGGATGCAAATAAGTACTTATAACTATTTTCCCTAAAGGAGTTTAAAATATTTTGAAAATATGTATTAAAAGACAACAACAGGCCAGGCACGGTGGCTCATGCCTATATTCCTAGCACTTTGGGAGGCTGAGGCCAGGAGTTCAAGACCAGCCTGGGCAACATAGTGAGACCCCATCTCTAAAAAAATAGAAAAATTATCCAGGTGTGGTGGCATGCACCCGTAGTTCCAGCTAATTGGGAGGCTGAGGCAGGAGGATCACTTGAGCCTAGGAATTTGAGGTTGCAGTGACTTATGATGATGCCACTACACTCTAGCCTGGGCAATAGAGCGAGACCCTGTCTTGAGGGAAAAAAAACAGATAACAACAACAGACATTAGCTAATAAATAGGATAGAGCTACAGAAACAGAAAATTCTAATCAGATTCATTCTGCACCTGTATTGCTATTGTCAAACATTTTCTCTTTTTGTTTTTTGCTCTATTTTCCTAACTAGACTAACTAGAGTGAAGACCAAATTTTATCACTTTTTCACCACCTAGTGCCTCACATGTAATACACAGGAAATGACTATCATTGTTTTTAGAACTACAGTTCAGGTAGGCCTGGCCAACTCTCTTTCATTTAAAGTTAGGGACTTTGGAGCCAGGTAAACCAATGGCTTCTCTACGTCAGTTCAGTCCAAATATTTGATTACCTATAGGAAATGAGACCCTGAGAAGCCAAAGACGACAAAAGCAGGATCCATACCCTTACAGAGTGAGGCAGAAATCAGCAAAGATGACCTATGATTAACCTCGTCCTGTGAAACTATAATATCTTACAGAAACATGGGTTTTTTTTTTCCCCCCAATTCTACCCCTTAGACACATGATTAGACCATAGGAGACAGCTGAAGCAACTTGTCTCTTCACTTGCACTGAAGGGTTAGGAAGAGAAAAACTTGAATGGGATCTTGAACTACATTTGTAACTCAAGAGTGGAAAGCTATACCTAAATTGTTTATGAGAAGAAAACAGAGTCTCATTTAGTTTGTGACTCTTATTTGGCCTCATTTTTTATCCAGGTGTCCTAGAAACCTCAAATTTCACCTCAATGTTACCCTCATAGCTCTCAGATCATGTGTTACAAAGACTTTGTTACACTATTACCCTAAATGGTAAAAGAAAAAAATAAAAGCTCATGCACATTTTATAATGTTTGTCTTAAATTTCAAACACCTAAGAATTCTAAACTGATGACAACACAGGTTAGGATAATCTGAAAAACATTCTTCTTAAGTCTTAAATATCATTCCAAAACATGTAAAATAAGTTACCACAGAAATAATTCACATTATAAAGTGTTAAATTACCTGATTAAGGTCACAATATGTTCTTAGAGAAGGTGCTGATTTTAACTCTCTTGCTATCTTCATAGCTGCATCCAAATCATTTTTTTTCTCTTCAATGTAGCTTTTAGTCATTGTTAAATCTGATAGATAATTATCTGTATTTCTTACAAGTTCTTCACACAGGTTCTTTTTCCTTCATTTAAGATCTCAAAGTTATTTTGCAGTATTCATAAACATTTATATAAATGTAAATGTATACTAACAGTATCTGAAAGGGTAATTTTACTAATTGATGAATTTAACATAATTAAATGAGGCATATAGTAATTGAACTATATCTGAAAGGATACTTTTACCAGTTGATAAACTTAACATATAACATGATAAATGAGGCATTTAATCGAACTGAAATGTATTACAGTTAAAAGCTATGTATACAAAATTAGAGAAAAAGCGAATTTTGTGATTATAGGTAGAGACATACAATAGACCATATAAAGCCCGGAGGAGAAGCTAAGCTGAGACCCTTTGGGAAATTAAGACATATAGAAGCAGCTGTGTATACAGGGGAATTGAAAAAGCCACAATGAGGCCCAGGCAAGATGCATGCTCAGAAAACACCTGAGAAGACCTCAGACCGTCAACTCAGGCTGACCCCCAGGCTCAGGGCACATCCAGCTAATCAGTAAAGGCCTGTTCCAGCAAAAGCCAGTCTGCAAAGACTGGGAAAGGTGGCTATTCTTTCAAATGCCTAGTTTCAACAAAAACACCACAAGGTATACAAAGGAAGAGAAAAACATGGCCCACTGAAAGGAAGAAAACAGAGTGGCAGAAACTGTTCCTGAAGAAGCAAGCATTACACTTAGTAGACAGTCTAAAAACAACTGTGTTAAATATGCTCAAAGAGCTAAAGAAAAACATGGATAAAGAACTAGAAAATATCAGGAAACGATATAGGGACAAAATGATAATATCAACATAGAAATAGAAATTATTAGAAGGAGCCAAATTCTATAGCTTGTATTAAAAAGTACAGTAACTGAAATTAAAAAATCCACTGAAGAGGTTCAACTGCAGACTTGAAGAGGCAGAAGAAAGAATCAGCAAATTTGAAGATAGGACAACTGAAATTATCAAGTCTGAGAAAAAGAAAAACAAGAAAAGTGAACAGAGCTGCAGGGACTTGTGGGACACCACCAAGCAGACCAACATATGCATTATGAGAACCACAGAAGGAGAAGAGAGAGATAAAGAGACAGAGAGATCTGAAGAAATAACGGCAAAAGAATTCCAAAATTCATGTCATGAGACATGAATTGACAAATCTAAGAGCTCAAGGAACTCCAAGTAGAATAAACTCAGAGACACCCACATGAGATACATTATGACCAAACTGTTGAAGGACAGAGAGAATCTTGAAACCAGAAGAGAAATGCAATTTGTCAAGTACAAGGGATCCTCAGTAAGATTACTAGCCAATTTCTCTGCAGAAACCTTGGAGGCCAGAAGGCAACGGGATGATATACTTAAAAAGCTGAAAGAAAAAACCCTGTCAACTGAGAATTCTATACAAAGCAAAAGTGTCCTTCAGAAATGGAGAAATTAAAACATTCCCAGATAAACAAAAGCTGAGGGAGTTCATTACCAGTAGGCCTGCCCTACAAGAAACACCAGCAGGAGTCCTTCACATTAAAATGAAATAAGGCTGAGACCACACTAACTGGATGGGAATAAAGAAAAAAAATTTTTTTTAATTAAAGGCTACATAGTAACTTTAAACCATACAATGATAAAAACATCTTCAGTAAAGGTAAATACATGGGCAAATATAAAAATCAGTATTACTGTAATTTTGTTTTGTAATTCCACCTTTTATTTCCTACAGAATTTAAAGGACAAACACATAAAATGACAATCTATGTAAATGGGTATACAATACAGAAGAATGTAATTTGTGGCATCAAAAATAAAGGGGAGGCAGATATGTAAAGCAGTAGAGTTTTGATATGCAACTAAAATTAAGCTATTAACTTAAAATAGACTGTTATAACTGTAGAATATTATATGTAATTCTCATAAGTAACCACAAAGAAACTTTCTACAGAATATGCACAAAAAGAAATGAGAAGGGAATCAAAATGTGTCACTACAAAAAAAAAAAAATCAAGTAAAGAAAGGCAGTAATGGAGAAAATGAGCAAAACCAAAACAGGCTATAAAACATACAGAACATACAAATGGCAAAAGTCCTTTCTTATTGGTATTTCAGTGTAAAATGGATTAAATTCCCCAATTAAAAGGCAGAGATTTGAAAAATGGATAAAAAACATGACCCAACTATATGCTGTCACAAGAAACTCATTTTAGATCTAAAGATATAGAGAGGTTGAAAATGAAAGGATGGAAAAAGATATTCCATACAGACGGTAACCAAAGATATTCCATGTAGATAGTATGGGTGGCTATACTACTATCAGACAAAACAGACTTTAATATAATAATTATAAACATATATACACAAAACATCAAAACCCCAGAATATATGAAGAAAACATTGGCAGAATTAAAGGGAGAAATACATATGTCTACAATAATAGTAGGAGACTTCACTATTCCACTTTCAATAATGGATAAAACAACCAGAACAGAATCAATAAAGAAACAAATTCCTTGAACAACACTATAGGCCAATCATATCTAATAGACATAATCAAAACGCTCCACCCAACAACAGGAGAATACACATTTTCCTTAAGTATACGTGTAAAATTTTCTAGGAAAGATTGTATGTTTTGAATAACATTTAATGTTTAATATTTACTAACAAGTCTAAATAAACTTAAAGATTAAAATCATACAAAGTATCTATTCTGACCACAATGGAATGAAACTAGAAATAATTAACAGAAGGAAAATTTGAAGATTCAGAAATATATAATAATTAAACAATATATTCCTAAACCCCAATGGGTTAAAGAAGAAATCACAAGGGAAACCAGGAAAATATTTTGGACAAATGAAACAAGAACAAAATAAAAGTTATGTGATGCAACAAAAGCAATGCCAACAGGGAAATTTACAGTGTAAACACTGACAGTTAAAAAGGAGCTTCCCAATAAACAACCTAATTTTATACCATAAGGAACTAGAAAAAGAACTAAACTCAAAGATAGCAGAAGGAAATAAAGATTAAAGCAGAGATAAAGAAAACAAACAATAGAGAGAAATGAAAGCAAAGGCTGGTTCTTAAATGAGATTAAAATTGACAAACTTTAGATACACTAAAAAAAAAAGGATCAAATTACTAAAATCAGAAATAAAGTGGGTACATTACTATCAATTTTACAGAAATAAAAAGGATTAAAAGACACTATTATGAACTGTACACAAATTATATAACCTAGATGAAATGGACAAATTCCTAGACTACATGATCCACCAAGACTAACTCATAAAGAACCTAAAAATCTGAATTGCCTTATAACTAGTAAGGAGATAGAATCAGTAATTATAAACATCCCAACAAAGAAAAGCCCTGGACCAGATGGCTTCACTGGTGAATCGTACCAAACCTTTAATGAAGAATTAACACCAATCCTACTCAAACTCTTCCAAAATATTGAAGCAGTGGGAACACTCCCTAACTCACTCTATGAGGCCAATGTTACTGACACCAAAACCATACAAAGACACTACAAGAAAACTACAGACAGTATCTTTTATGATATAAAAGTATTGATATAAAATCCTCAGAAATACTAGCAAACCAAATTCAGCAGCATATTAAAAGAATTACACACCATGACCAAGTAAAATTTATTCCTGGAATGCAAGGATAGTTCAACACACAAACATCAACTGATATAATACACCATGTTAACAGAAAGAAGCAATAAACCAACATGGTTGTCTCCACTGATACAGAAAAAGGACTTGACGTAATTCAACACCCATTCGTGATAAAACACTAAAAAAACCCCTATAAATAGAAGAAAACTACCTCAACATAATAAAGGCCCTATATGAAAAACCCATAGTGCATATCATACTCAATAATGAAAGACTGAAAGCTTTTTTTATAATATTAGGAACAAGACAAGGATACCTGCTTTTCACACTTCTATGCAACATAGTGTTGGAAGTTCGAGCCAGGGCAATTAGGGAAGAAAAAGAAATAAGGCACTCAAATTGGAAAGAAAGAAGTAAAATAATCTCTTTTTGCAGATGACATGTTCTTACATGTAGAAAGCCCAATGCCATAAAAACATTACTAGGGCTAATACATGTACTCAGAAAAGATGCAGGATACAAAATCAACACATAAAAATAAGCTGTGTTTCTATACAGTAACAATGAATAACCCCAAAAGGAAATTAAGAAAATAATCCCTTTTACAATGGCATCAAAAAGAATAAAATATCTAAGAATAACTTAACCAAGGAGGTGAAAGACTTGTACACTGAAAACTCTACAAAACTGCTGAAAGAAATTAAAGATACAAATAAATGAGAAGACATAGTATGCTCGCAGATTCGAAAATTAATATTGTTAAGATGTCAGGTTCAGACATGGTGGCTCATGCCTATAATCCCAGCACTTTGGGAGGCCGAGGTGGGAGGATCACTTGAACCCAGGAGTGGCAACACAGCAAAACACTGTCTCTACAATCAATCAATCAATCAATCAATAAGCTGGGCATGCTGGCACACGCCTGTACTCCCACCAACTAAGGAGGCTGAGGCAGGAGGATCACTTGAGCCCAGGAGTTTGAAGTTGCAGTGAGCTATGATCTCACCACTGCACTCCAGCCTGGGTGACAGAGCAAGGCCCTGCCTCCAAAAAAAAAAGTCTTATTCAACATACTACTGGAAGTTCTAGCTAGAGCAATCAGACAAGAGAAAGAAATAAAGGGCACCCAAATTGGAAAGGAAGAAGTGAAATTATCCTCGTTTGCAGATGATATGATCTTATATCTAGAGAAACCTAAAGACTCCAGAAAAAAACCTATTAGAACTGATAAGCAAAATCAGTAAAGTTGCAGGATACAAAGTCAACATACAAAAATCAATAGCATTTCTATGTGCCAACAGTAAACAATCTGAAAAAGAAACCAAGAAAGTAATCCCATTTATAATAGCCACAAATAAAATTAAATACCTAGGAATAAACTTAACCAAAGTGAAAGATCTCTATAATGAAAACTATAAAACATGGATGAAAGAAATTGAAGAGGACACAAAAAAATGAAAAGATATTCCATGCTCATGGATTGGAAGAATCAATATTGTTAAAATGTCCATACGACCCCAAGCAATCTACAGATTTAATGCAATCCCCATCAAAATACCAATGACATTCTTCACAGAAATAGAAAAAAATAATCCTACAATTTATATGGAACCACAACAGACCCAGAATAGCCCAAACCATCCTGAGCAAAAAACAAAACATAACAAAAAAAAAAAAACAGAACTGGAGGAATCACATTACCTGACTCCAAATTATACTACAGAGCTGTAGTAAACAAAACAGCATGGTACTTGCATAAAAACAGACACACAGACCAATGGAACAGAATAAAGAACCCAGAAATAAATCCACACATCTATAATGAACCTATGTTCAACAAAGGTGCCAAGAACATACAGTGGGGAAAGGACAGTCTCTTCAATAAATGGTGCTGGGAAAACTGGATATCCATACGCAGAAGAATGAAATTAGACCCTTATCTCTTACCATATACAAAAACCAAATCAAAATGGATTAAAGATTTAATCTAAGGCCTGAAACTAGGAACTACTGAAAGAAAATATTGGGCAAATGCTTCCGGATATTGGTCTGGGCAAAGACTTCTTGAGTAATATGCCCAAAGCACAGGCAACCAAAGCAAAATTGGACAAAGGGGATCACATCAAACTAAAAAGTTTTCGCACAGCCAAGGAAACAGTCAACAAAGTGAAGAAACAACCCACAGAATGGGATAAAATATTATTTGCAAACTACCCATCTGACATGGGATTAATACTAGAATATACTAATATAAGTAGCTCCAACAACTCAACAGGAAAACATGAAATAATCTGAAAAAAAGGGGCGAAGGATCTGAACAGATATTTCTCAAAAGAAAACATACAAATGGTCAATAGGTATATGAAAAAATGCTCAACATCATTAGTCATCAGAGAAATGCAAATCAAAGCTACAATGAGATATCATCTTACCCCAGTTAAAACGCCTTTTATCAAAAAGACAGACAATGATGAATGCTGGCAAGGATGTGGAGAAAGGGGAACCCTCCTACACTGTTGGTGGGAATGTAAATTAGGGCAACAACTATGGGGAACAGTATGGAGGTTCTTCAACAAACTCAAAATAGAACTACCATATGACCCAGCAATCCCACTGCTAGGTATATATCCAAAGGAGGGGAATTCAGTATATCGAAAAGATATCTGCACTCCCATGTTTACTGCAGCACTGTTCACAATAGCCAAGATATGGAGTCAACTTAAGTATCCATTAATGAGTGAATGGATAAAGAAATTGTGGTACATATACACAATGGAATATTATATAGCCACAAGAAAGAATGAAATCCTGCCATTTGCAACAACACGGATGAAACTGGAGAACATTAAGTTACGTGAAATAAGCCAAGCACAGAAAGACAAATCTCGCGTGTTCTCACTCATGTGTGGGAGCTAATTATTAAAAACAATTGATCTCATGGAGACGAGAGTACAATGATAGTTACCAGACGCTGGGAAGGGTAGTGGGGGTGAGGGGGTGGATAAAATGGGTACGGTTAATGGGTGCAAAAATATAGTTAGTTAGATAGAATGAACGATATTTTATAGACCAACGAAGTGACTTTAATGAACAATAAGTTAGGGTATACTTTAAAATAGCTAAAAGAGTGGAATTGGAATGTTCCTAACACAAAGAAATGATAAATACCTGAGGTGATGGATATCCCAATTACTCTAATTTGATACATTCACACTGTTTGCCTGTATCAAAATATCACATGTACCCTATGAAGACATATAACTATGTTCCATAATAATTAAAAATTTTTTAAAAAGAAAAAAAAGTCAATAATACCCAAAGTAATCTACTATTCAATGCAAACCCTAACAAAATCCCAACGACATTTTTTGTAGAAATAGAAAAATCTGCCCTAAAAATCATATAGAATCTTAAGAGACCCTGATTAGCCAAAAAATCTTGAAAAATAAGAACAAAGTTGGAGGACTCACACATTCTGATTTCAAAACTTACTACAAAGCTATAGTCATCAAAACAGTGTGTTACTGGCATAAGGACAGACATACAGAACAGTGGAATAAAATAGAAAGCCCAGAAATAAACCTTCACTTATATGGTGAAGTGATTTTTGACAATGTTGCCAAGACCATTCAATGGGGAAAGGACAGTCTTTTCAACAAATAGTGCTAGGAATACTTGATATTCAACTCAAAAGAACGAAGTTGGACCCTTACCTTATACCATATACAAAAATTAACTCAAAATGGATCAAAGATTTATGTGTAATAACTAAAACTATACAACTCTTAGAAGAAAACACAGGGAAAAAGCACCATGATGTTAGATTTGGCAATGGTATTTTGGATATGATGCCAAAAGCACAAGCAACAAAAGAAATAATAGATAAATTGGACTTCGTAAAATTAAAAACTTTTGTGGATCAAAGGATACTATCAAGAGTGAAAAGACAACCCACGTAATGGGAGAAAATATTTGTAAGTCATATATCTGGTAAGAATTTAATATCCAGAATATATAATACAAAGAACTTCTACAACCCAACAACAAAGTAAACAATCCAATTCAAAAATGGACAAGGACTTGAATAAATGTTTCTTCAAAGAAGGTACACAAATGGCCAATAAATAAGTGCATGAAAAGATGCTCAACATCACCAGTCATTAGGAAAATGCAAATCAGAACCACAATCAGATACAACTTTTCACTTATTAGGATGGCTGCTATCAAAAAAGAAAAAAAATAAGTGTAGGTGAGGATGTGTAGAGACCAGAGGCCTTGTGTATTGCAGGTGGGAAAGTAAAATGGTACATGCAGCCACTGTGGAAAACAGTTTGGCATTTACTCAAAAAGTTAAACACAGAATTACCACATGCCACTAACCTGTACACTTAAAAATGGTTAAAAAGGAAAAAAATGCAATTACCTTTCCAAGAAAAAAAAAATGGTTAAAAAGGTAAATTTTGCATTATGTGTATTTGACCACTATAAAAATACAAAAAATTAAACTCACACACATGACCTATTACTTGAATATTATAATTAAAAACCAAATATGAGACAGCATCAACATGGAGAATAAAGAATATCAACCAATTCACACACAGTAGATCGAGCCTATGTTCTAGGCATCCTCAGGAGATTAAAAAAAAAAAAAAACACTGATGTTAAGAGTCAAATGGACAGGTGGCATTACTAAAACATTGCTTTGGGCATATCACAACTTTTATGAGCCTTTTTCTCGAAATGCATAATATAGGGATACTTATTTTACCTCTGTCATGTAATTAATTAAAGGTTATATAAAAGAGCTTTTAAAAAAGTGATGGATAAATAACAGTAATGTAGTAATATTTGTTTAGTAACAGCTGTTAGAAAGGCTTCTGCTCTGATGAAAATAAGCACATGAAAAACAATAGAACTATATGTAAGAAAAAATGTTTATAATTTCCCAAGTATACTGAATTCCACAACATGACTTAGGTGTTGAAAATTTTTTTATGTGCTGCTTTAAGTAAGAAGCTTGTTTACTTTAACAGTTATTTTTGGGACCAGAAGGCAAACAGCCAAAATAAAAAAAAAATGTACAAATTGTTTTTCATTTTGAAGTTCTAAAAATCAGTCTGTAGGGACCACCAAACTTGTTTAAAAGTCACTCATTACTTCAATCTAAACAAAGGAATAAAATGACAAGTTAATGTCAAAAACTTCTGTTTCATGGAGTCTATATTTTTTGCTATTACCTGGAATCAAGAGAAGCAAAAAGCTGATCAAATTGTTCCTCCACAACCCCTATAACACTTTCTGTCTCCTCTCTTGTTTGATTCTGTATGTGTTCAAGCATCTGGGAGAAACAATACAAAGATTTGATTTGGAATTTTTATTTTGTAGAATTTTGAAAGTAAAAGGTACTTTCTAAACTTTTCAAAATAGTAACACAAGAGGTAATTATGATGATGATAAACAGCATAAGTCACAAGGTTCAACTTTAAATCCCGATAATTTGTCAGCAAGATCACATCTTCTTGGCATTTTCTACTGACAAATGTGGCAAAAAGACCTAAATAATTCACTAAGTTTTCTAAACTTTTTTCTTATCCCCTTTTATCATTACAGGAAACAAGTCATTTTAGATAGTTCAATTTCTTTTTTGCAGGATTCCCTCAATTTAAAAAAAAACAACGCTTAGATGCCATACTTGAATTAAAATGTTAACTATTCCACATATCTCTTTGTATTTTCAAACAGTTTTAAGTACTGTTGCTTGGGATCCATGACCCCTTTTTTCCTTCCCATTTCTCCCTTTTAGAATGGGAATGTCTATCCCATGCCTGTTTCACCAACATATTTTAGAAGCAAATAACTTCTTGTCTGGTTTCACAGGCTCACAGTTGGAGAGGAATTTTGCCCCAGGATGAATCATGTTCTGAGTCTCACCTATACCTGACTTAGAAGATATCTAGATGAGAATTTATACTTAGAATTGATGCTGGAATGGGTTAAGACTTTTGGGGATGCTGAGATGGGGCAAATGTATTTTGCATCGAGAAAGATAAAAATGTTGAAGGGCCAGAGGGTGGTCTGTTTTGGATTGGATTGTGTCCCCCCACCTCCCAAATTCAGATGAAGTCCTAACCTCCAGTTAGTTTACCACTGATTTTCTCTTCTCCACTATTATCTTATAACTGTACTTATTATAACTGTTTATCATCACAGATAGCATTCTTCTTTCCCTTCTTTTCTCAATGTTTTTCTTCTCTCACAACTCTATCTTGTTAATCAAATTTCTCATTCCTCTTGAGAAATGACTTTTGATAGTGACTTTCAACCAATCAAAAATGTCCTGTCCTTCTATACAAAAAGACAGCCACAGCGTAATCAGCTATAACCTTTTGAACTCCTTGATTGTAAATCTGTTATTGCTGGGTGCTGAAGAGCTTGTTTCTTGTCGCCAAATGAGTGAGTCTCTCTTTGGGGGTGTGTGTGGGGGAGGGCAGGGAGAAGAGAGAATAAGACTCTCTCAGCAGGGAGACACAGCCAAATAATGAGCAAATGTTGGAAAGATGATCTGCAATGATGATCTGAAACAAAATTCAGCTCACAGCAAGTAGAAGTCAATGGTTCCTTAATAAAGCTCCAATTTCATTAGGTTCCTAGCACAACAATGCTATAAGACCAACCTTGTAGGCCATGGCAAAAGTTTTCCATTCTTTATATATTTCTCTATTATTAGAGTATCATGCTTAATAACTCAGTGTGAAGCTCTAACCTCAGTGGTAACACATCCAAATGTACACATTTAAAGAGGACACGCTTCACTTCATGATAGAATTTAATCATTCAAAATGCTTACTTTTACAGCAATACTTAATTGTTCAAAATTATAGCCTGCTATCTTCAATGCTTCATCAATTTCTTCTGAAGTTTTAATTTCCTAAGAAGGGAGAGGAACCACATACAAATATAAAACATAAAAACAGATGCTTAGATACATTATACTATAGTTGCAAAAAATCAAGCTACCATTTTGGCTACAAAAGCAACACAGACCCACTACAGAAAACTGCAAACAAGCAACAAAAATGACACTTACTCCTGCTTATCCAGAAATAAAAAACATTGACATTTTAGAGCTCTGGTTATAGTATTCCAGATTTTTTTCACAAAGATATCTTTTCTAAAAAAACAGGATTGTACCCTGTAATTATTTTTCAATTTAAAACTACTGAACAATTTATCATGGTGATAAATGTACACAGATAAAACTTATGAACAGTTCTTCAGAAAAAAGATTATAGTTCTGGCAAAATTTAAACTTGAAGGAAAAGACAGCAAGATTAAAGTGCTCTCTCCCCTCTTCCCCAGCCCATTAATGATCTTAACAAAAAAGCACTTCACTCATCACCATTTTGGAGTTTGTTCTATTTCTAATCTCAAATTAAAACAATACATTATTTAAAGTTATCAGGAGTAGTAACATGAAAATTCAATCTCCAACAATAATATCATCAATAACAACAAATGCAGTTAAGCCTTTTCATCATCATTAAAATAACTGGAAAATCACACTTAGAATTTGGAAATTTGTACTTTATACATGCTTCAAAGAATCTGGATTCAACAACCAGGTTCAAAAGGAAGAAGCTGCATACAAGTAAATATCAAGAACCTGAAAGAGAACTGGTCAAAGGTAGAACAGAGTGCCTTAGGAAGAAAAGAGACTTGTTCAAGTATAGAGCAAAACAAGAGATCAAGTGGGTTTATTTCTGTTACCTATAAGCTTCCAAAAGAATCTATAATTATAGGGACCTGGAGAGGAGAAGAAAGTTAAGCTACCAGAGACAAAGTCAAATGTTTGGCTTCATTGTACTTCATGACCAACATGTTTCATACCGACGTTACAGCTGATGAGTTTGAAACAGTCCTGTGTGCGGAGGCTGAATGTCCTAAACCGATAGTCAGCTGATCAGCAGTCTTCTTAAAGTCCTGGGAACAACTGTTTATCCTGGAAAATGCCAAGTACCTTATTTTAAATACCTACATTAATATAATGTAGTTTTAATTGTCTATTCAGATTTTTACCTCTATCAAAAATAATCCATGTATGACTTAAAGAACACGTTCTCAATTATCTATAAGGAGACAGAAACCATGAGTAAATATGCTTTTATATAAACTTAATTTTAATAAAAAATTCAACTTCTTAACAAATTCCTAAAAATAATGGCTTAATGTATATATTGTGTTCTAATTTAATTAGTGCTCCTTGTACTTTTTGGTACAAGTGTTGATAATCACTGAAATATTTTAAGCTCATCAATCAAAGTAAATACTTACATACACAAATGCCAGCTATTAAAAATGTACTTATATGTCTGGACAATTTACAAAAAGATAATGAATTTAAGCAAAGAAAAAGTTAGTAGCATTCTCTTGTCTATAGAAGCCAGAGTTATACCTGTATTTATCTTTATATCACCATATTGGCTATCACACAGTAAATAGTTAGTGTTTGCTGAATAATTAATCTTAAGCTTACAGTTTATGGAAGAAACTATGATGTTTAAATATGGTACTCTTATAGAGAAAAATATAGACCAAATAATTTTAAGACATTTTATTACTCTGAAAAGTTAATATTCATCTTCTTGAAAACATGTATGAGTAAATTGGCCCTGAGGAGTCTATTATTCAATTCCTATTTCAAAATATTAAAGATAAATCAGTAAAGAAATACATTATGAGTCAAGGAATACAATTTAAAAACATATAACCATTTTAAAAACAACAGTCCTTAAATTAGAGGACAGCAGTTTCTAACATAAATATAATTGAAATAAGGAATTTAATTAAAAAATGGTAATTTGGAACAAATTTGGGTATTTCCTGGTTCAGATGGATTCATCTACCTCTAAAAGTGAAATTTCACTTTGCAGTCTTAAGAGATATTATACATATCTCAACAAGAGTACACAACCTGGTTTGACTTGCATGATGTGTTAAAAGTCAGAAAATTTCACATAGAAGTTCGGATCTTTAGTTTGCCTTGGTGGGAAAAAGAGATCTAGCAACACGGGATTGGTCTTAACACATAGCAGTAATTGGCAAGAGCTGAGCAGAAGCTGCCTCCTTTGGAAGGGGTGAGCCCTCTTCATCCGCCACAATCCTTACCATTCATTCTTTAAACTCAGACCACCTCACCTAGTAAGTCATCTGCTTGACTCCTGTAGGTATTCAAACTTGGAAGTCCTAAATCTGATAAATATGGCCACTCCATGAGGACTCACAATGAGCTAGGACCCCTAAAGATTTATTCTATTTTTATTTAATTTAATTTATTTTATTTTTTGAGACAGGGTCTTGCTCTGTTGCCTGGGCTAGAGTGCAGCAGCATCCTCAAAGCTCACTTCAACCTCAAACTCCTGGGCTCCTCAGCCTCCCAAGTAGCTGGGACTACAGGTGTGCGCCACCACACCTGGCTAATTTTTCTACTTTTTTGTAGAGATGGGGTCTCACTGTTGTGCTCAGGTTAGTCTTGACCCCCTGACCTCAAGTGATGCTCCTGCCTCTGCCTCCTGAAGTGCTAGGATTACAGGTGTAAGCCACTACTCCCGGCCTCTAAATACTTGTTCTAATGACTCTACGCAAAGTTCATGGAGGAAGTGACTGGTGTGTAATACATTTAAAGGAACTGGGAGAAGTACTGGTATTCAATGAGCCTGGGTTCACATTCTGGTTCTGTCAATAATCAGCTCCCAGACTTTAGATAAGTGGTTTTACTACCCAAAGCAATGACTACAACCATTTTTTGTTTTTTTCTAAGCACTCATTTAAGTGTGGAAAGAGAAACTACAGCAGCAATATGAAGAGCCAAGAATTCTAGACTAAAGAATTTTAAATTTCAGTAGGCAATGAAGAACTATAGAGCAAGGAAGAGTCTGGAGATGGTTAGGAGCTAGACAAAGGAGAACACGAGCTAGGGTAGTAGAAATGGAAGATAGATTATGGATACAGGAGATACTGTGGAAGTTAGATTCTGCATGAGGTAAAATGAACATAACATGAGGAACTGAGGTGATTTATAGATATTTGATGCCATTAACAAAATTGGAAAGTTCCAAATGAGGTTGTTCTTTAAGGGTATCCCATATTTCATTTTACCTCTTGCATAGTCTACTACCATATTAAATATGCTTTAAAAAGTTAAAGGCTACACAAAAACTTAATTGCCATCTGAGTAGGGTTCAAGTAAATTGATAAGAAGATTCTTTAACACTTAAAAAGTTGCAAAGTCAAACTTCACCATTTTTTCCGACCATGATCCATCCCATAGCCAACTCTAAATGTAAACTTAGCTAGGATTAAGAAATGACTCCAGAAACACTATAGCAAATGTCAAGATATTACACTTCTTCATCTAACAAACATTACATGTTTACTCTGTGTCCCACACCAGAGATGAAGAGGAATAAAATATGGTCCATGCCCCTAAAGGGGCTTATAGACTAGCAGGGAAAGACATATAAAAATAATTAAGTGCAATGAAAAGCAACACAGGTACTCATCTCTAGCTGGGGTGTGTTTAAAAATATCTCTATAACAGCCAGCACGGTGGTTCATGCTGGTAGTCCTACCACCTACTCGGGAGGCTGAAGCAGGAGGATTGCTTGAACCCAGGATTTCAAGGCTGCAGTGAGCTATGATCACACCACTGTACTGGGTGACAGAGTGAGACCCTGTCTCTTAAAAAAAAAAAAATCTCTATTACTAATTTAAAAAGAGCATTTACTAACGCATACCTGTGTAAAGTCTTATAGAAGAGTAAAAAAAATGAATAAAAGAATCCCAAAGTTATTATTTTTCCTTTTATAAACCACCTCTTCCCAAAGTCTTCCATCACATTGTACTTCCACTACTCTGAAGAATCCAGAGAGAGGCTGGGTATGGTGGCTCACACCTGTAATCCTAGCACGTTGGGAGGCTGAGGAGGGAGGACTGCTTGAGGCCATGAGTTTGAGACCAGCCTGAGCAAGAGCAAGACCCTGTCTCTACAAAAAAAAAATAGAAAAATTAGCCGAGTGTGGTGGTGGTGCCTGTAGTCCCAGCTATTTGGGAGGCTGAAGCAGGAGGATCACTTGAGCCCAGGGGTTGGAGGCTGCAGTGAGCTATGATGACACCACTGCACTTTAGCCCAGAGAACAGAGCGAGACCCTGTCTCCAAAAAAAGAAAAAGAAAAAAAGAGAAATAAGTTTTTTTTCTCTGCAAGTTCCTCTCATCCAGCACCAATAACCTCAGCTGGTGTCGTATCCTCAGTCTTTCCCGCTTTGGCATGGCAATCCTTGCATTCTTCTTCTCACTTTAAATAAGGACAAATGAATGCTGCTGCTTTAAGGAGCTGGAGTCTCCACTCCACTGATAGTGAGGAGGAATTATGAACTTAAAGACCACTCTATATAAACAGAGGGTTAGAAACACAGACCTAATGATGACATTTTATCAATATTTCTAAAATTATTTCAGAAACACATTGAACTTTAAATACTAAAATGAGTACAGACAGAACGTACATTTTAGGTTGCAGTTTTTCCATCAAAGAGTCTTCTTTAATACATTCATCTATTGGGTAGTAGCCTTGTCTCATATTTACAGTTGTAGCAACCTTAGGACAAAATATGTTTAAAAAAAAAAAAGACAAAAGTCATTCATTAAATTGTTTATCCAGAATCCAAACAACTATTTAAGTGTGCCATTCATAGGTAAAGTTAATCATTACCCTAAAGACCCTGAAATCTCCTTTAAATCAAGGAGAAAACTGTGCTTTCATGATGTTTTTACCCTATTTTAATTTCTGTAAGAAATCAGTAATTTTGCCACTGTTAATTAATTAATTAAGACACTTCATTCTACCACAGTTTTAAAGGAAATACTTGCAACAATACTTTAAAAATTTACTGTAAAAATTTTTAGTGATATCTTAAGATACGTTCAAAACTCTAAAAAATACATAGGAATAAATTTAACAAGAAAAATATAAGCTCTAAGTAAAGAAAACTAAGAAAAACTTATCAGAGATCATAAAACAAGAACTGAATAAATGGAGAATCATGCCAGGTTCCTGGAGATAAAGACTCAATATCCTAAAACCCATCGAATATAAAATTAATACAATTCTAAAGTTCATAAGGGAAAATATATTGTACAAGAATTACAAAAATTTTAACATACAATTCATGAAGGATTTATCCCACCAATTAATAAGACCATTATAAAACTACTGTAATCAAAATACTATGGTACTGGCATAATAAATCAGTAGAACAAAGCCTTGAAACAGATCCACATATCTATGGAAACTTAATACAGAATACAAGTGGCATTTCGATTAAATGGAAGGATTATTCAATAAATGGTATGGGAAAGTCAGCTAATCATCCTGAAGAATAAAGTTATACACCCATCTTTCATCATATAAAATATAACAGAATTAAATATATACCTTTTTAAAAAACATAATACATGTATTGAAAAAATATGCATGTAACTATGAGATAGGAAGGTCTGCCTAATCAAAAAAAAAAAAAAGAAAAACCCTACAGGCCATGAAGGGGGGAAAATTACTAGTTAGGAAGGAAACATTTCTGAGTGTCTAACTGCCATAAAATCAAAAGTGAAAGGCTGGAGAACATAGTTACACAGGACGAAGTGTTCATATCTCTATCACAGAAAGGACTCTTACAAGTTAGGAAAAAGAGAATTCAAAAGGAAAAGATACAAGGGATCTGAAAGGCTCTCTTAAAGATCCAAACAGAAGAGAAACTGACAAGTCAAACATATGAAAACTTGCTTAATTTCACTGGTAGTGAGGGAATTACAATTTAAAATGAGTAAATACTCGTTTTCTGCCCATCAAATTGCCAAACATTAAAGCAAATCTGACAAATTCAAACAGGGATTTCTTTTGGAACTAGAAATTACAGAACTTGCTGGTGGGTATGGGTTTGAGGAATTGTGCAAAATCATAGTGAAAAACTTTGAAAACCACCCACATGTCAATAAAGGGATTAGTTAAGAAAATTATAACACTTACATACAATGGTTTATTATGCAGCTATTAAAGTAACATAGGAGATTTTCGTGAGAATAGGTGAACGTTGCTAAAAGAACAAAGCAGACTACTAAATGTTATAGTTTCCCATTTTTATGAAATATACAGCTTTGGTAGGGAAGAGGGATATTCTTTCAAGGTTTCAAGTATGATGTACCAAAGTTAGCCATGTATTACTAGTTTAATTAAGGAAAAAGTGTTACTTCTAACAAATCACACTGGAATGGTATTTTAAGCCCCTCCCCATCAAAATGGGGGCTAGAAATTAATTTCTATAGGCTTCCTGGTTTATTGCACTTTGGCTTGGCATTTCATAGTAAGAGGTATCAGCAGATAGGATGCAGGACATTTCTTCTAGAAAGCTTAAGTAAATATTAAATACAACTGATTTAAAAGATTTCAGTTAAAAATTGTATAAAGATTCTTAAGCTGTAACATATATAATAAAGGTTTTCTTTTTTCCCCCATAGCTTGTCACTTATATTTTATTTATGATGGTGTTTTTGCTTGTTTTTGTTGCTTGTAAATGAAAAAATGTGGTCAAATTTAATAAGCATTTCCTCTGTGGTTTCTGACTTCAGTAGTATGCTACCATGGCTTCCCTATCCAAGATCATACAATTATCTGTAGTTTCTTCTAGTTTACATTTGCAATTTTTATGTATTAATATTTCCAATCACCTGGGATTTTAGAATACATTTATTATCTATTGACTGGATGACTTACCCTTTCCTCATGAGCCAATATATTTTGGACTCAGGTCCAAAAGATCAATAAAATGCCAATATTTCTGGAATAGTACCTAACTATAATCTTATCCTTGAACAAAATCTGCCATTTTGCTGTGCAAAACTATAGAACGATTAACCGTTAATATCAATCAAAAGTAGAGAAGGGATGTTATCGAAAACCATACAACTAAGAAAAATAAAGATTGGCAGATAAATGCACATTCACTCATACTCACAAATAAGAACAAAAAGGATACTTTTTTTTTTTTTTTGAGACAGTCTCACTCTGTCACCCTGGGTAGAGTGCAGTGGTGTCATCATAGCTCACTGCAACCTCAGACTCCTGGGCTCAAGTGATCCTCCTGCCTCAGCCTCTCAAGTAGCTGGGACTACAGGTGCACATCACCACACCCAGCTAATTTTTCTATTTTTAATAGAGACGGGGCTCTCCCTCTTGCTCAGGCTGGTTGAGAACTCCTGAGCTCAAGTGATCCTCCCGCCTTGGCCTCCCAGAGTGCTAGGATTACAAGCGTGAGCCACTGTGCCCGCCATATACCTATTAATATTAAATGGAATCATTTTAGTCTTGAGTTTGAAGTAAACAGCATTACCTAGGCCTTCAATGTTAAGGATAAATTGTAAGTCTAATGTGACTATAGGTATTTAAATCTTACTTTTTAAAGCACACACATCATTCAAAAGAAATAAACTATATTCCTTAAATATTCTATAAATTCAGAATTTTCACTAGTTTAAACTAGATTTTTCAATTCTCTATACCTTATTCCAAATAAATATTAGGTAATAATAAAAATATACACTTTGAAAAGAGTAATAACAATTTCAGGAAGGTTTCTTGAAGGACTCCTTTAAATATGGACCAGCTCATCAGTACATCTGAAGAATCTGAATACAGCCACTTGCCAATTACCTGGGCTAACAGCAGCCAGGTGGAGGCGAAGGAGTGGAGTGGGAGGACCGGGCAGGTTACTTATTTCCAGAAGTAAGAGTTAGAAGAAAACTAGTCAAAATGACACAAAATAGGTTTATCACAACCCCAAAATCAAAAGCAGTATTTGTAAAGACATTATAAACACTCCTGTAGATGTTATCCAAAATCCTAAAAATGATACAAGTATAATGATTTAAGACCATTTAACATGAACTCACCTGAGAAAAAAGGCAAAAAGTTACTGTTAAAATAAATTTTTGTGTTTGTTTTTTGAATACTAGAACAGGATGGGTATGGGTAGAGACAGTTCTAGCTGCCTGCTCCCTCCCTTTCCCTGCACTTATGCCTCACCCACAAGACTGAATCTGTCAGGGATCACTCATCATAACCACAGGAAGAGAGTTCCCTCTGTCTTAACCATGTAGTCAGCCACATCCGAGAAGCCCCGTATCAAAAAAAAGGAAAGGGGATAGGAATTTCCCACAATGAAGGGCATAAGTTACAACGTATATAATTCCAAAATAGTCAGCTTCTCATATATACACATTTTTGCTATAATTAAAACTTTCACAAATTACTATATATATATGTACATACACACATATAAAACCATATTTAACCTGAAAATCAGTCAATCCACACCTAAGTAATGAAGGGTTATTTTATTATAGTAGCTTGGAAGCACGTAGAGAACTTTCAGATTTGATTCTTACAATCTTATGAGATAAGACAAAACAGGTATTACATCCATCTCACAAATGAGGAAACCCAGGCTAGGCTGACAGAATAAGAACTGCATTCTAGGTCTCATCCCTCCATATCATCTGCCACAGAAAACAATAGATACAAATCCTCATCATCTGATCTCTCCAGCGGAACCTTAAGAATTTACAGATTAAACAACTTTTCCATGAACATACTATATAAACTGAACTACATTTCAGTATACATTCAATGTACAGGATGTCAAGTAAGTTTTATTTTAAATCCTTAATTTGTTCTCATTCTTAATAGGTCAATAGATTTTAGTCCTAATGGAATTGTTTTTAGTGCTTCTTCAGAAATACTTCAGTAAATATCAATTTTAGGCAGCAGTTCTGCCTCTCTGCCTTTTTATGGTATGACATCTCTACAAATGTAAATTTGATGCCACACAAAGGCTGAGGGGCCAGGAGAGTTCAAAATTTGCTTGCATAGTATTGGTGTGGAAAAGGAGGGAGGGCTAGGGTTTTGAAAGGACTATACTCCATTAAAATAAACAAAAAGAGGTAATTTTCCACAGAGGTCTCCATGGAATCAAAATATTCCGGCAGATAAATGTGTGACTTTAGCTGTTTTTTTCTTGATAACTTTGAACAATCATAAAATGGATGAGAAAGTTTTATCTTTTGTTATCCTTCTTTGCTTAAAGATTCAGCAGCAAACATGCGAGTTTTTAAGTTTCTAACCAGAAGACTGTTTTACTTCTTTAACATTTTTACCTTTAATATTAGGCTATAATGTGTTCAGTACGAAAAATTATAAAACTTACCTCACACTCAGGGCATGTAATTGTGCTGTATTCTTCAGTTATTAACAAGCATAGTTCACAAAAAGCATGTCCACACTGAAGTTCACGGTAGTGACCTATTGATGAAATTCTATTGTGAATTAAACTTTCCATAGTTTATTAAATGTTGAATGGGCAATATTGACCAAAGGGAAAATTCAAAGGGGATTCTATTGTACAGGAAAAGACACTTAGTTTAGCTTGAAATGGGTGACTTATTAAAATTCAGGAGGAACTATTCAGGTCAGAAGGTAGGGAGAAAAATCAAGAAAAACCAGAGTTATGTAATAACATTTTGTACATATAATACTTTGAATTTGCCATATCTTACAATTATACAAAGTGCTCTGACATATTTCATTTGATCTTTGTCAATAGCACAGTTAAAGTAGGCTGGGAATATCATACCCAACACAGAGACGAAAAAATATTTTGGTGATTTGGCTAATTACATGGTTTAATCCAGACTCTAACTTAGTTCTGTTTCCAAGTCCAACATTCTAATTGATCATACTGCCCTCTACTAATTTATATTTCCCATCCTGTGACGGGATCAGAAAGGGCCAAAATGAGACACTGGCAAGACTGCTCTCTTATAATAATCTAAGACATTGGCAAGGACAGAAGACAGATGCTACTGTCACAAACAACCCACGTAGAGATCATTTTCAGAAACCCAGCATTTACGAAAGGAAATATCATACCCTTTTATTGAAAACCTAATATCAAGATTTAAATGCTCTAAGTAGAACCTGAAGTTTATCATGAATATTTGTTTTAGCTATGTAATTTCAAAAGACTGTCATTTTAAAAGATTTTTTGTAAGAAAACAAGTAAAAAGGAAGAGGGAAAAATAAACTAGACAAAAGTCAGTCATCTTTTACTAGCAAAATAATTACAGCATTCTTGCTGAATTATAACTGCATTAATTTGATTTTTTAAAAAAGCTTTACAATTTTCTCAGCCAACTGAAATATGTGAAGCTTGCTTATAACCATGCTAAATTTAAAGCCCTACTTAACTTCCAGAGATATTAGCAAAGAAATCAAATCTCTTAACTGTTTTTATAAAATTTCTGATGCCACACAAGTCAAAATAACCTGTGGTGCATTACAGCTTACCAAGCATTTTTACAATTCTATACACATAACTACAATTTTTTAAATTGAGTATTTCTAAGCATTGTAATACAAACGTATGGAAGAACTGATTTTAAAAGGTTGTGTTCTAGAACTTTATTCCGTAATTGTTATTTCACTCAAAAATGGAGATTTTCTATATAACTGCAGCAGTGATCTAAACCCCGAGTAGGAGAAACTCGGCTGTCCACCCCAAACGCAACTTTCTCTCCAAAGGCTCACATCTCATAGACGGAGTTCATCTTGACAAGACTGAGAAAACTGATCGAATGACCTTCACTTTGAAAGCATAAATATCAAACAATTACATCCGGAAATAATAAGAATTTTCAGTAGCTCCAGAGATTCAACAACTTATCCCTGTCACAGACACAGCACTCTAAGGTATTTTAAGTTACATTAAAACAACCTGTGTTCTCTTGAGCAGAGTGTAAATTAGCAGATCAACAGGAGTGCAGTGTATTTTTCCCTCAATGTATAAAGACAAAAAACCCCACAAGATGCACAAAAGGAACTACCGTTTTCCAAACAATGCATTAAGCCAATTCCAGCCCTAATGTAAAAAAAAAAAAAGCAAAAAACCCCCCAATTTTTTCAAATCCAGGAACATTTCACAGTTGTCTATTTGTTACTCCTACAACAAAAACTACACAAGAAAATCAAGTTTCATCTCTTCTTGACCACAAGACAATGGGCTAAATTTCTACATCCACTTTTATGAGCCTGCCGACCCAGGGACGTGCGCGAAACGGGGCTCAGGAGAGACCGGCAGACTAAAGCCGCCCACCCGCTCCTCCCGGCCCGAGGGTCGAGGGTCGGCGAGCGCGGGCTGCGAGCGGAGAACGCCCAGGGAGCGGCGGGAGGGCCCCTGACCCAGTCCAGCGCGGCCCTCTGGGGGCTGGGCTGCGGCTCCTGGAAGGCCTAGGAAGCGGCCCCCACCGACGCCGCCCTGGCTGCAGCCCCGAAGGCCCGCGCCCGCCGGCTGCCCCGCTCGCAGCCCTCGGCCAGGCCTCACTCGCGTCTGCCCCACCGTGGGGCGAAGCAACCCTGGGGCCCCTCACCGGATGCTCCGGGCACCCTCCTTCCACAGCGGGTGCACTGGAGCTCGGCGGCAGCGCAGGGCCGACTCTTCCTCCCCATCTGCCGGCAGATAGACAGGGCTAGCCGAGCCGTCGAAGCCTCTGCCGCCATCGCGGCCTCCTTCCTCCAGGCCCACTGCCGCGTGCCACACCCGCGGCCTCACGGCAACCACCAATCGCTGGCGCCCGGCGGCTGCACGCAGCCAATCAGACGGCCAGGCGATTAAAGCCCGCCCAGAGCTCGCCCCTGCGGGGCGCAAGCCCTTCCCGGGTTGGGGCTGTTTTCGGTTTCAGCCTGGGGCGAACCGAGCGCCTTGCGGGCGTGAAGGGTCGCTTATTTTCCAACCCTTTGCCCGCTTGAGCACTTTTAGTCAGCTCAAATTCAGATTCTGCGTATTGTTACTTACGTTGTGGGTGACTTCACAAGTAGCAAACACTCCTTTATATAGAAGCAATCCCCCATCCCTATTATGTGTCGGGGCCAGAAGCCCTAAACGGGCGTGACAGGGGCGTCGGCGGCTTGGCCGGCGGCAGCCGTAGTGGAGTAGCTGCTGTGGGTGGAATCTCCACCACACTTTCAAACTAAGGCGTGATCATCATTCCTAACCATTTATAAGAATTTATAAACAGGTTTCCGCTTGACAGGTGCGTCAAGAAGGTAGCTTCCGCTAAGATAGCTTGTGCTGAGTACCAGACGCGCGTTAGACACAGTGAGAGTTACCGCGTTCTGATGAGACGATGTCAGTATGGCCTACACTGGTATGGAGAAAGTCTTCCTAGAAGACACAGGGTTTGCACCAAATCTTAAAACCTAGGTAGTAGTTACAGGAGTAAACAGGAAACAAGGCATTCCGGGGAGAACGAACACATAAGCGAGGGAACACAGATAGATAGGAGGCGCAGTGGTTTCTTTAGAATTTAATTTATAAACCATTTAGCCAGAGTATGAGTTTCCTTAAAGTGAGCCTTTCGGAAAGGTATGTTAGGGAAGAATTTGGGGAGTCTTGAACGCCGGTCTAAGGAGTTTGGACTTCACCCTTTATGCAGTAGAGTGCCGAAGTTTTGTGAGCAAGGAATGAAATAATTTGGTAGCAACGTGGCAAGTGTAGTTCGCAAGAAGCACTTGGAGGTGGTTAGGGTGCCTTCTGCTGCTAAGAATAAAAGCCTGCATATATGCCTCATTTTCTCTTTTCTCTCTACATTCTGTGTGTGTGTGTGAGAAACAGAAACAAGTATTTCATTCAAAGGCTCAGCCTTGCTCAAAAATCTTTGTGCTTTGTTGCCTTCAGGAAAAAGTACTGATTCCCTAAACTATCCCCATTCTACTACTAATCCATAGTGGAACTCAGGGTACTAACCAAGCCAATATTCCCATGTAACATGTTAATTCTTCTAGAATTTTGTGAGTACTATTCCCTATGCTCATGTGGAATGCCCACTCTTCCCTTTTCATCAATTCATATTCTCCTTATCCTTTGTGGGTCAGCTTTCAAAGCACTTTCTTCCTGAAACCTTCACATTTCTCCCCATGTTCAATACTACTCTAGCATGTAGCAATCCTCCTTTTCCCTTAGGATATTGTATTGTACTGTATTGTAATTTGAATAATGACTGTCTTATTACATAGGGGTTCGTCTTGGGCCATATGTGAACATCTAATGTGGTGCAGTACAGAGGAGGTGTCTCTTCAGCTGGATCTAATCTGCTATTGAACCTGACCATTGAATTTTAAAATTTCAATGACTAGATATTCTTTTTTTATTTCCAAATTTGCCTGATCTTTTTGGGTAGTAATATGTTCCTTTGACATGTTTTTGAGTCCATATTTTATTTCTTTAATATTTTAAACACATTTATTTTATTCATGTCCCCCAAAATTTCTTTCTCTGACAATCTTGAGGAGTCTAATTCTGTAATTTATTATTTTTACTGATTCTCATGCATGATGATTTGTTTCTTCATATATTTAGTAATTTTGGATTACTTATGTTTGGAAGTGTTTATCTATGGGAATGCTGTGAAGCCTGTATTAAGGATACATTTCTCCAGATTTTGTTTTTGCTTCTTCCAGGTGCTCCAAGGCACTGTGAGTCTGGAACCATTTTAATTTCTTGGCTTGTATTTTCCTGGACTACTCAAAAAGGCAGGTGTGTATTCTAGATTATCAAGGGAGGATTTTTTCTGCACTCAAAGGTATACAATATAGACAAATTTCTTTGCATTTTAGCCTACATGTTCACTCCCACCTGCAGTGTATGAACCTTCTATGAAAGTGCTTGGATTAGCAGCTGTTTTATTTTTTGCTAATTTGGTGGATGCACCATGAGATCTCTTTGTGGCTTTAATTTGCATTTCTCTAATGACTAATGAAAGTGGCATCTTTTCATGTTTATTGGTCATTTAGGCTTTTGTATTCTTGTTTGTTTGTTGGGTTGTTTTTATCTTTCATATAAATTTGTAGCAATACTTTATTTATTTTAGATTCCAAATATCATTGCAAATATACTCTTCCAGACTGTGACTTGTTTTTTCACTTTATTTCTCTTATTATCTAAAGGGGTTTTATTTTTCTGTAGTATTTCCAATATTTTCATTAAGATTTATGATTTTTGAGTATTGTTTAAGAGATCTTTTCCTAGTCATTTTGTTTATCTTCCATAATTTATTCCACATTCCATTCCATACTTATTCCGTAAGTATCTTCCATATTTATTTTCTTCAATAAGCTTCATTACCTTCCCTTCCACTATAAAATTCAGCTTTTTTGTTGTTGGTATTTTTGTAGGAGTGGGAGGAAGTTGAATGCAATGAAAACACAAGAGCCCAGTAATTTGGATGGATAGGGTCATGGACCTTGTTTTACCTTTTACGTATTGGTGTAATGCCACCTCAGAACATAGAGATAGATAGACATAAATATTCCATGATGGCATTTTATTATGTTTTTTTAAAAAGGATCAAGTATATTTTAACTTTGAGTCTGTTTAGGTTTTAACAAAACCTTGCATTTACCATTTTTCTTCTAGACTTACTGAAAGTATCAGGTAGTAATTAAAATGATTTATAGTACAACGTTTTCAGCATACACAGCATGTGCTCAATAGAAATGTGGTAGTAAATGCTCACGTGTTGTCAGACCACGGCAGCAGGGAGAACGCACCAATATGGCACCAACCAGCATGACAGAGTCTCAAAACACACCAGATGGCGCCAGACCTATACCAAATGACATTTGCAGTTTGATTTCCTCGTTAGTTTTTGGAGGAAGTTTTCCAGGCCCTTTGGGACTCTGCCTCCGACCTTTCTGTCCTTGTTCACTACTAGCAGAGGTGTGCAGTGAAAAGGTACAAGGTGTCTTCCATACATATTCTGAGGAGGCAGAATACCCAACTATTTCATGAAGAGACTGGCTTTTTTCCTAGAAACTGTAGGCCAGGGGAGTAGGAAGGACCTTTAGAAATCCCTGAATCCCACCTCCTGGGTTAGGATGAGGACACCGAGTCCTAGAACCACTCTCACTTTCCTGGGATTGAGCGAGAGCACTGACTTCCAGGCCATGCTCCTGCATTTTACTACGCCAATTTCCACGTTCACTTCCAGAAAACTATTTTGGGAATTATAACAGAGAAGGACTGCACCAACGTGGAATTGTGGATAAATGGGGAGATCACATTGCTGCTTCAGGCCAGATTTGGGGAGCCTTTTGCAGGGATCAGCAAATTTCAACCTTGCTGCTATGAGGACTTAGGGGACAGGATGGGGGCTACAGTGTCTTTTCTTTAGAAATAGCCCATGGAGGCCGGGCATGGTGGCTCACGCCTGTAATCCTAGCACTCTGGGAGGCCCAGGCGGGAGGATTGCTTGAGCTCAGGTATTGGAGACCAGCCTGAGCAAGAGCAAGACCCTGTGACTACTAAAAATAGGAAAAGTTAGCCAAGCATGGTGGCGCATGCCTGTAGTCCCAGCTACGTGGGAGGCTGAGGCAGGAGGATTGCTTGAGCCCAGGAGTTTGAGGTTGCAGTGAGCTACGAGTACACCACTGCACTCTAGCCCGGGTGACAGAGTGAGACTCTGTCTCCAATTAAAAAAAAGAAAGAAAGAAGTAGCCCAGGGAGCTCTGGGGAGTTAGTTCTAACTAGAAGTTGGGGAAGTGCCCTGTAAGGCCTGAAGACATGTCCCTCATGAGCCTTCCTGTAGGGCAGAGGGGTGTCAGCATCCACCCACTGTCCCCTCCCACACTCCCCCAGGACTCCAGCACTCCAGCACTCACTGACCCTTCCTCCATTCATTTTCGGTGGCGAGGTGTGTTCTCTGTGTTTGTCACAGTCAGGGTGGGTGGGTGACAGCCCTCCTGACTGAGCTGGGTGTGGGCAACAGGTAGAGCTCACACCTCCAGCTTGAACTTGGCCAGCAGAGGTTAAGCTCACGGTCCTCAGACTTCAGTGTGCGCTGGAATCCCGATTCAAGGGGCTGGGGATGGAGCCAGGCCTGTGTCCTTTAACAGCTGTGCTGGTGCTGGATGACACTGGCCAGTGAAGACACTGAGAGTTTGCCTTACAGAGTTGAGGGTTCATCTTCTGACTCCTCAGTGATTCACACACATTTCTCTAGTTCCTTCCATTCCAAGGCACACATTCACTGCTGTGTACGTTGGAAACAGGAAGCTGTAGACACTGAGGGAGAAACAATACGTATGTTCCTAGCGACTGTGTTTGTTTGCACTGAGGCAAGTTATTGAGATTAGGAAACCACAGAAGGGCGGAGGCAGTCCAAACCCAGGCTCTGAATACACTCTGTTGTGAGGCCGCTCAAGGGAATTGCATTTTGAGTTGACTTTTTTTTTTTAAGAGACAGGGCAATATAGCGAGACCCTGTTGCCCAGGCTGGCCTCCGACTCCTGGGTTCAGATGAACCTCCCTCCTCAGCCTCCTCAGTGGCTGGGAGGGTTGACTTTTAATAGAAAATTACAGCCTGTTGTTTCAGAAAGCCACAGAAGGCGCCCAGACCAGTCACCTGTCCGGCTGCAGCTCTGGCTTTCCCACCTGGGCGGGGGCACACACCCGCAGCCAAGCTCTGACCTGCCGTGCTCGGCGGGGGGAAACTCCCCATCCCTCCTTCCAGTGTCACGAGAGAATAAAAACATTGTGTTGTGCAGTCACTTCTCTGCTCTCACGTGGCCTCGTTGTGGTGTATTCCAAGGTCAGTGGAACTCTTAGCCTTCTGCTCCCCTCAGAGAGTCTCCTCTTATCTCCCCCACCCCTCCCTTTCATCTTAAAGGCGAGTGAACTCACATCTGGATGGACAAGAGTGTTCTGAAAACACTCATCCCTGTATTCACTGGCCTATCTCATTTTAGTGAGAGCAGAATCTGAAATGTCGTATTTCACCACTGCACTTATACCTAAAGCTGCTCCCAGATCCCAGTGCCTCCTCCAGATCTCCCCCGCCAGCACCTCACACCCTCAGATCTCCCTCTGCGCCCTCCATTTTGGCTCGCAATTATGCCCGTCTTCACTGGTCTTTAGTGGTTTCACAGGGGTTAGTCTTGTTTTTGAGGCTGATTGCATGTTCCTGAAGATGTTGTGCTATTCCCACGTGTTCCTGTCACAGTGTGACGTTGACCCTCTTCCGTGGGTGGTGGGTCTGGAGCCGGAGGTGAGGAAGGGAGCGGTGCCCACCGCACTGCCAAGGGCCCGTGAGGCAGAGCACTGCGGGGACGCTGCAGCTTTGGACTTTACCAAGCCGGGGAATGGCATAATCCGACTACTTTTCCTCTCTTTTATGCTATAAGGAGCAGTTGGTAGCAATGAGTAGAAGAACTTCAGTTCGGGGGTTTTTAGCCCCTGGATAAGGATGTTAAATAAAAATTATAGGAGGCCACTGGTTTTGCATAAGCTCCAGCAGACCAGACTAGAAGCCAATGCGGAGTCGCTCATGCGGAAGTTCCACATCAGCAAACCAAAGCTAAATGTTGTTATCTGACCCTCCAAGAAACCAGGATGTAGAGATAATAGTCACATTTCCCAATCAGGCCAGTCTTAGCCAGCATGATAATAAAGTTGCCTCTACCTTTAAACCTTACAACAAAAAGTAACCTGAAGTAGGTGGATGTTAACCAGTCAGTTATTTCCTATTGTTCTGTTTCCCTGCTGCGACCTTACAGGAAAGTAACTTTGAAATGACCGATCTGCTTTTTGTTCTTTGTTTCTGCTTTCTTTAGCCCTTTTCTACTTCTCAAACCAACCTCTTCTGCTCAGCTCATTGGCACACTTATTCTAGTTTATGGGACGACGTCGTCCCGATTCTAGAACCACAAACAAAGCCAATTAAGATGTTTAAATTTACTGTAATTTTGTCTTTTGATGGGGAGATATTCTCCTCGTGGCCTGGGGACCCTCCTCCCCAGGACATTGCTTACCAAGGAGACGAAGAGGGCGCCCGGCCATGGAATCAGGGCAGCACAGGAGTAGGGCTCAGGGTTGGACAACTTGGCTCCGTGGATGCTTGCTCGTGATGTGACCTTGGAGCAAGCTAGGGTACCTCTCTGACCCTTTGTCTGCTCACCTCTCAATGGGGATGACAACAGCCCCTGCCTAGTGGAGCTGCTCAGGGTGCTCCCTCGGTGTCCACCGAGGGATCCAGGGGCAGGGGACAAAGATGGGAGTCCATCACCTCCCAGCCTGCTCAGTGTCTGGTTTAATCTCCGCCTTTAAAGAATTTCAAATGAAGTGTTTACTGGGGTCATGAAAAATACTCTGCACCCAGAGGCGGCTAAGCGCAAGTCTGTCACTGACTACCCTGTGACTTTAGGCAAATCAGTTCCTCCAAGATTCATGCTCCTCATCTGTGAACTGCCCAGATCATCTCTCAGGTTTATTATGAGGATTAAATATGAAAAGTCTTCGCAAACATCGACTGTCAGCAGTGTGAGGTATTGGTATCGTTCCTAAGTGACATTTGACCTCCCACGATGCCAGAGATGTTAATGAGTGGGAAGAGTTGGGACCGTGGCTGGGGCTGAGGACACTTGTAGAGAAGATCAGAGCCACGGCAACCGCGACACCTGCTCCCCGAACTGCGCTGGACAGCCCGCGGCCGGGCCACACAGCACCCACTGCACAGGGCGCTGTGGAAACTGCTCTCCCCCCGCCACAATCTCACTGGCTCTGCCCTTGTTGAACCTGGAATTGCCTTTCAGAGGTGGGGCCCGGTGAAGCAAGGAGGTGTCATGGAGGGGACTGGCCATGGTGCTTTGTGATCCAGAGCTGACTTCTCAGAGCCTGGATTTTCCTTCCTACAGGCAGGTGTAGCAGTAAACCTGCTGGCTCATTTAACTTCCACTGATGCTGCAAAACTAAATGGAATTTTGAAAATTGTTTAACACCATTCAAAGTTTTACTTGAGATTTTATTTCTTACACTAATGCATAAAAAGCGCTATGGAAAGTAGTCTTGGAGAGTGTGATCTTTTCAAGTAGAAAAGACAAAGATAAATATCTTTGGACTTCACAGGCATTGATTAAGCCCCCATTTATGACAGCTATATCACACGGTGGCTAAAAGCACAGACAGTGGAGTCAGACTGATTGGGTGTGATTCCTGCCTTTGCTACTTAAAGCTGATTACACATGCCTGGGCAACTTAGCCTCTCTGCACCTCAATTTTCTCATCTGTAAAATGGGATGCTAATACAATTGTCCCTCAGTATCCATGGAGGATTCGTCATAAGGCCCCTGCAGATACAAAATCCATGGCTGCTTACATCCCTGATATAAAATGGCATAGTGCCGGGTGGGGTGGCCTGCGTCCATAATCCCAGCTACCTGTTAGGCTGAGGTGGGAGGATCCTTTGAGTCCAGGAGTTTGAGGCCAGCCTGGGCAACATAGCAAGACAACATCTCTAAAAAATAAATTTAAAAACTTTAAAATGGGATGGCACTTGCATATAACCTATGCATATCCTCCTGTGAACTTTAAATACTCTGTAGATTACTTATAATACCTACTACAATGTAAATGCTATGTAAAAAGTTTGATAATAATAATAGTTTAAATAATCTCAGGATTAAATGAGTTAACATAGATAAAAGTGATTAGAACTGCATCTGGAAAACAACAAGCCCCAAATAAGGCCATACAGTAAGTGCCGGGCACAGTTCTGGGCACGCTGGGGGCTCTGTAACTATGTGGGTCATCTGCGCTGTTGTTCCCTTATACCTGCCCTCCACGTCCCACAGAGCCAGTGGGACTCAAACATGCCCCGTGTGACAGAGTCGGACACTGTTGCTTGTGTGTCTGGCTGCCGGCAACTTTAAAGCATCACTCCTCCCTTTTCCCTCCGTCCTACACCAGGGCAAGGCGATGAGGAAGCCTGGGAGCTCTCTCGGTTAGACCCCTCCACCGGCCACACGGCTACCACAAGGAAAGCCCCACGCCGGTCTCCTCTCCCCGCTCTCTCAGGTCCTGTGTGGACCTGCCTCGGAGCCACCCTGCTCTCGCCCAGAAAGTCGCAATATGTGAGCAATAAACCTTTTCACACCACCTTGGGGTGTGCATGTGGCACCAATCAATAGTCTTGACACCTGAACCAAATTTTGGGTGGGGTCCATTCTGTTTATGTGGAGTAGCTACAACACCTTCTCTCTGATAATGCCACGTGTGAAACAGCCAAGTACTGCTTACGAAAAAGTAGCTGAATTAATATGTAAATGGATGACTGCTAGCTTCTGGCGACTGCAGACTAATCACGAGGGCAAGACGGTATAAATATGTCCTTTGCCCCAAATCTTTCATTTTTAGGTGGTGAAATATCAGTGCTTCTTGGAGATACGCAGGACACATACTGAGAGGCAGCCACCCTGGATGTAGCCTGTGCCTTGGGCTTTAGTCTCTGCAGACTGAAGCAACATGCCAGACGTGCCCTCGAGAAGCTGTCTCAACAAGTGGAGGTCAGAGCAGGCACGTTCCCCTGAGAAAACGCGACAGGCCTGTCCTTCAACCCCGACTGCTGAGAAGGGCAAAGGTTGCTGTTCTAAGCATAAATCCTTTTTTCAGGAACTTCTTAAGAGGCCAGATTCTCAGAACCTCTACAGACAATGTTCAGTAATGTCAGAAACTTGTTACCCCACAGTGGACGAGATATGGCTTCAACAGGTGCTGTCGAGAGAATTTTAGCTTTCCAAGGTTCTTTTACATCTCATTTCTCCTCAAGTCTTCCTTATGAGACAGAGAGGCTATTGCCATCACCATCCTACATTTGAGGAAACTGAGGTACAGAGTGATTAAATGAGTTGTCCATGAAAAAGTTTGGGTGGGGAGTCCTGGGCCCCAGACCTGTAATTTTTCTGCCAGGTCACACTACCTAACATGCTGGGTGACCATACAGGCTTTTTGGCCCAGGACAAACCGGCTTACGCATCTTATCTCAGCATAATTATTAATAGCGCCTCATTTTATTTTCAGAGGCGTCCCAGTTTTAGTGATAAAGTTTATGGTCACCCTCCTAATACAGAAAATCCTAGGACACTTTTAGCTAACATGCATTAGTACTTATGGTTCTGATTAGACTCGGATGATATTTAATTTGGGAAAACTGAAGCTTCGCAGAAAAAGTTGTTGGAGGATTTCTGGGTCCAGAAAGGCCTCCCTGGCTTTCTTCCCTTTGTTGGAGGTTTGCTCTCTGCCTGTAATGTAACCTCCTTGTCAAGGCAGCTTAATGGCTTTCGTATTTCAGGTCTAGAGCAACACTGCCTTCCTGGTTGCTTCTTGAGAAAGAAAAATTGAAAAAAACACCACCTCTGTTCACATCTCATGTACACATGTGTGCATGTGTTTACAAGTGTGTGCATGTGTGCACACGAGTGTGCATGTGTGTGCACGTGTGTGTGTGTGCCTGCCTGCTTGGAAGCATCTTCCTTCAGCAAAGTCACATCTAAGCTAATGGAAGGTGTGATGGTGATCGTAATGGGAATGATGTTGGTAATAGCAGTGAACAATCAGTGAGTGCCGATTTCGTGGAACAACTGGACTTAGCACTTTATGTGTATTAACTCTTCAAATCCTCCCAACAATTCTGTTAGGTGAGATAATACTGTGATCGCCATTTTGCAGATGTGGAAACTGAGGCACATGGAGATAAGGCCCTCTGCACAAGTCTTTACAGCTAATACGTGGAGTGTGATCATTCAAACTGCTCAGCTGGCAGCCAGCCCCTAAGTTCCCAACTGAACATGAGCAATTTTCATAGACTATAAACAAAACTCAGACAGTTGCACTCTGTGGCCAGGGTGGGACAGGAGGGAAATATGACTTCTCTGTGATCACATCTGAACTTAAAATGAGACAAGGACACTCTGCAACGAGAAATACAAAATCTCTCTCTCCTCTTCCTAACCTGAATTTCTTTGCTTGTGACAGCTCTGGACCCTCTGATCCTCCTGCCTCATAGGTAACATGAGCAGGTCACCCGGACGTAGTTTGCCCTCGGTTCCTGGTGGCACCTGCGCAACCTGGCTCCTGCTTGCTGAGGCCCTCCCAGCATCTCCTGCACAAGCCATGTCCTCTAATTCGCACTCTGAACCCCGCCTTACGGAGAGCCCCATGGTTTCCGTGGCGTGCTCTCTCTCCTTTGAGGCAGCAGGTTATCTAAACCTGACTTGGACCACAGGTGTGTTCCTGGTGGTGTTTGGTTGGTGGTTTTGACAAAACCCAAGTGGTCTGGCTCCAGGGCTCCTCTTGGAAACAGCTTTTCCTCCTGCCATTCTGGCTCCCAGTGATGTGTCCCCGATGGTCAGTGACATCACAGCCACATGGCCCACTCCCCCTCACCCCCCAGTGAGGGTGCAGAGCCAGGGAAACAAACCAAGGAGAAAGGAACTTCCAGAACATGGTGTAAAATGTTGCCAGAGGCTGAGCTCAATGAGGACCAAGGAAGGGCGGCCAGCCCTGGTGAGAGCAGTCCCAGGGAACAAAAAGGTGCACATAGGGAGATGACTTTGCAAATGAAGTTTGAGAATGCAGAGGACAGAGGTCCCTTCTCTGTGTGCTCAAACTACAGACTGTGATTGCCATTAGTGACCACTCACTGGTGTATGTCACGCGCCCAGCCTGGGCCAGCTTACTTCCTGATTTGTTGCTCCATGAGTATCAGGGCCTTTTATTTGCCTAAAACTAGACTAAGCTCCATGAGGAATATAAAAGAAGTAGAGGACACTATCCCTACAAGTCTAGTAGTTGAATAACTCTGTTCTCTGTCTCCTTGACAGAGAGCACGTGCAGGCTGTGACCCTGGGACGGCCAATAGCAGGATTTTCTCACAGGCCAAAGTCAGGTGCATGTAGAAGTCAGGGCATTACATGCATTTGTCAAGCCACTGCCTACATATTTGCAAAATTGACTTTTACTCCATTCTCAGTGCTTTCAAATTCATGCGGCATTATTACTACCCTTGGGATCTTTCTTTATGATTATATGAACACGGGTAAAAGAGAACATGATGCACACCAATCTGTTAATAGAAATTCCTGGGGGGTGATCTAGCTTGGGGGGAGGGGTTGGGGAGAAGCAAGCAAAAAAGGGAAAGAAAAATGACCGCTTGTGAAAAGTATGATGTGAGAGTATAATATGGCCCCATTTGTTAACATCTTTTACGTACCTATATGAGTGTTAATGAAGGAATCAGGAACAAACATAGATGTGCATCACCTGACTTACAGTCACATGAAGGGGCGGGAACTGAAAGATATTGGGGGCCAGGAGCACGGTGCTTCCCGGCTCATTCTCTCGCCAGCCCATGAGGCGGGTGTTATTATCCCTGTCTAGGCATGACAAAATGAAGACTCACAGAAGGTAAATAAATGGCAGAGAACATTCCCACCTGGCTCTATCTGACTCTGCAGCCCAGGACGCTTTTCCACAGGAAACAACTGTCCCCAATTCCGGGCTCGGTCCCCTGTGTTTCCACCTCCTGAGTGCAGGGCTTCCCCCAGTGTTCCCTGAGCGAGCCCCGGTGTCAGGTCCATCTGTGGGCTCTAGCGGGGACCCAAGGAGGACAGTCCTGCCCCAGAGCTAGCGCGCAGGCCTGTTGATGGGGGGGCAGTAGGACAGACGGCACGGAAGGCCCGGAGTGTGTCGGTGCCGAGAGACCGTGGAGAAAAGCGAAGGTGGAAAGGGCAGTGTCGGGGTGAAGGGTGCTGGGGTGTTTGTAGGGGTCTGCAGATCAGGGAAGCATGGGCAGGGCCGTGGGGCCAATGCGAGGACCTGGGACATTCCCCTGACGCTGCGGGAGGGCCCTGGGGGCTCCTCTGGGCCACTCCATGTCCAAGCTTGTTCCATCCTCACAGACCCCCGGAGCTGGTGCCTTGTGTCCTTCACTGCCGGCTGAGCCATCCTGACTCCCCTCCCATGTGCCCCACGACCGCGCCAGGGCCTGCACCAGCCCTGTTCCCCACCCCAGACGCAGAGCCGGGTCTGCTGGGCCGCGGTCTCTGGCTGACACCACCCGACTGGGCACAGTCACACAGGCTCGGGGGTGCAGACCAGATGCCAACTGCTCGCTTACATTATGGCTTAACAGCCAAGGGCTCGAGGTCTTCACGGTCCCCGACCAGTCCTCTTCCTCTGGTTGCATTAGAAGTCAGAAGGGTGACAGGCGAATGTGGAATTAGAATAAGCAGATGTGGCTTTGTGACTTCTTGTGGGCCTGCCATGGCCATCCCCAAATTTGGCCCAGGCCTGCTGGGAATGTCTTCCGCATGACCCAGTGGCATCAGGCCCCTCCCCTGGCAGGGCTTGGGTGGGCATGCCAGTCAGCCCCAGGGCCTGGCCCTTTTCTTTGTCTCTGCTGGGAGGGGGCCCTGTCTGGCTAACATAGTCTTTAGCATCCCAGGCTCCTAGGTAGGGCCACTTTCTGCAGCTCTCTGCTCTGGCCTTGATGTGCTGATCAGAGTTCTCCTCCCACCGGCAATCTTATTTCTGTCTCTAGGGGTTCGGTCACCCGATACTGCTCCCCCCAGAGATGACCAGGTGGAATGCTGGACCCAGGACAGGGACCTCTGCCCTGCAGTGCCTTTGCCTTGGAGGGATACGGCTCATAGGGACGTGGCTGTGACCCGCCTGGGCACATCTCTGGCCCCCACCCCTCTCTCTCCCTCACCTCCGCTCTGAAATCCCACCTCCTCAAGGCTGAGTGGGGTGCCTTGCCTCCTGGCACCCCAGCCGTCGCCCACACAGGCTGGTCTCCCGGAACACCCACGCACCGTGCACCTCTCCCGCCTGTGCAAGGCCTGCCCTGGACTGAGAGCTTATTTGCCAACATGTCTTGTCTTCTTCCTGCACCATTCTCTCCTCTGAGGCCACGCTGATCAGCACCGTGGTGTGTTCCTAGTGGGCGCTTAACTTGTTGAACGAATGAAACCAGGGGGAAGAAATCCTATTTTGTAAATATACTATGTTAAAAAAACCCCACAAATAAACTCTGGCACTAAAATGGTTCACTCCCCCATATTTCAGTTTACCTGCACAGCAACTCTGTGAGTGGAGCTTCTACCCCTTTAACACTAATCAGGCTTTTACCCTACATTTCCAGTTAACTTTATCTTAGAGCCTCTGGACCAAGGAGATAAAATGCCTTGAGGTGGGTTCTGGTATGTCAGAGGGGAGGGTGGAGAAACAGGAATGGGGACGGGGAGGAAGAAGTTTGCTGAGAGAACTGGTCCGAAGTGGAAAAAACAGATCTGGGAAGCAAAAGTGCACAGCAGAAGCCCTGCCCTGGGGCAGGCAGGGGTCAGGAGCTCAGGCTGGCCGGAGTGGGGCTCAGCTGAGGGGCTGAGTGCCCCTGAGCAAGGAACGGATCCTGGTTTTCTTCCTCTGTCCATTGTGAAAGGATAAGTTTCTCATGCAGATATAAGAGCGAACAAGTGTTAAAGATTTTTCAAAGCTCGTTGTTGAAAGGAGGGAACTAGACACTTGTTATAACTGGGTCAAAGGAGCACACATTTATCTGGAGTCAAGGAATGTTGGATGGCTGTGCAAAGGGAGCAAAACTGGCTTTTCCAGGTGAAGGAAGATGGTCCCTGTCCCCCCATGGGACAGGATTCATTTGCATATCTATAGACAAGAAATGCTCTGCCTGGCTCTCAGTTATCTGTAAGGAGCAGAGCTGACAGAAGGCCCCCCTGCAGGCTGTCCTGTGTAGGCACCTTGTTTTCCATGGAAGGGCAAACTCTCCCTCCCACTTGGCAGAGTCTCAAGTGTGGCCTCTTAGTGGGCAGGAGAGATGGACAGTGCTCGGCAAGTCACTGGGCCTCCAGGACTCAGCTTCCTGACTGTAAAGCAGGGTGACGCCCCTGCTGAAGGGGCAGTTCTGAGCGTTAATGAGATCATGCTGTTGGCCCAGAACCTCACAGGTATTTAGTAAATGGCAGCTATTGTCACTGTACTTTCCAGAGATATTAGACACCACTGGTGGAATGACAGTGGCAGAATGAACCAGGGTGGAGACTTTATGATCTTTGTAGAATCAGAAGCAACTTTCCAGACCCTTGACCAGTGCAGCATCTGTTCCTTGAGACATGCATCTTGTTCTAGCTTGACAGGCTCCTGGTGAGATGTTATCTCTTTCCCCATCGTGATGGTGACGTGGTCAGCCAGGGTGGGTGGCCACCTTTCAAGGGGACGGAGTTGAACATGTATGTCTGGAATCACCTACAGGTGACCTCCCTTAAACAACTCCTCCATTGGCATCTGTTATCCAGTTGAAGATACACACACATACATGTGTACACACACTCTCATACACACACACGTGCACACGGCCAGGAGCCTCGCATGTTGGTCTCACACCGGCACACCAGCCTGGCCTGTCACAGCTGTCCCAGGCTTCCATCCTCTCCACAGAAGTCAAAGTGATCTTACCACGTCAAGTGGATCAGGTCACCGCCTTTATTAATCACCTCCAATAGCTTGTTTTTAAATTAAATCCAACCTCCTTCTCTTGGTGTCTGAGCCCCCACAGGGTAAGATTTGTGCCTGTCACCCCAGCTCCCTGTTGCTGTCTGTTCCTTCCAGGGCACACTGATGTCTCAGCTTTGCATACACTGTTCCCTCTTTCTGGAACTGCGTCTGTTCCTTCTCATTCACCTCCTCAAACAGGACTTTCCCGACCACCCTGTTTAATAAGGCTTGTAACTGACGGTCTAAACTTCACCCTTTCTTTCCAAATCCTTATCACAATTTATAATATTTTCTTCTTCCCCTTTACTGGTATATTGGCTCCATGATCTGTTTTATCCCAGGCTGAGTTCTCAGGCCCTACAGGAGCACTTCCTACATTTTTGTTGAATAATAAAAATCTCTTATGGTTGACAGAGCCTTCATATCCTAATGACAGACAAGATAAATATTGTCTTTATCATTGCTGGTGGGAATGTAAATTGACACAGCTTATCTAAAGGTAAGTTTGGCAGTGTGTATCAGAGCCCTAAAAATGCTCTTAATTTCATTTTGAGGAATCTATTATAAAATAATCAAAGATGTGATGCAAGACTTAAGGACAAGATGTAGCCTTTTGAAAGATGAATAGTAGGAAATAAATGAACCATTTCACAGTGGGGATATAGTTAAAGCACTCTCAATATGGAATAGTGTGCAGTCATTAACATCATGTCTTCAATGTTAAAAAAGCATGTGAAAAGAAAATCACTTATTGAAGAGACTGTCCTCTCCCCACTGTATGATCTTGGCAACGTCGTCAAAGAAATGGTCATTTTAGGTGTGTGGATTTATTTCTGGGTTCTCTATTCTGTTCCATTGGTCTATGTGTGTGTTCTTACCCCAGTACCATGCTGTTTTGATTACTACAGCTTTATAGTATAATTTGAAGTTAGGTAATGTGATTCTTCCAGACTGTTCTTTTTGCTCAGGATGGTTTTGGCTATTCTGGGTCTTTTGTGGTTCCATATAAATTTTAGGATTATTTTTTCTATTTCTTTTAAGAACGTCATTGATATTTTGATGGGGATTGCATTAAAACTGTAGATTGATTTGGGTAGTATGGACATTTTAACAATATTGATTCTTCCAATCCATGAACACGGAATATCTTTCCATTTTTTTGTATCCTCTGCAATTTCTTCCATCAATGTTTTATAGTTTTTATTATAGAGATCTTTCCCTTCTTTGGTTAGGTTTATTCTAGGTATTTTCTTTTATTTGTAGCTATAGTAAATGGGATTACTTTCTTGGCTTCTTTTTCAGATTGTTTACTGTCGGCATATAGAAATGCTGCTGATTTTGATATGTTGATTTTGTATCATGCAACCTTTACTTAATTTGTTTATTAGTTCTAATAGTTTTTTGTGGAGTCCTCAGGTTTCTTTAGATATAATACCATATCATCAGCAAACAAGGATAATTTGACTTCTTCCTTTCCAATTTGGATGTCTTTTATCAATATTTCTTTCTCTTGTCTGATTGCTCTAGCTAGAACTTCCCATACTATGTTGAATAACAGTGGTGACAGTGGGCACCCTTGTCTTGTTCCAGATCTTAGAGGAAAGGCTTTCAGTTTTTCCCAATTAAGTATGATACTAGTTGTGTTTCTGTCATATATGGCTTTTTGCATGTTAAGGTAAGTTTCTTCTATACCCAGTTTTTTGAGAGTTTTCTTTTTTATCACGAAGGGATGTTGAATTTCATCAAATGCATGATTTTTCAGCATCAATTGAAACTATATCATTTTTGTCCTTCAACATCATTAGTCATCAGAGAAATGCAAATCAAAGCTACAATGAGATATCATCTTACCCCAGTTAAAATGCCTTTTATCAAAAAGACAGGCAATGATGAATGCTGGCAAGGATGTGGAGAAAGGGGAACCCTCCTACACTGTTGGTGGGAATGTAAATTAGTGCAGCAACTATGGGGAACAGTATGGAGGTTCCTCAACAAACTGACAATAGAAATACCATATGACCCAGCAATCCCCCCGCTGGGTATATATCTAAAGAAGGGGAATTCAGTTTATTGAAAAGATATCTGCACCCCCACGTTTATTGCAGCCCTGTTCACTACAGCCAAGATTTGGAATCAACTTAAGTGTTCATCAGTGGATGAATGAATAAGAAATTGTGGTATATACACAAGGGAATATTATATAGCCACAAAACAGAATGAAATCCTGCCATTTGCAACAACATGGATGGAACTGGAGAACATTAAGTTAAGTGAAATAAGCCAAGCACAGAAAGACAAATCTCGTGTGTTCTCACTCATGTGTGGGAGCTAAATATTAACACAATTGATCTCATGGAGACAAAGAGTAGAATGATGGTTACCAGAGGCTGGGAAGGGCAGCCTGGGTAGGGGGTGGATAAAGTGGGTACGGTTAATGGGTGCAAAAATGTAGTCAGTTAGATAGAATGAATAATATTTGATAGCACAACAAAGTGACTTTAATCAACAATAAGTTAGGGTATCCTTTAAAATAAGTAAAAGAGTGGAATTGGAATGTTCCTAACACAAAGAAATGATAAATGCCTGAGGTGACAGAGATTACCTGATTTGATTAATTTGCATTGTATGCCTGTATCAAAATGTCACATGTACCTATAACAATTAAAATTTAAAAAAAAAGAAAATCAAAGTCTCAGGGTCACCTCCTCAACTCCTCACACAAAAGAGAAGGTAAAAGCCTCAGGCACCTGTGAAGAACAGGCCCCACAGATCATTCATTAAGGAAATTTCTTGCTAACATCCCATGAGCAAGGACATGCAAATTATACCCATGTCCAGCACCTGAAACTAAAGCCTGCTGGATTCCACACTAATAAGGAATTACGACTTTATCTCACAGGTAACAGAACTGGAGACCAGACAGAATCAGACATTCTTCCGCCTACCCAGGGACATCTACGCAACTGATGCTTCCTTCACTCCCTTATTTTATGTAAGATATAGATGTCTTGGACCTCACAAGAAAGTAACCACCACCTCATCAGCCTCTCCCCACCTTTTCCTTCTCTCTGTTGCCTTTAAAATGCTGAAGGCTCCAACCTCCCCTTCAGAAAAACAGCCATAGCTTGTCCGCAGTTCATGGGGCATCCTCGAAATCCCGGCTCAATAAACCTTCATGGAGTGAGACTTTTGCCTCAGTCATTTATTTGGGTCAACAGAAAGAACTGAAAACTTTACTTCAATTTTGCCTAAAAATAAATATATGTATAGACAAACCCCAAAGAAATAACTACTCTTTCATTTATGTATATGACTAGGTAGTGAGATTCAGGGTGATTTTAATTTTCTTGTTACTCTTGTTCGTTCTGCAATTTTATGATCAGAAAAGAGATTGTTTTAAAAAGTAAAGACTCTATGAATCCAGCCCCATGTTTATATCTCTGAGATGCTGTGCCTCCCGATTAGATTTAGATGAACTTTGTCATTTGTTCTAAAAAGCATCTAGGCTCTAGTGGGTCAGAGAAGAAGTACCTGCACAAAATCCCTCTGATGTGGGATTTTATTGTCTCTGTCTATAACTTAATAAAGCTGCTTTGCGCAGTAGTCTCATTTCTGGGATTCCTTAAATTAGTTATTTGTTCAATTTATAAATATTTGCATGTCAACCTCCTGCAAGAGTAGGTAAGTACAAATATGAAACTTATTTCACACACAGTTCCTGCTGTGAAGAGACTTCTATTTGAAATTTAACTCTTTTCCACCTGAACCCAACCCCAAGTTAAATCTTACAGCTGTGCTACGCTGGTGGCCAGTTCTGCCGGCTGTAGCAGGACCAAGTGCTGCCAAGCGTCACAGCCAGGAGTGCCCGTGCAGCCTGGCAGGAAAGAGTAAGGACGAGGTACTCTTAGCTGATGTCAGGACTGGAATCAGAAGGCCATTACCACACTGCCCAAACCACCCTGCAAAGGGTTTCTAGTTCACTGGAACTACTAGTAGGAGATTAGTCCTGTGATAATTGTGACTGAACATAGAGATTAAAAACCTCAGGACAGCAACATTATTTTAGCTTAAATAGCCACACACAATGCACATTGGATGTTAGAATCTATGTATATAGTTGCAAGGGCGACCCCCTTCCCTCTTTCCTGTTCCTACATGTGCCCCTGAGAGCACGGTGACTCTAACCATCCCTTTTCCTGTCCCAGAGATGCCCACTCACAGCCCTCACAGCAGATGTCCATGTGAGTGACTGTGCTGGAGGAGAGGCCGTGGGCTGGGCCACCACATGGAGAAAGTTCAACCCAACACCATTTCCAGGTTCTGTCTGATCAGCTAGTACTGGGTGTACAGGGATGAAAAGGTGTGGAAACTACTTTCCCTGGAGGGCCACTGCTGGATGACGGGCCCTCCCACAGGGGTCCCAACTAGAAACTTGGGCACACCAGAGGCCCAGGCTGGAGCCCAGGGCTGTGGGGAAGGGTGAAAAAGGAAAACCCTACATTTCCACACCTTCCACAGATAGGTTAAAGGACCAGGAGGAAAAAAAAAAGGAAATTGTATCTCATTTTCTTGCGTGTCCTATAATCTGCAATTAGAAAAACTTGAATCAATTAGAACACCAGAATTAGACTGGTTTTATAAAATATGTTTTACCTAAGAATGAGGCCTCTCCGGGCCTTTGGACACAGTACATGACTGACATAACATTATTACTGGAGAGCGCCTGGCAGCTGTTTTACAAGAAATAAATATTTACTATTGAAACCACAACGGCTTCCTGCTGCCATTGAATCCTGGTGAAGAAGCCCCTTTGGGTCAGCTGAGCATTTTGGGTTAGGATCTGCAAAATGTACTCAGAGCTCAGATTTGGTGGCAGGGCTGGAGGGCAAGTCGCAAAGGCACAAAAGGGCTGGAGAGAGCATGAGAAGCAGGAAGGGGGTGACACAGCCAGGGAAACAGTCATGGCCAGGTGGCAAGATCCTTCAATCAGGACGTCCCTGAGTCAAAACTGAGGTCCTCCGTGCTGCTGTGATGTGAACCTGACACCACTTCCATCTCCTGCAAATCTTCACCTGAGTTAGCCTTTTTGAGCAACATGATCATGAAAATATGTGTTCTGGGGGATTCACAGGAATTTCAGGGGGGTCACTGGGCCTTTAGTAGGGTGTTGGAAGTACCCTGAGCAGTCCTATCTGAGGCGTGAGGCAGACCCCAGCAGATGCCTGGGTTACAACACTATTAGCATCAGGGAGTTAATATACTTATAAACACGTCCTTCCCTACACCACTGCCTTGAAATTCACATATTTAAAATAAGGAGATGGAGACAGAGATGAAAATCATGTATAAATAGTTGAATCTCAGCTTTAAAGTACAAAACCTCAGTGAGTGTCATGCACACAGCTTTCTGCACGAATGTTTTCTCGTATGAATTCTGACGATGGCCGTCAGATGCAGAGGGATCTCCCAGCGAGTGCACAAAGGATGAACAAGAGCATCCCCAGTGTGCCGCCGGGAGCACTGGGAAGCGAGGTGGGCTCAATAATACATGTTCTTATCCCACCAGCCTGTAGAGGTAGGAAAAAGTACTTAGAAATGGAGAGTCCATCGAAGTAGGTAAAGAGCCTCAAAAATCACACTGCTACTCACTTCCAGGGTAGAGCCTGATGAAGAGTTTCCGCATCTCGTCATACACCCAGATCAGGATGGCGTGTGGGACGGCCACAAACCAGTACTGAGCCCTGGAAGCAGAAGGGAGGGAGGTGAATCCTGGCTCATCCAAAGGGACAGCCCAACCTGGTTAACGGGCAGGGGGCTTCCTGTCCATTTTCCCTGCTTCTCTGGAAAGACAACAAATCCACTGGGTCCCACAACATAAAACTGGAAAGCTCCTCATTTGTCCTGGACTGTGACTGTGAGAAGCAACATCTGCCCTTGAAGCAACCTGTTGGAGGAGGGTGGAGATGGGCTGGCAAGGTCTGGGAGATCCATTTCCTCTTCTAGGACACTGTTGGGTCAAAGCCTCAGGCTCACAGAGTGTGGAATCAGTGTGATCTCTCTTGAAAGACTTTGGGGGAAGAACCCCTGGGAGTCCCAGGTTTACTTAGGCTGCGACAGCTCAGAACCTGGCTGGCTCTGTCCTCGATGCTGCTGCAGGTGAACCCACCTGAGCATGGCGAAACTCAAGGCCGTGACGCTGCCAAGGCCATAGGAGAGGATCAGCCCAATGATGATCTGTGAGGCGATCCCCACCCAGATGACTTTATTTCTGCAAGACACACAAAAACAAACAGATTCTGACCTCGCCACAGGTGGAGTCAAGGCCTCATGCGTTACAGGCAAGGCCAGAGCTGGGTCCCATGAGTCACCTCCGAGGGTCACCCTGGCAGGGCACGGCCAGGGCTGAGCCTCGAGGCAGACACAGGCAGTACCTGAAGAGCCCCTGCTGGAAGATGGAATTCCTGCGGGTCTTCCTGATGATCAGATCTGCTATTTGCTGGACAAGGATGCCAATAAAGAAAGCCGTGTAGCCTGTCCATTCTAGGTGTTTCCTCTGGTACCTCGTCTGTTAATGGGCAGAGAAGGGAAGAGACCATGAGGCCCGGGGGAAAACTTCCAGGAGGTTTCAGCACAGTTCTATGCGGATTCACTGTCTCCCCACCGCACCCAGATTGAGAGCAGACCACCTGCTTGTGTTTGGAAAGAAATGTTTTTTCCTTGCACCAGGGGCATAGGGAAAGATGTTAATTTATTTGGCTCAAGTGTGGGCATGGTTGGGCTGGTCACTCTTCCATGCCAATGGCCAAGCTAATGTAAAAAAGTGAGCTCTTGCGGTACAGCTGGAGAGATGAGGCTGTGTCCCTTGTCCCGGCAAAAGCCAAACCAGTGTCACAAAGGCTCCCCGAGCCCTATGAACTGAGAGGTGTTCACCGTCTCTCTCTCACCAAGGCCATTCAGGGACATGGAGGTTCTGGGCGAGTCCTGGGAGGGCAGCGGGAGAACCAGGCGGAAGCTGGCAGCAGGGCCCTGTCACTCACCCACTCTTGCCCGTAGCTATCTTCCAAGTCGTTCGCATCATCCTTTTCCCACTCTACCCGCAGGTTAATGAGAGAGCTGGGCAGAAAGCCCTGCTGTGCGTAGACGGTGAAATACACGAGGAAAGCTCCCAGGGCTTGCATGAGGCCTGAAAGGGCAGGAGAGACGTGGCCGCAGCTTCTCTAAGGGCTGCAGAGAACTGCCTGGTCCTGTGTCCTCCCAGACCCTCTCCCAGCCCAAGCCCAGCCCAAAAGAAAACCACATTTCCTGACTGTGCCTGCAACTCCAGTGAATTCTCGGGTGGGCCCTGCCGTGGCAGGTAAGCTGTGCCCTTGCGTACCAATGTGCAGGTAAGAGTACACGGCAAGTGGCATGTTCACCAGTCTGTCCCTCTTCTTGTGGCGGGGCTTTCTGTTCATGATGTCACTCTCGGCTTTCTCGTACGCCAAGGCAACAGAGGGGATCTGGAAGGGGACAGGCTGGTGAGGCTCACCCAAGAATGCTGTGCTCTACCCACCGAAGGACGTGGGTTGGGGTGGGCGGGGCGCCTGCTGGATGGTGCTGGGGGGACGTGGAACTGGTCCATCCAGGCTGCAGGCTATAGGGGTGCACTGTCTGCATGGAATTTAGGAACAGCAACTTTAAAAGTTGATCTTTTCATTATCAGCATGTGACGGCAGTTCCAAACAATGTTGGTTATAAGACACTTCCCCGTCTTCCCCCAGGAGGATTTCTTGTGCCTCCCTGTCCCCTTAGGGGTGCCACGGATCCCAAAGCAACATGGTAGAACAGCGGTTCTCTCCCAGGTCCCACCTGGGGGGCTGTGACAAGACAGATGGCTGTGCCCCACCTCCAGACTTCCTGATGCTGGAGGCCTGGGCAGGGGCCAGAGAATTTGCATTTCTTTCTTTATTTTTCTTTTTTTAAAGACAATGATTATACAACCTATTTCCATGATTCCTGGTCTGGAAATCTGGGATAACATTTTTTATTTAGTTAGTTTCATTTAATTAAAAATTTTTTTGCTTAGAGACAAGGTCTCTCTATGTTGCCCAGGCTGGATTCAAAATCCTGTGATCCTCCCACCTCAGCCTGCAGAGTAGCTGGGACTACAGCCCCACAGAGCCCAGAATTTGCATTTGCAACAAGTTCCCAGGTGATGCCTGGACCATACTTGGAGAACCACTGCTGTAGAGTAAAATGAGCAAATGTTAAGGGCTTTGAAAATGATCTATCGACTATGGGGACCTCAATTCCCCTCAAAGGTAGAGACAGCTCAATTTCCCTGCAATATGGAGATTAGCTGGGTGCACTATAAAACTAGAGGGGGGAAGGAGGAAGCCTGCTCTCTGTGACATTATTGTAGACCAAAGCTTTATGAAGTAGTAGCCACAACTTCTTACTGTGTTCAGGAGAGGGGCTTCCAGATCAGATACTGTTACTTCACAAGGGGCGGCTGTGGGATTATCACTTTAGCCACTGGGCCCCCAGTGGCACAGGGACTATTTGGGTGATAGCTTCATCTTCCTCAAAGAAATAGGAGGCATGTGGGCTGAAACTGACCCATGGCATATTTTCTTCTTTTTTGGAGGGTGAAGACTCATGTCTTGAAAAGCTGTCTGTGGAGTGAAGTTGGTTTAATTTCCAAGTATTTGACACATGTCTGTAGTCCCATGCTTTGAGGTGTGGTCTGTTGACCAGTAGAACTGGCACCACCTGGGAGCATATTGGAACCGCAGAGCTACAGGCCCCATCATGTTGAAGTCTGAGAAGCACTGACTTAGTCCATCTCCTGGCCCTTGAGAGACACGACCCTGAACTTGACACGCCCTGGGGTTGTCAGACCTGCTCCCTGAGTGCCACTTACTATATCTGTGCCCAGGTCGATGAACAGGATGGTGATGGTGCCAATGGGCAGGGGAAGCCCGACGATGATGTAGATTAGAAAGGGGCAGAGCTCGGCGATGTTCTTGGTCAGGGTGTACGCGATAGTCTTCTTCAGGTTGTCAAAGATCAGGCGGCCTAGGCAAACACATTTCTCCTTACAGGACTTGCTGCTAGTCTCCCAGGTACCCAGGCCTTGGGAAGACCCCCAGAGCCCACTCACCTTCCTCCACCCCCGTGACTATGGATGCGAAGTTGTCATCCAGCAAGACCATGTCGGCAGCGTTTTTGGCTGCATCAGAACCCGCAATCCCCATGGCAATGCCAATGTCTGCCTTCTTCAGAGCCGGAGAGTCGTTAACCCCATCCCCTGTCACCGCGACGACTGCATCCTGTGGGGACCCAGGGAGAAGATGGGAGTGAGCGGGCCCCAGGGGTCATGGGTCGGGCAAGAGCAACGGGGCCGCCCCCCACTCTCCAAATGAAGGGCCCGTTTCAGGGAAAAGATACGGACGGGACATCTCAGAAGCAAGAACAAGGAGCTGTGAACAAGATGTGCTGAAGTGAGAAAAACCCAGTGTGTGTAGCAAGCAGACAGAGGTCTTTTATATCTTATGTCTTCAAGTTTTTTATCTTTACATTTAAAAATCTTTCTCTACTCACACCTGCCACAGTGGCAAGTGCTTCACTGTCAGAAGCCCCGGCTCCTGTCATAAGCTGCAAGAGCTGGGGAAGCCCTCGGGGAGTGTGCGGCCACAGGAGGGTCTCAGAGGAGGGAGTCAGCGCACCTGAAAGTGGAGGGGTCAGGTGATGGGGACGGGCACAGAACTCTCCCTTGACAGGTTTGAGGGTGCCACAGCCTGACCTGAGGCCCAGACCTCTGCTCTGCACCTCCCTGCGGTTAGTGCCAGGCCGGCCAGTCTTCTGAGCACTGCCACCACCTACCTGCCTCTGGCAGCCCTCCACAATGATCAGCTTCTGCTGTGGGGACGTCCGGGCAAAGACGATTTCCGGGTAGTTCGTTAAGAGCTCATCCAGCTGCTCCGGGCTCATGTCCTTCAGCTCCTGGCCGGTCACCACGGCGGCTTTGGCATCTCTAGGGAGGCCCAAAAGAAACCCGGTGAGGCCCGAGGCCAGACCTTGGGGTGAGACACTGTTCCGGGCAGGACGTGGGCTGGAGCCACTGTCACTTTGCCTGGATCCCAACGTCCTTGACACCTACCCACCCTAGTGAGATAACAGTGGTTGTGAGTACTGGGGACACTTTGGTCTCCATTTCAGGATAGGAAACCACGGTGAAAGAGGAAAAAAAAGACCATTTCCTGGTGTCATATAACAATAGGAATAAAAAGCCAAGTGGCTGTTCCTTGCTGGAACGGCTGAGAAGTGGTACTTCCCGGAGCAATGCTTTCCTTCACAGGTAGAAGGAGGGGTAAAACACTGCCTGCTCGTGTGTTTGGGTCCTAGAATTCCCTCATGCTGAAGCACAGAGGTTACAATTCTTTGCTGTTGTTTAGTCCAGATGTGCAGAGTGTCTACTACGTGCAATGTGCTACGTAGGCAGAAAAGTTCACTGAGGTCTGCGAGCAACACTGTTGTCTGCTGCGTGTAACACTGAGGTTCTAGGGCCGCCGACTGTGCAGAGCTGACTGCGCCACTCCCCGCTGCACCTCTTCAGGGCTCCCGTGTGCTCCCAGCAGACCCATTCCCTGACACGGCTAGGGGGCCCGGTGTGCCTGTGCCGTCAGGCTTCGCCTCCCCTGGGCTCCCCTGCCCGGCAGCCCTCTCAGTTCTGAGACCCCGCACACCCACCTGCCCTGAGGCCTCCACAGGTCTCACTCCCTTCCCAGGAAGGGGCATTTCTCAGCTCAGCTCCCCTTGGCTCATACTCCACATCTCAGCCTTCAGATCTCAGCTAAACACCACAGGTGGGAAACACAGCGTGCCCTATTCTCTACGTTTTGTAAATTTCTGGCTTTGTAGGTCTGTTTTTCCTCTTGGTGACAAATGTTGGAATTCTAGCACTTGACTCAAACTACAGGCCTTCCTAACTGCTGGTAAAAAATATCAAAGTACGAAAAGAAGGAAGGGTGTTTCCTTTCCCCTTACACCTGCCAAGATGCAATTTTTATGTGGTCATGAAATGAGACCTGATGAAGGGAATAAACAGAAACATGCACAGAAGCATCCACCTCCCTCAGTGGGGTGACTCGGATAAAAGTGTGTAAAATGCTCTTCCATGTGTGGCCGTCACCGAAGGGCAGCAGCCAAAATGAAGTTTGATCCCTTTGTGACTTCTGACCACAGAAGGAACTGTCAAAGGCATTTCAATGCGCCTTCCCACATTCACAGCAAGAGCACATCTTCCCTCTTTCCAAAGCGCTGAGACAGGTACAAGGCTCAGTCCACGCCCATCCAGAAGGATGATGAAGGTCAGAGCATGGACACTATAAAAGTCATCAAACTGGCAAAGCAGCCCAAGTTTCAGGAAGAAACAAGTCACCTACGTTGACCGGGTGCTGGAGGAGGAGGCTGAGGGGACAACTGTCCATGTGGACGTCCACACAGCAGGGGTTACCACTATGCTCAGACTGGACAAAGACCTAAAAGATCCTTGAACGGGAAACCAAATCTCACCACGTAGGAAAGGAAATGGGCAAATAGTAACATAAGGAAGAAATGACTCAGCACATGCAGGAATAAAGTAATCTTATAGAAAACTTTCTTTAAAAACTGCTAAAATGAAAAAAATGTATAATACAGTTATTTTTAATAATAAAATAAGCAAGCTCCAAATCTGTTTTTGTAGAGGATGTTATTTGTACCAAAGAGCATTAGAAGACTCAGAATTCAGAGATCATTGCTGTGCCCTGAGGCTGCAATCCTGGTTGGTTTTCTGATTTGTTAATTTGTTGCCTGATGATAATTTGCTACCTAACAGCTCTGTGTTCCTAAAAGGCCTACATACTGGAGTAAAGTGCAAGACGTTCACTGGTCTTTCCCCTTTCCCCCACATGCATGAAAGTATAACCCAGCCAGCGACACTTCCCTTCTCCCCAAGACTCTGGAGTCTTTGACTCATCAAATCCACCCACAGCCCAGGCCCCAGTCCTCCCACACCCAGCCCCTCGTCCCCGTGTGTGTCCCTTATCCTGCCCACTGCATAACTGGAGTTTTTCTGTCTCCTTGGCAGATGGGATGTTCCCCAAGGATGGGGACAGTATTGTTCTGTTTGCTACTATAGTTCCAGGTCTAGCACAGTGCCTGGTGTACAGCTGGCACTCAACAAACAATTGCTGAAATAATGAATAGATGAATAAATGGCCAGATGGATGGAATAAGGGATAAAGATGACTAAAAGAATTAGGAGAAATAAGGAAAAAAGCTTTCTCGAGGAAGCTTTCATTCTATATACTACCAAATGGAAAAGAAGACTATGTTTACATAGCTACACATTTTGAAGCCTGCTGAATAGATAAATATCCAAAATGCTCACTAGGGGGTGCATGAAACCCAAAAGGTTCTTACTATTCCTAATTCTTACTATTCCTAATTATATAACTAGACTAATGCCAAGTAATTTCACATAAACCATTCATTTTAGTTTTTCTTACTCCAAATTGGGCACATATGCTTTCAGATCTACTCTACTGGATTTTGAAATTTCAGACAAGGAATATTAAAGGGTCATTTTCATGATATCAGTACAGTGTCTGGCACATATTAGGTGCTCCATTAAATTTCGAGTGAACACATGGCTCTGTGAATTATACACCAAACCAGCCTGGCATTGCCCAAGAGGGTGCTTGGCCAATAGGTGATGTGTCCAAATAGTACAACTCTGTAGAGCCAGCAGGCCCATGGGTCAGAACTAGGGTTTCTGCTGGGCTGGTTCTGTACTTACTGTTTGTTAACTTGCTCCATGGCAATGTTGAGGCGATTGGCAATGTCTTCCACAGTCTCACTGTTGGCTGAGATGATCCCCACACTCTTGGCAATGGCTTTGGCTGTGATGGGATGATCACCGGTAACCATGATGACCTAGACCACAGAGCAGAAGGCCCATGGACACCGAGGAACTTGGCCAGCCAAAGTGGGGATGGTTCGTTATTGCCTACTCCACCAGGACCTGGGAGAATGTGGTTAGTGATTGCTGTGGTTGGCCCATGGGCAGTACTGGATCTAAGACACAACTGTCTTTCAAGGACACATTAACGTCATGGGGTCTGCCCTTGCTCCTAAGCTTCTTACGCTTCTTCCTCTGATATTAGAGGAAGTCCTTCCCCGTGGATATGATTTTATTTGTGAAAGGGCCGGTAGACGTCCACGTTGCTTCAACAGTCTTGATACTAACATGGTAATGGAATTCATATTTTAGTTTCAATATCATGAAGATAAATGGATTACGGAGGCTGAACCTCAAGATTTGTAATAAAGCCTTTTATTACCTATCATGGTCTAGGGCAAGATATGGCCACTTCCGGGCACTGGGAGATTCTTCTCGCCGTAGCTACTGTTGTGGTTTTTCCACACAGACACAATCATTTCGCTTTTACAGGATAGTTACTGAAGTCTTAGCACGGTAAGAGTAGAGATTTAAAAAAAGGAAGGATGATATTTACTTGAAGAGACCTAAATACTGACCATCTCCGGTGATCAGCATAATTAGAAAGGCATGTACCATAAGTGGAGAACCTCTTGAGTCAGGGACACAACTCCCACCTTGATTCCCGCACTCCGGCACTTGGTGACTGCGTCTGGCACTGTGGACCGAGGGGGATCAATCATTGACAAGAGCCCCACAAAACAGAGGTTGGAGGTGGGAAAGTTCATGGCGTCTATGTCAAATGAGTAGGTTTCTGGAAACTTGTCTGCTGGCAGGTAGAGGTGACAGAAACCTGGAATGGGGATGAATTCGGGAGTTAATGAAACCAGGATAAGAAATGACAAACAGAAAGGGGGGAACATGCTGATACTCTCAGCCCTCTACTATTTTACCAATGAATTAGAATGTACTAGAATTGTTTGGCTCCCTCAATTGTGTAATGCATGATTTTTTTTTAAGGAAAGACATATTCCATCTAAAAATAATTTACTGTGTGCTCTCTAGGTTCTATGCTATGTTCTGGAGGTATAAAGACCAGGAGCGCACAGCCTCTACTTCTGGAGATGTCCCAGCTCAGTGGGGACAGAGAGCTAAAGGGACACAGCATAGCAAAGGCTGAGCTACCCTCCAGCCACCTGGAGAGTCAGGAGAGTCTTCCCCAAGGAGGTTTGAGCTCAACCATGTGGGGGCACAGATGGTTTCCAGGACAGAGAGAAGATGGGGGTGGGAAGGCCATTTTTGGCAGAGAAAACAGCACGTGCTACTGCACAAAGTGGGGAAGGAACTTGGGGCATCAGAGGAGTGGTACGAGGTTCAGTCTTTAAGCAAGATAAGCGCAGGAGAAAGGCCGTTGGGACCAGGCAGAAGCATCCTTTCCTCGGAAGGCATCAGCCTCTCACAGGCCGAGGCAAAAGGAACTCCCGTGTCTGACAGGAATGTCAAGATCGCATGACCCTCATCAGCTTTTACAGCTAATTTGTTCTCAGCATGGCCCACTGCTTTGCAAATTTCAGTACAGCAGAATTCGCCAGGTCAAACACGAGGTTCCTAGAGAGACTCTGGTCAGATGGGGATCGATGTGGTGTTGGAAAGACTGCGTGGCGCTGAGGGTTATTTCAGGCGTGCTTAGAGCATCATCCCCTCATTCACGTACTTTATCTGCTTTACCGACCCAGCCTTTAGAAGCACACATTCCACAGACTCCATCTCTGTTGGCAAGTACTTTCATGGTGTTTAATGAGCCTCATCGGCCACCATGCACTTCTGTTTCCTTGAATTCATCACTCTGTGGTCCTGAACGGGCACCCTTCTGCCAACCCTGGTCCAGAGGACTGGACGCCCTGTCCCTGCGATGCTGCCACAGGTACCACCGTTAGGCTCCTCCCACTGTGGCTGCATTTCCAAGGTTCCTTCCCCTCTGATACCGCCTGTCTCTGTCACTGGCATCACTGTTTTCCTAGTCACTAAATGGGGAGCTTAATTTTTAAAACTTACGACTCTCCTCTAATCAGTGAGTGATCTTCCCAGTTCAGCCTCCATGAAGTCTCCTGCCCAGACCCCTCCTGCACATTCCTACTGCCCTAATCAGACGCCCGGCCCTTTCCCCTGAGCCAGGGCAGCCACCTCCCATGGAGACCCAGGGCTCCTCTCCCTGCTGCCACCAGGGACCATCCTCACCCAACCCTGCGGCTCTGGTCTGCTCACTCTCGCTGCAAAGCCCTGGGCGTTCTCCACCGACTGCAGCATGAAACCTCGATTCCTCACCCGCATGCTCACGACCTTCAGTCCATCCCTCCAGCCCTGTTTCCCGTGCCTGTGCCATCTCTTCTGACCGGGAACCCCTTTCCTCCCCTGTGCTCGGCGATGTTGTTCTTCCTGCCCTGGGTACTCTCCCCCACCTCCCTCCATGTGCCATCATTCAAGGCCCAGTAAAGACAGACTCCCTCCACAGTCTTCCCTGACTCTGCTTCCCTGGTCCCCACCCTGCTTGGCGCTATCACACATCCTCCTTTGCACGCTCCAGTGGGTGCCACAGCCACTCTGCTGGATCACAGGCGCCTCGAGACGCCTGCCTCAGCCTCCACACTCACCCAGCACGCGCTCGCCCAGCCCGCCCAGCTCCATGTAGGCCGTGTGGAAGGCCCTGGCGGTGCTCTTGTCCAGCGGCTGCTCCTGGCCATTGATCATGATGGTGCTGCACTTCTCTAAGATCCGCTCAGGGGCCCCCTTCATCACCATGAGGAAGCGCTTGTCGTTGGGGTCCTCCGTCTCGTGTATGGAGAGCTGGCAGGAATGAATTGGGCGTGTTACATGCGGGAAGGTGACAAACACTCCTTTCTCTCTACTTGTCCTTAAAACGTAAAGGTCGAGGAGGAACAAGGATATCCCCAGCATGCTCTATCCTTCTTATCTTGGTGGCCAAGTGATACACAGAGATCTGGACTTGGGCCCAGCCCAGGGAGGCACCCTGAGTCTTTCAAACAGAAACCGGCTGCTTTAGGGAGGCCGGATGTGGCCATCAGCCCATCCGTCAGCCTGTGAAAATTGTGCCTTGAACAAGATCTCCTGTGGTTTCTGGAAGAGTTGGGGGGCTGCACACCTCTAAATTGCTCCTCTCCACCACCCTGTGGGGAGCAACAGTGTCAGACCCAAGCTATTCTGAGCTCAGGCGGGCACTAGGTGGCGGCGGGGATTCCTGTGCCTCTTCATCTTGGTATCAACCTGGTCTTAATGCTGGATGTAAAGGAAACTGGCAGGGGTGTCAGGGAGGGGACACTCTAAAGCACAGCCTTTCAGGAGGACAGCCAGGCCCAAGCTGTTGCAATTTGAACATGAATGCCTTGACCTAGCAATTCTACCGCTAGTCCCATCCTAAGATAATCAGGAAAAATGTCAGAAGCAATCTATATATAAGAACAAAATGACTAACTCTTATACAGCCCTTATTATATGCCAGGCACTCTTCTAAACACTCAGGACTCCTCTCAGGACGCTGGAGTGTTTGGGAGAAAATAAGTTATGAACAGCAACCCTGCCACTTTGGGTCTAACAGTAGATTCCAAATCAGTAATTCTTGGACTTTTGGATATCAAAGATAAGTGCCAAGACCCAACAGGATAGGGGAAATAGGGTTGGCAGCCTCTTCTTCTTCTGCTCCTTCTTTTTTAATGGCCAAGTAAAAATATTAAGAACCAACCAACCACAAGCACAATGAAATGAAACAAAACCCTCCCATCTGTCATCACCATCATTTTCTAAAAGGTGAGGCTTTTCACATGTAAAAAGGAAGCATAAATAATAAGCATTTTTATGGTGTGTACCACGTGCCAGGCACTGTTCTAAGTGCTATATACATTCACTCATTTAATCCTGAAAACAACCCTAAGGCCACAGGCACTATTAACATCACCACCTTTTACAAAGGAGGAGACTGAGGCATGGAGGTTCGGTGACTTGCTCAAGGTCACACACTGACAGGCGGCCGAGCTGGGATTTGAACCGGGCGAGTAGGCTCCACAGTGTCCCTGCCGTTGATCATGGAGGATCTTTGAAATTAAATGCATTCATCTGTATATAAAACTTTACAAAACGTTGTCCTAATTTTCCAATTTGCCATAAGCCATTTTAAACATTTCCATAGAGCAGTCTGTTCGGGGCATTGCTAGTGTAAGACCACTAAGACCTGGACTCTCTGCTTCCTTTCCTACAGTTGAACGATATGCCAGAGACCTTCCAAGGCCATGACACCCAAAGCCCTGTTGAGGGCCCAGAGTGGCTCACCTGTGCATACCAAATGGCCCTAACCGCATCCAGAGAGCATCTCTGACCTCTCCCGTGGAGCTCGCACAGGCCCTCTCCCCTCCCCAGGCCCGCTCTGTGTGCCCACTCCCTGCCCAGCCTGCACGTGGGGCCTTGAGGAACCTGCTCTTCGCTCCTCATGACGGGGTGCCCGTACTGCGGGGACCGTGCCCCAGCAGGGCCTTGAGTCTCCTTCCTGATCAGACCAGCCCACCTGGTCTGCACGGTGCACTCACGCTCTCTGCCTCCACGTCCTCGTCCTCTACCTACCGCAGAGCCGTCGTGACAATGAAGGATTTTACACACGTGGAAATTGGCGCCGAATAGCCACTAGTACTACTGGCGTTTTAGGATTGTTACCCATTCCATTGTCACTTAGGTTTTGAATAAGAGATCTCAGTTCCTGGCTTTAGTATTTTACATGATACATTTTTGTTAGTTGTCTATTTAGCTGACTGATTCCTTATGGGTGCATTATCCACAAGGAAGACATTTGCAACACAAAGAGTTCTTCTCCAGCCCTCGGTTCCACCCCGACAAAGATGAGTGGATAATCACCAGAAATCTCTCTCTCTTCACGCACATGCACATGCACATGGTTGTCCTATTTATATGCTCCATCCACAGTGATGTGAAGCCCAAGTCATGATCCCTGTTTTCAGCTTGGGATTCTGGGATTCTACAGGAAATGCTACCTGCAGCAGTACCTGGAGTATAAACTGTCAATCATGGCAACCGAGGAGGATGGAGTCGGTTGACAGTGCCCACGCTGTGATAAGGGGACACAACTAGGCAAGGACAGCCACCACACATGTATGTGTGGGTGGAAAGGACATCCCTACCACAGCATGTGGGCGGAACTGGAAAGCCACGACTGACCGTCTGAGAGACCGTCCACTGGTCTTCACAAAGGGCAGGGCTCACCCCATGGCCTGCACTACGCTGTTTTGCCCCTGTGTTGTGCTAGAACAGTCATGGACTTTGGAGTTGTACTTGTGAAAACTGGTTGTGCCACTTGGATGCTGTGTGACTCTGGTCTCAACACTTTCTAAGGGCCTGTTTCCTCATCTGTGCACTGGGGTGAGTTAGTCCGACCTCATGGGCTTGTTGTGGGCATTACGTGAGATGATGCAGGTGGGGTGCCTGACCTGTTTCAGGGGTGCAGTGAAGGTCAGTGCTCATGCCACGTGCGCCTCTCCTTCATCCTCTAGGATGTGGCTGCTGCTCCGCACTGTGCAGGAGGTACCTGGTGCTGTGATGGTGGGGGTGTGTGCGTGTGTGTATGTGACACGGGAGGATCATTCCTAGCAGTAGCCGGGCCCTGGAGAGATCTTTGCCTCTCTTAATTCCTCCACCCCACATCTGGCAAAGGCAGGGGCCAGCAGGGGACGCCTGAGCGGGGCTGACTCGACGCCCAGGCCTGGGTCCCCAGGGACTGTTGTGAAGTCAGCTATCATTCAAAAGATGGGTTGACCAAGGGACACCTGCGGGTAGAAAAGTCATTCTAGTGACAACAAAGATTGCCAGTTGTCAGGAAAAACTCACCTGAAATTTGTTAGTAGAGTTAAAAGGGATTTCAGCTACTTTGCGGTTTCTTTTTCTAATTTCCATCACATCACCCAAAATGACCTCTGAGAATTTCAAAAGAGCAGTTTCTGAGGCATCTCCAACCACGACTTTCTGGGAATCGAAGGAGATAAACAGATACTTGCAGAACATAGTTTAGTGAACCCACACACCTTCACCACATGAACCAACCTGTCTCCTGACTGAGCTCAGCATCTAGCTGGAGAGACAAGCCTGTCACTTGACATTGAGGGACTGATGCTGGACAAAGGTAAGAATGTAAACAATGTTGCCACCTGCTGGTATTAGGGAAGTTCAGAGAATTTGGAGCTCTGTGAGAACCAGAGGTTTCCGTGGAAAAAACGCAGGGACGAAGTAGGTCGGGACAGATGGGTGGGTTACCATACACAGGAGCAGAAGAAGAAAGCCTTCTAGAAACCAGAATGCAGGAGCACAGGTGGCAACTGGAGGCTCCTTTGTGCGTGTTCAAAGCACAGGAGGACATGGGGGTGTGGGAAGATATGGAGAGCCCTGACAGGTAGGCTGAGGTCTAGACTCAAGAGCAGAAAATAGGGTAGCACAGGGAGTTTTTGAGCAAAGTTAGGTAGACATAAAAGCAGTATTTAAGGAAAATTAATGGCATTCCAGAAAGACTCTTGGAGGGATAAAGTGGAATTGGGGAGGCCAGTTAAGAAGTTGGTACACCTATTTAGATGCAAGGTATTGGGGATAATAGAAATATAAAATTATGTATATTTTGAAGGAAGAATGGTAGAACACGGTGACTCACTAGGTAGAAGGAAAGGAGAACATCAAAGACGACTTCCAAAAGTTTTGGCCCCATGACAAGCAGAATAGTTATGTCATAGAAAAACAGAAAGTTGGGGACAAGAGACTGATTCGAAGCCAGCCTGGGTAGAGGAGGAAGGTGACAAGGATAACGTGCTGGGAGGCTAACACGGTGGAACTTCCAGGTGGCACACAGCCAGCTGGACATGCGGGCTGGAGCCTGGGTGAGAAATCAGGACTGGACAGAAAGACCAGAAAGACACCAGTGGAGAAGTGATTGACCAAGAAGAGGATGATGAGCTGTCTGACAGAGAAAGAAAAGCAAACAAACAAAAAACATAAGGAAGGAAAGAGCCAGGGAAGGAAACAGCAGGCAAACAGACAAGGCACGAGAACATGGATCAGCGACCCGGCAAGGCAGAAGAGAGAGAGAGAAAGGGGGAGGGGGTTTACTGCACATTCCAGCGTTCCGGGACCCCTTAGAGCTCCGTCTGCTGCCATACGCGAGTCAAGGGGAAGATGTGCTAAGATCAGTGCCTTTATTTCTGTCAAGTTATGTTTCAAACTTCCGTGAATGGCATGTATGTAATCAGGAAACTATGATTACATCCACTTAGCTGGCAAAGAAGTCAGGAAAGTAACTTGAAAGCACATTCATTTCCCGGAATGAGACAGAATTTTCAAAAGGACCTAAAGCAATATTCTGAGATCATATAAGCATCTTTGCGACTTCTCAAAGCTAGTTAGAATGACGAGAACTTTCTGCATGTCTCTTATTAGCACTGTACACACTTTACTCAGCTGGAGAGAGTAAAGACAGTGCCCTGTCAGAACGGAGCAAGTGACTTCAAATTGGCTGTGATTTAAGATCAAGCACCACTCACCAGGGAAGCATTACCTTCATGATGGGGACACTTTCCTGTCCTGGCTTGAACTCGGCTCGGTTACACAATGTTATTATCTTGGATAAGGAGGCCCAAGTTCTAGAGCTTTGGTCAAAGACTTGGTCTGGAAGAGAGAGAGAGGACAGGGGCTGCTGCAGGGCGGGGCCCGCCATCCACGAGTCACTGTCCGACAGATCTCTGAGCCTGCAGACCTGCCACACGCTCAGCTCAGCCCCAGGCGGCAGTGCACGGCCTTGGACCAGACTGAGCGAGCGCTCCAAGAGACTCACTTGAATGGTCTTCACTAGTGTCTGCCACGAAGATCTGATTGTCAAACCACAGGTGGGCCACGGTCATCCTGTTCTGGGTCAGAGTCCCGGTCTTGTCTGAGCAGATGATGGAGGTGGACCCGAGGGTCTCCACGGCCTCCAGGTTCTTCACCAGGCAGTTCTTCTTGGCCATCCGTTTGGCAGTCAGGGACAGCGTCACCTGACAGGAGAGAGAGGGAGAGGGACGGTTTTGGGGGAAGACCCTCATTTTGAATGCAGGCTCCATAACACAGAAATAGCGAAGGTTAGCTGTGGCTGAGTTCAGAGGGGAACTTAACTAGTTTTAGGAGGGAGGTCTAGCTGCTGAGGCGGCAAAGCTGACCTAGTGGCTTATAAGCCCCTAATAGCCCTCTATGCCACAATCCTTTTTTAAAAATTAAATATGAGACACTTTTCTGGTCCCTTCATTCCATGAAGAAAACGATCCTGAGGGATCCACAGGCAGCAAAGCCAGGCCACATTGCTGCAGCTGGTGCTCATGCAGAGTCGGAAGGGAGTGTGAGCTGCAGGCACCTGTCTTTCCTATGCGTGAAGGCACAAGAGAGGCCTGGGCCAGGCCATGCCAAAGAGGTTGTCTCAAAGGATGCACCTGTTGCTCTGGGGAACCAAGAAAAATATATATTTCATTTAATTGCTCTATATTTTAAAGATTCTATTAAACCCCCAGACCACAAAGGCTTCTTTTGGCTCTAGTTTCTTCAAATTACTATCTCCTGGAGTCAGAAGACACCTGGAATTCAAAAACTTCTTCTCTTGTCTTTGGTCAGGACGCTACCAGACAACGGTCAGATAGTTACAAACCTGGAAATAGGAATCTTCTCCTCCTCCTGCCCCGGGGGTGTCCCCAGCAGAGATGGGGGAGGAGGGGCCTCTTATCTAAGGACTGACCTAGATGGGCCCTCGCAAAGAGACAGGCAGCGCCCAATCTGGGGGCAGGGAAGGAAAGGGCTGGATTTCTCTGCAGGGAAAAATGGGAGGAATTTTTTTTTTTTGTCTGAGGGAGTGAAGCAAAGTGAGGCAGAAAAATGTAAGCATGTGCCTAAATTCCTAAGCTGTAGAAATTGCCAGAGATATGTGGGGAAGGCATGAGGCTTCTAGAAAATCTATAAGTGGTAGAGTCTGTCTTATCTAGATCTTAATAGGGCAAAGTAACACGTGTGACTTGCAGACAGATCTGAAAACACAACATTTTCAAGGACAATGCATTCAAACATTAAACATATCACAATTCCTTTTGTCCCTCTCAGAGAGGGTCTATTCAGAATGTTCCATGGCTGCCCCTGGCCGGGAGGGCGAGTCGCCGCAGGTGGGGAGACTGGCCGTGCGCATGTGGGAGCCTCCCCGCAGTGCAGCTACATGGGTCGGGCACAGGCTGCCCAATAGCAGGGACTCACAGTGACAGTGGCCAACAGGCCCTCCGGCACATTGGCCACGATGATGCTAATGAGAAAGATGATAGCATCCAGGACGTGGTACTTCAGGGACACTGCGATGATGAAGAAAAGGATGCCGATGGAGACGGCCACTCCTGCCACAATGTGAACAAAGTGCTCGATCTCAATGGCAATAGGTGTCTTCTCATTTCCAACTCCTGACGCCAAGGAGGCAATATGACCAATGATGGTGCGGTCACCCGTGCTGATGACCATGCCAGTGGCGGTGCCTACAGGAGAAGCAGACCTTTTATTCCAGGAGTCCTCAGCTATGAGGGGATCACAGCCCACTCACAGCCCTCCTGGGGCTTGCGGGCTCAATTAGCATATGACACCACAAAGGCCAAGCATCCGTCCTCTAGCCCTTCAACTCCAATGCTTCCTCTGGGACAAGCTTTGTGGCAAGGCGTGCAAAGAGACAAAGACACGAGGTCCGGGGAGGGAGAAGGCTTGTGGGTGGGTGTGTGGCCTGGGAGACAGGGGGCCTTACCTTCCAGACAGGTGGTGGAGTAGAAGCAGATGTTCTTTGTTTCCAGGGGGTTTTCATGGGTGAACTCAGAGCAGCGGGACTGGGGCTCAGATTCCCCCGTGAGACACGAATTATCTACCTAGAAGAAATTTTGAGAACATATTTCAAAATTAGGCATCTTGTTTTCTGCTTCTTATACACAGGCCGGGAAAGACAGCAGATCTCCGGCAAGTTCCCAGCATGGTCCTCAGGGTGGGTGCCCGATGCTTACCCTGCATCCCTGAGAAGACAGCACCCTGATGTCCGCAGGGATCTGGTCTCCTCCTTTAACCTCCACGATGTCCCCCACCACAAGCTGCTCTGCAGGGATTACCTTCTTCTCAGAATCTCGGATGACAAGGGCTTGCTGCAAAAGTGAACCATGACAGACGACTCAGACCATGAAGGATGCCGCCTCCTCCCCTGCCTGTGCTACACCCAGCCCCAGGAACCAGGCAGTGGAACTGTGGCTGTCAGAATGGCAAAAATGAAACTGAAGACTGCTTCACCCCAGGCCTGAAGCCTCTAAAACTATTTTGTCTTGAGCTCACAGAGATGTGCCTGGAACCAGAAAAGGCTGCTGTAGTGCTGATCTGGCAAAGTGAGAGCCCCGGCCTCACGGGAAGGAAGACAATGAAGGGCAAGCAATGCTGGCTGGGTGTCTGGGAAGAATTCTGAAGGTGGAGCCGCAGGGTTTAACACTCTTGCGAAGGTCAAGGATACCTTAACAAGGCCATCTCAAGCTGCGTGGCTCTGCAGGAGTGTCTTCTCCACCCAGAACCTGTCCCTCCAGCACGCAGCTCTTGGGCCAGGGACAGTGGGGTTGTGCTGTCGTGGTCACGTGACAGGGGTTCCTAGGGCACAGGGGAGCACTGGGTCCCCCGCTGAGAGCATTTTGGGGCAACATACCCTGGGATCAGGAATGGCAGCAAAAATGGTCACAGACCAACAATCACAGATGAGTCTCCTCAGCTGCCAGGGAACCAACTCCCTGAATTCTACAGGTGCCTCCCGGAGTCACCCGAATGACTGTCCCCAAACAATGAGAGCAGGCACAGAAGATGTTGTACAGTGGCTGGCATTTTCCTGGATCAAGCCTCATGCGATCATTTCAAAACTCCGTGAGGAATGTGGGTTCAGAGAGTGGAGGTGGTCTGCCCGCGCCACCTCAGACAGCGAAGGGTGGGCCAGGGCTGACCAGTCTCCAAAGCCCCCAGCCCCACCGTCCCCTCAGCCGAGACTTCCCCACCCCTGGACTCACCTGCGGGATCATCTTACTGAAGCTGGACATGATGTTCGTGCTTTTTGCCTCTTGGTAATAAGCAAAGACCCCCGTTAAAATGACAACCAGGATAAGTACAGAGCCCAAGTACACCTGGGTGGGGAGCAGGAGAATGGGTCAGAGAAACAGATATGAGGAATGAGCTGGGGCCTGGGGCTAGAGCTTTCCTCGGGGGATGGGACACTGGCCATTCTGTCCTGGTGTAATTGACATGCCACAGAATTCACCCCTGTTAACTGCACAACTCACTGATTTGTAGGAGGTTTACAGAGTGTGCAACCACCCCCACTGTCCAGCCCTGGGACACTCCCACCATGTCAATAGATCCCTCGTGCCCCTCTGGGATCTCTGCCTGCTCCTGTCCAGCTCCGGTACTAGCCATCTGCTTCCTGCCTCCGTGGATGTCCCTGCTCTGCACATTTCACATCAATCCGAATCACATGCCCCATGGCCTGGTGCCTCTGGCTTCTTTCTCTCTGCTTCCTGTCACCCCATTCAGTTTTGTGGTTTGGTACCCAGGTCTCAGCAGGCACAGACGCTCCATGTTAAAGGGAGAGGTTAGCTTTGAGGAGACAGAGCCCAAAAACACTTCACACAGAGGTAGATTTTTTTCCCCTTAGGAACCGAAGGTCTTTTGTCTCTCTCTCTTTTTGCAAATACATGCTAACACTGCCTCTGAGACATCATCAGAAAGTCATATATCACTTCTGTTTTACAGCTAGGAAAACTGCTGTTTTTCCCACACCCTGCTTCCAGCCCCGTGCTGTACCCACAAGACCTGACTCCACCTCCCTGGCCTCCCCTGTTACTAACTGAGCAAATCAGGAGGGGACGCTGGGGCCTTACGTTGTCTAGGGATGAGGAGGTATTGTTGGAGTAGAGAATCCCATACGCGATGTAGCACAGGCAGGCTCCTATCCACAGGAGGATGGAGAAGCCCCCCACCATCTGCTTGAGGAACTTGACAATCTCCGGCATCTGCTTGGGAGGGGTGAGGGCGTTGGGCCCATCCCGAGCCAGCAGCTCGGCAGCTCTGGGGCTGGAGAGGCCCTGAGAAAGCCAAGCAAAACAAACACACACACACACAAACAAGTAGGAATTAGACAAATTTCCTCCCTCAGGGGTTGGGCTTCATAGTTTTGTAGCTTGTGGTTAGGGGTTAATGTGCTCACAGAAGGCCCTGGGAAAAGTGGGCAATAACCCACCTTTTTGAAAGAATATTTAATGGTTAATATCAGCCAGGCAGTGTGCTCCATAATTTACTCATTTATTATTCAAAATAAACCTCTGGGGAAGGAACCGCTATTATCCCCATTCACATATGTGGAGTTTGAGGCATAAAGAGGTTACGTGACCTGCCCGAGATGCTGGCCTAGGAAATGGTAGCACCGGGGTTCAAGAGGTGACCGGCCCCGGAGCCAGTGCACTGTCCTCTGAGAAGGAATTTTAGTTTCTTAGAGATTTACCCAGTGATAGGAGTAATTTTGCTGAGGAGGATTTGAAATAGAGAAGCTAGTCACCAGGGTTAAGGACAACACAGTGACCCTCCAGGAAAATGACCTATTCTGGAACCTCTATATAGTGAGTGCATGGGCTTATTTTTATCCTTAAGTCTGGTACTTTTCTACATATCCACCCTAAATTCTTGTTCATCTTAGCACGTATAAATGCTACCCACACTCTGAGACACTCCTGAGCAGCCCCTTCCCTGGTGAGCCTGCATCCGGCTCAGCAGGGAGGCACTACCCCCCCACCCCCCCCACCCCCCCCACCCCCCGCCTTTGGAATCCTGCACTTTCACAGGGAATTTTTCCCCACAAACTATCTTCTATGGAGAACATCTTGCTCGGGTCCCTCAGGGCAAAATCCACTGTTCTCTCAGCATATTGTTTCAGTTCTCATTGGCCATCCAGGCAGGATAGGGTGGTACCACGACACATCCCTGAACACCTGCCACTCCTACCCAGCGGCCTCCTCCTCAGGGCCAGGGGTCACCTGTCCTTCTTTGTGCCTCTCACTGCCAGACTAGTGTGAACCACACGGTAGGTATTTCTGTTGACTTGAACAGATGTGCATCCAGTACCCAGATGCAGATGACTGCAGTCTCCAAGGTGCTACTGTCGGCCACTCATCCTAAAGGTGCCCTCTACTTTTCCACACACCCGAGCACACGGCCTTCCGCCCTGCATAGCCAGGGGGCTTGTCTCCCTACCCCCAGTTCCCCGATGACTCACCATAATGATGTCTGTACCATATTTCCTTTCCAATTCCCTATTGCTGAGTTTGTGGTCATCCTGAAGTTCGTGAAAGGAAGAACAGAGTGAATTAGATAATTCCAAAAGACTCAAACCCCAAGCTTTGGCCAGCCCATGAAAGCTGGGAGTAGTAGCCCTGAGGATGGGGGTGGGGGCCAGGAGGTGTGGGGAAGGAGAGAAAGAGCCCCTTGTGCCAGGCAGCTGTGCAGGGAGGGAAGGCACTGCCACATGACAGCCTTGTCCTGTTGGGTCACCACCATCCTGAGTTCAGCCTGCACTTGCCACTTACCACCCAGAAACTGTCTTTAGTTTTTATGAACAAAGCAATGCACCTCACTTCAACCTGAGCTGCAGCACACGTGAGTCCCAGCACACTCTTCCTCTAGGTCCTCTCACGCTGGATGCTTCATTCTGGCCTCAGTTCTGGGGTTGGCTGAGTGTGATGGGCAAAACCAAACCAGACCCACTTCCTAAGTTTGGACAACTCCTCCTCCCTCCCTGGGTGTTCTCTGGCAGACAGAAGCATGCCCTCCCTTATTCAAGTACATGAAAATCAGGGAGTTCACTGGCTAGACAAGCCCTGCAGATTAAAAACCTGCCAAATGAACAAATACCAGTATGGTCCACACTTGTTAATTTTGCCAAAGGATCATTAGACTGAAATGGTGTTTCTCAACCTTGCCTCTACTGACATTTTGGGCCAATAATTCTTTGTTGTAGGGCCTCTACCACTAGGTGCCACCCACTAGCACCACCCCGCCCCTGAAATTGATAACCAAAAATGTTTCCAGATTGCTAAATGTCCCTGAGGTGGGGGTGGGGGATCCTCCCCTCCTCCACCTTTGAGAACCACAGGGTAAAGGAACAGAAGCCTGTTCCTTTGTTCCTGTAGAGGAAAACCTAGGAGTAAGTCTTCCTAACCCCCCCCCCAGAAAACCCAGTACTCAGAATTCTTTAAGCCCTGATTGTCTGAAACAAAGATTTACACTGTGACTGGTGCCAGAACCATCTCTTTTCTTAAGGATATGCAAGAAAAAGTTCCATATTGCAATAAATGGTTAGACCTTCCAATAAAGGATAATTTATTATTGTTATTTTGCTTGTAGCCCTGTAGCTAGATTCTGCTTTGCTCACTCGTCTTCTACCAGTATCTACCGAATGTGATACTGCTGGGGATTCGGAGGACCGGGGCACAGTGCTACACAGAGCATAGCACGGTGTGGTAAGCTCTAGGCAGATACAAGTAATGGATGGTTACAGCCATTGTTTGCATGGATGGGCCTCAGACTCTAAGGGCTGTACCGTGCTTGAGGCAGAGGACCTTTCCTGTCCCTTCAGCCTGGGCTTGGTGATGAGAGGTTAAGGGAGGGCTGGTGGGTGTCTGGGGTGCCCCCTGCTGGCCAGCACTGAAACAGCACAGGGCAGCACCCGGCTCCTGGGACTTGGGTCATTGTCAGGGTGTTTATTCAAAAGCCAAGGATACTTTAGTTGTCATCAAGGCTATAATTTGCCAAGGTCGGGATTCAGAAGCATTTAACTACACTGTCACAAATTAGAGGACTCCTGTGAGAAGGTTGACAAAAAAGCAGAAGAAAGTTGTTCCTTTCTCAGCAAGGAAGCAGGGGAACGCTTGGCTGACACCATGGAAATTATTTTCCTATATTACATGTCTTCACAAAGTGCTCAAAGAAGGGAAATTGTCATCATAATCAACAGGCATATGAAGGAATGGATATATATGCCTGGTGTAAGTAGCAATCTCAAGGAAGAATAGATAAGTCTTCAATCTTAAATGCTAGAGATACACAGGAAACAACTACTATCTGGTCCTGTGCTAAGTCTTTCCCGCTTTATCTCACTTAACCCTCTTAACAACCCTAAGGGTTAGGCCCCCTTTTTGAGTCCTGTTTTTCAACATAGGAGACTGAACTTTGACCACATTGGGATTTCAATTCAGATCTGTCCAATTTCAGGGCTCTACTCATAAATGTCTATCAGCATAGATATGAACAAGTGCCCAGTGGCGTGCTGCTAAATGTTTAACGAGCTCTCCAGGAAAAATAAATAAAAAACTCTGATTTGGAACGTTTGCTGGTGCCTCACTGGGACCAAACTCCAAGCTGCTAACATGTCAGTCAGCGTGCCAAGGTCCTGAATATTTGGCACCTGGCTCTCCAGCCCAAATGAGCTGTCCCTGTCAGTCCGGCTGCTGCGGGCTCAACAATTTCAGAGCTTTAAAGTCTGCGGTGGACTGTAGGGGCATCTAGCAAACCTCCGCTTAGCGTTTCCCCTTTGGTGTTCCTGAGATGAAATCTGTCCCATTTCAGATCCAAGGCAGCTCTTTCTCAAAGCGGCCAGCTTGCATAACTCCAAAGTTCTTCCTTGGTAATAACAGTAACAATGATGCTATTGCACTCCCAGAAAGCACCTCAATTCCAGCATCCTCAGCTCACTTTTTCCCTTCACGGACCCCTGCAACTTATTCATTTCCCATTTTACGTAAAGAAAACGGAGCTTCAGTGAAGTTAGGTCATTTGCTCCCAGTTGCAGCTCAGTCAGTGGGGAAGTAGGACTCCGATTAAGGTCCTCTGAGTCCAGGTCCCACGTTCCCACCGCTGAAGCTCTTCTTGTTCGTGGGGTCTCATACCTGAAACCTACCGTGGTCTAGCAGCTTCGGTTTCCCTCCCGGGAAGTTCCAGCTCAGAGAGTTTTACTTATCAACTAAAACCTGGCAAGAGGCTGTTGGGGTTCACTGCGGCAGCTGGGAAGGAGAGAGGTGCGGGCCTCGCCTGTGGGACCTGGAGCCAGACTCTCCCGAGTTCTACCTGGGCAGCCACAGCCGGAGTTCAGGACGCCTGCAGAGGCCTGACCTCTGGGCAGGTCCTGTCACAGCATTTCTTTTTTTAAACAAGGAAACAAATCTTAAGGGGATTTCAAATCCTTGTGACTGACTGTTTTTTTGTAAGAGGCAGGTTCTAGGGCAGCTGTTGGGGGAAGGCAGTAGGCAGTGGGACGCCTTGGGCTTAGGGCTACTGACCAGGTCGAGTTCTTTCCTAAACTCCTCTTTCTGATGATTCTTTTTGAGGTCCAGGCATTTGTTCTTCAGGCCCCTGTACTTCTCCTTGCCATCCCCCTCGTCTGTTTTCTCCATGTCTTTAGTTCCACCGAGCTCCACAGAGTAAATTTCAAGTGTTTTCTGAAAGAGAAGCAGAGGTGCAATACTGGCCCCATGGGTTTTCTGAAGAGGTGCTGAGCGCCTCCCTGCGGGGAGGCGGGGGGGGGGGGGGCGGGAACCTGCTTGGGGAAGGAGCCCCTCCTCCCCTTTCATCCCTGCTCCAGAGAGGACAGAGGGGGAAGGACAGTGGAGAGTCTCTCCCCAGCTCTTGGTTTCCTCTCCTCCTGTGTAGAGGGGAGGCTGGGTGGGCACAGGCCTGCCAGCACCTCCTCAGGGTGACCCCTCTCTGGGGTGGGGCAGGGGGGGAGGTACCGCCCCCCCCAGACAGACGCCTCCAGGGAGCTGCAAGGTTTCCCTAGTACCCTGTTCCCACAGGACACACCAGCCGTGCGTCCCGACTCCTGGGGAGGGGAGCCCGCTAAGCTTAGGGCCCTCGGTCCTGACCACAAGGCAGCCATGCAACCCGGCCCAGCACCATGCTCCCAATCGGAGCCCGCCGTGCAGCGGGGCTGGCCAGGACCCCGGGGGCCCCTCCGCGCACCTCTGGAGGGGCTTCTCTCCCCAGCCAGCGCCGGAGTGCCACATGGGCGCCAGGAGGACGAGGGGAGGGAAGCCGCGCCGAGGCCAGAGGGAGCTCAGCGTAAAGCCCCCCACCCCTTTCCCGCGCGCAGGGCATTTGCCTTCTCGCCTCTCCCTCGCTCCCGCCGGTGCGCCCCGGTCCCGGCGCTTGGTCCCGCGGGTGGCGGCCTCGGCACGCCACTGGGCGCGGGGGCTGCACGCACCTGGCGCATGCTGCGGGCGGGCTGGATCCGCGGCGGCGGCGGCGGCGTGAGCGGCGCTGGCGCTGGGGATCTGGGCAGCGGCGCGGGCCCTGCGCGCACGTCCGCAGCCGACCGCCAGCCACCGCCCGGAGGAGGCTCCCGCCTTATAAGCCGCCCGCCCCGCCCTCGCACCCGCAGCCGCGCCGGCGGGGGACGCCCCGGGGGGCGGGAAACCCGTGGGCGCGCGGGCCGGGGCAGGGGGCTACGGACCTGGAGGGCCCGGGGTTGGGGACCTGGTTGACCCCCGGCAGCGGGACGCGGGGGAGCGGGCCCAGCATCCTGGGCGCTCCGGCCGATGGCGCCACCAGCCGCAGCCGGCCCAGGTGTTCACAACCCCGGCGCCCGCCGGAGCGCCTGGCCGCCCCGCACCCGCGCTCCAGCACGCGCCGGCGCCCCTACGCCCTGTCCGGACTTCCCTGAAAACCCACACACGGTGTTCTCTTTAAAATTTAATCCGGTTACCAATAAAGGAATTTATAAAAACATTGAAGCATAGAGGGGGGAAGTGCAGTTCCTAAGAGCAACTGCACTCCAAGAAGACGTCCTGGCCATAAAAGGCCAATTTTTTCCGGGAGAACGGATTTAGGTAAATGTGAGCCTCAGAGCGAATTTGGAAGTAACCGAGAGAGACTCTGAAGGGTAGCTGAATTACTTGGCAGGATCCAGATAAGAATTTGGAGTTCTCAAACAACTTTGGAGGGAGAGAGTGGGGAGGACAGATCTGAGGGTACAGCACCGTGAGGTCAGAGGAAGGAACTGGGGACCCGCTGCCTGGTGCGCGGAGCCCAGGCTGGTGGCTGGGCTGGGCTGGAGATCTCTGTGCCCACAGTGCTCACACAGAGTCCTTCCCTCCTCCCTCCCTTCTTCCTTCCTTCCTTTCCAAAAGGGCAGAACTTGAAGCCTGGTGTCCTCCCTCTGTGGAGCAGGGACAACACCAATGAGTCACTTCTTAACTAAATGATAAAGGATAGGAAGACTCCTGGTGACATCCGGTGCAGATAAACACCAGGGAGTCTTTAGAGTTGGAGGGAACATTAAATTCTAGTCCAAACCCAAGCAACAGTGGACTTCTGGGGGAGTCGAGGAGTGTTGTGCCCTCCCCACCCCATGGTCTTCAAAGGAAAGGTTTGCAGACAGGAGTAAGGAAATACAGAATTGGTATGAAACTGATGTTGCCCTGCACATGGGGAATCCAAGGTAAGGTGCTTTGTGGGCACAGGTGGCTGCTGCTCACCTTCAGCGGTTCCAGTGCTGCTCTGGCTGTTTGGACAGAGATGGGATAGAGAAGCAGGGTGCCCAGAGGGATATCTCTGAGCTCAAGCCCAGTTCAAGCTTCAAGAGCAAACCCAGGTTCCTAGTGACTTGACTGAGAGGACAGGACCATCGGAGGTGGGGGAAAGGGTGGGATAATGGGCTGTCACCAGGCTGTTCTGGACAATGCACCCTGAACCCTACCCAGTTTGCATGGCCTCTCTTGGGTCGGCCACGGAGGCTGGGCTGCAACCTGGGACACTCCTCAGCCCACATATGCTAGTAGCAGCTTCTGCTTGTGGTTTTCCTGTTTTTCAAAAGAAGCCTGCCCATGCCAAGGTTCTCTTCTATACCTGCTCTTATTGACAAATACTGCATATCTAGGACAGGCTGCCATGATATACGTAACTATTCCCAGCTCATTTTAATCCATCAATAAACTTCATGTATTTGGAGCTGGACTAGACATGGGGGTGGTGGGAAGAATGGCACTGAAATTGTGCCATACTCTGCCCTCTAGGAAGTTGCACTTGAGTAGGAGAGGCACAGTTAACCAAGAAACAACAGTGAATGGCCCAAGAGGAAATACAGTCTAGCACTAAGTGGCATAGGCTCTAAGTGCCTTCAGAGTTTAAAAGAAAGAGACTTCTCTGGGGGAGTTGGCAGAATTTGTATTATTTAGGATTAGTTATTCAGATTTTTTCTATCCCTTTGAACACTCCAAGAAAGTTGGGGAGAGACGCAGAAAGAGTGGCTGAGTTGGGGCCTTGTGTTTGTGGATTCCCCTTGGTGCCCTGAGTGGCCCCTCCTTTGCACAGGGCTGTCCCCACTGCTTGCTCACGAGGTGTGACTGTGAGGATCCCAAAGTACAGGGAAGAGGATCCAGGTGACAATGGGAAGAGGAAGCTTCACTTCCTGCTTCTCATCCGGCCCAGCCGGTGCCTCTGCTGCCCACCAGGCCTCTCCCTGTCCCTCGTTTCCTCTCCTACACATGCTGGGCTGTCCCCACCCAAGCCCTCCCCACACACCTGCGTCCACTCGGCGTGCCAGGTGATGACTAGGCCAGCGCTCCTCTCCCAATGAGGGCCGCCTGGAGTTGGAGTCAGAACGGAAAAACAAAAACAAAACAAAACAAAACTTCAGCCAAGCACCCTTCCACACTGTTTCCTCATTTCTTCATTTATGGGAAATCCCAAGATTGGCATATGGACATCCTACAGAAAAGAAACCTGCTTTTCAGAAATTAGCACGTCCACTCAGGTGACGATCCTGCCTGGGGCTCTGACGCCCACGATGGGAATCAGCAGTGGCTTTCTCAGAAGCAGGCACAAGCCTGCCCCGGGCTCAGGCGGGACTTTCTCCTCTAGCTTAGCTCCCCCAGGCGTAGTTATGGCCGGGGTGCTTCAGGCTGTGACAGCGTTTATCTCTGTAACTTATGTTGGGTAATAACATGCTTTTTTATTGGATATATTTAAGGTATACAACATGGTGTTTTGATATACTTACATATAGTGAAGTAGTTACTGTAGTCAAGCAAATTAACATATCTGTCCTCTCCCATAGTTATCCCTCTGTGTGTATGTGCTAAGAGCACCAAGAACCTACTCTCTCAGCACCTGTCCTGCATATACCACACAGTTATCACTCTGGTCCTCATGTTGCACCTCAGATCTCCAGACCTCCTCATCCTACACATCTGCAACTCTGCACCCTCTCTCCCAGATGCCCCCATTCCCCCACCCCCATAATAACATGCTTCTCCAGAACAGGACCATTTTCTTTTGAATAGGTGATTGATGAAACTGACTGCATTCTGAAATTTTTTGACTTAGGATGAAAACAGATTTTCCCCATGTGAATCATCTCCACCTTTGTCATGGAAGTTATAACATATGTAACACATACACAACACATGTATGTATAAAATACATATAACATAAGGGGTATTAGTCACACAAATATGTTTAACTTGGCAGGAATTTGCCTCTTCTGATGAGTGAGAAGCTGCTCTCTTGGTCACTGGCTACCACATTCTCCAGAGTTGGGAGCTAACAGCAGACATGCTAATATTTGTTTATTCCTGCGCTATTGATTGGAGGCTTGTGATGTGTGCACAGCACCATACCAGGCCCATCCACTGAAAGTGCCCCCAACCTGGTTGGGGAGATCAAACACACCACCCCTAGGTTAGAACACTTACAGAAGACACTTCCAAAGCCAGCCAAAGGCCAGCACCGGGTTGGTGGGCCAGACCCAAGGGTCCAGAGGGGTGGAGGGAGGGATGAGCTCCGTGCCAGGGAATGATGGGCGCTTCTCGAAGGGGCTCCAGCACGAATGGGCTCTGAAGGCGGGGGAAGCTGAGAAGGAGGGTGCTGTGTGCTGTGGGAGAGGGGAAGGGGAGGGGACTGGCCCCTGCAAAGAGGCCAAGGGGGCAGTGGGAATGGACACGGTGGCCCAGCAGACAGTTCCATCAGAGAGCAGCAGCAGTCGGCTGTCCAGGCTCTGGGCTCTATCCTGTGCCTTGGGAGTCCTTGAGAATGAGGGCAGTGTAATGGGAACAACATTTGGGGGAATGTGAGAGGATCTATAGCAAAAACCAAGAGCACTCCTAACTCCGTGAGGCTGCCTGGCTTGTGGCTGTTCCTGCCTGAGCCTGAGCCCAGTCCCTCCCCTGCCCCCATGCTGGTTCCTGTCCGCCAGCAGATTTGTGAAGGAGGTGGCTTGCTGCCTCTGCCACATGCGCTTTAGCACCCCAATTGCCCTGAGACTACTTCGGATGCAATTTATTTGCTCTATCAAGAGTCTTTGAGATGAAACCAGGGAAAGGGCAAATGATAGTCACCCAATCTAAGTTAGAGAAATTTATACAACTTCTCCCCTTGCCATGCCCTCAATAAATGTATATTTATTCAGCATTTCCAGGGTGAACTGAGCTGTTCTGGGTTGTGTGGGGAGATGGGAGCTATGGAATGAAAGAATGTCATAAGAGATCAGGCTGCCCTGCCCACAGAGATTAACTTCAATCTAATAATGATGGGGCCTGTCATTCTTTTATTTTGTTTTAGAGACTGGGTCTTGCTCTGTCACCCAGGCTGGAGGGCAGTGGCACAATCATAGCTCACTGCAGCCTCAAACTCCTGGGCTTAAGCAGTCTTCCTGCCTCAGCTTCCCAAGTAGTTGGGACCACCACACCAGGCTAATTAAAAAAAACAAAAATTTTTTTTAGAGATGGGGATCTCACTACATTGCCCAGGCTGGTCTTGAACTCTTGTTCTCAAGTGATCCTACTGCCTCAGCCAGGGGCTGTCATTCTTAAATGATGATCTAAGTTAATAATAATTTTTAAAAAGTAGAGTTTGAGATCATGGCTCTTTTTCCAGGGATGTTAATAGAACTGTGTTCATCCTCCCAAATTTTTATGCCCAATCTTTCCCTTGTGAGATGCCAGGCTAGGTTTATGGGCGCATTAGAAGAATGATCTTATTCTTTGGAGTCAGTGTCCATCCAGACCAGGCACAGATAACGATTACTTCATTATCTTGGCTGCCTCTTTCTTTCTCCCTGATGTACTTCATTACTTTTTATTTTTTAATTTTTTTAGAGACAAGGTCTCATTCTGCTGCCCAGGCTGGAGTGCAGTGGTGCAATCATACCTCACTTCGACCTCGAACGCCTGGGCTCAGGTGATCCTCCTGCCTCAGCCTCCTGAGTATCTGGGACTACAGACATACTCCACCATGCCTGGCTAATTTTAAAAGAGATGAGGGGTCTTGCTATATTGCCCAGGCTGGTCTTGAACTCCTGGCCTCAAACAATCCTCTTGCCTAGGTCTCCGAAAGCGCTGGGATTATAGCTGTGTTTGGCCCTGATATACTTTAAATAATTGTGATAACCCAACATCTGAAGTCAGCGTGAGGTAAGTTGGTCTATAAACATATGTATCCTGGAATCAGCATTTCAAAATAACAAAAATTCACTCTTGAAGCAAGTGGGAACAAAAGAGAAGGAACACAGCCTACATCCCTGGTCTCATGTATACACACCTGACTTAGTTCTTGATGACCCAGAAAGGCACACAGAGAGGGCCACCCCACTGCCAGTGAAGTTAAAAAGACACCAAGAGACTTTAGGCACTTCATATACAAACCTGAGAAACTATAAAACAAGGGAATGAGAAACTGTGCTGTCAAGGGACAACCGGGAGAAAACTGGCAGCTTCTTGGCTGCAAATTCTCCTGGGAAGCCCGCCCGGGAGGTGGCGTGTGGCTGAGGTCCTGAAGTTGTCTCCACCATCCCGCAGGTGGTGCAGTGCCAGGCCTGCTCCTAAAGTGGATCTGGGTGCTGGGGAGGCTGGAAGTGGGAAGGGCCCAGCTTAACCACAGGACACCCTCTCCAGGTCTGTGCAAGGGAAAACATTTATATTCATGATCTTATTGTAACTGCCAAAGTGTCCCCCTAGGAAATAAAGCCACTGGCTGCTGAAGTACAATACGTGTTAGTTAACTTGCAACCAGCATGATTACAGCCTGGGAAACAGGCAAAGTCAGAAAAGCAGGACCAGCTGCATTTGATAGACCGAGGAGCAGGGCCTAACTGCCTGCAGCTACGGGAGGAGAAGTTAAAACTGCAGGGAAGATGATAAGATACTAAAGTGTTTTACTAAGATTCTTCAAAGTGTCTTCTTAATAAAGAGTTTGTATAAAAAGACAAGATGGTGGGATTTAAATCAGCCCTGCAAAGATGGCAGAGAATAGGTTCTTCTAGGTCTGGGCTCTTGCAATAGCACCTGGCATGGAAGACTCACTCAGGGGTGTTGCGGGGCTGCTGTCATCTCAAGTCTAGTGCTCAGCTGTCACTAGCTTCCAGGCACCAGCACGTTTAAACAGTTTGAATCCAAGAGCCTTCTTAACCTCCACCTAACCTTTCTCATCCTAGTGTCTCTTTCTTCCCTTTTAGGGTGATCTGCTAAAACACAGGGCGCCCTGTTGGAGGAACATTTCAAGATAATGAATACTTTTTTAGTATGTCTTAAGTACTGAACGGGACACACTTATACTAAAAAAGTTATACATCGTTTGTTGTTTAGCTGAAGCGCAGGTTTACTTGGGTGTCTGGTATTTCTGTTTGCTGACTGCGGCCTTCCTCCTCCCTCCAGATGCCTAAGGTGTGAGTCCTCCACTTCTGTGGGCACATCTGGGGACACTGCCCAAGCTCCAGGGGTCTGCTCGTTTCTACGCCAACCACGAAAATAAACACATTCCGATTTTCTCTTTTCACTGTGTTAGTCCCTGCCTGAGCTGGATTTGTCTAAGATGGTCAACTTGAATGAGTGTGAGCATTTTTGTTTTTAAATCAAATATCACTGCAGGCAGAAAATTCCTACCACTGTGCGGAGATCAGATTCTTGGGTCTGAGAAGAGCGCCTGGGGGAATTCAACGCTGCCTCAAAGCCACTTGTTAGTTTTTGAGGTAACCAGCAGGGGGAGCACGTCCTAGGACAACACTCCCCGCTCGGGATACCGGGACGAGATCATCACCGCCCAGCCCGCCTGGAATTAATCACTGAGGCACCAGGAATTTATGGAACACCCCCAGCCTGCGCAACCACGTGCCAAATACCTGACCAAGCAAAGGACAACTGGGTGAAAGACAAACCCCAAGCAAACCAAGAATCAAAACGAAACAAGACACTCCAACGATAATCTGCATAAAGAAACAATGAGCTAGAAAATCTAAAAGAAAAAAGAAATCATGACTATTTCCCTCCCCTAGGGCTGGATGGGATTTGAAAACCATGTCCAACCTTTCCAGACCTGCTTCTTCCGTGGGGCATTCTCTGAGCACCAGCTCACCTCACTCTCTGCCTTCCCCTAAGGGCTGCAGCATCCTAGCCTTGGCCCTACCACCCTCTGACTGCTTCATTTCGTTTGCTGTGTCCCTGGCCAGGATACATGGTCCTTGAGGCCACGACTTATACTTTCTTTAAGTCTCTCAAAGATATGGCCATGGTGACTGGCACGTAGTGGCCTACACATCTCAATTCTCTTGGAGAAGAGAAAGAATGTTTTCAAAATATCCTAAAAGGGGATCCCACAATTCTCTCTCAGCACCCTTGATTTCAGTGATTGACTTTCGCAATTAGGAAAATCTTCCTTACAAGCAACTGAAAACACTCATTTTGGAGTGGAGTTTATTTCTAGATGTGGGGATTCTTGATGAAATAGAAAAAATGTGGTTTTAATTTTTTTTTTAAGCGCAAAACAAGGTTTATTGAGAGAAAGATGGGATCTTTCTCTCAATAAGATATAGGATTACAGAGCAAGAGCAAGATACATTCACCACAGACAACGAACGGAGACCCCTTGTCTCGTAACAAAAAGGACCAGTTTTAATTTTTTGTGAGAACTAAAACATACTTCTTTCCATCCTGGGAGAGAGAGAGAGAGATTAATCATTTCTTCATAAACTATACTGAATTGAGAAGCTGTCGACCTGAATTCTAGTACTGACTTTCTTGTTTGCTCTCTGAATTTGCTGGGGCAAGACCCTTCTCTCTCTGTGGCCTCAGACACTGTCGGAGCTGAGTAGATTGATGGTTCCCAAATCTGACTGACCACAGGATCTCCTGGGAGCTTTCAAAATACAGATTCCTGGACCCCACACCCAGATAATTCTGGGACAGATTCTGGAAGTTTATTTTGATAAAGCTCCTCTAGTCCCTTACGAACCAGAACCATCAGAGCATGTCACTCACTGGTCCTCAACCGCCCATGGGACGCCTGGACCGCCGAGAGTCTGGCTTCGGTGGTCTGGTAGGAGCTTCCCCTTCCCCAGGAGCCTCCTACGGGTGTGTTTGAAGGTTGAGGCCCTGGACTAGATGCTCTTTGAGATCCCTTTTGACTCTCCACTTGCTGGTCTGAGAACTCTCACATTACCTTGCCTTTATGAGTACTTTGATAGTTTTCTTGCATTTAATTAAAATGGGCTGATTTGCTGTTGTAACTCCTAACCTGTGGACTAAGGGGCAAACGTCTCATAGCCACCCCCTGACAAAGGGCCTCTCTTGTTCACAGAAAAAGGGGGATGTGGGAGTGTGGGTGGGCCAGTATAGCCAGTCACACCCCCAGAGGCCACTGGAGGTGAGACGCACCTGAAGGAGACCTGTAGGATCCATTGCCTTTTAGGACGGGGTTTACATGAAAAAGCCATAGATAGAAGCCCAGATGTTTTCCTGAGACTGATCCCTTTTCCTCAACCAGACTTCCCCATGGTTTGTTCTGAAGCAGTTTAAGCATGTTGGGGTGCCTGGGTGGCAGAGGGTAGGCAGACAATGGACGGTCAGTTTTAGGAAGGAGAAGCCCTGAGCAGGAGCTCTGGTCCTCACTTATTTGAGAGGCTGCAATGAAGGGATTTGAATTCTTAGTTTTAGCACAAACTCAAAGAGGTCAAGTTACTTCTGCAAAATTTCATATTGGTTATAAACTGAGTTTTTAAATGCAGCATGTCAACTCTTTCTACAAAATAAAAGGAAATAGGGCATCCAGCAACTCCCTTGTGGATCTGGTCAGCAAAGACATTGGGTCTGCAGCTTGTAGGATCACCTAGATTTGGAGGTTTAGGAACAGGAAAGATGCAAACAAATGCCTACATACCCTTATTTTCTTGGCCTCTTCGGTCTCAGCCAAGTGGAATCAGATTCTTCAGCTGTGATTTTTAATGCATGAGAAGGGGAAACCCAGAAAGGTGATTTCTTGAGGATTCTACTTATCAGTGGCTACCCAAATGTGTGCCATGGAATCATAGTGCTGCAACTGGTCATAAGGACAAATACATTCAATGATGTTTTATTCTATAGTTTTCTCCTCCTCCTTAGAGAGTTGCCATGCTATTAGCATTCTAAAGGTACTAGGACCCTTCAGAAGGGCATTTTCTTTTTTTTTCTTTTTTTCTTTTTAAATTTCAGAATATTATGGGGGTACAAACACTTTGGTTACATATATTGCCTATGCATTGCCCAAGTCAGAGCTACAATTGTGCCCATCCCCCAGACAGTGTGCCCCCCCACCCATTAGGTGTATGTTTACCCATCCCCTCCACCTGCCTCCCACCTGCCCGACCCCTGATGAATATTATTTCCATGTGTGCACATAAGTATTGGTCAGTTAGTGCCAATTTGATGGTGAGTACCAGTGGTGCTTTGTTTTTCCATTCTTATGATACTTCACTTTGAAGAATGGGCTCTAGCTCCCTCCAGGATAGTACCAGAGGAATTAATTCACCATTGTTTTTTATGGCTGAGTAGTGCTCCTTCGTATACATATACCACAGTTTATTAATCCACTCATGTATTGATGGGCACTTGGGTTGTTTCTACATCCTTGCAATTGTGAATTGTACTGCTATAAACATTTGAGTGCAGATGTCTTTATTATAGAAAGTCCTTTTTTCCTTTGGGTAGATGCCCAGTAGTGGGATTGCTGGATCACATAAATGGTAGTTCTACCTTTAGTTCTTTGAGGTATCTCCATATGACTTTCCATAGAGGTTGTACTAGTTTGCAGTCCCACCAGCAGTGTATGGGTGTTCCTATCTGTCCGCATCCCTGCCAACATTTGTTGTTTCGGGACTTTTTGATATAAGCCAGTCTTATTGGACTTATGTGATATCTCATTGTAGTTTTGATTTGCATTTCCCTGATGATTAGAGAAGTTGAGCAATTTTTTATATGTTTGTTGGCCATTATTCTGTCTTCTTTTGAAAAGTTTCTGTTCGTGTCCTTTGCCTACTTTTTAATGGGGTTGTTTGAATTTTTCTTGTTGATTTTTCTAAGTTCTGTATAGATTCTGGTTATCAGCCCTTTATCAGATGTGTAGCATGCAAATATTTTCTCCCATTTTGTAGGTTGTCTGTTCACTCTAATGATATAAGATCCATACCTCTCACCTCTCACAAAAATCAACTCACAATGGATAACAGACTTAAACCTAAGACATGAAACCATAAGAGTTCTAGAAGAAAACGTTGTGAAAACTCTTATAGACATTGGCCTAGGCAAAGAATTTATGAAGAAGACCCCCAAAGCAATCACAGTAGCAACAAAAATAAATAAATGGGACCTGATCAAATTAAAAAGCTTCTGCACAGCCAAGGAAACTATCATTAGAGCAAACAGAAGGGCATTTCCTAAAACAGAAATGCACATAGAAGACCACTGAGTTTTTGATTTGGAAAATTAGGCTTGGCTTTTATAAGGTCATGTTAAATCAGAAGGAAGAGGTTAATTAGTCAAAGTATAATTAACAAGAGTAAGTACATAATTAGCATATGCAGAGTCTAACCCATAAATTATGAAAACGCTTCCTTCCTTTCCAAGCCTACAGAATCTTTCACAGACCGGACCTGCTTCAGGAACTCTGCGACTTTTTACTACATACACGCCTGGAAACTGAGATCCTTCATCTCCCCTTCACCCAGGTGCGGAGCAGGCATGTATACAGTTGACCCTTGAACAACATGGGTTTGAACTGTGGGGATCCACTTACACAGAAATTTTTTTTTTAATAAATATATTGGAAAATTTTTGGAGATTTGTGACAATTTGAAAACAACTCGCAGATGAACTGCATAGCCTAGAAATATCAAAAAAATTAAGAAAAAGTTGGATATGTCATGAACGCATAAAATATGTGTAGATATACTAGTTTATTTTATCATTTACTCCTGTAAAATATATACAAGTTAAAATTTATCAAACACACACACTTACAGACTGTACATGGTGCCACTTGTAGTCAAGAGGAATGTAAACAAAATAAAGATGCAGTTTTAAATCATAACTGCATAAAATTAACTGTAGTACATACTGTACTGCTATAATCATTTTGTAGCCACTTCCTGTCTCTATTGTGGTGAGCTCAAGAGTTGTGAGTATTCACTTAAAACGCCCTGTGATGCTAATCATCTCTGCATGAACAGTTTGTCTCCAGTAAATTCCATATCACAGTAAAAAGAGATCTGTTGTGGTTCTCCTGTATTTTTCATAGTTTTTACTGCAATATCGTAAACCTTGAATAACACCATGGGACCCATACAAAGTGCTACTAGTGATGCTGGAGGTGCTCCCAAGAAGCAGAGAAAAACCATGACATTACAAGAAAAAGTCGAATTGCTTGATATGTGCTGGAGATTGAGGCCTGCGGCTGGAGTTACCTGCCATTTCAGACAGATGGTTCATCTTGTAAACAGATGATGTAAACTTATGGTATTGATACGTACAGTACAGTACTGGAAATGTATTTTCTTTTCCTTATGATTTTCTTAATAACAATTTCTTTTCTCTAGTTTACTGTGTTGTAAGAATACAGTATATCATACATATACTAAATATGTGTTAATCAACTGTTTGTGTTATCAGTAAGGCTCTGGTCACCAGTAGGCTATTAGTAGTTAAAGTTTTAGGGAGTCAAAACTTATACTCAGATTTTTGACTGCATAGGGGATCGGCAACCCTGACCACTATTGTTCAAGGGTCAACTGTAAGTGCAGTGCCTGCAATGGGCTTGATGCTTTGGAGTCTGTGAAGAAGTAGTGAGAATGGTTTCTAATCTCAAGTAGCTCATGATCTGGCTAAAGAGATGCTAGTTAGGGGGCAGCATATGGTGAGTGGTGGACATGCTGCAGGGTTTGAACAGGAGGAAAACAAGATAGAACATCATTACAGTCATGCATCGCTTAAGGACGGGGATACAGTCTGAGGAATGTGTTTTAGGCAATTTCATTGTCACGTGGGCATCAGAGTGCACTTACACAGACCTAGACGGTGCAGCCTACTACACACCTAGGCTGTGTGGGATAGCCCATCGCTCCCAGGCTTCAGACCTGTACAGCATGTTACTGTACTGAACACTATGGGCAATTGTAACACGATGGTAAGTATTTGTGTATCTACACATAGCTAAACATAGAAAAGGTACACTAAAAATACAGCATAAAAGATAAAAAGTGGTTCACCGGCACAGCACACTTACTATGAATGGAGCTTGCAGGACTGGAAGTTGCTCTGGGTGAGTCAGTGAGTGAGCGGCAAGTGAATGTGAAGGCCTAGGATAGAACTGTACATTACTGCAGACTTTATAAACACTGGACACTTAGGCTACACTAAATTTATAAAAAAATATTTTTTTCTTCAATAATAAATTAACTTTAGCTTACTGTAACTTTTTTACTTTATAAACTCTATTTTTTTTAACTTTTTGACTCTTGCAATAACACATAGCTTAAAATACACATCGTACAGTTGTACAAAAATATTTTCTTTCTTTACATCCTTATTCTATAAGCTATTTTCTATTAAAAAATCCTTTTTTTTACTTTTTAAATGATCGGAAGCGCAGTAGATTGGTTTACATCAGCGCCACCACAAACACGACTACTGCGCTGTGCTATGGAGTCACTGTCATGACAGCTACGTCACTGCCACTAGGAAACAGGAATCTTTCAGCTCCATTATAATCTTATGAGGCCACCGTCATTGACTGAAACATCATTATGTGGCATATGACTGTATTTGGGGGAAGACATTTTCTGATGTTTAAAGGACTGCATCTTTTAAGATCAACATACACTTATTATATAAATTTTAGAAAAAGAGCCATCCCAGTGACAGCAGGGCTTTAAGATAACAAGTGTTCTTGCATATTTTTAAAGTGCATTATGAATTGGTCCCATCCTTCTGTAAAGCAATCCAGCTATATATAAATAGTGACTAACAACTTCTTACCGTCTTTTGGTTTAGTAATTCCATATTTGGGACTGATTATACTTCAATGCAATGACTCAAAAGTTAAAAAAGTAGGCTGGGTGTGGTGGCTCATCCCTATAATCCCAGCACTTTGGGAGGCCTAGGTGGGAGGATTGCTTGAGCCCAGGAGTTCAAGACCAGCCTGGGCAACATAGTGAGACCTTGTCTTTACAAAAAAATGTAGCTGGGCATAGTGGTGCACGCCTGTAGTACTAGCTACTTGGGAGGCTGAGGCAGGAGGATTGCTTGAGCCCAGGAGTTCGAGGTTGCAGTGAGCTATGATGACGCCACTGCACTCCATCCAGCCTGGGTGACTGAGTGAGACCCTGTCTCTATTAAAAAAAAAAAAAAAGAAAAGTTCTTTGTGTAAATATGTTCACAATAGTGCTTTTTAAATTGCAAACATTTAGAACTGTTCAAATAACCAGAAAAAGGGGTATGACTTAAAACTATAGCATAGTAACATGAATAAATGCTATGAAATAATTGAGAAAGGTGACAACGATGTAGGAAATATCAGTACAAGGGCATGCTTGAATGAAATAAAGTTAGGGGAAAATAGCAGAAAGTGAGTTCTGTGTACACTAATTACAACTGTGGAATTGCATTTACATACGCTAACAGATATGAGAGCATTTGAACAAGGTTAGTAGTTTAGAATTTAATATTCCCTGGGTTTTTTTCCATCTAATTGCTCAAGTTTCTAAAAGGCAGCAGGTTTAAAACCTCCTAAGTATATGATGCAGGGGTCATCATTTTCCACGCCTGGGGCTCGGCAGGGACAAAAGCTGCTGGGAGAGTCAGTGTGATGTGCCACTGGGCAAGGCTACAGTCCCCAGCTATTCAAACACTCATCAAGGTTGCCATGGGGTACTTTGAAGCTGTGACTACAGTTCATAATGAGTTGAGTCTGAGCAAGGGAGAGTGTCTTGGATGACCTGGGTGGGCCTGATCCAGACAGGTGAAAGCCCGTAGAGCAGAGCTGAGGCTTCCCAGGAGGGAAAAGATTCTACCTGTGACGGCAGCCTCGGCTCGTGCACCGAGCTCCTGCCTGCACTTCCCGATGGCCTTCAGGCCCGCCTGGCAGCCTCCGCAACTGCGCAAGCCAGTTCCTTGCAATCAGTCTCTTGCTGTGTGTCTCGGGTTGGTTCTGTTTCTCTGGTTGCACTCTGAAGGATACAATGGCTACAGAGCCTTGTATGGGCATGTGGAAATTGGGGGGCTGAGTGGCTTTCACAATACCACAGAGAGTGTGAGTGACACCACAAAGACCAAATCCAGATCTGCAACCTGGAGATACCTCCGTAGTCTGCACTTCATCTTCCTGACTCCGCAAAAGGGAAGGGAGGATTTGTTGAATGTTCTCTATAAAGTTCCACAAAAAGTTTTATGAGAGCTGACAGAAGCAAGAAGACTTCCTTTCCAATGCTAGAGAACTATTTGCCCAGCCCCTTCCCTTCTCCACACTCTAAGAATAGCACAGGCTCTTTAAAAGCTTTGTAGGGGATGATTCCATTTTACTGCTGCTCACCTGTGAAGAGCTGGAATTGGGAGTGGGAGCTGAGGGCAGGCAGCAGGTAGCTGCAGGGAGGCGTGGAGGGCTGGGAAACTTGACTGGCGGGGCCCCAGGAAAATATGGGAGAAAGGGATTACTAGGAACTGGCAATTAGAGCTCACAATCATGCAGGAATTTCAGTACCCATGGTCCAAGTACTCGACTGGACTGAAGATGGCAAAACAAGACAAGGTGGGGGTGCAGGTAGACCACTCACATGGCGCCATGCCGCATGCTTTTCTTGGAAACTTGGAAAACTCATTTAATTAACTCTGAAGACATGGAGATAAATTAGAAAGTCTTGGAAAGTTCCTCCCAGAAAAAATGAGTTTGTAAGTAATGAGGTACAAAATTCATTGTTCCAAAAAATAGACAAATGAGATGACATTAAGCTAAAAAGCTTCAGCACAGCAAAGGAAAACAATCAACAGAGTGAAGAGACAACACACAGAATGGGAGAAAATATCTGCAAACTATCCATCAACAAAGGGTTAATAACCAGACTATCTAAGGAACTCAAACAACAGCAAAAAAAACCCCACAAATAATCTGATTAAAAAACAGGCAAATGATCTGAATGGACAGTTCTCAAAAGAAGACATGTAAATGGCCAACAGGTGTATGAAAAAATGCTAATCATAAGAGAAATGCAAATCAAAACCATGATGAGATATCATCTCACCCCAGTTAAAATGGCTGTTATTAAAAAGTCAAAAGATAGCACATGTTGGCAAGGATGGGAAGAAAGGGGAACTCTTGCACACTGTTGGTGGGAATGTAAAGTAGTATAGCATTATGGAGAACAGTATCGAGGGTCCTCAAAAAACTAAAAACAGAACTACCATATATGATCCAGCAATCACACTGGTGGGAATATATCCAAAAGAAAGGAAATTGGTATATTGAAGAGATATGTGCACTCCCATATTTATTGCAGCACTATTCACAATAACCAAGATATGGAATTAACCTAAGCATCCACAAGTGGATGAATGAATTAAAAAAATGTGTTGTGTATACACAATGGAATACTATTCAGCCATAAAAAAGAATGAAATCTTGTTATTTGCAACAACATAGATGATCCTGGAGGACATTATGTTAAGCGGAGTAAGTAAGGCACAGAAAGACAAACACCATGTGATCTCACTCATATGTGGGAGCTGAAAAAATTGAACCCATAGAAGTAGAGAGTAGAGGTGGTTACCAGAGGTTGGGAAGGCTAGTTGGGGGGGAGATGAAGAGAGGTTGGTTAATGGGTATAAAAATACAATTAGATAGAAGGAATAAATTCTAGAGTTAGATAGTATAGTAGGGTGACTATAGATATCAATCATTTATTGTATATTTCAAAATGGCTGTAAGAGAAGGTTTGGAATGTTCTCAACACAAAAAAATGATAAATGCTCAAGGTGAAGGATACCCTAAATACCCTGACTTGATCATTATACATTCTATGCATGTCACAAAGTATCAAATATACCCCCATAAATATGTATACTTATTATGTATCAATAAAAAAATAAAATATGCATCATTTCAGGTCAGAGGCACGGCTCCTCCCAAACTAGATAAAACTCTTGACATAAGGAGGGAGAGAACGCTCCCCAAATATATTTACTTAGATTTGAACTTTGTATTTTCCTTATAAGCTCATCATATTCTTAAAACAGAACTTTTATTGTGCTCTCATAAAGTCTGTGTAAATATGGATTTGCATATAGGTTGGAAAATTACATCTTCAAGGCCATATGTGTAAAATGTGTGAGTTGCACACAAGATTCAGTTTCTTTATGTAATTCTTTTATCTGGGGAGCAGAGACCCAGGAATGATAAGAGTTATTTTTCTAAAATAAAAAAAATTTTGACATTGTAAAAGCAATGTAGCACTGTATAAAGTCAACATGAAAGTCTCCGCCTCCCACCTTTGCTCTGGGAAGTCACTGCCCTCACAGCTTGCTGGGGCCACCGCGGCCCGTGGACACAGCGAGCTGCCGCGCCAGCGACCCCGGCTAAGGGTCGCGACTCCCGAGCGTTTACCGTGAGACTCAGACCACGTGTGTGAATACAGCGTGTGTGAGAAATGGAACTTTCTTCGTTTTCCGATAACTAAGTTTACTTTCTATTTCAAAATCCATTTGCCCGGTGGAGGAAGGTCACTCCTGACATATTGGGTGTTGCCCCAACTCTCCTGGCCTTGGTCTGGCTGGTACCGAGGGCGTGAGGGATTCAAGGCGTCTGGGGAGAGACCTGACCCGTCTGCTCCTGGTGCAGCCTTTTGCCCTCCCAGAGGGACAGAGCAGCGGTCGGCGTGACGCTGGGGGACCCAGCCCGAGCTACAGGGCATCGGGCTGTAGGGGTTCGGGGGCGGTCTGGGGAGTCCAGGGCTGGCGGCACGTTCGCGCGACCGCCTGTCTGGTACCGAATGTGTGAAGTTTGGTCCTGGCTGTGAATGACACAAACCCTCGTCTCAGGTCCTCCCTCCAAACTGCTAAGCCAGCGCGTCCCTAGGGAAACTGCAAGGAGCTGCGGAATCCTCGTTTCCCTTCTCTGCTCACAGTGGAGACGCGGCGGGGACCCTGCTGCGAGGCACCGGAGGGGAATCCGCGAACTGCAGAGGAGAACCTGTCGCCTTTGGCTGCAATCCATGGCTCCGCTGTGGCTTCGCTTCCGTTTACTTGATAAACAAGCTTATCATTTGCAAATAATGTATTTTTTCCCGCTTATTTCCAATCCTAAGTTCTTTTGCTTCTTCACCTTGTCGTACTGAGTTGGCCTCCAGTATAACGTTGAATAGGGCTGCGAGAGTAGGCACCCTTGTCTTGCCGCTGACTTTAAGTGGAATACTTCCGATGTTTCACAATTAAGTTTTGGTGTTTTTGTTATATATCTTTAAAAGGTTAGGGAAATTCTTTTTTATTCCATGTTTGCCAAGAGCTTTAAAAATAATTTATTTATTTTATTCAGTAATAAATTCAACACACCGAACTTACTATTTTATAATTAATGAACAAGTGTGGAATTTTAATTATTTTTTGCATCTATATGAAATAATTGTGTGGCTTTTTAATGACTAGACTATGTTTTAGAACAGTTTTATTTTTAATTTTTAATTTTTATTTCAGAATATTACGGGGATACAAACGCTTTGGTCACACAAATTGCCTTTGCACCACCCAAGTCAGAGCTACAGCGTGCCCATCCCCCAGACAGTGTGCACCGCGCCCTCCCGTTAGGTGTGAATTGACCCACCCCCTCCTCCCCGTTCCCACCTGCCCAATCCTGGATGAACGTTACTTCCATATGTGCACGTAAGTGTTGATCGATTAGTACCAATTTAATGGTGAGTATATGTGGTGCTTGTTTTTACGTTCTTGTGATACATCACTTAAAAGAATGGTCTCCAGTCCCATCCAGGTTAATACCAGAGGTATTAGTTCACCATTGTTTTTTGTGGCTGAGTAGTACTCCATGGTATACATGTACCACATTTTATTAATCCACTCATGTATTGATGGACACTTGGGTTGTTTCCACATCTTTGCAATTATGAATTGTGCTGCTATAAGCATTCGAGGGCAAAAGAACAGTTTTAGATTTATAGAGAAATTGAGTAGATAGTACAGAGAGTTCCCATATACCCCTGCCCCCAACATCCACTTTCCCTTATTATTATAATATTAGCATCATGCATTAGTAGGGTACCTATGTTACAATTAATGAACTGATATTAAAACATCATTATTCACTAAAGTCCACATTTTATTTGGATTTCCTTTGTTTTCCCTGATATCCTTTTTCTGTTCCAGGGTCCCATTCAGGATGCCACATTTGGTTTAATTGTCATGTCCCCTTTGGCTCCTCTTGGCTGTGACAGTTTCTGAGAATTTCTTTGTTTTTGATGACCTTGGCAGTTTTGAGGGTACTGATCAGGTATTCTGTAGAATGTTCCTCAACTGGAATTTGTCTGTTTTTTTTCCTCATTATTAGACTGGGGTTATGGGTTTTAGGGAAGATGACCGCAGAGGTGAAGAGCTCTCCTCATCGTGTCACAGCAAGGGTACATGCCATCAGGATGACTTATTACTAAGGATACTGGCATTGATCACCTGGTTGAGGTGGTGCTTGTCAGGTTTCTCTACTGCAAAGTCACTCTCCTCCCTCCACCCCAATGCATGCTGCACTCTCTGAGGGCAGGTCACTCTGCACAGCCCACACTAACGAGTGGGAAGTCATGCTTCATTTTCCTGAGTGGAGTAGCTACATACATTATTTGGAATTCTTCTGCACAGGAGATTTATCTATTTTCCTCATTTATTCATTATTCCCTAATGTCTTTTTTAGGTGGGATATTTTTAAGTAATGAGTAAGTTTCTTTCTATTCCTCTTCTATTCCTTCTCTTCATTCTTTGGTCAATTTTGGTAAGTTATATTTTACTAGGAATTTTTCTATTTCATTAAAGATTCCAAATTTATTGATGCAAAACTTGTTTGTAGTAGTCTCTCACAATGTTAAAAACTCTGCTGAGTATGTAAGCACGCCATCCCTCCCATTCTAAGTTTCCTTACTTGTAACTTGTACTTGTAACTTGTTTTTCTTTTTCTGATCAATCTTGCAGGGGTTTCCTATTTAATAGTCCCTGTGAAGAACCAGCTGTGGTGTGGTTGATGGTCTCTGTTGTTTTTTTATTTTTTTATTTCAGTACATTTTGCTCTAATTGTTATTATTTTCTTTCTCCTACTTTCTTTGGGTTTGCTCTGCTATCCTTCCCCTAGATTATTGTGCTTATTTTCAGTCATACATGTTTGCCATAAATAAATATAAAGTATAAATTCCTTCTGCATCCCCTGTTAGGTGTTTTCCACAGGTTTTTAAAAATGCAGTTCTATTTGCTAAGTTAGAAATATTTCAAAACTTTCACTGTGCTTTTCTGTTGAGTCAAAGGTATTTAGGAGTGTGCTTTTAAATTTCTAGACATGTTTTTTAAAACCATCTTTTAAAAAAATTTGTGCAAATTTGTGGGGTACATGAGAAATGTTGTTCCATGTATATAAGGTGTAGTGATCGTGTCAGGGCATTCGGGATGTCCATAATCCAAGTACCATACATTTTGTTAGGTGTAGTCACCCTACTTTGCTGTCCAACAGTGAATTTCTTCCTCCTATCTTACTATATGTTTGTACCCTTTAACCCATTTCTCTTCACCCCCCTCCCCTTTCCCAGTCTCTGCTAGCTACTTTTCCACCCTCTACCACCATGTGTTCAAATTTTTGAGCTTCCACATATAAGTGAGAACATGCAGTATTTGTCTTTTTGTACCTGGCTTATTTCAGTTAAGATAATGACACCCAGTTCCATCCATGTTGCTGCAAATGACATGATTTCATTCTTTTTTATGGCCGAATAGTATCCCATTGTGTATATACCACATTTTCTTTATCCCTTTATCCAAACCAACATTATTATTGATTTCTAATTTTTAAAATGTTATGGTCAGATATCATCACAGTTTGTGGAATATTACTTTTAGAACTAGGTGGAAACTTTCTTTGTGATCAGATTTTTTGAAAAGTTTCTTGTATGCTTGAAAAGAATGCATATTCCCAATTTTGAAGTGTATGTTTCTACACACTTTATTAGATTAGGCCAGAGATTCCCCAGCTTTCTCTGTTCACGGTACCCTTAGTGTCTCAGTAATTATTTTTGTAGCTCCCCTAGACCAAAACAAATACCTAATGGTTCTGTTTATGAAGTAGTTAGATCCAAATGACTTAATTAGTATTCATGTTCTAACAACTTACAGCTGTTTGAAAAAAATAATACATGTACAGTAATTGAAAGAAAAAATATTTTTAGCTTCTTATGTAACCATGATTGTTTCTGAATGGGCTGTGTGCGTCTACTGGGCACTGCACAACTTCTCAACCCTTGGGAGCAGATTGGAGGCATCTGCCATCCTCATTTCTTGTTCCATCTTGATTTTCCCATGGTACTTGCTTTTTAACACAGCAGCTGCTTCACAGAGATATGAAGTTATGAAAAGAATGTAGTGAGATATGATGTTGAAACTGTGAACTCTCAAATGCGAAGCTTGTGCGGTGCCTGACCAGATGTTGTGTGTAGCTGTTTCTCTGGAAACCTAAAATCTCCTGCAGCATCCTGTGACTCCACTTCAGCACCTGGTGCACCTCAATGTAGAGTTTGGGAACCATGGGATTAGGCTCATTAATTCCATTGTTCCATCATTCTCTCATTTTATTAATTAGTTATATGTTTGACCTTTCAGTTTCTCATTTAGAAGTGTCTTAAAATCTCCCATTATAATTGAAGATTTGTGAATTTTTTCTTATAATTTATGCCAGTTTTTGCTTTATGGTTTAGAGGCTGTATAATTCTATATATTGTATTGTTATGTCTCCCTGATGGGTTTTTCCTCTTATCATTAGATAGTGTCCTTCTAACTTTATTAATAATTTTTTTGCCCAAATTCTATTTTTTTGGTATTGATATTGTGACACACACTTTCTTTTGATTAGTATTTGTCTGATAGATCCCTTTTCATTGACTTATTTTTAATATTTCTGTGCTGCTTTCTTTTAAGGTGTGCCTCTTGAAAGTAACATATAGGGGGATTGGAAAAACAACACAAACTGATAGTTTCTGGGTTTTAGTAGGTGGATTTAGTCCACTTATTCAGTAGGCGGATCTGGGTTTCATCTGCCTTATTTTGGTACTGCACCCCATCCTGCATCCTGTGCTCATGGCGACTCATTGGACCCAAGAGACAGGCAATGAGGAGGACAGAGTGTGTGGTGGCTTACTCCAGCAGCCTTGATGTCAGTGGTCTTCTGTTTAATGGTTGGGGCCCAAGGAATCACTCTCTCTCAACAGGATTCTTTCTACTATTCAATCAGGAAAATGGTTGTCTGGAGTCAGACATGCTTGCCAAAGGGGGGGCTCACTATAGTGAAAACAACACTGGATAAGGAACCGGAAAGCCTGTGTCCTTCTGCCACGTGGCAGTGAAGCCACACTCTGCTGCCTCCTTGGTGGAAAGGCTGTGAGGCTCCTGGGGAGGGTGCAGGGAAAGGCTTCCTGTTTCTCCAGAGCCTTGGCTAGTGGCGGCTTCCTACCCATCAAGGCTAACATGCAGCACATAGACCACACAGCCCTTGGTTGCCCTCCTGCTTTTCCTTGTTGATCACTACTGTCCCTTCTGAAATAGTCTCCTGCAGAATGTGGAAGGGGTCAGAAAGGGAGGGACGACACAAGTCTGTTCACTTTGCTGTGTGGGAATAACTCTGCGAATGGGCTAAGCAGGGGAGGGAGGAGGTGGAAGGTGTTTATAAGAACTGCTTGGGTCTTCTTGGAGTTTGCTCTCTTTACGGTTTCATTTAGCAAGTCTACCCAGAGCACCCAGATTCAGCTGTTACACACGGACCTGAGGCGGGTCCGAGGAGGGGCAGGAGTTAACAGTTTGCACTTCTAATGTTAATGCACCACAATGACTAGACTGGCAGGAATTTCTGGAGCCAGGAAAACATGTCAGCTTTGGAGACTCATGTCCTTGGGCAGGAATAGCCTAAAACATGTACCAAGTTGTTAGTGCCCACATAGTCTGTGAAGGCTCTAGCAGGTCCCCGTTTCTCTCCAATATCTGTAAAGGGCCTGAGATCTACTGTTATAGTATCCTCCTTAGGGATCCTGAAGGCTTTTTGATTTCTAAGAGGCTTGTTTAAAACATACATGTCCTTCAGCCTGGGTCAGCTGGCCATTTCAGAGGGAATGGAAGGCTGGGCTGACTGGTGGGGGCACAGAAGTGGGAGAACGGGCAGATAAACTTTGCCCACCTCACAGTCTGCTGAAGGCTGGTCCTGGTCTAGTTTATATCCTATAAGGCACTTCCACTGTGTCAGCACAAAGGGGGTCTGGGACGCACAGAGGTGGGAGTGAGCGCACACGCCAGCCCACTGGGCGCTGTAGGCTGTGGCAGTCTGGCAGGGGGAGACTTACTGGGAAGGGCCCCCCGAGATGCGCTGCACAGGGTGGGCTCTGGGATGACACAGTGGCCTCGCAGATACTGAGGGTGTCCAGGGATGAGTCTTCCATGCACACAGCAGTTCTCCTCGGGGATGTGCAGGGTGATGGGCTCCATTGTGGGCCCTTCCCAGAGCCCTCAGACACTGATGGAGCCCTGCAGAGTTCTGGGAAACTAGTGCACAGAGGAGAGGGTAAGACCAGCCCAAACCAGCCCCTGCCTCTCCCACTGACCTGGCTGTTGGGCCCCACCCGGCCACATGGCCCTTGTCAGGATCCCACTGGCAGTGGGAGGGCTGGGCTTCCAGCCATGAGTCCCCCTGGCAGGTGTCTCCTCCTCCTTCGGTGGCAGAAGGTACATTTTCAAGGGGCGATGGGTCTAGCACCCTTCAATTTCCATTCATCTCCCCTTGCATCAGTCTGGCCTGAGCAAGCTGTTAAACTGGTTTGAAGAGGCAACCCCAGAACAGTTTGCATAACTGCACCCGGAGTATTCCTTGAGGAGAAAGTGGGTGAGAGGTGGCAGGACGCCCACGACCTCCAGCAACCGTGGACAGTCGGACTCCGTGTGGCCTCCCACGGCCCGTGGCGGGGGAAGCTGGAAAGTGTCTGGGCTTTTACCTGGATCTTTAGCTTTCCTTTCATATTTTTGGTCCCTTTTCATTGCTTCTTTAATATATATTTGTTTCTGTTTTTTTTCCAAACAGTGGAAACATTTTCTTTCTTACGTTTTCTTGCTCTTGGTTCTCAATCCTTTGATTTTACTTTCCCATTCTTCTTTTTCTTGACTTGTGGGGCATTTGCTTACGGCGTGTGTTGTAAGAGCCACCCGTCCACATGCCTGGAACCAGCACGTGCTTTAGACAGGGACATTGTGTCTAGATCAACCCACCAGTGCGAGCTTCTGCTAGAAGACACTAGTTAGAATTTAGATGTGATGATGTGACATTCCCCTGGACACTCTGGATTTGTGAAATAAGTATTAAGCTCTTTCTCTGTTTTACCTCAGTGTGTTTTGAAAGGTTTATGGTCTCGTGCCAAGTGGAGGAAAGGAGGAAATGGAAAATTCCAGAGTCCTGCAACGGCTTCCCAGCGAGGGTGGCAATGGGGATCTTGGATGGCAAGACCTCAGCTCTGGCACTGAAGCCTGTGCAGCCGTGGCAAGGTAGGCATCCTACAGGAATCACTGCACTGGGAACACAGGAACAACCCATCAATAATCAAACAAGAAATGCTTGTTGAGGGCCTGCTACATGTGCTAGGCCCGCGGCAGACAGCGTGCGGGTTACCAGGGAAATCTAGACACCCTCGGCTGTGTTAACAGGACAGGCTAATGCAGGAAGGGGCAGACCCAGTGCAGGGAGACGGCAGTGCAGGAGCAGAGCATTCTCCTTACTCAGCACTGCAGGTGGATGAGCAGATGGCACAGGCCTCCCCTACAGAGACGTGCCAGGACCCAGGCCAACAGGGGCACTTCTGTCTTCAATGTGTGGCTTCCAAGGTTGCCTTGGAGACCACCTTCCATGCAGCCAGGTGGAGGGGAAGGGTGTGTGTGGGCAGGCATGGGGATTTCCATGGGCTGGGCCCACGGAAGGGCTGTGTGACCCCTATTTGAATTCACTGGCGACGACTTGGCCCATGGCCATGCCCGATGGCAACAGAGGCTGGAAATGAGTCCCAGCTGCAGACTCTGGGAGCTGAAAACATGAATTTTGGCTGGTGGCTGGTAGTGCGTGCTGCTCTGGTTAGGAAATAGGTTGTGTTTCTAAAGTGAAACTATGGATGATTTAAATTGGTTTCTTTATATTTGCCTATTTTTTCAAGGTTTATTGTTACATGTATTACTTTTATAATCAGAAAAAAGGCAATAGATCTTATTTTTAAAAATGTAATCCTGGTCTTTGGAACTTAGAACAATATATTTTTCTATAGAAACAGTTAAAGTTGCTATTTGGATCCCTAGGCAGGGTTAGAAAATCCTATACAACCCACAGAGTAGTTAAATTATGCTAATCAAATTAATTATTAACTCTGCCACATTTGTCAAAGGGATTTCCACTTACCTTTGAGGGCAGCCTGAACTCTGTGCCCCAGGCACAGGGCAAGGAGGTGGGCGTGAGGATGTGAGTGGAGGGGGAGGGGGGTTGCCCCTCTCCAGAGCTGGCTGAGGTCACTGCGTGCAGAGGAATGTCCTGCTGCTTCCCATTCTGCTGTTGACCTCCCTCCTGGTACCCTGAGCCCCGCTTAGTGGCAGGCACCCAGGCGCACCCATGTTCTAAAGTAATTCATGCTCCAAGCTTCCTCATTCTTTTCTCCCAACAAAGTGCCTCATCTCCCACTGACCTCATCCAGGGGTTGTGGGGAAAACCCTATTTGAATTAATTCAGAGAGAGAGAGGACATCAGTTAGACTTCTCAGAGTACCTACAATTTTCAAAAAGAAGAATCATGAAGCCAAATGCCTCTGTCATGGGTAGAAGTTTAGGCGGAGTGACCTAGTCAAGGTTCTTGGAGAGTGCTGGGACAGATGTTCTTGGTCAGAGGCCCCATCCCAGGCTCCCGAGGACGTCTTTCTCCCGGAGCAGTTTCTCAAGAGGCGCCTTCTGCCTTTTCTAGCTCCCTGCTGTTCCATTCCTTAGAGCCTCCAGCTTGCACAGCAGCCCCACAGCACGGACGGTCGGTCATGCTCTTCAAATGTTCTGTGGGCTCCCGCACTTTCCAGTCTCTTTCCCAGTTACATGGAGCCCTGTGACAAGTAGGGGTGGGGGTGGTGAGCAGAAGCGTGGGGGGCAGAGGCGGCGGGGAGTGGGTGTGAGACTTGGGCACACTCTTTCTTGTAGCTGTGTGCTGCAAGGGAACCTGGGGGCGGCAGAGCTGCTGAAAGAGGAGGACTGCCAGGTGTCATGTCATGTGAGTGAGGAAACCCCTCGCTGGATTGTGCCACTGAGACTTTGCGACCTACTTCCTGGCAGGGAGGGATGGAGAAGGGAGGGGCTGTGTGGGCCTGAGGCAGGAGTCACCTTAGAAGACACTCTTCTTGCTGTGACTGCTTGGTCTGGGGCAGGCTGGTGATGCCACTCGTGAGGGAGCCGTTGAGGATGACAGCGTCATCATCACCACCATTGGTTTGTGACTGGAGGAGTAACGTGGACAGGTTTGTTAGGCTTTGGCGCAAGGGATGCCGGGAGAGGAAAGAGAATAGGGCTGGGAGTTCAGTGAAAAGGCACAAGAACTTCTCTGGCCGCAAGCACTTAGCTTCCAGTTGGAGATAGGACTGTCCACCTCATAGAGTGTTGTGATACAAGTGAGTGTATAAATATTGAATGAGTGGCACAGAACACAAGAGAGACGTGGTGGGAGAGAGATCACTACAGGCTGGGAGCCTGGGGAAGAGGGACATCTTCACAGAAGAGTGCGGTAGGAGACATCCTCTAAGATAGGCTAAATTAAGAACAGTGGGAAGAACAAAAGTGGGACTTCTGGGTGGGAGAGTGGACATGAACAAAGGAGCTAGCAAATCATGTTAGACCGGTTTGACTGGAGGGTACTGTTTGGGGAAGGACATGCTACTGGGAGGTAAGACTTCAGAAACAGACAGAGAACACCTCCTAGGGAGCCTCAGAGGCCACTGAATACCTTTACACTTTGTCTTCAAAGATTGCTATCACCATGCAATCATGGGGGATTGGCAACAACCTCGATGGCCATCGACCAGGGACTGGTCAAGTAAGTTGTGGCTCGCATCCCACAGCACACCATGCAGCAGTTGCAAAGACTGAGCCGGACCTGCATGCACTCCCATGGAAAGATCTCCACGACACCGCTGAGTGAAAACATCCAGATAAATAACATTTCTGTGTGAAGCAGGCACACACCTGCACCTGCAGTGCTCCATATTCCTGAATGTCCGTCTGTATAAGCACACACAGGTGTCTGTAGATGTGTCCTAGTTCTGGAAGGATAGAGGCAAACTGATGACAGCAGTTACATTTGGGCAAAGGCCTGGGGTTGCCCACTGTCCTGCCTGCTCTGAAGGGTCAGTGCCCTGTCTGTGGAAAGTTCTACAGGGAACAGAGCCTCACCAGGCTCCCTCCCAGTCACCTGAGCCTTCTGCTCTCCCTAGGCCCAGCTGGTACTGGATCCTGTGGTCACCACCTGGGCGGACCAGTTTGGACTTGCCCTCCTTCCTGTCAATTAAAATGCATGTGTGGTGATGGAAGGCAGTAGATGCCCTTGCAAAGGTAAGCAGAGCTCCTTCTTGCCTAAAATTATTTTTCACTGAGTAAAAATATTTCTAGCCAACACATAGGTATTTTTAAGTTTTCCTGTAAGAGAAAATCTTTAAAACCCTCCTTGGATTAAAACCCCAAATCATTTGCACCCAGATTATTTCCAAGAAAAATATGAAGTGGCCAATTACATACATTTATTAAAACCACAAGACAATTAAAATATTTAGAAAGAAAGACTAAAAAGCATTTAGAATGTACACCAATAGGAAATGTATGAGTTATTTAATAAATGATATAAGAAAAATTAGCTATAGAATAAATTATATTTTGGTACTCACCTCACCATATGCCCAAACACATTTCAAATATGTTAAAATCACTATCAAAATACAGTAACAAAGCAAGCAAAAATAAATCCAGAACTGTATTTTTTATTTAAAAAAAGAGCAATATAGTTTATCTGAGAAATGCAGATGTTTCAATGACAGAAAATCATCAAAATGCACTCAAATATCCCACTTTTGCTCATGACAAATACTCTTTAATTTTTTAAAGTGTATTGCCTCAAAACTGATAGCAAACATTATACTGAACGGTGAAATCTTAGAAGAGTCTCATTAAAATCATACAACATCCCTGTTATCACCTCTATAATTCAACATTACATTGGAGGTTCTGTGCTATATAGAATTTGTACTGTCAGATGAAATGTTTATAGGGAAAATCTAAGAGAATCTGGTTATGAACTATAACTACTACTGAGTTCAACAATTTGTTGGATAGATCATTTATAAATTCAACAGTGAAAGATATTTGGAAAATGCTCAAATATTTTGAAATTAAGTAACACACTTCCCAAACAACCATGAGTAAAAGAAGTCATCACAGGGAAAATTAGAAAATATTTTGTACTGAATAAAAATGAAAATAAAACCACAACGTATCATTCGTGGGATGTAGCATAAACATAGTACATAGAGGGAAATTTTTAGCTTTAAATGTTTACATTAGAAAAGGGAATAAAAGGTCTAAATCAACTATCTAAGCTTCCAACTTAAGGTACTAGAAGATGGTAAACCTGAAGTAAGTAGGGGGGAAATAATAATGACAGACAAACGGTAGAGAAAATAAAACACAAAGCCAGCTTTGTTTTTTGAAACATTGATAATAAAAGGATAAACTTCTAGCTAAACTGATTGAGAAAAAAGGAAAAAAGAGAAGACATCAGTGCGGTCCTAGAGACATTAAAGGATAATAAGAGACATTAAAATTCAATAATTTCAAATATTTAAATGCAATGGATGAATTCCCTCATATAGAGTCAAATTACCAAATTACTTAAGACTCAAATTGCCAACAGTTAGCAAAGATGTGGAGCAACTGAAACTCTTGTGCGTTACAGGTGGGAATGTAAAACAGCACTACTGTTTTGGAAAACAGTTTGGCAGCTTTTTGTAAAGTGAAGCATATGTTATCGCAGGCCCTAGCAATTCCACTCCTGGTACAGTATGTATTCAAGAGAAATGAAAATGTATGTCCGCACAAAGCCTTGTATGTGGATGTCCATGGCAGCTTTATTTAAAATAGCCCAGCTGGACACAACTCAAACGTCCATCAGCAGGTGAATGGATACACAATTTATGGTCCATCCATACAATGGAAGCAGTATAAAGGAATTAACTACTGACACACACAATTTGGATGACTTAAAAACACAATGCTAAGTAAAGGAAGCCAGCCACAAAAGAATATGCGCTGTATTATTCCATTTGTATAAAATTCTAGGAAAGACAAATCAGAATCAGTGAGTCTGTGGTGCTTGGGGTCAGGTGTGCAGATTGGGAACCGTGAGTGTCAATGGAGACATTCTGTACCATGACTGAGGTGTGGGCCACATATATGTGTGGTATGTTATAAATACACAAAGTAAAATACATTTTTCAAAACTCGTCTAACTGTACACTTGATGTGTGTATTTTATGTAAATTATACTTTAATAAAGTTCATTTAAAAAACTTAATATCTTATTCAATAATCAACTATTAATAGAAAATGTAGTAGAAAAGATGGTAGTAACAAACTACAAGGTACTTCAAATTAAAACAAACAAAAACGTGCAAGAACTTTATGGAGATGTGGCTAGCCTCAGTTATAAAGTAATTCTCACATGTTTTGGATTCGATCTGCAGGCATCAGAATGGACATTCTGTTTTGTAAATCTAGGAGCCTAATGTATGTTTTAGCCCACATAGAAGCCCATGATAGGAGTGCCTGTGCAGACATGTCATTAGGGGTTAGACTCTGTCCAAGCTCTTCACAGCACAGTCCTCCTCTCCTCTCCTGAAAAAGTACTTGACCCGGACTCTAGGGTTCTGTGCTCTTAGCATGGAAGAGTCAATTTTGGTCTGTAAATATTAGGGTAAATGTTCCCAGTTCACCTCCCCAACCGTAATCATAGCAAACCCTGGCCCTCAGGGTAGATCTGTTTTGTTTGGTGTCTTGATGTATAGCTTAGTGGGAGATGATATCATCATTTAAGCCCCCCAAGTCGTTTAGAGTCTTGCCCCATTGAATGGGGTTATTTGGTTATATCCATTTGAACTTGGAAAAGTTCTGGTCAGTACATGGACTTCTGTTTTAGCTCATTTGGTATCGAGCTCTTCTTTTTGGTGACAAGCAAACAGATTCAGTGACTCCTTAAGGGTAGTCCTGGTTTGAAAAGAAAAGGAGGCTGTGCCAAGTGGGCCTGCAGCTAACCCACTCCAGAGGCCTACCCGGTTATTTCAATATAAGTAGAGAAGGAGAGAGGCTAGCACACAGTTCTGCCTTTCCCTCTTTAAAACTGGATTTTGATCCTTCAAAAAGCTGTTTTTAATCACTTTCATGCTGGCATTCTGGTGCAGATTTTCAAGAACCAGTAAGCATGGGTATGGACCAATGTCAGGGGAGCATCATTTCCATCTTCAAGAGCTGATGAACCAAGTAGTTAGAGTCCCCCTGGTTTGCACCTGTGCTCTCCAAACATATTTCCATCTCACACCATTATTAGCCAAAAAGTTTTGTGTACAGATCCCCAGTGCATGTATATTAGTTAATTAACGAATGATGTACAGGTACTATAATACTGATATGTGTATTATGTTATAAACACTAAATAAAAATTAAATTAAATTAAAAATAAACCTAAAATAAATTTTAAGTAATATTAGTAATGATATCTTCAGTATTTATGAGCTAATGATAATATGTCAAGGCAACACAGTGCAATTCATCATTAAGGATAGTGTATACAAAGCCACGTTTGCAATCATTTTCTTGGATAATTTGCATTTTTTCTTGTTGAATTCTTGGCTGATCTCGCTGGAATTATCATTGTTTTTACTTCATAGGGGGACTTACAGACAGCTCGCACTAGAAGTAGAATTGCCAGTTTGGCCATTTTCTTTCTGTTGGCTTCTGCTTGCATTATTAGCATTACCTACAATTCAGGATTCTCACTGAAAACCTTTCAAGCCATTTGTCAACTACATCATAACAAATGTTTCAAAAAGCAAATGTCCTTGGGAGGGTAACACATGCAGCCATTAATTCCCAGTGTTACAGTAGTAAGACCTTCAAGATCGGAGAAACTAGTCAGTTACTTGAGGGACAGATGCATGTACCCTTCCCAGTTCCTAGCACAGCATCTTAAACCCTGTAGCTGTTTAAGGAAGATTTTATTGAAGAAACAGGTGCAGTGAGTGTTTCCGTAGCCTGGGCAGTTTGAGGCGGGGCCCGTCAGAGGGCGCAGGGTGCCGGGCTAGGGGAGGAAGATCACACACCCAGAGTTCAAAGGGAGGAAAGGATCGATTCTGCGCGATGCTCATTCTCTGAAAAAGTCTGGAACACAATTAAAGAGTTATTTTTAATTTTTTGGTTTGTTTTGAGGATGTGGAAACCAGGCTACGGAGCACGAGGAGCGAGCGCAGGTGGAGTGCGCAGCAAACAGGCCCCTGTCTCCGTCGGTTGAGGTGGAGGAGCGGGACTAGGTAGGCCCAGCGTAGGAAGAGAAGGCGAACTGTGTGTAATGATATTCTCGGGCCATTAGGGCGATGTGATTAGTGTTGGTGGCGCGGGAGGGCGTCGCAGAGCAGGCGGAGCGCGCGGCGCTCGCAGGTCCGGCGGACTCCCCGGGGGCGGCTCCGGACAGGAGGCGCGCAGGAGAGGGGCCGCGCGGGCCGCGGGAGGCTCCTGCCACGGCGGATGGCGCAAGTGCGTTCGCCCTCCCCTCTGTCGGACAACGGGCGTCCGGGAGGTTGAGGCTGAAAACGCGCACCGGCACGCGAGGGGTGCCCAGCCGCGCCCGCGGGCGTGGCCAGTGCGCAGCCGCATGGCGAGGGCCGGGACCGAGCCGTCCGCCCTCCCCTCCCTGCCCTGGGGGCCACGCGCGTTTGCAGAGACTGCAGCACGCTAGACCTACCGGTGCAGTCGGTAAACGCCGCTGTTAGAAGAGCCGCTGGTCCGGGCTCCGGGAAAGTCGGCTGCGCCCGCAGCTCAGAGACGCGGGGCAGGGGCCGTCCCCGCGCACGGGCGCCCTCCCCTCGTCCCACGCGCTCAGCTCCTCGCCCCGGGCGGCGGGCGCGCGGCGCTCCCTGCTCCGGCCCGCCTCGGGGCTCTGGAGACCGCGTATTTGCGTAGTGGTCAAGAAGGACTCTTCACCGACGTGGGTTTTCCTCCCCAGTTCTCACCCCCTTAAATCCGCAGCAGAAAATACTCTTCTGTGGTTGGCTCTACTTGCGATTGTTATAGAAACGGCTTCGACCCAAGGCGTGGCGGGTGGCTGGAAGCCCAGCGTGTGGTTCAGCCCGCCGGGGCGTCCGAGCTGGCCGCTGCAGGGGAGGACGCGGCGCAGGAGCCCCGCCCTGGGCTGCTGAGCCTTCAGGTGGGGCTGACGACTGTGTAAGGCGCTGCTGCGGGGTTCCCCGCAGGGGCCACGGTGACGTCCTCGCTCACCTGTCCTGGGCTTTGCCTAAGCGGCAGCGACCGCGCACGCCAGCATCGTCTTCCCGCAGGCTCACGGGCGGGCGGTCCCGCCGGGGCCGCGGAGCTGTCAGCCCAACCCCACCCGACGCCTGACGCAGACCATGCTCGTGGCAATCAAATCCCCTAGCGTGCGGTGAAGCGGGAAAGTCTTCAGTGCTTTTCTGGGTTCTTCATATTTTATTGTACGGAAATTCTTTCTAGCCCTAAATGATTCAGATACAGAAATTGGATCGCTGTTTGCCACGCTCCAGAAGAGGCAGAATCCAGTGGGGGTTCCGAGCATCTGGGCAGGGGGCCCTTTCACAGCCTTAATTTCCTCATCTGTAGGGTGGGGCCACAGATTCACCTGCCAGGAATGCCTCAGTTCAGGGTCTGGGAGATGCTGAACACTCAGGCAATGTAGCTGTTCTTATGTCTTTTATAGAAGATTGTCTCTATCAAACACACCTTAATGTATGCTGCAGAAGAGACATTATTGATAATATGTGCATGTCAAAAGATTTATGTCAAGACGGTAGCAATCACTTTATGTGAAAGTGATCTTATCAATTTGTGAATTTATTTCGGAAAGAAATGATTTCTTTTACTGAAATTCTTTATATAAATGGAAAAACATTTATGTGCAGTCATTTAAACATGATTTAAAATTCCAGAGAGGCCACTTTGGGGATGAGGATGATTATATATTTACAGTCTTGTTTTTTGTTTTCTTACTTTAAGACAAAAGGTAGGTGTGCTTTGAAATATGCTTATTACTTTTTTTTTTGAGACAGAGTCTCACTTGTTGACTGGGCTACAGTGCAGTGGTGTCATCATAGCTCACTGCAGCCTCAAACTCCTGGGCTCAAAAGGTCCTCCTGCCTCAGCCTCCTGAGTAGCTAGGACTACAGGCCCGTGCCACCACACCCAGCTAATTTTTCTATTTTTTGTAGAGACGGGGATCTGGCTCTTGCTCAGGCTGGTCTCGAACTCCTGACTGCAGGCAATCCTCCCGCTTGGGCCTCCCGAAGTGCTAGGATTACAGGCGTGAGCCACCGCACCTGGCCCTTACTACCTTTAAATAAACAAAAGTCAATACTGGAATAGAACACATAAGAAGAGTCTTGTGTGAGGAGAATATTTTTTGGTTCATTTTATCGAACTCCTGATTTTAAGTACAGTATCTCCACTGCCATAAAATGGGGCATATTTGATATCAGAATACGTTAAAGGGGCTGTTAAAGCCACTGCTGATAGATACCCTAAGGAGATTTTTAAGAGGGAAAAACAAATTTCTGCACTGGTTGGGTGACTGTACAACTATCATGTCTGAAAGCCTTTTACAGCCCTAAAATGTTGTACATATTTATGTTCCTAGGAGATAATAACCAAGGTGAGTTTAAGTATAACTTTCGAAGAGTTTATTACAGAAATATGAATCTATGTTACTTTTCAGTGTAACTCACTTCTTAACCAAATAGTTGTTCTAAAATTGGCAAGCTTTTTAAGGGGACAAAAAAGATGAAAAGTGTTTTTGTGGGTAACATGTGGATAATTTTGAATGTGAAAACTGCCCTGCATTTAGAGCCTAAACAAGGAGTACTGGTGTAATGATGACACACAGTTGTGCCCACCTGCCATTCTGTGGGAAACTGCACTGGTTAATTTTGATGATAGCAAAGCTTGAGTAAAAAAACCACACTTTCTTCAATGTAAAATAGTGGCATAAAGTGAAGGGGCAATCATCTGTCAACTGTTGGCAGCAGTGTTTCCAGCTTCTCCCTACAGACAGGTAGGAATAAAGACCTTTAATAACCATACTAGGGGTACAGGAAGTATGACAAAGAGGAAAGCCATCTTCCAGCAATAAAGATTTGGTAAATGCTGATTCAACGTACAATTTAAAAGAAAAATTAAACCATTCTACTTTGCCCTGGCCTATTGTTCCCCTGCGCCAGCCTCAGCAGCAACTTCAAAGAAAGCCCTTCCCTCTGCTCATGAAGCCTCCCCTCTCCACTCTCCCCTCAGAAGGTCTCACCTCTCCCACCCTCCCCCTGCTTCCATCCCTGTCTGCCCTATGAAGCTTCCCTTTACTTGAATCCCCTGCTCCTCTCCAGTCCCCCTAATCTCACAGTGTGTGCTGCTGGTGGCACAGAGGGAATTCATCCTTAGTGAGTGGCAACAGAGATGCATCTGAGAAATAACACAATTGATTGCAATTTAAGATGTGCTGCCTGTTTTCTTCACTTTTTGGTCTACTAAAAATCTTGGATTTCTATTTATTTATACTGTTTGGGACTTAAACATCTCGGATCTGAAGATTTTTGAAAATTCTCAGCCAATACCTCTTTGAATGTTGCCCCTCATGTGTCCTCTCCTTCTGAAACACCTATTAGTGTGCAGCACTCTCTCACTCTAGTTTCCATGTCTGTAACTGCTCTTGCATATCTTTGTTCTCATTTCTCTCAGTGTGGTTTCCTCAGATACACATTTCGATTTTACTAAATGTCTCTTTAGCTGTGTCTATTCTGTTATTTAACCTGTTTATTGAACTTTTAATTAAAATGACTATATGTGTTTTGTTTATAAAAGTTCTATTTGGTACTTTTTAAAATCTGCTCTCCTTTCTTTTTTAAATAGTATTTTGATCTTTTTAGAGATTTGATTCATTCTTTTATATTTTAATTGATTTAACATACTTTAACACTCTTTTTATACTACTATCTCACATGCTGAAGGCTCTAATTTTGCTATTGATTGTGATTACTGAATTCCACTCACTGTCAATAGTTTCCTTATATGTTTTGTCATTTTTGATTGTGAGCTCATGTTTAGTGGGGCTTGTTTCCTCTGTGAGAATCTCTTGTGGCTTCATTGTGAAAGTCCTTCTAGGCCAGTTTTGCAACCAATTTTATGGTAATATCCTGGCTTGGGGATACTAGGGTAATGTAAATTCAAGCTCCACCTCTGCTTGAAGAGCAGGCCTGGGATTCTGAATTATCAGGGAACCTTTTCTTTTCATCCAGTGCCTTGAGCAGGTAAATTTCCTTTCAACAGCCTATGCCAATGGGTGAGTTTTTCCTAGTGTATCCTTTCACATGAGGAGGGGTTTGGAACTAAGTATTGCCTTTGGGCTGTGTTTTCGGTTCCAATTATCCTTCTCATGAGGCTTCAGGGTCTTGTTTTCTGTTCAAGCTCCCAGGGGATTTGGAGCACCCCTCTCAGGGGGCAGCCACAGCATCGGCTCACACAATTATGGCACCTTTTTCAGTTCCCTCCTAGTTTTTGGCATCTGGGAATTACTGCCCCTCTGTTTAAAGATCAGTCTTGCATAAAAAAGTTGTTCTATTTTAATAATCCTAGGGACTTTAGGCCATCTTAATCAACCATATTTCCAGAAAGAGAAATCACCACTAATAAAATAGGATGACTGTAACTTTGGTCCTTTCTTGGTTGTTTCTACGTATCAGTGGTGACTGGGTTACAAGCTGAGGCTGCTGGTGTTTTAAAATCATGTTTTGCACCCTCCTATGCTATTAAGATATATAACATGTATGTCATCCATGTGGTCAGGTCTAGATGCCAATCCATAGCAAGGGCCATGGAAGTGTGAGGGTGACCTCCCCTCAGCCTCTGCTGTCCCCATAGAAGGGAGCAGTATTCTCCAGTCATTGAGAGCATGAGCTTTGGCCTTGTGCTCCAGCTCTGTCACTAATCTAGCTGTGAGATCGTGGGTTAACTATTTTATGAACTTCAATCTTCCCACGTATTAAATTGGGCCAATAATACCTGCCTTACCTGATCAGAGTAAGGATTCAATGAGATGCCTGGCACATAGTAACTGCTGCCAATAAACATTAAGTATTCCTGTCATTATTCCCTCACATCCCTTGAGACTAAAAACAGTGATAAAACATTTCTATACTCACCAACCCATCAGTTCTAGAGTCCAACTTTCCTGTTGTTTCCCTGTCATTCAAGTCATCCAAGGTGGGTCAATGTGGGAGGATAAGGAGGCCCAGGCTTCCAGTGCAGAGCACTGGGTCCAGATTGGCTCTGCTTCTTGCTTGCCTTGGGCATGGGACAGCCTCTCCAAGACTCATTTTCCTCTGCTGTAAAATGGTGATATAAACCACTTACATGTGGGGTGATTGTGAAGGACAAGTGAAAGAGTTGCACATGGCAGCCATTAGATTTTCAGTAAGTCTGAATCCGACCACAAAAGCCCTCTGCCAGCAGGGCCCATGCATTCCTTCATGCATTCATGGTGCATGCTCAGCAAATGCTTTTGGAACCCCAGAGGGAGGAATGAGACCCAAATATAGCAGGGTAGGAAACTGTGGGCAAGCCTGCAAGGCATGACTCCACGTGGCCATGGGAAGTCAGAGTCCGAATGTTTATGTTTTAGTGGTCATGGTTTTGCTGTGTGTGTGTGTGTCTAAGAATGGGGACATTGTCTCCATCTTCTTTATCTTTTCACAGTGTACAGAACAGGCCATGCGCAAAGAACCTGTCAGTGATGCTGAATTCCTGACTCAAGGACCTCCCAGAGGTGGGTGGAAAGGCCTAGAGGCATGTTGAGTCACTGCCCAGCTGATAGTGGGAAAGGCGTGGTTTCTGCCCAGGACTGGCAAAGGGCCTGGAGCCTTGAAAAAACTGGCTTGATTCTCTTCCTGCTTTGCATAAGCATCTTGAGCTTGACATTTCCATTTCAATGGGAGGGTAAATACAGAGTTGTGAGGAGTAAAACAATACTTCTTCCTCAAGTGGCTCAAGAGTTTCACTTGGGCAGAGCATGAAGATGTTCACATGAAGCCAGGACAAACGCACTTGGACATTGACTGGAGCTGTATAAACAGTTTGCAATGTCAGTTGTGCTCAGTTTCCCTAGCTTTGCTATGCTGGTGTCTGTCCACATTTCCTCCTCTTCCTCTCAACAGCCCCGAGCCCCGGCGCTGTGCCAGGTGCTCTGTGTTCCCACTCAGCCTCCACCCCGCTTCTGCATACCAGAGGTAATAACGTGCCCATTTTTACAGATGGGAAGCTGAGGTCAGAGGAACTAAAGGGGTGTGCCCAAGGAAGAGACATCGGCACATGGGGGTGCTTGGCTGCAAAGATGGCTCTGTCCATCGTGGCCCCTGTCTTCCCATTCACCTAGGGCCCGCGGGACACCCATGCTCCAGGCTCTCCTCCACCTCTGACTGACAAACTGTAGGAGCTGAGGGACTCGCCTCCACCCCCGGGGCTCGGTTTCTTCATCTTTGAAATGAGGGTTTGATCAGATGAGCTCTGAGGTCTCTTCCAGCTCCCGCTTCTATGACTCTCCTGAGTTTTAGGGGAACACAGGTTTCTGCCGGACTCTCTCCTGTGCCTCTTCGCCTCACACACCCATCCCTGACAGTCTCATGACAATGAGCAACATGGAAAGGTGATGCAGGGAACTCATATTTATTAAGAGCTGATTTTGTGCCACACTTGTAATTTCCTTTGGATTAATTACTGGTATTTATAAACGCTTCCTCGTTTCTGTCGTTGCTCTTTCCACTCCTTTATGTCTAGAACGCTTTTCTTCCCCCAGAGAACTCAAGCAGGCATGGTTTCCTTTTGGTGGCATCCCACACAAATGCCCTACTATGTCAAGTTTTTGGTAAAGAGCTACAGAGAAGGCTGGGTGGGAAAGAATGGCCTTGGACGATTCTCTCTCAAAAGGGCTGGAGATGCTCTTCTGACTGCTCATTAATGTGAACCATTCTGGGGACCTCCAGGGCTGTGACACCTTGACTCTTTTTGTGGACAGGGGTCAAAAGATCTTTTCTGCTTCTAAGACTCCTCAGGAACCTTTTTGCTGTGCAGGAGTGTCCTGCTCAATAACCACTTTTAATGCTTAATTCAGGGTCAGGCTTGGTGGATGACTCATTTTCTCTAGAAGAACTCGGGGTCTAGAAGTATCTAAGAAGACTTTGCCCTTGGTCTGTAAATGCTTTAAAGTGCAATTGGCAATTCAAAACCTTGCCCCACGTGATTTCACTAACTTAAATCTTGTTAAAAAGTCATAGAGGCCAGACTTTAAGAAAGTTACAAGGAATGTTTGAAGATTCCCACCACACTTGGCAATCCCACGGTGGTAGTCGAGGCCCGGGAGCCTCCCAGGTTGGCACCTTATTGAAATATGGAGGCTGAGGGGCTCTCAGGAAGACTGGTGCTTCAGCCTGTTTCCAGCTAGGCCTAAGAAGTGTTAAGCTCCTAGACCTAAAGAGTTCAGTGAAATTCCTATCAATTCAACATATTAATCAAAACCTTGCATTATGGAAGGTAAAGCTACTCACTATATTTGGTAAACTCCAAAGTTTGAGTGGCTCTACCCAGTGGAAGTTGTTTTCTCATATGAAGTCCAGGGTTGGCAGGGGAAGGGGGGGAGGAGGGGGTTTCCTCATGGCAGGTCAGGAACCAGGCGCAGAGAGGCTCTGGCACGTGGCCTGGTCCTGTGTGTCAATACCCAGCCTGGGGAATGAGGAAGAGGGAGGGGCTGTCTTTCAGGAGGGTGCCATGGGCCAGTCACGAGGGCTGCTCTTGGTGGTACAAACTCACCTGGCTCCATGTAGCTGCAAGGAGACTGGTAAATGGGGCAGTGGGTCCCTGGGTAGAGGCTTCCTGGCCCCAGCTCTGCATACTGGAGGGGAGCAGGCTCTTTGGTGGCTGTGCTGAGCTGTCTCTGCCACACGCCTACTATGTGCATGGCATCACACTCCCAGGGAGCTGCCAGTGTCGGCACTGAGGATGTTCACTTCCCTAAAAGGAAATCAGTTCTACTCCCCTCCCCTAAACCAGGCTAGGAGTCAGAGGATTTTGGTTCAGGGTTAGGGCTGTTTTCCTAAAATGCAGTTTTCCTCAGTCACTGCCCTGCCTAGGAGCTCCGGGGGCCTCCCTGTTGTGGCACCACGGATACCCTCCTTTGCCTTTTGCTTAATGCCCCGTGTAATGTGGCCCCTACTCCCGCGGCCAAGCTTATCTCCCTAGTCCCTCAATTCCCCAGCGAGGAATCAATCCTGCCGGTAGCGCCAGGTCCGCCCGCCTCGGCACCTCTATCCCAAGCCCGACCGAGCTCCCGCCGCGCGGGGCCGCCGGGCGCAGTCCCGCCCCCAGCGGTCTGGGTCGCTTTCCGCGTCCTTGCTTAGCGGAGCCTTTCCGCAGAGAGCCGGGCGGCGCGCAGCGCCCCCGCGCGCCGCTACGTCTCACGGCCTCGACGACGTCGCGCCTTTCGCCGCACGCGCGCGCCGTTCCCCACCGCTCGGCAAAGCTGCGGGCGAACCAGCCGCGCCCCGCGGGCCCCCTGGCGGCGAGGACGGGCACTGCGGTGCGGCCGCGGGCCGGGGGAGCCGGGGGAGCCGGGGCTGCGGGCGGGTCGGGCCGCGCTCGCGTCTCTGCGGCCCGAGTGCCGGGCTCCTGCAGCCGGGCTGGGGGCTTCCTCCTCCTCCGCACCCCCAGAGTGCCCGGCGGCGGGCGCACGCTTGCAGGGCACTTACTTAAAGTCAGAGCCAGCTGCTGCCAAAGTTTAGTCAGCACCATCACAGCCCGGCGCTTTATTGACGGTGCGCTCTCGTTACCGCAGTTCAGCTGTCTCCAGCCGGGGGCATTAGGCATCGTCACCCCCACGTCACTAAAGAGAAAACCCGGGCTTCTCAGAGGTTCGAATGACAGGTTTGTAGGCATCAGACCAGGGTTCCGGGGTCCAGTCTTCTGACTTCAAATCTTACCTTTTTTTCTATCACTCCATTCGCTTCGCCGACTTTCCATGAAAATCACTGAAGTTTCATTATTGAAACCTTTGCAAGTGGAGGCCTGTGGGATTGGGGAAGACAGAGTGGTTTGGTAGACCCAGGTTTTCATTCTGCGTCTGTAGTTGACTTCCCAGAAGCCACTAACCTTCTAGAGGGTCAGTCTCCCTGTCCCTACCGTCACTGTGCAGATCAAATCTAATGTGCAGAGGAGTTGTCACAAAAAGGCTTTTCTCCTCTGGAGGAACAGCTTTTGCCAGAAGGTTTCCTCCCCCTTCTTTTTCTTTCTTTTTAAATAAATATGTTCTAAGGACAAGGACAAACCAAATTTGAAATCCATTTGTCTGCAGAGCACTTGAGCCAAGTTTCTTCTGGGGTTCTGCTGTCTTCTCTACCAGTGTGCTCTGATGTGGTCAGTGCTAAACTAGCCAGGACATTCACATGACGGTGCAGTCTGACTCCCGGACTCTGCCTTGGCTCAGCGAACGAGTGTATTCTGGGCAGCGGCAGCAGCAGGAGATGGCCACAGCTTGCTCATCCCCTGTCATCCTGGCAGCTTCGCTCCTCTCCCCAATGCTGCAGTGGACGCCCAGAAGGGCACCTGGTCCTGTCTTCCCCTGACTTCTGGGAGGGCCCACACAGTGGAGATGACCAGTATTCGCAGAGTTCTGCAGGGCACACAGTGCTTCTTAAACACAGCTCTGCATTCAGCCTCTGCAACAGCCCGGTGAGCTGGAGGTGTTATCACACCCATTTCACATTTGAGGAGTTGGAAGTTCAGATGTTAAATAACTCAACAAGGGTCTCATTCTAGTAAGTAGCAAAACTCATCCTTGAACCCAGCTCCTAGGATGCAGGCCCTGTCTTTCTCACCACACCAACATGTGTCTCATGAAACCTGCTCAGCGCTTGCACCCACACTGTGGGGGCTGCCTGTCTCTGGGGGTGCAGAGAAGTCTCCCTCCTCCCTGTGGGAGGGCTTTTGTCTCTCTTTCATATATTTATTGAGTGCCTATTAAATTTGTCAAAAGACAAAATTACAACAAATTCAGTTTGAAGATCTTAATTAGCTTTCTTTGGGTGATTCTAGAATTGGCCAACACCTCATTCCATAAAATAGAATGAGTGTTCTGATAAGCCCAGGGAAGGTCGGCTTTATAGACAAAAAGGACCGAGGAGAGCAAAAACAGAAAGCAAAAAGCAGCTGGTCATTTTAAAGTTACTTTTCCTATGAGGTTAAAGCAGAGGCGACTTCCTCATGCTGGTTAAAACTGGCCTGTGTGGGGATGTGGTTATTATCTCTCTCTTTCCTGATTTCTTGGAAGGTCAGATAAACAGCTTAGTTTTGGTTTGGTGGCATGGAACATTAGCATGAGTTGACTTCATTTTGGTCTGGTCTGTGGGATCTAGTGCCAGAGCTCAGTGCAAACCAATGGCCTCCTATAAATTCTATTTAACAAATTCCAGACAGTATCCTAGGTGCTGGGAAGGTAACAGTGAACAAAGCAGACACACATCATGGAATGTTTTTTTCCAGTGAGAAAAGATAGAAAATAATGTGCACAATAAATTATAGGGCATGGCTGTTGGTGGTTAAATGCTAGGAAATCAAGTAAATCAAAGCTGTTATTCTCTCTTACACACACTAGTTCATTTAAGAAGGAAGGAACAAAGTGAGATACTAAGAGGTGGTACAATGTTCCCATGAAGCCAGGGGATCTTGTCAAAATGGATCTGCTCTTGTCTGTCCCTCCCCACCAAGCACAAACCCTTTTCCCAGCTCCCCCAGGCTCTGGATAGCCCTGAGCCCCTCCTGGGCTGACAGCCGACAGCCCCCCTCCCCGCCCCTTCTCACTCTTAGGGCCCTCTGGTCCTGCTCAGGGAACCTGCAAGCCTGGGAACATCTGCCTGCCCCGGCACTTACCTGCCAGGCCTGGTACTCCGCTCCGCTCCCCACCCTGGCCCCTGAGCCCTCCAGCTGCTGGGGCTCAGCTCACAGGCCTCCTCCTTGGCAGCCTGGCCCTCCCCACTGCCCTGTGATCTCTGGCCCCTGCTGCTATTTCCTTCACCGCCCTGAGCTCCGTGTCAACCTCAGCCTCACTGGGGCGGTCTTCCATTAACCATCATCCCTCCATTAGCCATCGTCCCTCCCACTAGATGCGGGGCCTCTAGGGTCTGTTCAACAGCCCTGTGGGGCTGAGCCCAGGGAGCCGCCAGCCCCTGTGGCTGGGTTGAGGCTGAGTTAGCCTCGGGTGGCAGCCTGTGCTGGTGTTTGCCCAACTCTCCTCCAGCACTTTCTCTTTTCTTGGAACTGAAAAATTGAACATGAAAGATCCAATCAAGTTCTGGGTCTCAGTACCTTTAAATATAGAGACTTGGGTGCTATTGGCAGGGTTATTTTTGTCAGAGAAGCAGAGGAAGACAGAGCAAAGAGAGAGAGAATGCGGGAGGGGAGAGAGGGAGAGCACAGTGCCCCAGAGGGGCTGAGCAGGAGCTGAGGGAGAGCCGGGTTGTCCTCTGAGACCCTGGCGTCATCACACCTTTCCTGGCCTGGCCTGCTCACTCATGGAAAACTGCTCGAAACTCGCTTTACTAAGAAGACAGGTCCAGCGAGGCCCTCGGCCTCCCTCGCCGCCTCCTCGCTTCTCCCTTCCTCACCCTCCTGCGCTCTTACCTCACTGCATGTCCTCCTTGCTAAGCCCCCTGCCCTTCATCTGGGCTCTTCATCCCGCCTGCTCCTCTCTGCTCAGGTCTCTTTCTCCACTGATGAGTCCTTCTCTCCTCCCACCTTCACCACCTTCACCACCGTGTCTTTGTTCAGTATACAAATGTGTTCAAATACCTTTTGTCCTCACTGAGACCTAGATGGGTCCTCTTTGTGTGCAGCCCAGGTGCCCATTGAGCTGGCCTTTAACAAACTGCACTCCCTGGACTGTGAAAACTCCCGCTAAAGGTCATGCTGGGGTCTCGTGCTCCTGCACTCCCACTGCCTCGCGGAGGTGACTTCCAAACCCACCCCTGTCCTCTTTCTTTAGCCCGAGGCCCGTGACCCACTTTTGGGCTGGGACATCTCAAGGTAGGCAGCAGCGTGTGGTTGGTCTGACTGTCCTCCTGTGCCACATGCTGGCTGTGGGCCTCCTGTCATCTTTAATTGCCTGTCCATGGTCTCCCATTCCAACCCGTGTTCAAGTGCTGCTGACCCTGATGTTACCATGCACTCCGTGCCTAGCCCTCCTTCCTGCTTTCCCCCTCGCTGTGCTTCTGGGGCTCTGGCCTCAAGTCTGTCCCTTGACAGCTGACAGGCTGCTGAGGGCTTCCAGATCCCGCCCACACCCAGGATGTGGTCCCCCACTCCACACACACACCCTCTCTGGGTTCTAGCCACACTGAACCGTGGTCCACAGAACTGCTCCACCCTCCCGGCCTCCAGCCCACTCATGCCTTTCCCTCTGCCTGGAAGCTTCCGTCTCCTCCCACCATTTCCAGCTGTGAATCCCAAATCCAAGGCCCATCCTGCATGTTAACTGTCCACAAAGATTTTCCAGATCCCTCCAGGTCTCTGCCTCCCCTGTGTTTCCACTCCCCTTTCTTGCACTTAAAAAAAATGGCATTTGCCGCAATCTGCTGAGTGTTCCGGCTGCCACCCTCCTGTCATTCTCCTGGTCTAAAGAGGGCAGGCCTGGTGCTAGAAGATTGCCTTCTATAAGCAGTAGGTTCTCAGTAAAAATGCTTATCAACTGAACTCTTATTATGGGCCAAGTGAAACAGAGATAGTTAACATTTACTGGCATATTGATGTGCCAAGTGCTGTTCTGAGAGCTTCACACACCTCTCTGAGCCCTCCCCACAGCCTATGAGGGGTGCCCTGCCTCTGTGCATCTTAGCTCCATAAGCCTCAGTCTTTCACCTTCAGAAATGGAGACCAAAATGATGTTCTTGTACAGTTTGTGTGTCTGAAACTCCGCCTTGCGTATTATAGACACTGATTTTATTTTCTTCTTTTCATCAAAAAGCTAAGTTGAGAAAAATGGAGTAAACTGACTGCACATTAAGCATTTAGTGCAGAGGTGGTTTGCAGAGGGAAGAGGGCCTTGGGGCAGGGGTTGTCTGCTGGCAGTGGCCTGCTCAGAATGTCATCTCAGCTGTGTTTGGTCTCGGGGTGGAGAACTCAGTCTAGGTTGAAGGGTGAGACATACCTTGCACAATCATTTTGGAAAGCAACCCAAAAATGTAACTAAAGCCAAACATCCACTCAAACCCTTTAACATAACAATGCCGCCTCAGAAAAACATATTACAATAAGATAATTGAAGAGAAAAACATCTAATCTTTGTAAAATTATTCATCATAGCACTATTCACAGAAGTAAAATACTAGAAAAATCAAATAGAGAAGAGAAAGTCTAAACAAACTATAGCCTATCGCTACAGTCTGATACCATATAGTTAAAAAATCAAAGTGAAAACTAACATTCTCCTGTTTAGACATGGGGAAAGGTTATTATAGAGAAAATAAGTGTAAGAAAAACAGAACATAAGATCTGTGCATGCTAATCTCAATATTTAGTATCTATGCTTGGCCACTAAAGAGAAACAAAAGAACATAATAAAGTATGAATAGTGGGCATTTTGGAATTATGTAATTTTAATTCTGTGTAAAGAAGTTTAGGTAGTGAATAATATTATACAATAAAATCTGAGTACAATTTTAAAGTTAAAAAATACACTAATTAATAAAGTAGGCAATCCACACGTAGATAGAAGGACCAACTGCATTCAAGCATGTTTGTGGCTGTGAACACATTTGCAGGTGTTGTTCATTCTAAATTTTGTAGATGCATTGCTGTCGACTAAAACAAACGCGTTTGTCCAAGTCCATCTTTTCCTTTTCAGTTCTTCGAGAATGGAGTTGGCCTCATTCTAGTCCCCTCGCTGTTTGGTGGGACAGCTCACGTGTGTGGAGCTGGGCTTTGGGGCCAGCCTGTGTCTGACCGAGGCTTCCCGGGGCCCCAGAAGCATCAGCACGAAGGGTGGACACTTGCAGGCCAGGCCCAACCCGAGGAGAAAAGGTGACTGCACAGGGGACTCAGGGGTCACCTCAGCTGTCATCTGCAGTTGCTCCCGTGTCTCTCCCTGGCTGTATTGTCCTCGCTTTTCATACTAAGGGAGGGCTCCCTCACCTTCTATGATCCTAGAACCACTGCAGAATGCAAACGACCAACTCACAAGCCCACCACATACGTAACTGGAGCCGTTAACAGCTTCACCTTCACACACGGGATTTCAGATTCTAGCTGTAATCCTCAATGCAAGTGTCGTGAATTCCCCTTGATTTACTAACAGGGAAACTAAGTGCAGAGACTTGAAATGACTTGGTCAGAGCCCATGGGGAGCTCTGCGCCCTATTCAGGGTGGGCTCTTCCCTGTAGGAGAGGCCCCTGGAGCCACAGAAACTCACCCAGCCGGCCCACGTGCCTGTGACATGGGAACGCCTCCTGCATTTGGCCATCGCCCAGGTTGGAACATCAAGCGTCCTTGGCAGCACAGCCCAGTTATGTCTCTGTCACAGGGAGAAGCACTAGGAAGGGGCCGCCATGGCGTGTGAGCCCTTTCCCAAGGTGAGAACGCTTGGCAACAGTCAAAATAGTGGTGGAGAGGACGTCCTCGCATTGAGTCAAAGGTGCTTAGGGAGTAGGGGACTGGCCAGGAAGTGGGGCCATCTTTAGTGGTCAGCGTGTGGTAGTGGAGCCCCATCTGTGGAGGCTGGGCTGTCCTTGGCCAGTCAGTGCTGACATGGTGGACTGTCCCCTAACAACTCAGTGTTAGTGTGTCAACAGACTGGAAGGGAGGAATGCAGGGTGAGACCGGGCAGGGCAGTGGCCTGAGGCCCTCCTGAGTTCTGTTGTCTGTCCTCTTCTGTGTTGGGGACAGGACGGACCAGGGTTGAGAGCACCTCCAAACGCGGAAATGCTGAGGCGGTTTCCCCAGAGCTGCCGCCCATGCAAGGTGGATAATGGGCCTCATTACAAACCTAGCAGAGGCCAGGGCTTCCCCTGGGGGCAGGCAGGGCCCGGCCTCGCTGAGCCATCAAGCTACTACCAGCTCTTGGAGGCTGTCCTGTCAGTAGGGGAATCTTACTGCCAACAAAATCCTACAAGGAGGAGGACATGCAATAGGAAAAAAGCCACCTTTTAATAGTATACATTATTTCATAGGATCAAATTCATTAAATTGCTATAAAGTAGTCAATGGGAACACCAAGACTCCTCTGAGAAATATAGATGTGAAATGGAGGCACTGACAGTGCTCGCCGACACATGTGCGTGCAGCGTCCCACTGAGCTGTATTTTGAGGCACATGACTGAGAAAAATCCAGGTTCATATAGATCAACTATTATAAATTCCAAAACTTTAAAAATGTCTTGCTTTACAATTTCAGGATATTTTAACAGGGCAGGGGATTTATTTTGGAGTCTGCATAAAAACACATTAACCTAGCAATTGAAGTTAAAATTTTGGTGGTCTCTGTGTATTTATATGTTGGCTGTTTATTTATTTATTTATTTAGTGAACATGGTATTGGTTCCAAGCTATTATATTTTTGAATGTATTTTCTTAATTTTTAGTTATAGAAATAGGTAAGAAATTATACTTAGAAAGTGAAAGTGAACTCAAGTCCTTGTTGAACCCTTGGACACTGGCACAGGGGGTTTTTGAGGGGCCTGGATTGGAAGTCACTGGCTCAGACAAGTCAAAGACGCCATCAGTAGCCTGGTTTCCCCCTCATCTGGGACTCTGTGGGTGGGTGCTGGGCTGTCATTACTAACCACTTGTAGATTTCAGAATGTTCAGTGGTGAATATGTTGCTAGGCGTTGCTCTCACATGGTGGCTATGAACATTAGTTTTGTTGTCAAATAGTCCAAATAGGAACCTGCCACTTAGGAATGACAATCAGTCACTGTTTCTCCCCCCTCAGTTTTTTCACCTGTAGAGCACAAAATGGTGCCACCTGACCAATAGATTCATGTGAGGATCAGCCAAGATCATGTTTCTAAAGCTCTTAGCCCAGGCTTGGCATTTAGAAAGTACAGATGTTCCTTGACTTCCAATGGGCTATGTCCTGATAAACCCACTGTAAGTCGAAAACAGTGTAAGTTGAAAATGCATTTAATATTAATACCCCAATAAATTCATCCTAAAGGCAAAAGATTGTAAGTTGAGCCATTGTAAGTCAGGGCCATCTGTACTAAGAGGGAGGGGGAGCACCTGCTTGGCGGCTGCGTTGGCCGACACCGTCCACGTTGCTGGACACTGGTGCTGAGCAAACTCGGAGATGTCAGAAGCAACCCGCGGTGCCGTTAAGAAAATAATCAGACACTGCAAATTGTCTCGGCAAGGCAAAATCTTTAGTTCTGATTAGAAGGGTGCGTAGTAGCAGCAAAAGCAGCCAGCCAGCCAGCGCGTGCTGCAGGGAAGTTTTTCGTCTTTTTATCTCTAACGCAGACCTATGGCTGTGTCTCATCCCATTGGCCGGGATTTTGACCTCATAATCTTGTTCTTACCTGATTGACTAAGGCATGTTGCTAGGACAGAAAGGAAGGGGTTTACAGTTGGCGGACAAGTCAGGCACACAGTGTTCCGTCTTGATACTTTGGCAGAAAAGATTAAGTCAAGGTTTTCTCTCCCTACAGAGACAACAGGCTCCCTGCAGGCTCCTCTGTCCACTCCAATGTCACCCTGACCTTCAGGCTCATAGGCACAGCTGCCCACCTTGTGCTGGATTTGGGTGTCTACTAGGCAGCTCAAACTCAGGAACAAAAGAATCCATGCCCCACCTCCGGCTCTCCCAAACCTGTGTGCCCCCAGACCAAATTATTCTCCTGGTAAACCCTCCCATAGCTATTCATTGACCTTAAAATGAAATCCACTTTCCTTACCAGGGCCTATGATGTGTGATTCAAAGTGAGGTCTGGAGTCCAGCGGCCTGGTGTCTTGTGGGCTTGTTAGAAGTGCAGATGCCCAGGCCCTGGGGTCAGAGGCTGCCTTTGAACAAGATCCTGGCAGTTCTGCACATGGAGTTTGAGACTCAATGACCCCCTTCCTGCTCTGACTTTCTCAGGGCCACTGTCCTCCTGGTGCAGGGGCCTCAGTCCTGGAGCCCCCAAGCTTCCCTCCGGGGACCTCTGTACCTGGGCCCTTGCTGTCACATCACTGACCCATGACCCAGGAGGCCCGAGGTCCAATCGGGGCCCAGCATTGAGTGGTTGTGGAAGCCTGGAGCAGCTGCTCCCGTGCTGGGTCCCCTTCTGAGGAATGCAGGGTGGTCTCTGGGGGCACCAAGTGTCTTACTGGGCTGATGGTGGGTTGAGACGCTGGGCTCAGGTCTGGGTGGGCGTGTCTCCCACTCCAGTGAGCAAGCCCCTACCTTGGCTCTTTCCTGGATGACCCCCACAGACCCACAGGCTCAGCCCTCCTAGAGGTGTGACTGCCGGGGGCCCCCAGGCCTCTCACTGAGAGCCTGGCAGGAGAAGCTGCCCCCAGGGACCAGGGCCTCCTCACGGCTCACTTCTGGGCCTTGGTTCACCCTGAACCATGTGTCCATGAATGAGTAAGGACAGATGGGCACATATGTGGGCTGTGTTTTGGTCTCTGATGTTGGGGATGGAATTTCTAGGACATGCAGGGTCAGCAATGTCAGCTCCAGAGGCCACTGGGCAGCAGTCTGAGTGCACAGAGAGCCTGGAGGCCCCGGGGCAGTGGGACAGCATTGTCGGGCCCTTGGAATAGGGGTGACCTTCCTTCTGTCCTGACCCAGGGACTTGCTGCTAGTAAAAGTGACTGGGGTCACCCATCTCTGCCTGGTGATGAACATTTCTGAGAAGGCTGTATCAGCCAGAAAAGCAGAAACCAGTGGCAGCCAGTAGAGCACCTCCCCTCACCCCACGCCCACCAGGGGGACCCCTCAGGACTGCCCCCCAGCAGCAGCTTGCCCCTCCTTCTGTGGCCCTGACTTTGGAGACCCACACCCCCTAGAGCAATGGCCAGCTCCAGGCAGGGGAGAGCCGCCCCGTAGCTCCCTCCTGAAGAGCTGAGAGTCTCACAGACAGGCCCCTCAAGCAGCAGGCAAGTCCAGGATGCCCTGTCCACTCCTTTTCCTGGGGTTTCCTCTTCCTAAACAGACACCACCCTAGCTCCTTTTGACACGTTTCCTGTCATCCTTACTCAAAGCCGGAAATGCCCCTTTCTCCCTGCCCCTTTCTAGCATCCACAGTCCACACCCCAGGGGTTCAGTCAGTCCCAGCCCAGCCTAGAAGCGTCCCTATCGGCTCCGTCCCTAAGGGCTCTGGCCGGAGCTCCTTCCTCCATTCTAGTTTGTCCCCGAGGCTGGGTGCTGGGTCCTGTACTGTCTTCTGCATGGCTCTCCGGGCGCTGGAGTGGCCTCCAGATGTGCCTATGTGATCTCTGTGTTACAGGCTGTGTCCATATGGCCAACTACATTCACAAAGCGCTGATGGGTCACCTGACACCCTGCACCTGCCCAGCAGTGTGCTCAGGTGTGTGTGTGAGTGTGTGAGACACGCATCCTGCTTTGCGGAGCTCAGTCTGGAAGGGCACAAATGATGAAGGTGGGACCCAGACACATGGCGGAGACAGAGGAGGGGAGGTCAGGGAAGGGTCAGGAAGACGTTCGTGGCCAAGTGGCCTCTGGGGTGGTCTTGGAGGGCAGTGCGCTCCCCCTGGGCAGGGCAGCCAGGGAGGCAGGGCCTGGAGGAGGGCACCGCTGGGCCAGGCCCCAGGACAGGGCACGGGTGTGGGGGCAGGAGCTGCAATTCCTCTGCCCAGCTCTCCAGGGCCCAGGGTCCCACCTTCTCTCCATCTGGGCCACCTGCCTGCTTTGGGTTAAGTCTGTCCTCCTGCCACTCACGAGGGAAGATACTGGGAGCCACCTGGAAAGGACGGATGTGGAACAAGAAGTAGTGATTCCCGAGACTTTTCACCTCACTGTCCCCGGAGCCTGTCCTGGGGCCTTGGTCATGGCCTTGCCCACTCCGACACTCTCGGGGTGCCAGCAACCACCCCACACTGGGCAAGATGCCAACGAGCTCCCTCCAGGGACTGACCTCACGATTAACTAATGAAGACACAGTGTTCCCGGAGTTTATGTTGCCACATTAGTGCACAACAACAGCCAATTATATCTTATGCAATTGTCATGTTTAATAATATGGAACAATTAAATTGAACAATTAATTCTCACAATATTTTATAGCCCTTTACCTCATCCTGTTTTTTTCCTTCCTTAATACCAGGGATATTTACATAGAATGTTTCTTTAAGAATGAAGTTCTCCTGTTATTTTATCCTATCTTCTGACCTTTCAATGCAGCTGGGGACAGGTCCCTGCACCTGGTCCCTCTGCTGTGGGGCTGGCTTCCCAGCTGCCCATCTGAGACGGAGGGAGGGGGGGTCCAGAGAGGAATTGAACCCTCAGCTTAGCACCAACTTCTTGCAAGGAGTCCAGATAGAGCTGGGCAAGAACGGTTGGCGTAGGAAGCATCTGCTTGGGGGTTTCACAGGAAAGTCCCACCTCGGGGACTGAGGGATCCTGTAGGGGTGTGGGAACATGGTTCCCACAGCCTGCTGGGAAGGGCATCTGTGCATCTCATGGCCAGTACTGGGGCCCCACCATGCCTTTTATTTTGCTCACAAGAGAAATTTTCCCTCAGTTTTTCAAGAGCACAGTGTCTTTTCTTGTTTTGTTTTAAGAGAGAGGTCAGTTAGACCAGGAAGAACTGATATTCCAGACTCCTTATGTCAAGGCCCAGGCACACCCGATGCTGTCCTGGAACTCTCCATATTCAGCAGCACCCGGCTCTCCCTGCTGTGTGTGAACATGAGAAGAAAATCCACCCGCAGGCCCCTTCTTGGCCATGCCAGTGTCACCGTGGCAGAAGGTCTTCCCCGGCTGGGAAGAGGGGATTCTGTGGTATATCGTGGTATCCCAGCCCAGGTGCCCACTCTGGGCAGGCGGTGAGGGGAGGGGCCCACCTGCCCCTCCACCACCCAGGGTGTTACCATGTTTAGCACCTCAGGGACTAGGGTGGGGTGAGGGAGGCTCTGGGCTCGGGTGCAAAAGTCCAGGGGTCCAGAGGACTCACAGTCCAGAAGGGAAGGTGAGACAGGACACAGTGACTAAAGTGGGAGCCAGAAACACAGTGGAGACAAAAGGACAAAAAAGGTGCTGTAAACTTCAAGTCAGGATAAATAGTATTTTATGCCATGTTAAACAGTCAGACTTGTGAACTGAGGCCCCCAGGCCAGTTGCCAGCTTTGGCAAATCCAGTTGTATTGAGCTCAGTGCAGACAGAGCTGCCCGGTCACTTCTGTCTCTCGTCTTGTTTCCCCTCCAGCCTTCCCTGTGCCTGCACCTCCAGAGACTGGAGCTAGGACAGGGAGCTACCTGGGTGGAAGAGGCAGCTCACGCGCAGCTCCTGGCCCCAGAGGCCTGCACTGTTGGTTGGGCTACATCTGCAACAGCTATTTTTACTGATCCCTTTCCATGCCCTTCCTCAATCTTTCCAGGCTGTGAATTTACTTAGAGAGCTGCAACCCCAAGCTGGTGGCATGGGCTTCCCTGCCTCCAGCCTTGGCTCTCAGTCTTCCTGGCCTAGCCTTTCAATCAGCAAACCAAACACGCAGAACCTGACTTTGGCTGGTGGACATCCTGGTCAGTGATGGCTGTTCTGATCCCAACTCCTTTCTGTGGAAAGGACTGTGGAGGGAGGTGAAGGCACACAGGTCTTCCTCCTTAGAGGCCAAGGTGTGAATTCCCACCTTGGGCAGGTGTTCAGGCCAGGAGCTCCATTTATGGTGAGGGAACTGGTCTAGGACTGCCTGAGAAAAGTCTGGACCCAGGAGCGGGCTGCTCCTTCTTTGACTCGAATTATTATAAAAACCTCCATCCAACAGCAGACATGGCCCTGGATCTGAGTCAGTATCTTGCTCAGGGCTGTGGTTGGACAAGAATCGTGTGAGAAACTGGAAGCCCAAGGCCACATGCCACGGGAGGCCAGAACCTGTGAACAACCCCATGGGGAGTGAGTAGAGACAAACACAGGTGAAGCACAGGGGATGTGCACAGAGGAAAATCCCACTGAAAATGAGCTCATAGATGAACACACAAAACCTACAAGGAAACCCAATGATGTGAGAGTCAGCAGACACAACAAAAAATACACCCAAGAAACCAAAGGTAATAGTGAAGTTTGAGCATGATTGTGGTATAAGTACAATTAAGTGTGAAGACAGAGAAAAGGAGGAATAGGATCCACAAGGCAAGAAAAGGAACATTGTGGAAAAAAGAGAAATTCTAGAAATGAAAAAAGGTCAAAAAAGTGACAATGTGATTGGTGAATTACATATACACCTAGCTGCAGTGAGTTTGTGGAAACTTCCGAGGAAATCTCCTGGGATGCAGCGCCGAGAGGCGCAGGGGCAGGAAACACACAGAAGTAAAGACATAAGGAGGCAGCAGCTCTAAGTATGGCCCAGCAGTGTCTGTTAACAGATGGTGCTCTCAGCACACACATTTTTACATGCGTCTGTGCTGGGTGTGTGTTTTGCCATCTCGTTGGCAGATGATCCGCCTTCCTGGATCAGTTCACTCAGTGGATTCCTTCACTCAGTTCCCTGAAGAGGGGACAGGGTTTGTGGTGTCTGCTCTCTGACACTCAGCAGCAATTCTGAACTAGGGACAGGGCGCCTGGGGCAAAATCTTCCTCTGCCTCATTTGTTCCTTAATGAGGGCAGGCAGCATGATATAGGAGGAAAGGCACACGCTGGGATTTGAGACTCTCTTGACAAAGTTCCCTCCCCTCTCTGAGGCTCACTGTACACATTAGGGGGATGAGCACAGAGAGGGAGGTGTGCCAGAGGCTGCTGTGCAGATCGTGGGCTGCCTGGCTCCTTGGGAGCTCTCCATAACTAACGCATCCCCCTCTGCCCAGCTTGGGGCTTGGGCACTGGTGTGGCTCCCTGTGTGGTCAGCAGAAAGGAAAACTAACCACGGTTTAGTTTGTGGGAAGAATGGAGAAAATAGTCACGATCAATTTGGTTGCCAGTGGCTTTCCACATCACGTGGCTCTACTCTGTCCTGGATGGCACCATATCTGCTACTTCACCCTCATGAAGAGGAATGGGGAGAAATGTTCTTCCCGTAGAATGAGTTTCCCTGTCAGTACTCACCCAGGGATGTATGGGGAAAATGCCGGGGAAATATGGAGGATCTGCTGCACCTGTAGGAGTGGGGGTGCTTGTTTCCAGTGGGTGGGCCAAAGCGTGGAGTTCTGAGGCTGCCCTATTGACAAAACATAGGTTTCACTGATTTCCTTCCTTTTTCTATTTCTTCCCACATCAGATCTGCCCTGGTATGTTTTGACTAAAAAGAAAATGAAAAACAAAAATATCCAGAACAAAAACAAATCTTCCAACTTTGGTTTTTCTAATTTTAAAAGGTAACACTTGCTCAGTGTGGATATTAGTAAAATATAACATTTAAATATAAAATTAAATATTAGTAAATATAACATTTAAAGTATAAACAAGTACACTAATGTTAACCATAACCCACCGAGGTAGATTGTACTGGTGGCCTCTGTAGGGGCCAAGGGAAAACTTCCCCATTGCCCTCTGAAGTTTTGCTAAAAAATCAACTGACAAAAGGCAGATTAATAGGAGAAAGGGGATACAAATTTATTAGTGTGCACAGGGGAGAATCACAGAGTGCCTTCCCAATATCCCAATGGGGTACAGATAGCTATATACTCTTCTTCACAGGGGAAAGGGGGATGGAGAAATGTGGGTAATTTTAGAGGGGTAGTAAATGATTTTTAGGGGAATTCAATGGGCTTGAAGAATGTGCAGTGGCCTGGGACAAAATCTGTTGGGCCCACAGAGCAGACAAGTATTTCTGACAAAAGTCTGTCTGGGTATGTTGATAGACCTTAGTCTTCCTGTGATATGAATTCAGTTAATGAAAACTCAGGGAAGGAACCAGAGCTAATTGTTTTCTTCTTTGGCAGGTCCAGACTTTACGCAGATAAGGAACTCTGGAGAACAACTTCATCCTGAGCTTTGGGAGACACAGGATTGAGAGGCGGGGATGGGAGGGCAGGAAAGACCGGAGAGAGCTAACCTTGCAGCTTCTTCTTCAGTTTAGTGTGTCAAAGTGCCATATTTGGGGGTATCAGTTCTGGGCCCCAACGTTCCCCTGTCTGAATTTCCCTGGAAGTTTTACACACTAAAAGCTGAGTTGGAAACCGTGGAGAGAAAAATCGAGTCAATAGCTTAGAGGCAAGGGATCCCATTAAACCAGTCTCCCATTGCCGGGAATAAGCCAGTCCAATTAAACAGCTATGTCTCATTTCAGGAGGTGGCATTGCAGACAGGCTTTCACACAGAAGGAAAACAAAGCCTAACCAATTTCCTTAGAGTCTGAATGGCAGTCACTTGAGGTGTCTAGATGTCAGACTCAAAGCAGAAATAGGCAGTGGCAATTTGATAGATTTTTTTGTCTGTAGTTTGTACATCACAAGGTTGTTTATACATGAGCTTTGGCTTGCAGGGCATCAGGAAAAAGGTAGTAGCAATTTCATTGAGTCTGAGTCAGAAAAATGGAAGAAAAAAGTGGAAACATTAGTTTGGAGACTTGTAGCCAGGAAAGAATTCAGGATTCAGTCCAAATTGTAGGCAAATGATAAAAACTCAAAAACAATGAACAGGGCTAGAATCTAATAAGAGGTTAGTATATAGCTTTCTTTTGAAACATAATTTTCTTTCTCCAGTTCCCCATTTCTACTAAAGATAAATCACAGCAGGACCAATTTATTTGCAAAATAAGTTTTAGTCTTATTATACTCAGACAAATTATTTGCATAAAATGTAGCAATAATAGTGATTGGCCATATAGGCTCTTTTAGAGTTGGCTTTGCTGGAACTTTTTCATAACAAATCTCAGATTAGACTTTTAAAAGCCTCTCAAGGCTAGGAAGCCATGCTAAGGATTCACCATCAGACTGTGTCTGTAATACCTGTGTGTGAATAGGGTGAATTGCTCTCTTCTTGAGGTCTCTAAAATACCTCAAGGTTTTGGGGCCTGTCAGGAAGTGACATGGTTTACTTACTACAAGGTCAGGAACGCTGTAAAGGAACCATGTAGACAAGGTACCAGGACAGTCATTTTCCAAGTCTATTAGTTTTATAAAGTCAACATCAATTCCTCAAAGCAGTCTGGTCACATTTGAAAATATCATACTCCAGTTAAACTTTGGTAAAATAACCAGTGTCTCCAAGATGTCCTGTTACAAAAGAAAACAGGTTTTTTTTGAACTTATGAAAATACCTATATTGCCATAAAATAACAATAGTCATGAATAGTTTCTCAATTCTGGAGAAATCAGGTAAATGTTTTAATTTTGCTCACAAAAGTACATGTTACTCAATTGCTGCAAGCTATAAATAGATTTTTTAAAGTTTTCTTGACTCTGAAAAACAAAACATAAAAAGAATTAGCAATGTTTTAAACAAAAAGTCATAACAAATCATTTTAGTCACCATCAGTCCAGTCCCATGTAGTTAATTCTTGTTCTACTTAATGATGGATTAACAATCTCCATAAACTCATCAGATTTTTTTTTTTTAAATTAGAGTTCTGGAAGTTTTTTACCTAGTCCAAAGGTATGATCTCCAAGGTTATCAGAAGCCTGTATTTGAGAATACTTGTCAGTGTTCTTTCCATGAATCTCCTTGAAGAAAAAGCAAATCTTGGACTGTAGCTTGTTGTAAACTGCTTTTTAAGGAGAATCAAAGTAAAACAATAATTGCCTGTGGATGACAAAGGACAGAACAGCCATGGTTAAAAATGTAATTGAAAAAATATAATTGACAAGGAAATTTGGTTATCTCTGTGGCAATTAATAATTTAACATAATAATCATAATTATGAAAGATAACATGTACCAAAACATATTAGAATTTAGCAATCTCACAAAATTTTGGAACACATATTGACAACATACTTATACAAATATAACTCAAAGAAAGTTAAGCACCATTTCCAATTTGAAAATGCTTCTCAAATGATTTTAATATACCAAATAAGCCTAATATGCCTCTCTTGGACTTCCAGGGACCTTATATAGACTTCTAGGGGCCCTAATGTCCAAAAGTCAGTTTGAGGTTAAAAAGACTTCATTTTAGAATTTGATTTTGAAAGGTTTATCAAATGTCAATGGTTTTAAATACTTGATATCAAAATAAGAAAGATTTAAAGCACTTGATCAAGGTCACTGTAAATAGTCATTCATTTAGCCAAAGTAAGTGATAATTCAAAGATTTCAAAAAAGAACAACAAAGCCTCTATTCTTTGATAGAGAAAAGATGAGACTCAGTTTTCCAAACAATTAAGAGACCTAATACAGACAGCAAGAGACAAATACTCTGTCTCTCTGTTCCTCTTTTTTCCCTTAACAGTTTACTCAAAAGGTGAACCAGTCTTTTATTATCTCTTATTAATATTATATGAAAAAAAAAAAAAAAAAAAAAAAAAAAAAAAAAAAAAAAAAAAAAAAAAAAAAAAAAAAAAATCTTTAACTGAAAACAACCTTTAAATAACTTCTAAATTAGACAAATTTATCTTTTCTTTAATAAAAGCCACATTTTATGTCTTTCTTATAACCTTTTCTCAAAAAACACATCCTATTTTTCCTATACATTTTACATACAGAATTGTTTCTCTTGTGCTTAGTAGTTTTAATGACGTATATTAATTACAATGTTAACTCCTACTAACCACAATTTTCAGTGAAAAACCTAGGAAGTAAGCAACTTTAACTAAGCTTGCAGATAAAGCAAGAAATTATCAAAAATATCACAAAGCAACAGTTTTATTGACCTTACCCATCTAGCAGAGACAACCTAAAGCTGTTTAACCAATAAATCCAGGCAAAATGCCTGAATGATATTTAATACTGACTATTCTGAAGACATTCTAATTTTATTTACCAATAATTTTAAAACTAGTTTCATTTACCAAATGTTACTAAAGTCACATGAACTTGAAAAATATTTGGGCTTATTAACTTGTGAGTTCTCATTTTTATATTACTCAAATTGGTACCATGGGACAATATATAAACATACATGCACACAGGTATACATAAAAAATACAGACAAAGATTTTATAGCTTTGACTTTAAAATTTTGGCCATGAAATAGGTAAAACTCACTAGTTTAGAAGGACAGTTGAATTCAAGCATTATAAATAGATCAAGTTAATCTTCATGTTTCCCATGGCTGAAGCCCTTATTGAGCTATAGAGAAAACTGTGTAGCAAATTTACATCTCAAAGCACAGAAAAAGAATTTAAGCATTCAAAAGGCCAATGAAATTTTACATTATCCTTGGGAAAAATTGTGTAAGCAGACAGAGGGACTGAACATATTAAATTAAACTGAATTAAAAATGGGTTTCAGTCAATTTAAAAAATCCCAGAAAAAGAATCTAAAAGGGAAAAAGCAGAAAGCCTTTTTTTTAAAAAAAATTATAGCCTGAATATCAGCTTTTAATTAAGCTGACATCTGACCATAGAGCTCTTTAAAAAAAAAGAAATCTTTTCTCTCCTGAGCTAAAAGTATCCACCAAGGAAACAAATTTTGTGGTCTCCAAATGAATTCTGACTCTGTTTCAGATCTGACCTCAGCAGGAATGCTGCTTAGCTAATTCTCTGAATGTTGACATTTCAAAGACATAAGATTTACATCTCCAAGGGACTGCAAAGTCTAGCAGGACATTTAAAGGGTATTGTCTGATATTGGGTAAAAGTTTAATTAAGTTTACTTCCACTTTAATAAGCGTGTCTGAATATATTTTACCAATATCAGTGAAAAATTGGGACCATAATTGGCCAGCAATAAGTCGTCAGTGTTATTCATTAGTCCCAGTTTAGAAAATAATTTGTTGGATCTGTACTTTTATAATCTCAGTAGTTTCATTCTCATTCTGGAGTTCTGTTTGCTCCTGTTCCAAATTTAAACACATTTCCCCCTTTTGAGAGAAGGAAATGTGTGCATTGTGAAATTCCAAGAAGATCTCTGCCTAATAGATTTATGGAGCCAAGGGAACAAGCAGAAAGGAATGAAGGCCACTGAGTAGGATGTGGCTGGGATGTTTGGCTCCTCCAAGTTCCATGTTGAAATTTGATCCCCAGTGTTAGTGGGTCCTAAAAGGTCGATTCTTGGGTTTCCAGGAGGCTTACTCAGGAGCTGGTAGTGGGAGCAGCGGGCTGGGTGTGTTCTCAGGCCCCGGGGAAGCCGTGTGATGTGCGTGATGGCAGCAGCAGTGGTGGGGCAGCCCATTGGAACCCGTGTGTCCGGGAGCTGCTCCGGGCTCTAAGCCAGTCCCTGGCTGGGCAAGCTGCCCTGACCCCTACCCCTTACTTGTGGTGCTTCCCGTTACTTCTCTGATGAATCCTAGCATTCTTTCTTATTTGATCTGTTCAAACTGTGAGTATCTACTTATTCTGGCTCCCCTCTGTGGGGGAGCTACATACTACCTGCTTCTAGTCAGACATCTTGATCCATCTCTGAAGCCTTTTTAAATTCCGAAGTAGTTTCAGATGTCCTTTTGCTTACCTCTTGAATGAAGGCAATTTTCTCAGAATTTCTTTTAGAAGCTTGTACGTGGCACTGGAAACAAGTCTCCCGCTCTACTTATTTGGTTCTAAAATAAGCTTTTTCCAAATGTGCACACAAATAAATGTTAGGTGTTTTAAAAGATCCCTACTTTGGCCCTTGCTGCTTGTGACCATCCTGGGTCAGGTGAGTCCACTTTCCTAGATACTTACAAGAAGATGCCCCACAAGTGTTATACATAAATCCAGCTGGTGTTTTTAAAGGTAGTTGTTCCTTAGAAGAGCATTCAGATTGTAAAGCTTGATTTCCCGTAATTTAGGAACTTTTCAAAAGTGATCAAGGCTGGGAATGTTTACAGTCAAAGTGTGCTTATGGGAGCATCAGTCCTCTAGGTGTCACCCCCTAGTTGTGACTTGCTCTCTTACATGTCTCTGACTGTCTCTAACTGCCAGGTGGCAGCAGAGAGCTCAGAGTATGGAGGACCAGATACTCATACCTGTCTGGAAGAGCCCCCCCAAAAAATGGGGTCCCTCAAATGTTCTTTTGGTGAGGAATACCCTATGAGGCCACTTCTCATCCTGGGCCATGGCCGTGACACCTCTGCAAAGTCTCTAGTCACCTGGAGCGCCTGAATTGGGCAGAGGGAGCAATCACCTCTTTTCTTTGGGGCAAGAAAACTCAACCTCATACACTTGTCAGTTTGGAACTAACAGGAATTGGTCACAAATAAAAAGCCAAGTATGAATTTCAAGCAAGAGAAAACACCTACAATTTTAAAAGCATGTTATATAAAATGAAACCACTAGTGTCTAACTGCCAATACCCTGACCTGGATCTTCTGCAGTGAGACAGAGGCAGAAAAAGGCAGCTATTCTCTGGAGAGCTGTGCATTGGACTCTGAGTGACAGGGCCATTTCTTTCCTTGGTGTCAGGAAGGAGCTGAGATCCTGCTCTAGGACAGAGCAAAGATAGTTGACTGGCTATTTGGGGGCAGGAAGGCATGCCCAAAGCCTATGGGACCAGGTCATATTAGGCGGTCTTCCATTCGAGTACCCTATGGTCACTACCTCCCTGAATTTCTGAACAGAAGAGATGAGCCTTTTTGCATGGCATACACTTCTTATCCTTGCCTTGGGACCCAAAGCCTTGCTGGAAATCTCGCACAGCTCCTAGACCAAGGCCAGATGGCCAGCCCAGGGCCTTGGGGCTCTTTGGAGCTTCCCAGCTTGTGCAGACGTAGTTCATATTTGCTACATTTGACCTGCCTTGCCACACAAGGTAGCCACTGGTTTGCCAACTGGCATCATCCATCCACCTGGATTGGCAGTGTTCAACAGTCAGCCTCAGACCTGGTTTTTATCACCTGCCACCTCATTTGGAGTCCAGAAGGGTTTGACAAGCCCATTTCTTCTATGACTCTTATAAAAGAGGCCTCAGGCACCTAGCTCCCAGGTGTATTATATCCAGGTGTTCTTGAGGCCTGTCTGTAGGTATCTGTAAATTCAGCTGGAACATCCAGAACAGACTTACTCCAGACTGGGTGGCCTTCTGCATCGAGGGCCACTTTCCTGGCCCTCAATAGTCTCCAAGGGCCCTCAGTGCAGTCCTCCTCTGGCCTGGCTGTTTTCTTATCCCAGTACCATATTCTGCTACCACATGTGCAATGCTACCAGCCTATCCTGAAGACTCAGACCTAGCCTTTCTGCCTCTCCACAGAAAGTCCCTTCTTCACCCACCCGTACTGAGACACCATTGTATGGACCATCGTAGGTGTTCCTAGAAAAGCACTTATCCTGATTGAGGGTTGAGGAGAGGTGGACTGTTTTCCCACTGAAATGTGTTGGCACTTTGGCTGGGTTTAGTTAACATTGCTGGCCTGCGTTTGCCATTAGGGTATGGTCATATGGAGTGTGCAGGGAAAGACTCCAGTGGCCTTTCTGCCTCCCTTCACTGAGAGTAGGCAAGAGGGCCCAAGGGACAGAGAGTGGGGAATACCCTGGACAGTTAGAGTGGTCCTCATTGATCCTATTGGATCTGTACCCATGATTACCTGTCATAAATTATTGGGAGAAACATTTATACCCTGTGGCATGGTGGTAGGCCTCTCTAATATGGTGTTCTCTATACCAAATTACTTTGACAACCATTGCTGACACTTCCTCCCTTAGGCAACATATATGGTATATGGCCCTTTGACAATAGAAAAGAGTTGTCTCTTTACTACCTGCTCTGAATGAATCAACTAGTGTTATTGCAATAGATGGAGAAGACCTTCCCTTGCAAGTACCCACTAAGTTTCTGTCTTTTCATCCATAGTTGTTATTTCACCAGCTGTTGCCTATGAAGAAAACATTTTTCTCCAGTGGGCCCAAGACTCTGCTGATGGCTTACAGAAGAACACCCGTTGGGTATGTTGCCTTATGCCACTCTCTGGTGCTTCTGGCCTGCTGTGGTAGGTATCTCCCTTCCAAAGATGAAACTGGCTAGAATATCAGGAATATATTACTGATTGTTTATATTCCTGGTGAATCAGATAATATCACTAAACTACTGACTGATATGAGAACCCAAATAACCAATCTTTCACACCAAACCCCTACTTCAAATGATTGGCTTCTTAGCTGGTGTGGGTCCTGGGGTGCCTGGCGGCAGAAGCTGCTTCCTGGTTTAGGTTTATATTCATTTGTTGTTTATGGTCCTGTTTTTGCCCTATGATACTATTCCTGTGGCATCTGCCTCCAGTGAAGCCAATGCACTGCTGCTAAAGCCACACAATACCAAGCACCCTCCCTCTAGGGCCAGGGACTATTGCAGAAAAGGTGTGTGTGAGATTGTAAGGGCCAGTTTCATGGAGTGGAGTATAAGAAAAACAGCCTGTTGCATGGCAAGAATGATGCCACCTTGAAGTGAAACTGCCTGGATGACCGATGTTTGACTCCTACACACCAAGGTGTTCTGCAGCATGATTTTAAAACAATGCCTGTAGCATGGATAACCCATTGTAAAGAAATAATGCCTGTATCATAGATAAACACCCATAAAGATGCTTATCTAACTTCCCCAGTGGCCATGAGTTTTGGCAAGAAAATCTGAGGTGTGAGCAGCTGCACATGCTTTACCAAAACAGCTTGCAACATAAAGGATATTTTCTGGAGGGTGGACGCAGAGATCCACCATCATGTGGTCGCCTGAGACATTGCTTCTGTTCGTAAGTTCCTATTAAATATTTCTTTCTGAGAAACTGGATTTGTCAGCCTTTTTCTTTGTCTTCACAGGTGTCTTGGCCTTTGAGGGTAGGTTTGCATATACCTGCTCACCACAGAACAACTGTCTATAGGTTTCTCTAGATCCATTTAGAAATGGCCAGAACAGACTTACTCAGGACTGGGTGGCCTTCAGCGTCTGGGCCCACTCTCCTGGCCCTTAGTACAGGCCTACCCTGGCCTGGCTGTCCTTCCATCTCGGTACCACAGTCCACCCAGACACTCACAATGCCCCAGCCTTGCTCAAAGACTCAGACCTCACCTTTCTGCTTCTCCATGGATAGTCTCTTTTTCACCCACCAGTACTGACACAACATTGTCTGTACCATCATAGGTATAAAAAAAATACCTCTTTTGATTTAAAGGTTGAGGAGACATGGACAATTTTCCCACTGAAGGGTGTTGGCACTTTACCTGGGTCTGATTAAAATCACTGGCCTGGTGTTTTCCATCAGGCTATGGTCACATGGAATTTGTAGGGAAAGAATCCAGTGGTATTTCTGTGTCCCTTTGCTGACAGTAGGTAACAAGAAGGCCCAATGTCCCCTAGTGGAAATGTGTGTCTGTGTGTGTGTGAGTATGTGTTTGCCTGTGTGTGTTTTGAATTATTTTTATTTTATACATATATATTTAATATATTTCTCTATACATATAAAATTATATGTAATATCTATTTATATATAAATATATAATTTTTTTCTCTCCTATATAAAGAAAGACCTCCACAAATTGGCAGACAGTGCTACAAAGTTTTTGGTATAAATACCTATATATTAATTTTTATCTTATATGTTGATGCATATATTTCTATATTACATATTTGCTTACATATTTAGAAAATCCATGTACACATACACTTTCATTTCTAATTATAACATTGCTTGCTCCCTGTATGCATGGAGACTCCTGATGAGAGACCACTCTATGCTTTTCTTGAAAGCAGCGATTCCAACACACTGAGATGCTTGCTGTGCTATTCCTCTTGTCTACCGGGAAAATGCAGCTGTGCATTGGGCTCCGTATCAGGGCCATTTCTTTTTGTGGCATTAGGAAGAACCTGCACTCCACTCTAGGAGAGAGCAAACATGGCAGGTTGGCTCTTCTGGAGCAAGTGGGAGTGCCCAAAGCCTATGAGTTGAGGAAATATCAGATGGTCTTCCACTCAAGTCCCTTACATTTGCTACCTCCCGTGACTCTAAGATCAGAAGAGATGAGGCTTTTTGCATGGCTGGCCACTTCTCATCCTAGCCTGGGGATGCAAAGGCCTCTGGCCAGATTGCAGAGCTCCTGGACCAAGGCCAGATGCCTGGCCCAGGGCTCTGAGGTTGTTTGTAGCTTCCCAGCTTGCACATACCCGGTTCACATCTGTCATGTTGGAGCTGCTGCACCCACAAGGCACTAGTTTGGCAACTGGCATCATCCATCCACCTGTGCTGGCCATGTGCAACAGTCAGCCTGGACCTGGTGTTTGTCACCTGCCACCTACTTTGGAATCCAGAGGGTTTGGCAAGTTAGAACTTTTTCTTTTCTTGCTTCTAATACTTATCAAAGGGGCCTCAGGTACCTAGATCCCAGGTATCTTTAATCCAGGTGTTCTTTAGGCCTGTCTCTAGGTAACTCTAGATCCAGCTGGAAACATCCAGAACAGGCTTACTCAGAACTCAGCAGCCTGCAGTGTCTGGGGCCACTTTCCTGGCCTCCAGAAGGTCCAATGACCCTCGGGATAGCCCTACAATGGCCTGACTGTCCTTCCATCTTGGTACGGTCCCCCACACTGTCCCCTACATAGTTTCTTACACTGTTCCTTAAACTTTGTCCTTCAATGTTCCCCCAAACTGAAACCACAATTCTTTTTATATTATCCCTCACACTGTACCCTTTACTGGCCCCCAAAATGTTCCCCACACTCTCCCCCCAACAATCACCTACAATGTTCTTTATACCTGTGGTCCCCAAGCGCCAGGCCGAGGACCAGTACCTCACCTGTTAGGAACTGGGCCACGCAGCAGGAGGTGAGTGGTGGGCAAGCCAGCGAAGCTTCATCTGTATTTACAGCCGCTCCCCATCACTTGCATCACCGCATAAGCCCCGCCTCCTGTCAGATCAGCTGGGGCATTAGATTCTCACAGGGGTGTGAACCCTACTGTGAACTGTGCATGCGAGGGGTCTAGGTTGCACACTCCTTATGAGAATCTAACACCTGATGATCTGAGGTTGAGCTGAGGTGGTGATGCTAGCCCTGGGGAGCAGCTACAAATACAGATTATCATTAGCAGAGAGGTTTGACTGCACAATAAATGTAATGTGCTTGAATCATCCTGAAACCATATCTCATCCTGGTCTGTGGAAAAATTGTCTTTCATGAAACTGGTCCCTGGTGCCAACAAGGTTGGGGACCGCTGTTTTACACTGTTCCTGTGGAAGGTCAATAAACTGGACAACTTCTTTCACTCTCTATTTTTGAGTCTCTTCATCATTATCACACCTACTGCCACCTCTCTGCAGCTGCCCCAGCTTGTGCTGATCTCTCAGGAGAGTAGCAGGTCTTCAGGGGGATGTAGACCTGTTAAACTAGCCAGGGAGCACCCATGCCTCGTGAGTACTGACACGGCATTGCCCAAGAGTGCTAGTTTCTTTGAGCAATAGTTTCTCAAGATGGTCAGGTAAAAAGCTTTCCAAACCTTCTGGAAAGCTACGGACATTCCCACTCCTAGGATGCACAATGGACATTTGAATTTTCTGAGGCAATTTGACCTTAGGACCTATTTATCCACTTGTATTTATTAATATCCCAAACAACTTGCATTCTATAGAACTTCTGTAAAGCATTGAGTTTATGGCTCTGAAGTCTTAATTAGGGTCTGTGTTCTGGGCAACTCAGGAGAGTGGGTGAAGCGTGCTTTCTGCCTCTGTTAGCCCCAAACAGCTGGTAACTTACTGCCTCTGCCCTACCTTTCCAGGTAAAAGGAGTGATGCAGTTGGCACACACAGCCCTGTGTATGCTTCTGAAATGTGCGTTCTGCTGACTTCCTCGGTGCCAGGGCTCTGAAGGTCTGCCCCCCCTTTCTTCTTCACTCAGCCAACTTCCACCACCTACCCTTTCAGTGCCCACTCCCTGTAGGAAGCCTCCCCTGCCCTCTGCTTCCACCAGCCCAGCCTTGCCCCTCCCCAGGCTGCATTAAGGGATACTCCTTTATACTTATCTCCACCATTCAGCCAAAAAAGTAAAAGGTAATTCTTTCTACTGGCTTATTTCTAGGCACTTAAAGGGGGTAAATCAGTACTTATGAATTAAACTTCAACTAAAATGTTTGCTTCTTGAGGACAAGTATTACATTTTACTCATGTTTTAGTACTAGCACCATGCAAGCACATGTTAGCGGCCCAATAAATGCATTTCTTTGACCAATACTTACTATACTATTATATAAACATCCAGGACCTAATATCCTCAGCAGTCAAAATATTAAACTACTTGGATAAATTAGTTTGTACTTTAACAGAAAATTATTGGGACAAGAAAAGAGGATCTTCCAGTCTAGCAAGGACACTTTAAATATACAAGAGATCTTCATGGGAACACATTATTCCATATTTGCTATCAAGTTTATAGTAACTTTGACATGGGATGAGTGGGAGGAGGCAGCCATACTTGTCACCACCTTCAGGTTTAGGTCTGTATTAGGCTCCTTGTAAAACTGCAACACAAGGAGGCCAATTTGTATGCCAAATGGCCTAAATGGCACCATCATCAAGGCAAATAGTGTTCCATACACCCTTAGCACTTCCAGAACCCTGGACAGCTTCACTTATCTTCCACATGTTGAGGCAGAATTGGTATTTATTATAAATGTATAAAAATAAATTGAACATGTAAAAAATCAAGCAATAGAATGGTAGGGAGTACTTGCAAATACATATTTGCACAGAAAAATGAAACTACTTATTTTGATGGATAAATTGACTGCTAAACAGAATATAAAGAAAAATCTCAGAACGCACCAGAAGAAAAACAAGGTAATTAGATAATGGGCAAAAGACATGAACAAATATTCACAGAAGAGAATATACAGATATCATATAAGCACATTAGCCATTCGGCAAATCTACATTAAAACAATGAGATATTAAAACATACCTATCAGAGTAGCTAAAATTTTAAATTAAATTAAATTAAATTAAATGATGGGGAGGCTGTGAAGAAACTGGACCACTCACTTTTTGATGATGGCATTGTAAAATGGTACAGCTATACTAGAGAACACTTTGACATTATCAAATAAAACTAAACTTGCAACTACCCTATGACCAGCAATTGTATCCTGGAAATGTTTTCCAGTGTAAAGAACATGTTTCTTCATACAAAAACCCATACATGCATGTTCATAGTAGTTTTATTCATAATAGCCAAAAACTGACCGAAAACAACTGCTATGATCTTACATGGGTGAGTGATTACACAGTGGGTGGTATGTCCATACCATGGAGACCACTCAGCAACAACAAAAAGAACAAACTTTGAAACATGAATTTCTAGGGAATTATGCTGAGTGGAAAAGGCCAATCACAAAATTTTAGATACTTTATGATTCCATTTATATAGCATTTTTAACATGACAAATTTATGAAAATGGAGAATATATTAGTAGTTGTGAAGGATTACAATGAAGTGGGTGTGGTGGCCAAAAGAGGAGAGAGTGTGGTTCTAACAGGACAAAGGACAATTGAACTGCTGGGGATCTTCACTATGTTCATTGAGAGATGAACCTGTACATGTAATAAAATTGTCCAGAGCTAAACACACACACGTGAATACATATAATACTGGTGAAATGTGAATAGGTGTGTGGATGGGTCATATTATTGTCTCTATTCTGGTTATGATATTTTATAGTTTTATGATATCTCACTATAATTTTCTTACCTTAGAGTTACAGAACAAAATTATAAGCAAGAACAGCATAGCTCTTAGCCCCTTTTGCAAGGCCAGGCGTAGGGTGAGCCCCATCCATGGCATATCCCATTTAGTCTTTGCAATAACCCTACAAGGTTGGCCCTGTTATGACCCCAGGGCCAACCTGAGGCCCACATGGGTGAAGGGACATTCCCAAGATACAGCCAGTAGGTGGCCAAGTACCCACTGTGCTGTGAGGGGTGGAGCACTCACCTTTTGAGCCAGCAGGCCCAGGACCTTCTGGGTGAGGGTGAACTTTCAGGAGGTGCCCAGGAAGGTGGGGATGTGGAAGGGTTGCTGCTCTGGGAGGCCAGCACCAGCTCCTCCAGCATCTCCAGCCTGCCTGCCCTGACGGTGCTACCTGCAGGTCCCACCCAGGCTCGGGCCTGACTCACCTTCACACTGGGTGAGACAACGGAGGGATGGTTAGAACAATATGAACACTAGCATAATGCAAATTTGACATATGGCTATAACATGAAATTAAAATAGAATTTCCTCAGATAGTCCTATAAATATCTAAAAATGACTTTGTGTCTGGCCAAAGCTGGGGCTAAATAGTGGGGCAGAGAAAGGAGGAGGCCCAGACCCCTGGGATCAGGACTGTCCATCACTCCAGAGGGAAAGCCCTGGGGGGACCTGGGGAGTCACCTGGGTGGTACCTGGGCAGGAGGTTTACCAGGACATCTCAGGCCTGATTGTGGAGACCCCTCCATTCACTCACCCCGAGCCAGAACTGACCACTTTTGGGGCATGGGGCACTGGCCTGTCACCAAGCAAGATGGAATAGGTGACTCCATGGATCTGCTTCTCACCAATCTCCTGAGTAGAGTTCTGTAAAAAGAGTGACCAGCAGTCAGTCCAGAGGCATCAAACCCTGTCTAGCTAAAACCGTTGCTTCTCCTGCTGCACGAGCCCTTTTGTTCCCAGAATCAGGCACACGTCTGTGTCTGCACAGACTTCCAGCCCAGGATGGAACAGAACGACAGCTCAAGAGCTCAGGATGAACACTGGGGCATGTGGCAGCACCCAGCGACCCCCTCCCCACCTGCCAGCCATGGCCTGCGTGTGAGCATGATGGCTCCCCAGGCTCTACCCCCCACAGATCATTCCTGCCTAGGATGAGCTGCCCTTTCTGACACACCCAAAACACAAACACAAAGAGAGGGAATGTGTGGTTGTCCAGGAGGCATTAGAGTGGTGGCCTTGTCTAGCCTGGCCTGCCCTGGACTACCCTGTGTTACCTTAGGTCTTTCCTGGCAAAATGCCTGAGATATCAGTGGTAAGAAATGACCAAATCTCTGCAGAGTCAGAAATGACCCTCATTCTGGGGTTTCCTGAGTCCAGGACCTTGGGAAGGCAGGATAGAAGAGGAGGACATGTGGCTCTCTTGGCATCACCTGCCACTTAGTGGGGGAGGGGCTGTCTCAGGAATGTGGGGGCCTGGTTACCAGGGTTCCAGGTTCTGTTGGGGTCTATTGTGAAGAAAGTGAGGTCACTTCTTGGGGTCCACTTTCCTGGGCTTCCTCCTCACACAAGACCTCCCCAAAGTCCCCTTCTGGGCTGACTGTTCACCCCCCACTCCTGTGATATGTGATCACTGTGTGCAGTTACAGCACACAGCCCACCCGCAGCACTAGGGAAGGCCTGTGTGCAGCCAGGGCCCAGCTTTGAGAAGACAGCTGTGAGTTCAGACCAGCTCCTCCTTTTCTTCTGTTATGTGATCCTGGACAACTGTGCCTCTCAGTCTACCCAGTTTGGGAAACAGAAAGTAGAATGGTGGTTACCAGGGACTGGAGAGAGGGGGAATTGTTGGTTTAATGGATATAGAGCTTCAATTTGGCAAGATGAACAAAGCTCGGGAGATTAACTTTTTGCACAGCAATTGTGAATATAATCAACCCTCTTGAACTGTATACAGTTACAAATGGTTAAGATGGTAAATTTATGGGATTTTTTATCACAATAAAAACATGTTTAAAATGTGGTTCAATATACATTCTGTAAAATGTATCATTTTAACCTTTTTGTGGAGATGGGGAAGCAATTAACACTTGTGATTTTTAAATATAATGTCTGTTTATAAAAATAATAGAATTGACATTCTAACACCATGGAAAGTATTTGTAAATTCTCACAAAAATAACACATCTCTGTTAGCATTTTGGTGACTTCATTCTTGTTTGTCCTTGGAAAAGGATTCTTCAAATGCCATCCTATGTCCCTAAAGTGGTCTAGATGCCATGCTCAGCAGTGGTCATGTGTAATATATAATATGTCCCCATGTGTATCTGCTGCTCCAAATATATGTGTGTGTGTATGTGTGTATTTATAAACATCAACTACATTGTCAAGGAATTATATGGTGCCACATATAAGAGTGTTTTGTGAGAGTTTTATAATAAGCAGCTAAGCATTTGCCATGCTAAGTACAGATATACACACTGTAGAGGAAAAGAAATATCCTTTCTCTATCCTTTCTTAGGTTCATGGCTGAGGACCCTATTAAAAAAAGACAGTAACAAGGGAAAAGTATATAGATTTATTTAATATAAGTTTTACATGGCATAGGGGCCTTTATAAGGAAACAAAGACCCAAATAATGGGTAAATATGTATATTTTTAAATGCTAAGTTTGGTTAACAAGTGCCACTCCCTGGCAGGGGTGGGGAACCTGCAGCCTCAAGGCCACATGTGGCCCTCCAGATCCCCAAGTGCAGCCCCTCAACTGAATCCAAACTTTGGATTCAGTCAAAAGGCCGTACTCAAGGATCCAGAAGGACACATGTGGCCACAAGGTTGTAGGTTCCCCACCCCTGGATGGTAATAATCTAAGAACTTAGCAGGGACTGTTTGTTGAGATGCCTTTCTGTGTCTCTGTGTCTTCAGAGACAAGGATGTTCCTTTTCTTTGGGTACAGAGAAGGCCTCTTTCAAATGAGGGTCTTATGACCTGCTTCAGAAGGTCAGAAATTCCTCCCTAGGTTTCATGACCTGCTTCAGGGGAGAAAGGTGAGGGGATGGTGAGAGTGACCTTCCTGCTTCTGCTGTTCTCTCAAATGCCAAGATGCAATATTTTGGGGTAGCATGTCCTGACCCCCATCAACGCCAAAACATTTCTCACCAAATAGGATTCTGCACATCCTTGAGGTCACACAGTCCACCTAGGCCCCTTTAACAGATGTGGCAACAGCTTTGGTTACTCTGCGATGTCCGCATTATCCCCCAAAAAAGTGACTCAAGAAGTCAGCTGACTCCAGAAATCACACATAACTCATAGTGTAATTGCTGTGAATGGTGGGCAGGGTGTGTTGTTAAATGCTAAAATTCCCCCTGCCTTTCTTTTTTATTTACAGAACTTACTGTCATTTACAACTTTAATTCACTTCATTTTTGGTCACTTGAGAGGAAGATTTGAAATGTCTGATGATGATTCTACTGCCCGTGACCCTCCCCAACAAACCAGAAACTGCCTCACTCCAGGTCAGGGAGAGTTTTCTTTCTCAATTGTGGTAAAATACGCATCACATAAAATTTGCTATTTTAACCATTTTCACATATACATTTCAGTGGCATTGAGTAGATTCTCACTGTAAAGGAAAAATAAATCTCAGGACCCCCCAAACTCATTATGGAGAACTAAGCCTGGGAACTGAGTCATGTAGCACTGCTGTCCTGTCCCAACCCTTCACTGTAACTTTATGCATAAGCCAGGTTCCCACAACTACAAAGCCTTTCTCCTCTCCACAGGGCCATCCTCATGGACTGCAGTGTGGGACTCTTTCAGGAGCTTCATCCAAGGTAGGACCCCCTGGGCAGCCCTGGACCCCCAGCAAAAAGAGACATCCCACTATGGGTCCCAATCAAAGAAGAAGGGGGCTGGAAAAGAGATCGCCCATACCTTGGAAAGGTTAATGCTGGGAAGAAGCCCCTCCCCACACCCCAGATACCTGAGCTAGCCAGGAGGTCTGAAGCTGAGGATATTTATGAGGGGCACCAGGAATGTGGGGCCCAGGGCCTTCTCCTGACCCAAACAACACCCTCCATATTTCCTGCATGGAGACCTAGGTCATGATGACAGTGGAAAATTAACTTCTGGACTTTTTGGTAGATACGTGCACCAACTCTTTCGGTGGTAAACACCTGGCTACTAAACTTTCTTCAGAGACTATAAAGTGTCTGCGGTCTCAGGAGAAACTTTGACAAGATCATTCTTCCAACCCTTAGAATGTCAACTAGGCCAAACCCACTTGAAACAGAGTTTTCTGTATATGCCTGAGTGTCTCATTCCTTTGGTGGGATGTGATCTCTTAACTAAACTAAGTTTACGCTAGGCCAGCCCACCATGGTGCACCCCCCTTACTGTGTGCTCCCCTTACTAGAACAAAAAGGATGATGCTGGCTGCCCTCTGGGAGACTAGGCAACTATAAGGTCACCCTTTCAGACAGCCCAAATGCAATGTTGAGAGTGGTCTCCACCTTAAACCCTGCCATCTTACCTCTTCAAATGCCATCTGAACCTGTGCATGACTGTTTACAAATAATTGAGCCTGACAGGCATACCCCACTAGAAAGCCCAGACTTAGAGATGCTTACTGATGGAAGCAATTTCATGGGCCAAGGACAGCAGAGAGCCAGGTATGCAGTGGTGACATATATACAAACTTTAGAGGCTGAAGCACTCCCCTCTGGAACCTCAGCACAGAAGGCAGAGCTCAAAGTCCTTATCAGGGCTCTGCAGCTAAGTAAGGGAGCACGAGAGACCCCTGGCATGCACTTGGGTATGCCTTCTCTGTTGTCCATGCTTGTGGGGCCATCCGGAAAGAACAAGAATGTCTACCCTTTGGCAATAAAGAAATAAAACATGGTAAAGAAATCTTAGCCCTGTTAGACGCAGTTTTAGCCCCCAAGGAAGAAGCCATAGTACATCGTCTCAGGCATCAGCAGACAGACAGGTTGGTGGCAAGAGGCAATCACCGAGTAGGTCAGGCTGTGAAGAAAACAATGATGAAAAAGGCCCCCAAGACTTTATTGGTGCCCTTGCTGCTCAAAGTAGATGTCGGCCCTAAACCTGCTACGTGCTCAGAGGAGGAATTGAAAAGAGCACTTGATTGGGGCTTTGACTGCTACCAAAGAACCCAGGATGGATGGATATATAATGACACAAAGATGGTTCTGGTGCCTAAATATCTTCTGATGACATTGTCAAGTATATTCATGATTCCACCCATCATGGCAGGGGCGGCATCCTCCAATGGATACAGAATTATATTATCAGTCCACATATGAAAAAGACCATCAAGAAAGTCATGGAAAAAATATCTCCTCTGTGCTCAGAACAACTCCAAGACCAGCCTTCCCCCCTTAGCACAAGGAACTCAGGCAGGGGTGAAGGGCCAAAGGAAGGCTGGCAAGTTGATTTCGCTATGGTGCCAGGGGTAGCAGGAAACTTCAAGTATCTACTCGTGTTTGCAGACAACTTCTCAGAATGGGTCAAGCCCTTTCCTTGTTGCACAGAAAGAGCAGGTGAAACTGTTAAGTCCTTACTAAAAGAAGTTATCCCTCAGTTTGGAGTTCCACTTTCTATTTAGAGTGACAATGATGCCACCTCTGTGGCTTAAATCATGCAGGATGTTTCTCAGGCCCTCGACATAACTTGAAAACTCCACATGTCCTGGAGGCCACATTCCACTGGAAAAAATGAAAAAAATGAGTCATACTATAAAAAGAAACTTATCTAAGATCTGCCAAGAAATTAATCTGACCTGGGATGAGACATTGCCTATTGCCCTTACATAGAGTAAGAGTGGCCCCTGGAGGCGGGCTCAAATTGAGTCCTTTTACAATCCAATATGGGAGAATCTTCCTGGGCTCCAGCTCCACATTAAAAGACCCTAACAGCTTACTCATGAAATATGTACAATCTTTAGACTTGATTCTAATTGCTATTCATGAGTTTGCTTTTAGCAGGTTGCAGTTCTCAGGGGATGTCCCACTACATCGCATCTGGCTTGAAGATTGGGTGCTACTCAGGACGTGGAGAAATCAGCATCCTGATGACCAACTAAAACCCCAGTGGGAGGGGCCTTGGGAAGTACTGCTGGAGACACACTCCTCCTTGCACGAGTCAGACCCTGGATTCATTATAGCCAAGTAAAGCCAGCGCCATCTGATTCAAGAAATATCAGGAAGTCGCCGTGATCTCTCCTGAGTGGACAAGTGAACCCCTGACAGACCTTAATATACCTTCAAGAAAAAAACTAGATAAGTAGTCTCTCTCATTTTCAATAAAGTTTAAATGAAAATATATACCCTATTGGTTATAATCACTGTTTTAAACATCATAAAATTTTTGCTATTGTTGTTGCTTCATGCAGAAAGGTGGGACATCCACACCCATCTTTCTTTCCTTACTAGATGTGTGATCTATAATTATCATTATCACTGGGATTATTTGCATTTTAGACATCTTTTGCCATGCCAAAGTAGTTTCTTGCCTTCTTTCATTTAGATACCCCTAAAGCTCAAAGCTTATACAAGATGTCTGTCCTTACTGCTGTGACTTTGACTATCCTCCTACCTTCTCTTCTTCTGTCACAGGGCTCAGATGAAATGGCAACACAGTAGTCAGGCTATCTCAGCATGTTGCCACAGGAGGAAATCTGTCCAACTGCTGGATTTGCCAACATCCTCTCCGATCTATTCAGGGCAAACATTTACTGCCTGTGACTCTTGTCATTGACTTTTCAGATGTTCCTGGTGCCACCAGACACCTGGATCTTCCCTTGTCCTTAACCACCTTCCAGGTTCAATTGATCATATACCAGAATATTCCTACTCCATGCTTTTATTTGTCCCTGGTTTGGTGAATTGGAATGAACCAGTGGTCCACGGACCCCTCCCCCCATCCCTGAAATACTGGATTAGAAGATGTTACCAAAATTGGTGTTGGGATCACCCATGGGTACCTAACTTGTACCAGAAGATACTAGAAATAAAACATCACGTAGATGGATTTTGGAAAGCATGTAAGTTCTGTGACCCTGAGTTTGATTCTGTGTTATCCATGCTCCCTGTGAATGAGTCTATCAATGAAGACATCCTCAGAAACATTACACACATGCCCCCAGGGTACACTTTTGTCTGTGGCATGGGGTCTGATTCTCTGTCATGAGGGTGGGCCCACCATTGTGTAGATAGCCTGTGCATAGAGAGCTCCTGCCTTCTAGGTCATTTTGTAACTCCTTTTTCTGTACTTCCCAATGATGAAAGACTCTACTCCTTCCCTCATTGGCTTAAAAGAGGATTACCAGGGGGATACCAGGACACTTGGTGGCAAAGTCTGATGGGAGAACTAGTCCCTAGTTACAGAGTATATGCCAACAGGGACATGATTAAAAATCTTTCTGCCACTTTAGGACTGACTGCAGAGGAAACTACAAAAAAGAGCCTTTTTTTTTTTGCTTTTTTAAATTTAATTTTTTGTACTGATACGTAATAAATGCACATATTTTCAGGGTATATGTGATAATTTAAAATATTTGTGTAATTTTAAAGATCAAATAATTGTAACTGGGATATCTATCACCTGAAATATTTGTCTTTTCTTTATGCTGGAAACATTTGAATTATTCTCTTGTAGCTATTTTGAAATATACAATAGATTATTATAAACTATAATCACCCTACTGATCTATCAAACATGAGGTCTTATTTATTCTGTAAAACCATATATTTGTACCCATTAATCAACCTCTCTTCATTGCCTCCCCCAATTTCCTGGCCTCTGGTAACCACCAGTCTACTGTCTATCTTCATGAGATTCACTTCTATAGCTCCCACATATAAGTGAGAACATGCAATACTTGTCTTTCTGTGCTTGGCTTATTTCACTTAACATAATGACCTACACTTCCATCCATGTAGCTGCAAATGACAGGATTTCAATCTTTTTGTGGCTGAATAATATTCCATTATGTATATATACTACATTTTCATTATCCATTTATCCGCTGATGGGCACTTAGGCTGATTCCATGTTTTGACTATTATGAATAGTGTTGCAATAAAAATAAGAGTTCAGCTCTCTCTTTAATATATTGATTTCTCTTCTTTGGGATATGCACTCAGTAGTGAAATTGCTGGATCTTATGGTAGTTCTATTTTTAGTTTTTTGAGGAACCTCCATGCTGTGTTCCATAGTGGCTGCACTAATCTACATTCCCACCAACAGAGTGCAAGTCTCCACATCTGCGCCAGCATGTGTTATTTCCTGTCTTTTTGATAAAAGCCATTTTAACTGGGGTGAGATGATATCTTATTGTGGTTTTGATTTGCATTTCTCTGATGATTTTAGTGATGTTGAGCATTTTTTTATATGCTTGTTAGCTATTTGTATGTCTTCTTTTGAGAAATGTTTATTCAGATCTTTTGCCCATTTTTATTTTATTTTATTTTATTTTACTTTATTTTATTTTATTTTTTGAGACAGAGTCTCTCTCTGTCTACTGGGCAAGAGTGCCATGGTGTCAGCCTAGCTCACAGCAACCTCAAACTCCTGGGCTCAAGCAATCCTCTTGCCTCAGCCTCCCGAGTAGCTGGGACTACAGGCATGCGCCACCATGCCCCGCTAATTTTTTCTATTCTTAGTTGCCCAGATAATTTTTAAAATATTTTTAGTAGAGATTGGGGTCTGGCTCTTGCTCAGGCTGGTCTCGAACTCCTGACCTCAAGCAATCCTCCCGCCTCGGCCTCCCAGAGTGCTAGGGTTACAGGCATGAGCCACCATGCATTTGCCCATTTTTAATTTGGATTATTTGGTTTTTTTGCTATTGAGTTGTTTGAGCTGCTTATATATTGTGGTTATTAATCCCTTGTCAGATTGATAGTTTGCAAATATTCTTCCCCATTCCGTGGGTTATCTCTTCACTTTGTTGATGGTTTCCTTTGCTGTGCAGAAGCATTTTAGCTTGATGTGATCCCATTTGTCTATTTTTTACTTTGGTTGCCTGTGCTTTTCAGATCTTACATATACAAAAAAATCTTTGCCCAGACCAATGTCCTGGAGCAATGTTTTCTTCTAGTAGGTTCATAGTTTCAATTTTTAGATTTAAGTCTTTAATCCATTTTGATTTGATTTTTGTGCATAGTGAGAAATAGGGGTCTAGTTTCATTCTTCTGCATATGGGTATCCAATTTTTCCAACACAATTTATTGAAGAGAATGTCCTTTCCTCATTGTATTTGTTTGGCACCTTTGTTGAAAATGAGTTGGCTGTTAATGTGTGGATTTTTATCTGGATTCTCTATTCTGTTCCATTGGTCTATGTGTCTGTTTTTATGCCAGTACTATGCTGATTTGGTTACTATAGCTTTGTAGTATATTTTGAAGTCAGATAGTGTGATACCTCTAGACCTTTTTGTTCAGGATTGCTTTGGCTCTTTGGGGTCTTTTGTGGTTCCATAAATATTTTAGAATTGTTTTTTTTCTACTTCTGTGAAGATTGTCATTAGTGTGTTGATATGGATTTCATTGAATCTATAAATTGCTTTGGGTTCTATTGTCATTTTAACTATATTAATTCCCCAGTCCGTGAGCATGGAATATCTTTCCATTTTTTTGTGTTCTCTTCAATTTCATCAGTGTTTTATAGTGTCCTTTTATAGATCTTTCACTTCTTTGGTTAAGTTTATTCCTAGGTATTTTATATTCTTTGTAGCTATTATTAATGGAATTGCTTTCTTGATTTCTTTTTCAGATTGTTTGCTGTTGGCATATATAAATGCTCTGACTTTTGTATGATTTTGTATCCTGCAACTTTACTGAATTTGTTTATTAGTTTTAGCAGTGTTTTGGTGGAGTCTTAAGGTTTTATCTAGGTATAAGATCATGTCGTCTATGAACAAGGCTAATTTGACTTCTTCCTTTCCAATTTTGATGCCTTTTATTTCTTTCTCTTGCCTAAGTGCTCTGGCCAGGACTTCCAGTATTCTGTTGAATAAATGTGGTGAAAGTGGGCATCCTTGTCTTATTCCAGATCTTAGAGGAAAGGCTTTCAATTTTTTCCTGTTCAGTACAATGTTAGCTGTGGGTTTTTCATATATAGCTTTTATTATTTTAAAGTCTAATGTTTGTTTTTTATTTTATTTTTACTTCAAAATATTAAGGGGGTACAAATGATTTTGGTTCCATAGTTTGCTTTTGTAACGCTTGAGGCACAGCTATAAGTGTGCCTATGACCCAAATAGTGTTCATTGTACCTGCCAGGTAGGTTTTTGCCCATCCCCTCCTCCCCTCTCCTCCCTGCTTGATTTCCGCTGAGTTATACTCCCTCTGTGCACTGTGTGCTTATCAGTTAGTTCCAATTTAATAGTGAGTACATGTGGTGTTTGTTTTTCAATTCTTCAGATACTTTACTTAGGATAATGGTCTCCAATTCCATCCAAATTATTGCAAAAGGCATTAATTCATCCTTTTATGGCTGCATGGCACTCCATGGTATACATATACCATATTTTATTAATCCACTCATGAATTGATGGGCACTTGGGTTGATTCCACATCTTTGCAATTGTGAATTGTGCTGCAGTAAACATTCGAGTGCAGGTGTCTTTTTGATAAAATGACTTCTTTTCCTTTGGGTAGATACCCAGTAGTGGGATTGCTGGATTGAATGGTAGGTCTACTTTTAGTGCTTTGAGGAATCTCCATACTGTTTTCCATAGAGATTTTACTAATTCGCAGTCCCACCAACAGTATATAAGCTTTCCTTTCTCTCTGTGTCTACTCCAGCATCTATTGTTTCTGGACTTTTTAATAAAAGCTATTCTAACAGGGCTTAGGTGATATCGCATTGTGGTTTTAATTTGCATTTCCCTGATAATTAGTGATGGTGAGCATTTTTTCATATGTTTATTGGCCATTTGTCTATCTCCTTTTGAAAAGCTTCTGTTCATGTCTTTGCCCACTTTTTAATGGGATTGTTTGTTTTTTTCTTGCTGATTTGAGGTCTTTGTAGATTCTGCTTGTTAGCTGTTTTTCAGATGTAGAGCTTGTGAATATTTTCTGCCATTCTGTAGGTTGTCTATTTGCTCTGTTGATTATTTCCTTATCCATGCAGAAGCTTTTTAATTTAAGCCCAGCAAAATTCCCTTAACTCCTCAGCTCAAATAGTCTTAGATAATCAAGCTGTGCCGGATTTCTTTTTGGCTAAACAAGAGGGAGTTTGTGTAGTGTTAAATACTACTTGCTACACCTATACAAATATCTCAGGAGAAGTTGAAACCTGGATAGAAATAAATCTACCAACAAGCTGTTTGGCTACAAAAGGTCACCACTGGTGAGAACCCATGTCTAATTGGTTTTCAGGGCTACTCACCTTTCCTGGTCAGCTTTGAAAGGACTCCTAACATTAGGGCTCTCACTCCTCCTACTAGGGATTATAATTTACCTCGTAATTCACTGTTCACTTAAATACTATGTAAAAACTATGAATAAAAGTGCTAGTGTTTTTGTCATGCAACCTCAAGGTCCCCAACCAGACACTCTGGAGTACTTGCAAACAATTGCAAAATGGTTTCACTCCTCCCAACCTGAGCACAATCCTAACTACTACCCTTGTTAGCAGGAAGATGACGGATTGGTCATCTGTTGGCTTCCGCTTTGTGGGTCCACACCTCAGGACTGGGCATAATTAGGCCCAGGGGGGTGGGGGCTAAAACCATCTCTGTAAAATCACCTGAAACCAAGGGGTTAAAGCTTAGTTAGAGGTCTAAGTTTGCCAAGGTTATAGCCATAGTTAAGAATTAACCAGCTTCTACCCCTCACTTGGTCCCTATAATTGCTTACTGCTTAGGAGTCTAGTCACAAGGCTTATAACTTCCCTTAATCACTTCTACAGATAACACTTCTATTGTGAAACCTAAGACTGCCTTTTAGGATGTTTTCCAGGCCCCGCATTCCTGTGGGCCCATTGATGCTGGCTGGATTAGTGATCCACACCACGGAACCGACTCCCTATGGCCCCCACTGGGGAACTGAGGAACTGAGTCAGTGCAAGAGTACAGAGTCTGCACCCTTATGATTTCACCCTCCACCCAACCCATCAGCAATGCCAATTCCTTGCCCCCTGCCCACCAAATTCCTCTTAAAATTCCCAGCCTAGAGTTTCTTAGGGAAGCAGATTTGAGAAATTTCTCCTGTCTCTACATTTGGCTGCCAAATGACTATAAACTCCCTCTCTGATGCAGCACTGCTGTCTCAGTGCACTGGCTCTTTTCTGCACTGCAGGCAAAAAGAACTTGGTTGAGTGATAACATTTATGGCCAATCTGTTGTGTAGGTAACTTTGAATTTATTTTGATATCATCTGGCCACTTTTCTACATTGCCTCTGGCTCAGCTGAGTGGTGTCAAGCAAATATAAGGCAAATATAAGGTGGGGCTCATCCAGAAATGGGATTGTGCCAGAGAAAGGGAGAGCAGTAAGTCAGGGAATTTAAGGTATTCATGAGAATGTGACTAGCTAAAGTGGATGACATGGAATGAGACCAGCTGCATTTCTGTGTGTTTGGTATTTGGGGGAAGGGATTACGTGTAGGTGGTGTCCACAGAAAAGAAGCTAAACTCTGTAAAATAATTTTAAAGGGGTTTATTCTGAGCCAAATTTGAGGACCATGACCCGGAGCCACACCCAAGAAGCCTTGAGCAAGTGGACTTGCTGTGGTTGGGTTACAGTTTGGTTTTATACATTTTAGGGAGAGAGGGATTACAGGTAAAGTCATAAATCAATACATGGGAGGCACACATTGGCTTGGCCTGAAAAGGCCGGTCATCTTGAAGGTGGGGGGGCGGGGGCTTACAGGTTATAGGTGGGTTTAAAGGCTCCTTGACTTGTAATTGGTTAAAAAAATGAAGCTTTGTCTAAAGGCTTGGAATGTTTTAGATAAGAGACAAGTCACCTGACATATATTTGTTGTGTAAATTGGGGACCTGCAGGTTTGTGTTGCATAGCCTTAGGCCTGTTGATGACTTACACAGGATACCTCCAAGAAGGGAGGGGGGCATGATGAAACACATCTGACCTCTTCCTCGTGGCAGATAATTTAGTTTTAGGATATCCTCTTGGGCAGGAGGGGGTCCATTCAGTCAGCTGGTGGGGGGGAAGCCTTTTATTTAATTTTAGTTCACAATTCCCCCCTTTTAGCCAAGATCTGCCAGAGACAGCATCTATGGCCAAACTCTTATTTTGTCCCATCATTGCTGGAGTGGTGTTGCCACCTGCCCCAGGTCCATCCAGGCCCCAGCGGGACCCCTGTGGCCAAGAGGACTGAATAGCCAAAAGGGGCTTACAGCCAATTAAATGTTTTAGGTCGGACAGGACTGGAGGTAGACAGGCACTCATCAACCCTTTAAAGCCTTCTGGGAAACACAGAGAGTAAAAACCATAATGTTAAAGGCAAGGCTACCAAATTAATTTAACTGTAAGTGTTGAGCTACTATATTCTTGCCTTTAGTTGAAGACTTGTAGCAAACATAAGCATTGTTAACCATTCAAGCTAAGGAATTTAGAGACCTTTGTTATGTCACAATATTTTAGTCTCTTTAGTAATTTGTCCTGAGGTGGCTGATAAATTAGCCTCTTGCTATATCTCCTTTTGCACAAATCTTATAACTAAGAACAATTATAGTCAGGAAGTTCTAAGTCTATGGGAAGCAGGAAAATTTCTTTATGATTGGGATGGGTATCTGTATCATGTGGCCTGAAAAGACAAAGTTTTTCAGTCAGTATTTGCTTAGGCTTCTGTGTGCCCCTCCTTGATCTGGAGCGTCTAAACTAATTCCATCCCTCCGAATCAGCCCTTACAGTCTCACGCACCCCCTCTTCCACAATAGTCCCTGGGCCTAGAGGGAGGATGTTTGAACAGGGTGCTGGCAGCGAATAACAGGTTGAACCAGGCAGATTCAATTGTTTTAAATCCTGTAGATATCAGGTAAACTTGTTATTTCTTTAAAACTTGTCACGACTCTGGAAAGCAAGGCAAGAGAATCAGTAACATTTTAAATAAAAAGTCATAAAAATTTAGTTTTGGTCTCATGAGATTCAGTTAGTGATATTCATGGACATATCAGTTTTCCAATTAAAGTCCTGGAAGTTTGTTTTGTTTTAGTCCAGGGGTATATAATCTCCAAGGTTATCAGAAACCTATATTTAAGAGAACTTAAATATAGAGAACTTAGTCCTTTCCATGACTTTCCTTGAAGAAGTAAACTTGAGACTTAGCCAGTTTAAAACAAAACAAAACAAAACAAAAAACACTTTCCGAGATGAATCAAAGTAAAAATAAAAACTTAGACTAGTTATGGTTGAAGAGACAACTGAAAAATAAGGTTGGTTATTTTTGTGATATATGGCAATTTAACACAACATACACCAAGACATATCAATATTTTATAATATTGGAACATATATTAATAATATGTTTATACAAATATAATCCAACAAAGGTTAAGCACATTTCACATTTGACAATGCTTCCTGTGTTGTTAACATGCCAAATAAGCCTAAATATATGTGTCTCTTAGACTTTCTGTGGCCCTAATATATAAAAAGTTAGTTTGAGGTCAAAAGGCTGGATTTAGAATTTGGGTTTTGGAAAGTCTGTCAAATATCAAAGGCTTGAAGCATTTCTTCAGATAGAATCACAAGCCACTATAAAATAACGGTCATTTACTTAACCAAGAGAGATCGTCATCAAAAGATTCTAAAGGCAATAAAGGAAGATATGGGTGTAAACCTTAACCCCTAAGGTTTAGATTTTTTAGTTAGTCAAAACCCAATAAAGAAACAGTTTATAGAATCCAAATGAGTCCATTATGTAATTTCATTAAGAGAAAATTAATATCTCAAGAAAACTTTGTTTTAACTAAAATTTATCCTTTTATATTATAGCAACTGGATTATATACAAATTTCCTTCATAAGTTCCCTTTATAAACTTTATCCCAACTTTCACCAACCATCTACAAAACATGTCTAAAAACTTTCTGTTCTGTCCTTACTTTCCTGTTTCCTGAACAACCAGTCCTTTTAGGGCAAATATTCCAGACAAGATCCTTTCTTTACAATATTAATCTCCTTTCTGTTTAACCTTTCTTACCAAAAATATATTTCCACACTCATTGCCTTTTTACATCTCTTTCTCTTACTCACAACTTTCTATTTTGTTTTTATTTCCTTAAATCCATAGTTTGATTCAACCTTTAAAAAACCTCTGAATTAGACAAGATTACATATATATTTAATAAGAACACATTTTACACTTTTTATAATCTTATTAAAATATATATCTTATTCTTTAGTGCACTTTATGTACAGAATCACATGCATTGACTAGAATTCTTATTCTTAGTAACTTTAAATTTTAGTGAAACCTTAAAAGCAGAAAGTCATAAATTGTCCAGTGTTGTCATGAAGCAAGATTGCAGGTTACTATAAAATTATAGATATTTACTTAGCCAAACTCATAATTCAAACATTTTAAAAAGCAAAAATCTTATCCTTTGATAGAGGAGACTCAGTTTCCCAAACAATCATAAGACCTAACATAGACAAACTGAAATGCAAATTAGGAGGCCAGTTGAATCTGTCTTTTTCTCTCCTTCTTCCCCTTTTTGCAGTTCATTCAAAAGGTGAACAAAAAATCCTTTGTTATTCTTAAATCTTGCTTTTCCTATTAATATCATATGAAAATCTAGTTCAAAAGAATCACCCAAGTTTTTTCATTGTATTAATGTATTACTGATAAAGTTAATTTTAATAAAATCTTATGAACAGATCCATCTAATTTTACCCAATTTGACTGTAAGATTTTTATGACATTTATATATCTTTTATTTACTTTAATAAACCTTTGATACCTATTTAATTTTAATCATCACTTACCCATCTAACCTAAAATAGTTTCAAAACCAACAAGGTAGATGAAACCATCCCTTTTAACAAAACTATTAATCTTATTTTTCATAAAGAATTGTCTCCCCCTATCCAGAAATCTCAATTATATATACTAATCATAATGTCAACTCTTATAAAAATCAAATCTAGAAAGTTAAAGTAACTTTGAACTGTTATCAGTCCCCAATTTTATTACTATTCTTAAATACAAATAAGATAAAGGTATATAAACTTAAATTATGCTCAAAATGTTTTAGCATTTCATAAATGACTCAGTCATTTCATGATCACTTTCCTAACACAACATGACTCAAGATTCTAAATCATATGAAAATTTCATTTGTGTTTACCTCATTTATATTTACCTAACTTATCTAATTTATTTATCTTAGCAGTTCACTTAGATTCCAAATATCATTAAGTTATTTTTCTATTAACAATTAGTATACTCTGTAAATTAGATATAACACAGAACAGGGATCAAGATATAGTTTTAATTATTGTTTTTAAACTCATAAGTCTTAACCAAGAAAGAAACAAACAAAAAAAGTATTTTAACAAGTCATTATTTTAAATAATATAACATCATTTCTAAATTTTATAAATATAGTAGACATTTTAGAATATATCCTGTTTAGAAGTGTTAATTAGATCCTTCCAAAACACCACATCCCAAAATAAAACCTATTGACATTGGAGGGATCAAAGTGTCCCTGGCCCCCAGAGTTTAGTCAAACTGTAGAGTGCAAAGGCTGCTATTCCCATAAAGATTTGCTGAAAACTTACTGGCATGAAGATTAATTGGAGAAAAAAATTAAAAACTTATACATGGCCGCCTTCAGAATGAACACTCAAAGATGCAGGGAAAATTGTCCATTTTTATGTTTACAGTATGGACAGCCATGTAGAAATATGACTGGACAAAAAGGCTGAGTGGGGAGCCCAGCAAGGCCTTTCTGTCTAGATTCTGTCTGGCCTCTCTGAGTGTGCATCCCTTCCTTCTGGGTGTAGGTCAAAGCCCTTGCTGGAATGGGGGTTTACAGGTAAACAAAGTAGGTCAGATAATTACTTGAAGGCCAATTTTTACATAGAATAATTTTAGTTTTAAGGACTGAACTCCGATCTTTTTCTTTTGCCCAAATTCCTTTCTAAAGGGCCTAGTGAGTCACACCTACAAATGATAAAATCTTACTAAACAGGTTTTGTTAACCAAATATAATGCAGGTTTACTTCCCAATGTGATTCTGGTATAGCATTAATCATCATCAGAAAGATAGAAGACCCCCTCTGTCTTAACTCAAGCATCCTAGCAGATCCGTATCTTAAAGAAGGTCCTCCTGTCTGGACCTCCCAAAGTGCTCAAACCTTTCATCTTAACTTAAACATTTCCTTTCTGGTCTTTTAGATAAAGCCTAACTCTTTCAGCCAATTGTCAGCTAAAGAATTCCTAAACCCACCTATGACTTGTAAGCCCCACTCCCTTTGAGACGGCCCACCTTTTCGGTCCAAACCAATGTATGCCTCCCATATATTGATTTATGACTGTACCTGTAACCCTTATCTCCCTAAAATGTATAAAACCAAACTGTAACCCAACCACAGTGAGTCCACTTGCTCAAGGCTTCTTGGGTGTGGCTCCGGGTCATGGTCCTCAAATTTGGCTCAGAATAAACCCCTTTAAAATTATTTTACAGAGTTCGGCTTCTTTTCCATCGACAGTTGTTTAAAAACAATCTAAATAGTCTCAAAACATTTTTCAACTTGGGTGTAAATTTGAGTACATGTAATATTTCTAAAGAGTTTAAGACTTTTGAGATTTTCTTTGGATTTTAACAATCATTTAATTTTCATCTTAAAATAAATTACTATACAAAAATTAACACTTTAGGGTTTTTCTTCCTAGGCAAAAACATTGTTATAGCAACATAACGCACACATAACCAGCTGGCAAATCAAAAATGGACAAGATCAAGGGAAAACTAAAGCTTCCAATTTAAGCTCTTGTAACTACAAGTTCTAGGACAGCTTTGAATCCCTAACAGTACTGTTAACATCAGATGATACAAAGAGTGAGTTAGAAACACGTTATTTATTTATTTATTATTTTTTATTATTTTTTTTAATTTATTTTTTTAATTTCAGAATGTCATGGGGGTACAACACTTTGGCCATACACATTGCCCCTGTTCTGCCCGTGTCAGAGCCACAATCATGGTCATCTCCCAAACTGTGCTCCCCACATCCATTCAGTGAGAGTTTTTCCCATCCCTTCCACCCCCTTCCCACCCGCCCGCCCTCAGATGAATGTTATTGCCCTGTGTGATGTAAGTGTTCATCAGTTAGTACCAGTTTGATGGTGAGTACCAGTGGTGCTTGTTTTTCCATTCCTGTGATACTTCGCTTCGGAGAATGGGTTCTAGCTCCAACCAGGATAATACCAGATGTGTTAATTCACTGTTGTTCCTTATTGCTGAGTAATACTCCATGGTATACATATACCACATTTTATTGATCCACTCGTGTATTGATGGGCACCTGGGTTGTTTCCACATCTTTGCAATTGTGAATTGTGCTGCTGTGAACATTCGAGAGCAGATGTCTTTATTATAAAATGTCTTTCCACAGACATTGAAATCAGTGGAGAAATCTGCATCTGCAGTTAGAATTACAAGACCAAAACCAAAATATCTTCATAAACCTTTGGCCATAAATTTCTGGTTTTGTGCTCTATCTATTTGGTGTTTTATTTATTCTAATTTGCTGATACCTTTTCATTTAGGCACATCTACATTTTTACCTTATTAAGAACCTTAAAGTTAAACACATAGGTATTTTTGTGGATAACTCAGGAGATTTAGCTATTATCATTAGACCAAATATTAAATTTATCCTACTTATCAAAAATCATACAAACACAGATCATTTTGTCTTTGGCTGAGTTTATAGTTTTATAACCTTTGTGTCAAAACCCTGACTCCTTAAGAACATAAAAATGTCCATTAAAACCCAGGCAGTGGGGGGGAAGCCTTTTATTTAATTTTAGTTCACAGTGGCAATGTGTTCTTTGTTTATTCTCTTAAGAGAGGAAACAATAGGATTAATGGATTGCGGTTCTATTCAAAGTGGAAGAACTCTTAAAGTAGAAGTATTTGTACAAGTGGTCTGTCAGGATAGAATGGTGCAGTAGTCCCTTTACACAGAAATCAGGAGAATGTGTGTTAATGGTAGCTCAGGCTGGGCGTGGTGTCACACACCTGTGGTCCCAGCTACTGTAGATGCTAGGGTGAAGGATCTCTTGAGACCAGGGGTTTGAGGCTGCAGCATGCCATGATTGCGCCTGTGAGTAGTCATTGCACTGCAGCCTGGGCAACATAGTGAGAACCCAGATATTAAAAAAAAATTTATATACATACATATATATCTCTGTGTGTGTGTGTGTATATATGTGTGTGTGTGTGTGTGTGTGTATATATGTAGTAGCTCAAGCTCAGATCTTTCAAAAAATAGATGGAAAGAAGTCCTCACAGCAACTGGCACCTTAGTAGTGACAGGATGTGGTATTGAGTAGAATATTCCCAGAATAAGTTGAGTCATCTGCCCTGGACCAGAGTTGGAATGCCCAGGAGGAGAGGTATGTAGGAATGTCGTACCCCAACAAGTCCCATCTCATCCTCAAATATCTTGCCACTGTGATCACTTTGCCTAAGATCCAACTCAGTGTTATCCATGCATGATTTCCTGGGAACCAGAGGCCAATTCACCTTTTAAGATGAACCCCCTGGGCTTCCTCCCCAACCCACTGGCCAGGTTGATACATTCAAATACACTTGATTGATTTGCTTTATTCAAATGCAGAAAGCTCTTGTAAAGTTGGAGCTTTTGACATGGACTTGGGCTTCTCTCCATTAAAGGGCTTTCTTTAACTCCCCCAACCATAGATTATGGCTTCCAAACTGCAGGAGGATGTCTGAGACAGTTGCCCATCTGGGGCAAAGACAGTTCTCTACTTTTCCTAACCAAGGAAATCTCGCTACACCATTTGAGAATCATTGGCTTGGAGGCTTTTGTCTTACCTTATGTCTTCCTTGGGGATGGCTGAGTGAAAGGGGGATGCAACACAGGTTATCTTGGCATCTTTGAGGCTTATTTCAAAAGAAGGACTAGAGCAATAAGGACCAAGCCCCAGCAGGAGATGGCTTTGACTCCTCTAACCCTTGGTCATGGGCTCAGCACCCTCCTATTTTGCAGGTTTTTATCATTCATTTTCAAGTGCCATTTCTCCACCTGCTTCCCAGGGGAAATCCACAGTCTGATTCCACACACCCATGGCAGTAGCCTGGTTGAGAGATTTCATGTGCCTCCTGACCACTAAAAATAGGAACATGGAAAAACATGAATGAACCCTACAAATGGCTCCTCTGAATGAAGAGTTGATGCAAAGCTCTCATTTGAGACTCATTTGGCAAATTATGACTCTAAATTATGGTCCCAGGGTTGTTACAAAATTGGGCTAAAATAGACATCAATGACAATGATGTGAATCTACTCAATGCCAGTGAAATATACACTCAAAAATGATTAAAATGGCAAATTTTACGTGATGTATAGTTTACTGCAATTAAGAAAAAAAAGCCTCTCCCTGACGTGGAGTATAGGAGTTTCTGGGTTTGTTGGACAGAGTCATGGGCAGTGTGAGTGTACAGTCAGCCCTGTGAAATATTTTCTTCCTCTCAAGTGGCCGGAAATGAATAAAAATTGTGAAAGAACATAGGCTCTGAACATAAAAAAGAAAGGGAGAATTTTAGCCTTTAGCAGAGCACCCTGTCCACCATTCACAGCAATTATACCCCCAGTTATGTGTGATTTCTGGAATCAGTTGACTTGAGTCACGTTTTTTTGGGGGATGGTGGGGACCTTGCAGAATAACCAAAGTTATTGCCACATCTGTTAAAGGGGCCTAGGTAGACTGTGTAACCCCAAGGATGTGCAGAATCCTATTGGGGGGAAATGTTTTAGTGTTGGTGGGGTTCAGGACATGCTACCCCAATGTATTACACCTGGGCATTTGAGATAACAACAGAAGCAGGAAGATAACTCTCACCTTCCCCTCACCCTTTCCCCTAGTGCAGGTCATAAAACCTAGGAAGGAATTTGTGACCTTCCCTGAAGTAGGTCATAAGACCCTCATTTGGGAGGGGTCTTCCCTGTACCCAGAGGAAAGGAACATCTTTGTTGAGCACATATGGAGACAGAAAGTAATCTGAACAAACAAGCCTTGCTAAATTCTCAGATTACCACCATTAGATCTTACTTTTTTATCCAATCATACTTCTCTAAGACTATCCACTTTTTCATTAAACCTAGCATTATAAAATACACAGATTTACTCATTTCTTTTGGTCTTCTTTTTCTTATAAAGGCTCCCATGTCAAGTAAAACTTTTACTAAAGAAATCTGTGTACTTTTTTTCTTGTTACTTTGTCTTTTACTACAGGGTCCTCAACCATCAACCTAAGAATGGATCAAGAAAAGCCATCTCTTTTCCCTTACAGTATGTATATCTGCATTTAACAGGGACAACTTTTCTATCTGTATTATAAAACACTCACAAAATACTCTGGTATGCTGCAGAGTACAAGGGCTGTCTCGAATGTATCCAGCCATTGTTAATATTAATGTAACGGAATGGTTACATGGCTGGATACTTTCTGGACAGCCATTGTAAATGCCCAGCCTATACTATATAAAAATATGTATATATAGTGTAATATATATACACACACATTGTATACCACAGTGAGTGAAGTAAAGGTCACTTATATGTGTACATATTTGCTGCACGTGACCTTTACTTCACTCATTATAGTGTACTGTAGTCCCCACTGTGATATTTTGTTTCTTCATGGAACTTAAGAAGCTCCACCTGTCTTGGCTCAAATGTGATTGGAATTCATTTTAGATCATCAAACCAAAAAACATAAACTTCTGCTTACTTGTACCCATTCCAGTTTGTCATCAATGTGGCTTTAAAACATTCTAAATAAATCACTTTGACCTTCCTTTTGGAAAAAGTGTCTTGCTGATAATTTCACTGTTGTTTTGGGAAGCATTAAGTGGTACATATAATTGGGGGCATTTTATATATTACACATGATCACTGCTGAGACCACATTTAGAGACATAGGATGGCATCTGCATCCTTTTATGAGAAAAAACAAGAAAGATGTATTGACTAAAATGCTAAAAGGGAAGTGTTATTGTTATGAGAATTTGCAAATACTTCCCATGGTTTTAGAATGTCAATTCTGTTATTTTTACAATCAGGGATTATACTAAAAAATCACAGGTGTTAATTGCCACCCCCACCATCATGAACAGGTTAAAATGATAAATTTTACGAAATGCATATTTGACCATATTTTAAACATGTTTTTCTCTTGGTGTTGTATATTCTATGGGTTTGTACAAACGATCACCCTCGTATTTAGACAAATGATGGAAGGTATCCACCATTATGGAGTCATACATAGTAGTTTCTCTCTGCAATAATCTCCTGTGCTCCACTTATTCATCACTACCTCCCCACAAACTCCTGATGTTTTTGCTGTCTCCATAGTTTTGCATTTTCATATTGTCTTACCATTGGAATGATTATGTACCCAGCCTTTTCAGATTGGCTTCTTATATTATACTTAGTAATATGCATTAAATTTTCCTCCATATCTTCTCATGACTTGGTAGCTCATTTCTTTTTAGAGCTGAATAATATTTCATTGTCTGGATGCACCACGGTTTATTTATCCATTCACTTACTGAAGGGCATCTTGGTTTCCTTCAAGTTCTGGCAATTGTGAATAAAGCTGCTACAAACATCCACATGTAGGTCTTTGTGGGGACATAAGTTTTCATTTCTTTTGGGTTAATACAAAGGAGCATGATTACTGGATTGTATGGTAAGAATATGTTTATTTTTGTAAAAAATACTGCCAAATCATCTTCCAGTGTGGTGGCACTATTTTGCATTTCCACCAGCAATGAGTAAGAGTTCCTGTTTCTTCACATCCTCACCAGCTTTTGGTGTGATCAGTGTTACAGGTTTTGGTTATTCCAATAGGTAGTGTTGTCCCATTGTTGTTTCAATTTATATTTTTGTGATGAAATGTGGTGTGGAACATCTTTTTGTATCCTTATTTGCCACCTCTATATCTTATCTAGTGAGGTGTCTGTTAAGGTATTTGGCCCATTTGTTATATTAATAGTGGGGTTGTTTTTTCTTTTGTTGTTAAGTTTGAAGACTTATTTGTATGTTTTAGATGACAGTCTCTATCAGGTATGTCTTTCGTAAATACATTCTTCCAGGTTGTGGCTTCACTCTTCCTTCTCTTTACAGTGTCTTTCACAGAGCAGAAATGTTTAATTCTAATGAGGTTCAGCTTATCAATTAATTTTTCATGGATTGCACCTTTGGTGTTGTATTTAAAGAGTCATTGCCAAACCCAATGTCTTCTAGATTTTCTCCTTTTAAATCTTCTAGAAGTTTTATATGATTTAGTTCAATGATCTATTGTGAGTTAGTTTGGTAAGAGTTTAAAGCTGCGATTCTTTTTTTTTGCATGTGGATGTCCAATTTTTCCAGCTCTAGTTGTTGAAAAGACTATCTTTATTGCATTGCCTTTACTCCTTCGTCAAACATCAGCTGACTATATTTATGTGGGTCAATTTCTAGGCTCTCTGCTCTAGATTCCATTGATCTCTTTGCCTATTATTTTACCAAAATCCCACTGTCTTGATTACTGTAGCAGTAGCTTTATAATTTTTGAAGTCTCATAGTGTTGATCTTCCAACTTTGTTCCTCTTCTTCAATATCGTGTTGGTTATTCTGGGTCTTTTGCCACTCCTATGAATGTTATAATCAGTTTGTCATATGCACAAAATAACTTGCTGGAATTTTTATTGGAATAGCATTGAATTTATAGATCAAATTAGGAAGAATGGACATCTTGAAAATATTTAAGTCTTCTTATGAGCGAAAATGGTGCATCTTGTCATTTGTTTAGTTCTTCTTTGATTTCCTTCATTCGATATGAACATTTCTGGGACTACAGGACTCCCTCCTACCTTGAGGAAAGGACAGTGATGGATGCCACATTTTGTGGCCAACAAATCATCTCCGAGGGCCAGATATCTGATCATAGAAGGGACAGTAAAAGAAAGATACAGATGCCCCAGGAAAATTGTGAAATTAAAATACCAGCATCTGTGTTTGGAGCAACCCCCTTCATTTCCCCCAGGGCACCTGTCACTCTAGCTAAGAAATGCCAGCTCATCATGCCAAAGATGTTGGTGCTTCTGGTGTTCCTCTCCTCTGTCTCTCTGTCTACATTTAGGTGTGTTTGTCTTGAATTTAGCCAAAAAGTCTTTTTCATCACTACCTGGGAGGAAAATTTCTCACAAATAAAAAGTTTCAGTCCAGCTATAAAACATTTATTGGTTTTCATTCTATAACCTTGTCTGAAGAAGATGATCTCTGTTTCTTATAACCAAGAATGTTTATTCTTTCCAATTCTTTTTTTCTTTTTAAAGGATTGTGGCGTCTTATACCTGGGCCAGTTTGGTTAAGGTTAAGAATACCCCACCTTGGGGTGGCCCAGCTCAGTGTTTCCATGCAATGAGTCCCTCCCTGGACTGTTCACAGACTGTTACCATCTGTGGGTCCTATGAGGGGAGGCGTCCCCCAGATAGTCCTGCACCACATAGGTCACCAAGTAAAATAATTACTGAGACAAGTTGTGACTTGTTTTTCCGAACAGAGAAAGGGAGCCAGTTGTAGATGATAAAGCTTCACTGGTGGCAGTAACATCTCAGCTCACCAGGGAACATGCTTGGGCTCTAAGAAGAGGTTATAATGTGTATTGAGACACAGAAATCTTATCCATCAGACCATAGCCAAAGATGCTCTTGTTCAAATGTTAAATGTCCCTTCCTCATGTGTGGAAACACCTGACCTGCAGGAGGCAAGCATTTTGGGAAACAAAGATTCTGTATTCGTGGGTTTCAGTCTCCAGCGAGACACACTGAGCCCACATGTCCTGTTCACCTCTGATGCTTTTATTGTACAGTATATTTCCATATATGTTTTATGCTATTTTTAAAATTTGGTATCCATTGGTTTCTCTGTTTACTTATGAATCAAAACCACATTTTTTATTTCCAAGTCTTTATAACACATGATAAAGAAAGTCAGTCTTTTTCTTTTCTAAATTTTATGGATATTTTTATTTGTTTATTTTTATTTACTATAAAATATTTATCTGCAGAACACAGTCTGATTGCAGCTATATTGGAGTCAAACTCAGTTTATAAATTTAAAAAATTTTTTGACTTCTTTTTACTGTTGAATCTTCTTTCCTAAACTTGTATTGCCATTATTTTTCATTTGCACAAATATATTTTTATGTTTTTTAGAAATATTTTATAGAAATTCCATATTGATTGAATTTTTAAAAATATGATTGTTTGTGGAATTCTGTCAATGTCTTTTATACATCTATAAACATGTGTGCATGACTCTTATTAATTCTATTAATGTGATTAATTATATTAATAGATTTTCTAATGTTGAATGTCATTTGAATTTCTTGTATAAAGGATTCTTGATCATAGTATAATATTTTAATGTGTTGATGTAATGGTTTCTAATATTTTAAAATTTTACTTTTATATTTATATGTTCTATTTGTCTGTAATATTCTTTATGGCTTAGTCTGGGTATGCTTTCATGATGTTTATATACCCTTTCTAAAATCTATTGGGAAGATTGACTTATAATTCTTAAATGGTTTAGGTAGCATTTGTTTATTAATTAGTTCATAAGGAGAATTTTCATCAGGACTATATCAACTTGGTGCTTTTTTGTATGTGAGGGTCTCTTTGATTAAATGTCTTCATTTCTTCTATGGATATTGTACAGTTTAGAATCTATCTCTGTGGGGTAATGTTGATAAAATATATATTCCTAGAATATATATCATCTACATTTGCACATTAATTTATATTAAAATGCACAAATTTGTCCCTATTTATTTTTCATATGAATATTTGACTTTGAGTTCTTCTTTTGCACTGTAACCTATTGACACACTCTTCTCAAACTTACATTTATCCAGTTATTACAGGGATATTTTAAAGAATAACTGGATGAACAGCCAGATGAAGAAGTACATAGGGCAGGGTTTGGAAGGACCCCCAATGCAGGAGCTTCTATCCCTGTGGAGCTGGGGTGAACCACCCTTCTTGCAGGTAGATGTGCTCCTCTTTACCAACCCAGAAGCTCTCCAAACCCTACCCTTCTGAGTTTTTATGGAGGCTTCATTACTCAGGCATGATTGATTACATCACTGGCCACTGGTAATCTATTTAACCTGCAGCCCTCACTCCCCTCTCTAGAGGTGGGGATGGGGCTGAAAACTTCAACCCTTTAATCACTTGGTTGGTTGCCCTGGCAACCAGCCTCCCATCCTGTGGTTATCTAGGTGCTATTCAAAAATCACCTCATTAACATAAACTCACAAGTGGTAGAAAGAGGCTGTTTATAAATAACACAAGATGCATCTTTCCATTGTTATCACTCTGGAGCTGTCTTGGAGCTATTTCAAGAACTCAAGATGAAAGTCCAAACATTTTAACAAAAGATAATCTTATTCTAGTCATTTAGAAAATCAAAAGGGTTTTAGAAGCTTTCAGGCAGCAATGGAAAAAACCCATAGTATATATTTCACAATATTTCACAATATTTAGTGAGTCTTCTCACTAAACTGGGATAGCACTCAAAATAATGCCCTCTGCAGCTCACCTTAGTTGTAACTTGGATATTCACCAAGCCACTAAACATCCATAGTTCTTGTCAGTGTGTCAACTGGAAAAATCACTCTGGATTTGGAGAAATATTACTCCGCTCATAAGAAAATTCCATGATAGGTTGCACTGTGCACAAAACAACTGCTTTTCTCCAAACTGCAAAGAACTCTGTGGTTTTTTGAGATAAAAATTTGTGTCACTCAGCTCTAGTAGCAGCAAAATTTAAGTGTCAAATATATGAGGCAATTTAGACATGGAGATCAATGGAATAGAATTGAAATTCCAGAAATAAACCCACACATACAGGGTCCACTTAATGTAGGGATAAGGTGGAAGAAGAAGGTCGAGAGAGCCTGAGTGCAGCCATTTTGGCCATTACCAGACCCTGACCTCCCTGAACAAGGAAGTCACCAGCAAGTTGCTGGCCCGGGACCACCTGAAGATGGATAAATTACTAAACCAGATGCCTTACAAATTGTTTGTGCTCACCTTTCTGTGACAGCAGTTTATGACTAACCTTTATGGCCTGACCTCAAGACAATGCTGGTCATGTACAACTCTTTCCCAGTAGGGTTTTTGAACATTTAAAAATGTTATCATTGCCCCATAAGGGGTCTCCCTCCTGCTCAGGAGAGGACCCCTACTATGTCTGTGTAGTGGGATCTCTTGTCTGTCTCTGTCTCAATAAAACTTCCCTGTAGCTAGTTGGCTCACTCTTGAACTCTTTCCTGCACAGAGCTAATAACTCACTTGGTGAGTTCAGGGGAACTTCCTCCCTTCACTGGGACACCCCTTGCATCAAACTGATTGTCAAAAGCAGTGTCAAGAATTGGGAAATAATATTCTTTCCATAAATCGGCACTGTGACAACTGGATAGCCACATATAAAATAATACAGTTGAACCACACTCATATACCATAATTTATCTAAATAGCTTAAAGTCCTAAACATAGAAGGTAAAACTATAATATTCTTAGAAAAAAATAGGAGAAAATATTCATGACTTCAGATTTAGCAAAGAATTCTCATAGGACAGAACAAGAAAAATCAGCAAAAGAAAAGTAAATGATTTTGACTTCATCAACATAAATAACTTTTGTGCTTCAAAGGACATCATCAAAAAAGTGAAAACACCAATTGGGATCCTTGTGCACTGTTTGTGGGAATGGAAAATGCTGCAGTCCCTAGGGAAAAGAGTATGGCAGTTCCTAAAAACAAAAAACAAAGTGCTTATGTGATCCATTAAGTCTACTTCTGAGAATACACAAAAAAATTAAAAGCAGCAACTCAAACAGATATTTCTTCATCCATGTTCATAGGTGCTTTGTTAATAACAACCAAAAGGTGGGAGCAACCTAAGTGTTCATGAAGGGATAAGTATGTTATCAAATTGTGGCATATACTTACCATGGTGTATTATTCAGCTTTAAAAAGAAGTAAATTCTGACACATGCTACAACATGGTGAAGCTCAAGGACATTATGCTAAGTTAAATAAGCCAGTCAGAAAAGATAAATACTGTATGATTCCACTTATATGAGGTTCCCACAGCCAAATTTAGGGAGTCAGAAAGTAGAATGGAGGTTGCAGGAGTCTGAGAGGAGTGGTGAACGGGGAGTTAATTGTTCCAAGTTTCAGTTTTGCAAGATGGAAGCAATTCTGGAAATTGGTTTCACAAAGGGAATGCACTTAACACTACTGAAGAGAACACTTGACACTGGACAGAGGGCGGGAACACTTTCTGCTTAAATGCAAATGTCCCGGCAGGGACAAGTCCTCGCAGGAGCCAGCTCAGATCCACCACGGACCCTCCCACTCCGCTGTCACTCTGAGAGAAGGGGCGGGGCCACGCAAACTGTCCAATCAGCACCTGCTGAAGAGGCGCCCGGGCCACGCCCGCCGGCGCGGCGAGGAGGCCAGCGTTTGGCCGCCGGCGGTACTGCGTGTGACCCGCTCCTGAGGCCCGCAGGGGGCTCTGGCGCGTCCGTTGTAGCCCTGTGAACCGCCGGTCCGGAGAGGTCCGTGGGGAGGACGCTGAGACGCTCCAGAGGCGGGAAGCGGTGAGGGTGAGGGGCCGGCGGTCCCGAGCGGAAGGCACTGGTTTGAGCCGGCCGTGGCCTCGGGACCTTCAGTCAGTCCCGGAGTCTGCGGACCTTAGTCCGCCGCTGGCTGTGCTCGGCCCTCGGTCCCCTCGGCGGGGCTGGGGCAGTAGCTGGGACCCGCCGTCCTGTCCCGTCCTTGCACGGGTCAACCTCGGCTCGGTCCGGGGCTCTCTGTGGGCAGCTCCGCGCGCGCAGCCCCGCGTCGCCCTGATGCTGTGGGGACGACGGGAGGGTCAGCAGGGGAGAGTCCCCTCGGTCTGTGGCGTTCGTGCGTTTGGGACTCCATTTGGGTCATAACCGTAAGGTGAATCCAGGGAGAGTTCCCCCACTTGTGGGAACTGAAGCCTGGGGACGGAGCCTTCCTTGCTGCCCGGGGAGAGGAGTGCGCGCAGGTGCTCCCAGAGGTGGTTCCTGTGGCTGCTCAGACGCCCCTGACCTTCATCACCAGGGACTGACCTTCTCCAGGGGTCACAGCGCTCAAGCTTGGGGGGATGTATTTGATCTTCTCTATGTGGGGTTTCCTTTTGACCTGTGGGAAAGCAGGCATTTCATCTGAACTGATTAGAACAGTTTGTTTCTTCCCTTTGGTTTTCTTGATCAAATATTACTACCCTTAATTCTACTTTCCGTTACACTTGGTAGTTTTATTCCCTTGTGTGTATGCGTACAATTTTTAGTTTCTTGAGAGAAAATGTGTGTTGCCTGGGAGATGTCATTAAAGCAAGAAAATCTTGGAACAAACAGAATTAAAAAAAAATTTTTTTTTTTTTTTTGAGACAGAGTCTCTCACTCTGTCGCCCTGGCTAGAGTGCCATGGCGGCAGCCTAGCTCACAGCTACCTCAAACTCCCGGGCTCAGGTGATCCTCCTGCCTCAGCCTCCCGAGTAGCTGGGACTACAGGCGCCTGCCATGACGCTTGGGTAATTTTTGTATCTTTAGTAGAGATGGGGTCTCGCTCTTGCTCAGGCTGGTCTCGAACTCCTGAGCTCAAGGGAGCCTCCCGACTGGGCTTCCCAGAGTGCTAGGATTACAGGCATGAGCCACCGCGCCCTGCGAACAAACAGAATTTTTGTTCTTTGTAGAAAAGAAAACAAGATGTGAGAATCAGGGTAAATTCTCATGTATGTTTTTATTATATCACCATTTGCATGTGCAAAAAGTCCCTTGACAATTTAAAATTTTAAGGCCTGTCCTATTCATTAGGCAGTTAAATTCCTATTTTGACTGATAGGAGGAAAGCTACTAAAAGCCTATGTATATCTTTGAAAATCCTAATACTCATAAGGGGCTGATCCCTAACCTCCAATGTGTTATAATGTGCTACTTCCTGAAAATATCTCCCAGTGTTAGATATAGTGGAAGGACAAACAGTTTTGCCCCTTGTGATTTTAATTAGAAAGAAATTTGAAAATGTTTATATTTTATGGTTTGGAGTTCCAAAACTCATTGTTTAAAAGATTAAGTCCTAGCATGGTTTTCTCTGCAGAAAAGTTAAATTAAGGAAAAAAAGTTAATTAAAATAAAGACTATTGAAAGGAAAATGTGGCTTATATAACTTTTCTCTGTTTAAAAAAACAATACACGTAAAAGTTTTAAAAAACTCATACTCTAGGAAAGTCTAATTTAAGAAGACTCACTGCCAGCATATCCAGGTCCACTCTAGTGCTCTGGCTTCAGCCACCCCCACATAACTGGTTTATATAATTTCTTGAGCATCCTTACAGTGCTTCTTTATCTAAGAACAAGCAATTGTGAATGCATATTTTTCTTAGCCATGTTTGGTCTTGTAACACACCATATGTTTTGATGTCTGACTGATGACAGCTTAAGCCTCACTTCTCCCTCTTCCCTGAGTGCCCCACACTGGATAAAGAGATGATAAAGCCTGAGGCAGTCTTCCTCTAGAGCAAGCAGGAGATTCAGACCACACAAGCCCCTGCCCCATTGCCTTGGCCCCACCCACTAGCCAGAAAAACACCCAGGCTAGGCTCCTTCTCTTGCTCTCAAGCCATTTCACACATGGTATCTGTCTATGTGTTTTAAAGTGAACCTGTGGCTTCTACTGGGCCTTGGCCCCACTCTAAAGGGTGCTCAGGGGAAAGAGAATATGAAGTACAAGATGCCAGTACATTGGGTGGTTGCTCCTGAAAGAGCAGTCATTTAAAAAGAGAAACAGAAACAGAAGATGGGGGAAAGGCAGCCGTTAGATGGTGGGCTGAGCCCACCATCCTAATACTGGAGCACTCACCTGAACTTTTAAGTCCCTTGGCTGCTGCTGTTCATCTCTGGTAGCTGCAGAGCTATGACAACATGAATGGCACTCCTGTAGCACAGCAAAAGGGTCAATTGAAACATAACTTAAGCCCAGGGGCCTTAAACCTTTTAAAGCAACCATTGCCATGGGTGAGGCCCATAGCCTTGATGATACTGACTTGAGGCTGTCTGGAGGAAAAACAATTATTATAAATATTAGAGCAGAGAGGACACCCACTTTACCCAGAAGTGGAGGAAAAAAAAAAAAATACAAAACAGGGAAGGACAAAAGGGAGGAAGCAAGACACCAAAAAAGAAAAAGTGAAACAAAGTTCCACATTTTGACCCAATTGGAAATACAAAACGTAGAAAAAGAATTACATAACAAAGAATAAAAGGATACTGCATGGCTTTTTAGGGCTCCTCACATGGGTTCTGAATTAATTTTAACATCTGCTGTCATATGCTAATTGACAATCCTTCATGGGATTAATCAATTGTAGGACTCAAATTAAAGCTATACCTGGGGATCCTACTAAACTTAAGCAAGGTATGCCCTATAATCTTAGGGGAGTTACTGAGTATTAAATAGAGGACAAATAGGTATGTCTTGCCTTAAGCATTAGAATTGTTCTCTTGCTTAAATTCCCCATGGTCACAGCACTCATTGTCCTAAAATATTCCCTAGTGAGAAGGGAAGCTCTGAACTGGCCATAAATTAAAATTAAATTAATTCTTCAGTACTTACATATTAGCTTAACAAAATGAAACCCCAGGGACCTCACTACCCCCTACCCTTTTTACATTAAAGTTGGAAATACATCCATTAATGTGTTTATAACTTTAACTTAAAAAGGGTAGAGGGAGGAAGGGATGGGTAAATTCACACCTAAGGGGTGCCGAGTGCACTCTCTGGGAGATGGGCACGCTTGAAGCTCTGACTTGGGCAGAGTAAAGGCAATACATGTAACCTAAATGTCTGTACCCCTGTAAAACTCTGAAATAAATAAATAAATTAAGAAAAATAAATGAAGTCTAAATATGGCCAAATGTCAATTAAACAGGGCCTTCAAGGATTGAAGCCTATTGTACAAGACCTATTTAGTGAAGGGTTCATTACCCCCAGTGCTTCTCCTTTAAACAGCTTAGTTTGGCCTGTTCTTAAACCTGGAGAGGATAAATAATACCTCATAGTGGATCACTGTAACCTTAATGATGTGGTTACACCCATTAAGCCCCTGTACCCAGGACCCAACATTATGGAAATTACTGACTCCATGTAATTAACAATTGGTAAAATACTCTACTATCACAGATTTGGCTAAATCTGTTCTGATCAGTCCTTTCTAAAGTATCTTACCTGATGTTTCCCTTCACTTTTGAAAGGACATGATATACGTCTACCTGTTCACCCTCAGGGAACCTCAAAGGCCTTGCCTTCTTATATAGTCTCTGCAGGCAAGATCTTAACTGTAACCATTGCCTTTGTCCCGGGTGATGCCTAGGTTAAATTCCTGGAAATTATTTGGTAACTGAGGGCTGCTCCCTGCCTGACACCATGACGAAATAGCTATTATTCCCATCAGCACCAACAACATCTTTTAGGGTTTTTTTTTATGTTCTGGAAGCAACATAGGCCTCCTTTATAAATTTTACTTAAGCCCATTTATGCTGTAACTTGCAAATCACCCTTCCTTGAATGCACACCCCTACCATAAAGCCTCTAGACTGTTCAAATTGCCATGCAGCAGGCACTCCTGTTAGCACCCTCAGAGACTTCTTTCCTATAGAGGATTTAGCAGCCTCCTCTCATTCCTTCTGGAGTTACCCATGATGGTAGTAAGTTGCCATAAGTTTCTGATGGAAGAAACTGCCGTTAGCTTCACACCAGATGCTATTAGAGCTGCAATTACCACCTTCTACTGGGCTTTCCTAAAAATAGGGGCTCTTCTAGGCCCAGAGCATGTGACTCTAGTCAACTGCCCCTATGCCTTGGGTCTAGGAAACGGCACCCTCACTATGTTTCCTTTCACCGTTATGGAGCCACTCCGTGGGTGTGGGCAAATGTGTAAGTCTAGTGTCCATTGTTTCTGCATCACATAGGATACTTTCACTGCCCTAAAAATACTCTGTGCTCTATGTATTCATTCATCCCTCCCTCTCATCCCCAAATCCTTGACAAGGTATATTTTTACTCTGTCATAGTTTTGCCATTTCCAGAATATCGTATTTGAAATCATATAGCCTTTTCAGATTGTATTCTTTCACTTAGTAGTATACTTTTAAGTTTCCTCCATGATTTTCATGGCTCAATACCTGATTTAGTTTTATCACTGAACAATTCTTTAATCCTATGGATTTACCATGGATTGTTTATCCTGTTGCCTACTGAAGGATATCTAAGGTTCATTCTAAGGTTTGGAATTTTGAATAAAACTTTTATAAACATTCATGCAAAGGTTTTGGCATGAACATAAGTTTTCAACACATTTAGATAAATACCTAGGAGCATGACTGCTTGATTATATGTTAAGAGTATGTTGTGTTTTGTAACAAACTGCCTATCTTCCAGAGTAGGGGTACAATTTTCCATTTCCACCAGCATGGAAAGAGGATTCCTGTTGTTCTAAGTCTTCATCATCATGTGCTGTTCTCTGTGATTTGAAATTTAGCCATTCCAGTAAGTGTGTGGTGATACTTCGTTCAGTTTTATTTTTAATTCCCTAATGTCATATGATATGGAGCATGTTTTCATTTTCCCTCTCTGAGGCTTTGGTGATGTGTATGTTCTGATCTTTTGCCCATTTTTAATTGGGCTGTTTGTCTTATGTTGAGTTTTAACACTTCCTTTGGTATTTTGGATGCCATTTTATCAGGTAGGTGTTTTGCAAAGAATTTCTCCCAGTCTGTGGGTTGTCTGTTCATTCTCTTATCACCATCTTCCCCAGAGCAAGAGCTCTTTATTTTAATGATGTCAAATTTATAATTATCTAAAAATTCATCATAAAACCCACAGCCACCTAGATTTTCTCCTATGTTATCTTTTAGAAGTTTTCTTTTCTTATACTTGGAATTTACATCTATGAACAGTTTTGAATTAACTTTTTGAAAGGTGTGAGGTCTATGTCTAGAGTAATTGTTTCATGTGGTTGTACACTATTTTTAGCACTCTTTGTTGCAAAGACATCTTTTTATCATTGAATTACCTTTGGTTCTTTATCATAGATCTGTTGACTATATTTGTGTGAGTGTATAGGGAAGCAATTGACTTTTGTATAATATATTAACCTTGTATACTTCAACCTTGCTATACTCTCTTATTAGGTCCAGGAGTTTTCTTTGTCCTTGTGTATGTTTTGAGATTTTCTACATAGACAATGATGTGATAGGCAACAAAGAGAGTTTTATTTTTTTCCTTCCCAATCTGCATAGCTTCTATTTCCTTTCCTAGTCTTACTGCATTAGCTAAGGATTCCAGTACAATGTTAAAGAGAAATGGTGAGAGGAGACTTCCTTGCCTTTTTTCTCATGTTTCCAGGAAAGCATGTAGTTTCATAGTATTCAGTATGATGTTAACTATAGGTTTTTTGTACATGTTGTTTCTCAGGAAGAGGAAGTTTCTCTCTATTCCTAACTTGCCGTCATAAGTAGGTGTTGGATTTTGTAAAATGTTCATATATTTTCATTTCCCCCTTTCATTAGTCATATTAATAATTTTTGTTTTCTCTTTTCTGTTGCCTTGAGTAGACATTTGTCGATTTTATTGTTATTCTCGTAAGACTAGCTTTTTCTTTTGATTTTTTTCTATTTCCCATAATTTTATTTCTTCTGGGGAGGAAAGAGGGGCTGGAAACTGAGCTAATCACTACTTCCCAGTGATTTAGTCAATTATGTCTACGTCATGAATCCTCCATAAAAGCCCATAGATGTGTGGGTTCTAAGAACTTCCAGGTGGTGAGCACATCTGGGTGCTGTGAGGGCGGCACACCTGAGGAAGAGCATGGCAGCTCCCCACTCTCTCTTTATGTTTTGACCTGTTCATCGCTCCTGTTTGTCTGTTCCTGAGTTGAATGCTTTGTAGTACATTGGTGATACTAAGTAAAGCACTCCCCTGAGTTCTGAGAGAGGTGTTCTAGTAAATTTGAACTATACAGGGTGTTGTTGGAACCTCCAGATGTGTAGTTGGCCATGTGAAAGTGTGGGTAGTTTGGGCACCCCATTTTGTGTCTGACATCTGACATGGGGACAGTCTTGTGGGACTGAGCTCTTAACCTATGAAGTCTGTCATTAATTCCAGATACTTAGTATTAGAATTAAATTAAATTTTAAGATACTTGGTGTCAGAGTGTTAGAGAACTGTTGTTGGGAAAGATACCACATATTTGGTGCAGGGAAGAGAAAAACCATTCACCTTCACACCTGTTTTTCAGTCCCTCCCTTCAGTTCATTCAGGCTTTGGCAAAACTCTTGTAGGTTAGGTTTTGATGAAATAGAGTCTTTTGAGGACAATCCTTCTGAGGAAGAACACAATATTCAGGAATATTACAAAAGGACTCTTTTTTCTGTATGTCCCTCACATTTTGGAGTCAAAATTTTGCCCATGACCCTCAATTCTTTAATGGATCTAAGAAGAGTAATTGATTTTTTGCTTGTTTGTTTTTTATTTATATGGATGGGAATGAATGGCAGCTTCTACATTTATTATGAGTCACACCTGAAATTGGATGTTTCTGACTCATTTTGTCTGACTGATGATAGGTTTAAAACCCCATTTCTCCTTTTCCACTTTGTACTCCACATCCAGATGTGGTAGGAAGAAAGACACACTCTTTTGGTGTGGGAAAATCTTCTAGTCCACATAAGCCCCTGCCTGGTGCTTGAACTCTCACACTAGCCCACTCCCTAACCTCAATAAGAATCGCCAGCCAGCCTCCTTTTCTTGCTCTCTCAAGCTCTTTTACAACTGCTTGAGATCCTATCCTGCTCTCTCTGAGATCTCAAGTATGTCATTAATAAACCCTTTTGTGAGTATAAGGATTTTGTGGAGGTCTAAGTTGCCATGGCTTCTTCCTCCTGCCTGAGCTATGTCCCAGACCCGTGACATGCGACAGAAAGAAAAAGGAAAAACTGAGCCTGTGATAAATATTATGCAAAATTTTAATACTTCTGTAAAGTAATATTTCTATTTATTCAGCTGGACTGGAGTCTTTCTGGTGGCCTGGAGTCCTTCAGGGCAACATGGCCAGAGGATTTTTTTTACAGTTTGCCTTTCCAGAGGCCTCCTGGCCTCTCATATTTGTTGATGGGAATAGAATAAAAAGCTTACAGTTCTTAAGGGTGTATCAATTTATTAAAACCTCATCCAGATTTGACCCTGTGTTTTATGAAATGCTGAGTGATATGGTATATGATAAGGTATTATAGAAAATGAGTTTTTCTCCAAGGAATTAATGGTTCTTAAAATTTCTTTCATTTGTATAGCATTTTTATCATTTCTACAAGGTGGTCTTGAGTCTGCCTTTAGAAAACAATACGGCTTTTAAAAAAAATTTCAAAATATTACACGGGTACAAATGTTTTTGGTTACACTTATCAGTTTTGTTATGCTTGAGTCAGGGTTATAAGTGTGCCCATCACCCAGATAGTGTTCATTGTACCCATTAGGTAGGTTTTTGCCCATCCCTTTTTCCTCCCTCTATGGAAAATAGTATGGATTCCTCAAAGAACTAAAAGTAGACCTACCATTTGATCTAGCAATCCCACTACTGGGTATTTACCCAAAGGAAAAGAAGTCATTTTATCAAAAAGACACCTGCATTCGAATGTTTATTGCAGCACAATTCACAATTGCAAAGATGTGGAATCAATCTAAGTGCCTGAAAACATAAGACTTTAAGTGATCACAGTTCATGATAGTGTAAAATTTATGAGGAAGAGAGTGTGGACAGAGAGTCAGAGTTCTGACAACCAAGTCATACGCTAAATGTTTGGAGACCGCAGAATTGTGCATGAACTTCTTATGAATTGAGTATAGGTCCTCAGTACTGCCAAGCTTACCCATCCTCTTGTACACATATGTGGGATGTTTTAGGATGCATCTCCTTTGAGGATGTGGCTGTGAGCTTCACCCTGGAGGAGTGGGATTTACTGGATTCTTCACAGAAAAAAACTCTACAGAGATGTGATGCAGGAAACTGTCAAGAACCTGGACTTTATCGGTAAGTATAACAACATACCTCTACTTAGTTAAGTAGAGAACAAGTGTTTCTTGCTCAACAACTGTGTTCCAAGATTTGAAATGTGGGAAGGGGATCCTTTGGTGATTAAACCAGAGAGGGTCACAGCTCATCATGAACCTAGAATGTTACAATTTTCTATAATTTCTAATAATTTATAATGATGTTTCTGGGTCTGCATTTTAGGGAAAAACTGGAAAGACCAGGACATTTAAGATGACCACGCAAGGCAGGGGAGAAATCTAAAGTAAGTTGCATTCACGAGAGTAATTACTGGCCCATGAGAGAAATTTTTTAAAAAAGCAAGCAAAACAATAAGCACAGCTTCAAACTTATTCATTCTTAAAAATTTTTTCACTAAAAATGTCAATAGACTTTCAGGGTATAAAAAATAAATCACTTTGAAATAATAAGTAACCCCATCTATAAATATGACTGTTCTGATTATAGCTATGGATGAATTGTCTTCCAAAAAACTTGATGTTTTTGCCTCACGACTCACAGGAGTTCCTTCTTTCTGTTCACTTCAGCCAGTCTGATGACTGTGTGTCTTGGTCATTCCCTCTTTACAATGAATCATGCAGGTGTTCATTGAGCTTCTTGTCTCAATACCTAAATCTGGATTTCTAAATCTCTAGCAAGACCAGGGAAGTTTTCCTCAATTATTCCCTCAAATAGGTTTTCCAGACCTTGTGCTTCTTTACTCTCAGGGATGCTTATGATTCTTATATTTGGCCGTTTTACATAATTCCAAATTTCTCATGGGCTTTGTTCCTTCCTCTTGATTCTTTGTTCTTTATTTTTATTGACTGGATTAATTCAAAAAAGTTGTCTTCAAGCTCTGAAATTCTTTCCTCTGCCTATTCTAGTCTATTCTTAAAGCTTTCCAATGTGTTTTGTATTTCTTTAAATTAATTTTTTATTTCCAGAAGTTCTATTTTTTTTTAAATATATCTATCTCTGTGGTAAAATTTTTGTTCATTTCCTGAATTTTTTCTGGTTTCTTTGACTTGGTTTTACATTTTCTCTTGAATTTCATTGATCTTCCTTACAATCCATATTTGGAATTCTTTTTTTTTTAAATTAAATTAAATTAAATTAAATTTATTTATTTTTTTAATTTCAGAATATCATGGGGGTACAACACTTTGGCCATACACATTGCCCCTGTTCTGCCCGTGTCAGAGCCACAATCGTGGTCATCCCCAAAACTGTGCTCCCTGCATCCATTCAGTGAGAGTTTTTCCCATCCCCTCCACCCCCCTCCCACCCGCCCCCTGATGAATATTATTGCCCTGTGTGATGTAAGTGTTCATCAGTTAGTACCAGTTTGATGGTGAGTACCAGTGGTGCTTGTTTTTCCAATCCTGTGACACTTCACTTCGAAGAATGGGTTCTATCTCCAACCAGGATAATACCAGATGTGTTAATTCACTGTTGTTCCTTATTGCTGAGTAATACTCCATGGTATACATATACCACATTTTATTGATCCACTCGTGTATTGATGGGCACCTGGGTTGTTTCCACATCTTTGCAATTGTGAATTGTGCTGCTGTGAACATTCGAGAGCAGATGTCTTTATTATAAAATGTCTTTTTTTCTTTTGGATAAATACCCAGTAGTGGGATTGCTGGGTCAAATGGTAATTCTACTTTTAATTCTTATTTGGAATTCTTTTTTTTTTTTTTTGAGACAGAGTCTCACTCAGTCACCTTGGGTAGAGTGCAGTGGTGTGATCATAGCTCACTGCAGCCTCAAACTCCTGGGCTCAAGTGATCCTCCTGCCTCAGCCTCCCAAGTTGCTGGGACTACAGGTGCATGCCACCACGCTCAGCTAATTTTTTCTATTTTTAGTAGAGATGGGGTCTTGCTCTTGCTCAGCCTGGTTATCTTGAACTCCTGAGCTCAAGCGGTCATCCTGTCCTGGCCTCCCAGAGTGTTAGGATTACAGGCGTGAGCCACCATGCCTGGCCCATATTTGGAATTGTTTATCTGTCATTTCAATATTTTCATTTTGCTTGGGATCCATTGCTAGAGCTGGTACGCTCCTTTGGGGGTGTCCTTTTGTTCTTATTTTTCATACTTCTGGAGTTATTCTGCTGATTCGTTCTCATCTGAGCAGTTGTTGCTTCTCGTTTTTGGATATTCTTTTGTTTAGATATGGCTCCCCACCCCCCCACTCTTAAGGGTGTGTCTGTAGCATTTGTTGAATAAGAACCTTTGGCTTTGCTTGTGGGTGCTTTGATGGGGGTCTAGGTTCTAGATGGATGCCTTGGTAATAGATATCCTTGGAATGGTGGTTTTCTCAGTTGCTTGTTATTTGTAGGTTGTATGGTGTTATACTATGCGTGTGGGCAGGTTCCCTGTCTCTTGTTGATGAAGGATGATGGAGGTCTTTGAAATTCTTTCTCTTTCTCCAGCCCTGTGGTCTTCTTAATAGCATGAATTATACTGGGATGCCTAGTTTAATTTCTGAGATACTGGATGGTTCTTGTGGGTAAGAATCAGCTATACCATGTATGAGTGAGTCAGCAAAGTTGTCCTGCTTGCCAGTAGTTGGCACTTGCCAGAAAGAGCCAGCTGCTGTATTGTTTTGGGACCTATGACTTCTTATTTTCCACCACAGCAGAGGCAGGTAGGGGAGTGAGGCTGGGTTGGGTGAGCCTACCTTCAGGCTCCACAAAGGCAGGCAAAAGAGCTGTCTTGGCAGGGGTCGAGGGTCCACTCCCAGGCTGCTGGGGAAAGCCACCAAGCCTGGGGCAGGGGGGCCTGATGTGGCCCCCCCCCAAGCCAGAAAGTCTGCTCATGGGGGAGGGACCATCTGGGATTCACAGACTGGCTATGGGGAGTGGGTTTTGTTCTTCTTCTTCCTCCCATGCCCCAACATCTCCTTCTGGTGTCTGGCTGCAAGCAGCAACCCAAACTAGCCAAGCTAATCAGCAATGGTGCCACAGGATGGGAGCTTCCCTGCTCAGGATCCTGCCTTGGATCCAAAGCGTAGCTTTGCTGTGGGGGGAAGGGTGCTCCACAAGTGTGCTGCTGCGCAGACCCACATTGCACTCTCCTTTCCGTTCTGCCTGCGTGGGCTCCCTCACCTCCCAAGATCAGTTCACAGATCTCCCTTCTGTGCCCCCAGGCAACATGAACAAGTCCTGGGGGTTCATGATCTAGCCTGTGGGTCTGTCCCCTGGTCCTCCAAGTTCAATCCCTGACCATGCCAGGAAGAAGCATGCTGGTTCTGAGTTGCCCATGGAATGCTCAAGTAGGCTTAATGTCCCTCCACTTCAGGGTTGTCCTGCTCTGCTGGAGCAGCCAGAGGAGCCATCCTGGAGGGCTGGCAGGCGAGGATCTCAGAGTTTGAGCACCCCTTGGTCTGCTGCAGGTTTTTAAGAGGAAAGGCATGAGAGCCCCACTCTCTGTGGGAGCCTTAATGTAGTGGTTGCACCAACAGAGGGAAAGCAGCCACTCCTGAGAGTCCCAGCTCAATTGTCCCTCGGAGCACCCATGGCCCTCTGCAGCAGTGGTTGTGGGGACGGGGAGGAAAAGTCTGAATGGAGGAGAGTTGGCACACTGGTCCTCTTTGTCCCTCTCCCTGGAAGGCAGCCCACCCAGAATATCCAAGCTCTGGGATCATACTGGCCCATGGTGGCCCCTGAAGTCTGGGCAAGAGTTGGGAAATGTTTGAGTGGGGACCAGTGACATGAAACTGAAGGGCTGAAGCTCCCTGGGGAGGACAAAGGCACACAATGGGTGGAGAAGCTCGGTTCTGTGGTGACAGGGAGCGACCTGAGGGGGCTGGCAGCCTGGTGCGTTGTTTTCAAGAAGCTCCAGTTCACTGGTGGCAGCAGCTTTTGGGCTCTCGAGGGTAGTGAGGCTCTCCAGCAGCTCTGGAGCCTGCTGACTGCCAGAAGTGTGAGCGGGGGGAGAAACAAAACCCCCACCTACCCTTTCCACGAGACTCCAAGTTTCTCAGGGGTTGATCTCTGTCAAAATCTTACTCCTTCTTGTTCTGTCCTACAACTTCTTCCCAAAGAATCTCTGGTAGGTTTTGGCATTTCTCCCTCAGAATTACACCTGAGCTCTGTTTTTTTCATGTAAAACTTTTTGTTCTTTCTGAGATAAAATGGCGACCGATGTCTGTATTCAGCCATCTTGCCCCACTATCCTGATTGTTTCTGTTCTGTTTTTTTTTTATACTATTTTATTGATGTCTGCTGTTATTTTTTATTGCCTTAATTCTATATTCTTCCAGTTTGATTGGTCTTTTTAAAATAATTCTTGAGGAAGAAGCTGAGATGATTTTCAGTCTTTCTTGTATGCTAACGTATTCATTTGAGGGTGCACATTTCCACCAAGCCTTGATCTGTCTGGTATCCCGTGCATTCCCTCTGTGTTTCCAAACCCTGTGCCTGCAGCCATGATGGCTTCCCATTGTCTTCAGCCCATGTGCCTGCAGCCATGCCAGGCTTCAGGTGTCTTGCCTGAATTCTGTATGTCCTCTCCAGTATCACCATCTCATCTTACTGCATCCAATGTCTGTCTTTGCGTGTTATCAGCTTTTTCTGTCCTCTCTGCCTGAAGTCCATGGAGTTTCACACATCTCCATTGCTTGTGCCTATAGCACATGCTGTTTAGTTTGTCTTTTTCCCCTGTGCTTCATCCCACGCCAGTCTTCTTCTGTCTCCAGCCCTTCTACACGTACCCCATATCTTCCCTCATGTTTCTCCACCCCTTGTCCATGTAGCTCATGACAGGACTTTTGTGTCTTCACCTGGCAGCCTACCAATCATACCCACATTCGAGTGGCTTCATACCTAGCTAATTATAGTCTTTGAGTTCCTCCCTGCCTGTGCCCACGGCCAAAGCTGCTCTCAGGTGCCTCCAGGCCATGTGTCAGTGGTCAGTGTTTTTCTTCTTACCTGAAACTCCTATGACCTCAGGGTTGCCTTTTCTCATGTGTCACCATTCCCTGTGTCTGCACCCCAAGGATCTCATGTGTTCCATCACCTTTTCCTACCTCAAGGGTCACCCACTCTTACAGGGTTTGGTTATCTGTTCTCCAACTGAATGACATGGTTCCTTCTAGGTTTTAGACATTGTGAATAAATCTGCTGTACAAAAATTCCTTGCTGGTTTGTATGTGGACATAAGTCTTCACACCAGTTGGGTAATATAAGGGCACATCTGGTACATGGTCTGGTGATACTATGTTTGGCTTCATAATAACATGCCTAGCTGTCTTGTGAAGTGGCTGTACCATTAGACATTCCAGCTAGTAATGAAGGAGATTTTATGTTATTCTGTATCTTTGCCAAGGATTGGTGTTGCCCATTTTTTTTTGTTTCTTTTTTGTTTATGTAACCATCCTAATAGATGCATAGGGTATCTATCTCATTGCTGTTTAAATTTGATTTTCCTTAATGTACAATGCATTACACTTTGTCATTATTCTCTAATGTTCAGCATCTCTTTTTGCACTTATTTTTCATGTATCTACTATACAGAGGTGTCTGTACACATATTTATCCATTAAATTGGGGAATTAATTTTTTTATCATTGAATTTTACAATTTTTGGTACATTTTATGTGCAAGTCCTTCTTCAGACATGTGTATTGCAAGTATTTTCTCCCAGTGTGGGGCTTTTCTTTTTAGTTTTTGAACAGTGTTTTTGATGAGTGGGCCTTTTTAGTTTAATAAAGTTTGAATTATTATCATTTTCATGGACCATGCCATCAATATTATATACAAAAACAAATCACCAAACTGAAATCCATACAAATTTTCTTCTATGTTTTCTACTAAAATTATCTTTTTTTCATTTTTATTTACATCTATGAACTATTTTGAATGAATGCACATGTTAGGTGTAATGTTTGTGTCTTTGTTGATTTTTTTCTATTTGGACATCCATTTGTACCATCACCATTTATTGTAACGGTTTTAGTCCATTGGCAAAGATCAGTTTAGATGTGTATGGGCATGAGTCTGGTTATGCTGTCCCATTTATCTAGATGTGTATTCTTTTTCCAATATCACATATTGATTACTGTATGATGATAAATCTTGCAATAAGGAAGTGAGAATTCCTCAAGTTTATTCTTTTTATAGCATTGTAGAGATTACTCAAGATTGAAATAGTTTGGCATTATCTACAGAATAGCTTGCTGAGGTTTTTATTGGAATGGCACCTAACCTATTGAAGGTGGGAAGAATTGACATCTTAAGAGTATTGTGTCTTTGGCCAATAACAAGGACTCTATCTCCATTAGTTAGATTTTCTTTCATTTCTTTCAACAGTTTTTCATAGTTTTATTCAAACAGATTTGTACACATTTAGTTGATTTATAGTTGAGAACTTCTTCCTTCCCTTCCCGGAGTGAGCGCCCATGAGCAGCACCGAATCTTAAGCTGTGATCATCCTGCACTGCCCCTGTGACTGGCAGGGGCGCCCGGACCTGTCTTTACTGCCGACGCCGTGCACGTGTTATGTTCTGCCCGCGGGCGGCTTCCCGAGTCCGCAGTGCGGGACAGGAGCTTCCTTCTGGGCAGCGCTGCCCTGAGGGCCGCAACTCAGCTTCAGAACGACTTGGGGCCGCGTCCTTGAGAGAAAACAACGCCTGTCTGTGCACCGGATGGCTGAGGAGGGGGCTTTAGTGAAACTGCTTCAGGGTGTTTTCTTAAACAGTGAGTGCAGAAGCTTTCATGTTCTTGAATATTCTCCCGCATTTTGTTCTTTATTTTCCGAAGTAATATTTTAGCAATAATTATTTTAGTATAGTGTTCATTCCCTGAGGGTTTTCATGTGTGGAAATCATAGCATTGCTGTAGTAGTTTTTACAGATGTAGAAATTTTTTGAGGAAAAATCCCAGTACAGATTCGTGGGGAACTACATACCCATTGGTAAAATGAATATTAAAACACAGGCCCAGTTGAAGGAGCCAGAGACAGGCCAATGTTTGGCTGTGCAGTATTGAAGCCTGAGGTGTAAGAAGAGAAGATTGAGTAGAGACAGGCTTTTATTAATTTTTAAATCATTTGGCAATCATTTGACTTTCCTACAATTTTAAATTAATTGAGAAATGTGTGAATAAGTAAGTGTATTAAAACTCAAATATTTATATAAAAACTAGAATTTATAATACTCATTTCATGGCTTCAAAGGAAGCCAACTTATCGATATTTTAAACATATATTTCTCAGCTTGTCTCATTTTCAAATATGAGTCCTGCCATGGCTACTGTTTTCTCATGACCCTGTGATGGAGTCGAATTTAAAAAACAAAACAAAATACTTTCAGCTTACTAAAATATTCTTGATAGGACATCACTTTGAATTAAATTGTTGAAACATAAATGAGTCATTGCTATTTCTATAATGTTCATAAGATTATAGGAAACAAATTTCATGAATCAGCTTTAGAAGATCAGAAAATTATGGCAATTTCTTTTTATTACCAACTATTTCATGCTTTTTACAACTGTTTCAGAAATATCTACAGTACTCAAACTGCCAGAAAATATAAGAGTTAAGTCAGTGACTGCTTTTTTTCTGAATCAGTTGCATTCATTGAAAATAGAGTTTCCTGTGTTAAAAATAGAAAATCGGGGTGTAATTTTGTCATATCTTTATTTAAATGGCGAAATTGAGATATTTTTAATATCCTTCCTTTGTGTTATATACATTTTCTATATTGTCAACATTTTTGGTTAGAGGTCTTATTTTAACATTTCCACTTGGTTCAAAATATCATCCTACCATGACTAATTGCACAAAAATTTATAATCCATTTGCATGAAGATGCTTCTGATTTCACCCTAGTGTATTTTCTAATTTCCATGGCTTATTCCAAGAAATTTCTCTGGAATAACGTACATAACTTTACATTTTCTGGATTGTTTCCATGTGTTTTATTCTTTAGCTTTTCATGTGATGGCTTACAAAGACTTAATTGATGGTTTTTATGGGTAATCACACCATGCCACAGTATTTTTTAATACAAATTCACAGTTGTTTCTGCAGAGAAATCACTAATCAGATTCAGAGAGAAAGAAAAGTCATCAAAAGTCAGGGGACACACTACTTAAATGATTTGTGAATATGGCCAGTTGCCAGACATAGAAGGTAACTTCCCCCATGTGCTTTTTAAATTTTCTATTCAATAAATTTAAGGTGTACATGATGTTTTGGTATAAATATACATGGTGAATACGTGGAAAATAATACATGATTATTGCAGGAAAGTAATTTAACATCTACCTTCTCACATAGTTAACTTTATCTCTGGTAAGAACCATAAAATCTACTCTCTTGGAAAATTTTCAGTATACAATACAATGTTATAAACTATAGTCATCATGCTGTACTGTAGATCTCTAAATTTATTCATTCCACATAACTGCAAATGCATACCCTTTGACCTACATATCCTCATTACCCCCACCCCCTGTCTCTGGTAATCACCATTCAATTATCTATTTCTGTTTATTTGGCTTTTCCCCCCTTATATTCAACATATAAGAGATGTCACAGAATATATATTTTTCTGTGTCTAACTTGCTTCTATTAACATAATGTCCTTTAGTTACATCCTTGTTGTTGAAAATGGCAGGATATCTTGTTTATGGCTTAATAATATTCATGCATATATAGATATGTTTCATAAATTCTTTATCCAGTTACCTTTCAACAGACATTCATTTGGTTTCCAGATCTGGGCTATAGTGAATAATGCTGCAATGAACATGGGATTATAGATATTTTTAGGAGGTGATCATTTCATTTCTTTTGAGTATATATTCAGAAGAGAGATTTCTGGGTCACCTGGTAGTTTTATTTTTAATTTCTTTAGAACTTTATAATGTTTTCCATAATGGCTGCACCAGTCTACATTCACACCATTATACAAGCTTTCAATTTCTCCATACCTTTGCCAACAGTTGTTACTGCTTGTCTTTTTGATAGCAGCTATCTTAACAGGTGTGAGGTGGTATTTCATCATGGTTTGTATTGGAATTTCCTTTACAATTAGTGATGTTAAAAAACCTTTTCTAATACCTCTTGGCCAATTTTATGTCTTCTTTGGAAAAATAGCTATTCACATCCTTTGCCCATTTTTTAGTTGGTTTTTTCTTTTTATTTGCTACTGAGTAGTGTGAATTCTTTGTATATTTTAGATATTAACCCCATTACGTATATGATATATGAACCCCAAATATTTTCTACAAATACATAAATGCCTTTTAATTTGGTTGATTGTTTCCATTGCTATGCAGAAGCTTTTCAGTTTGATGTAGTCCCACATTTTTATTTTTGCTTTTGTTGTCTGTGTTTTTGGTGTAAAATTTAAAAAATGATTGACAAAACCATTGTCAAGTATTTTTTCCCCTATATTTTCTCTTTTTTTTTTTTATTTCTTTTTTATTTTTTAGAGACAGAGTCTTGCTCTGTCTCCCTGGGTAGGGTGCAGTGGCGACATCATAGCTCACTGCAACCTCAAACTCCTGGGCTCAAGTGATCCTCCTGCCTTGGCCTCCCAGAGTGCTAGGATTATAGATGTGAGCCAACGCGCCCTCCCCTATATTTTCTTATAGAAGTTTTAAAGTTTCAGGTCTGTGGTTAGGTCTTTAATACTTATTGAGTTGATTTTTCTGTAAACTATAACATAAGGGTCCCATTTCATTCTTTTGCATATGGATATATAGTCTTCTTAGAACCATTTATTCCTCATTTTGTAGTTTTGGTGCATTTTGATGCTAGGATTGTCCATGTTAAAAGTGAGTTGACCATATATGCTTGGTTTTATTGCTGGGCTCCCTATTTTTTCCATTGACCTGTGTTTCTATTTTCATGCCAGTACCATACTGTTTGGATTGCTATAGTTTTGCAATATGACTTGAAATGAGGGACTGCAATGTCTCCATCTTCGTTTTTATTTTTCATGATTGCTTTGACTATTCAGGACACTTTGTGGTTCCATATGAATTTTAACATTGTTTCTTTCTTTTTAAAAATTTTTTCATTAACACATAATAAATGTACATATTTATGGGGTACAGTGTAATGTTTTGATATGTGTATAGATAGTGTAATGATCAAATCATGGCATTTACCATATCCATTACCTCATACATTAAAATTTCTTTGTAGCGAGAACATTTCAAAATCCTCCCTTGTAGCTATTTTGAAAGATACAGTGTTATTAACCATAGTCACCCTATTGTGCAATAGAACACCAGAATTTATTCCTCCTGTCTAACTGTAACTTTGTACCCATTGACCACCCTCTCCACATCCCTTCACTACTCTACTCAGCCTCTAGGAACCACTATTCTACCTTCTACTTCTATGAGATCAGCTTTTTATTAGATTCTACATGTGAGTATATTCCTTCATTATTTAGCTTATTTTATGTAACATTATGTCCTCCAGGATCATCCATGTTGCCACAAATGACAGGATTTCATTCCTTATTAAGGTTGAATAGCATTCCATTGTGTATAATACCACATTTTCTTTATCTATTCATCCATTCTTGGACACTTTGGTTGATCTTTCCTATTGTGAATACTGCTGCAATAAACATGGGAGTGCAGATATCTCTTTGACATACTGATATCATTTTCTTTGTATACATTGTTAGTAGTGGGATTGCTGGATCATGTGGTAGTTCCATTAGTACAGTTGCAGAAAACAAAATCAATGTGCAAAGACCAGTTTTATTTTCATACATTAACAACTATCTGAAAAGAAAATTAAGAAAATCTCATTTACAATAGCATAAAAATGATAAAATACTTAGGAATAAACTTAGTAAATGAAGTGAGTGACTTGTACATAGAAAAGTATGAAATATCAATGAAAGACAAAAATAAATGCAAAGACTTCTTGTATGCATAGATTTGAAGACTTAATATTGTTAAAATGCTTATACTCTGCAAAATAGCATAGAGATTCCATGCTTTGAAATCCCAGTGACATTTTTTACAAAAACAGAAAAAAACTAACAATGACATAGGTCAAAAAATAACCCAAATAACCAAAGCAATCCTAAAAAGGAACAATGACATAGATCACATATCCTAATTTCAAAATATATTGTAAACCTACAGTAATCAAATTGGTATATACTGGCATAAAAACACTCATAACAATCAGTGGAACAGATTATACCAGATATAACCTACACATGTACAACAAATCTCTAAAACTGGAGCCAAAAATGCACAATGTGGTAAGAAAAGTCTCTTCGTCAAATGTTAGTCAGAAATGATATCCACATGCCAAAGAATGAAGTTATGCCGTCATCTTACACCATCCACAAAAATCAAAATATATTAAAGACCTAAATGTAATACCTGAAATGAGAACACTTTAAGTAAACAAAGGAGAAACGTTTCTAGGCATTGTTCTTGACAATGATTTATTGATTAAGTCACAAAAGTGTGGTCATCAGAAGCAATAATAAGCATGTGTGACTAAACCAAAAAAGCTTTTGTATAACAAAGGAAGCAATCGACAAATGAAAAAGCAGTCTACCTTTCATTGGGAGGAAAATTATCAGACCCAGTATTTAATATGTTGTTCATATAAAAAATATAAAAATATATTGAATATATACTCAATAGTGAAAACAAACAGAAAAAGACCCAAAAGTACACAAATAAGCAGATTGAAAATGGGCAATGGATTTGAGTAGATATTTATGCAAAAAAGACATACAGTTGGCCAACAGTTGTATGAAAAGGTGCTCAATGTCACTGCTTATCAGGATATGGAAACTGGTGTAAACTATAGGGGTGTGCATGGCAATTTCCAGGGCCTGCAGTGCCTGGTATTGGCTGGGAAGTTGGGACCATTTTCTGCAGGTTGGAGGGTGGACGATTACCAAGACACAAACAGTTCTGAATATGTGTGGGTCCTTGAGTGTGCAAGGCTGGATGCTGTCTGTATGTGTGTCTTACAAGGTGCTGGCAGCTGAGAATGACACCATTGTGTTGTGGATAGAGGAGGGGCAGATGTTCAAAGGGAGTGGGAAAGGGTTAATGGTGGTGGTGGGAGTTGGCTTGGTTGTCTGTGGACATTAGCAGAGGTGGGTTGGATTTATAAGAGCCTCCACCAGTAGCCTGCTCCATTTTAGTTCCAGATCTGCATTGAGGTCCCAGGGCCTCTTGGCAGCCCATAACTTCTCAGCAGTGCATGTGCAGTTTGCTCTTCCAACTTAGCCTGGATCAGTGGGCCTCAGTGCAGCTCTGCACAGAGGGTTTTCCCCCTGGAGTGAGTGGTACCCCATGCTGGGACACTGTTCTCTTTCCCTGCATCATGCACTTAAGTTGGTGGCAGGAAGGGGTCATGGAGCCACATGCCATACTTTTCTTCTGCAGGAGTGAGTACCAGAGGCCTCTGGAACATGTAGCTTCCAGGTGTCTCCTATCTGATGACTCATCAGTTGCCCCCACATGGCTTTGTAACTACCAGGATATCTGGCTTCTTCTGAGAAGTGAGGATAGATGCTTTGGGGGTAGTTTTCTCTGGCCTCTGGAGCCCCATGGGAGTTCTTCGGCACATCCCAGTCCATCCCCTCATTGCCTCACCTGGCTGTCCAGTATCACCTGCCCACAGATCAGAAGCCAGCAGCCAGCCCAGAGCACTTCAGCCCTACCCTGCCTCACTCAACCCCACCAACCCAGAACATTGTCTTCAGGTGCCCTCTCACCATTTTACGAAGAAGGGAATGCATCCTGAGAGAGAGGTCTGGTGAAGAGGCCAGCAGCTGTATATCAGAGTAATGGTGCTAGGGCTGGAGCAGAAGGGGACAGCCATCCTGGGCTGGCTGTCTGATGAGGGCTCAGAGGAGAGGCCCTGATAGGCCCCTGGGATGTTTTCTACTCACCTGTCTGCAGGTCCCTGATGGGGAGGTACTATAGGCCACTAGGTTATGTGAGTGTGTGTGTGTGTGTGCGCGCGCGCATGAGAGAGAGAGAGAGAGAGAGAGAGGAAGGGAGAGGGAGAGAAGGAGAGAGAGAGTCTTAACTGTATGGAAAAGTTTTGAATATATAAATAAATGTGGAAATCGCGACAGTGTAGATGGTATTTAAAACCAAGGTACTGGACAAGGCCAGCAGGGGGGTTAGTAGCTGAAGAAAAACAGTGGCCTAAGAACTTAAGTCCTGGGTCAAAACTTATGTTCAGAGGTTTGAGAGAAAACCACAAACCAGCAAGAGACACAGAAGAAATTCTAATGAGGTCAGAAGGAAAGGAAATTACAAGAGACTGGAGAGCTGGATGCTAAGTGATAAAAGCATTTCGTGAAGGGGGAGAGAGGGGCTTTGTCAAATACAGCCAAAGAATAAATTAGATGAGTCTTTCACGGGGGATGGAAATGGTCTAAAATTGGGTAGTGTGATGATTGCACAATCTGTGCATTTTCAAAAAAATCAGTGAATTTTATATTTAAATGGGTGAAGTTGAGATCATACAAATTATACTTCAGTAAATTTGTTTAAAAAATAATTTAGCATACACGTACCCAGCATTTGTTTTACCAGGTATTTACTCAGGGGAAATGAAAGTCCTTGTTTATAAAAAGGATACATGCATAAATATTTCTAATATCTTCTTCCTAAACCAGCAAAATTGAAGCAACCCATATATTCCTTTATAGTAAAATAAATAATTTGTGAGTATATTCATACAGTGTCAAATTTCTTAGCCATAAAAACAGAATGAACTGCTTATCCATGAAGAAAAACATAGCTGGATATGTAAAATATTGTCATCAAGGTGTACGTTGTGAAATATTTCACTTTTATGAAATTGAAGAACTGAACCCACTGATGTACGTTAATAGAAATCAACGCAGACATGGCCTAGGGTGAGGGTGGGTATTAATGAAAAGGTACGGAGGGGCTGTTTTCCCTGTTAATGCACATGATCCATAGGTTGATAGGGCTGTTAGATGCTGTAGAGGATATAAAGTTTAAAAATTTGTAAAGCCAAAGCCATGCACTTAAGATGACACATTTCCCACACATTTAATTTTACATTTATATAAGAACAGTAAGAAAGAAGGAAAGAAGAATGATCAATATATAGTAATGGAGACAAGCATAGTTATTTACAAATCTCCTCTCCCCCCCAGTACAATTCATATAACTGACCAATCCGGGATGCTCATTGCTGGTTGGGTTCCAGGCAGAATGTTGGGGTGTTCCCCAGGGTTTGTTGTGGCTGTGGGGTCCATGGTTACTGTGTAGGCCTCTGTGCTGGCTGCAATGCCATGCAGGGGCTGCAGTCCTATGTGGAGCTTGGGTTTGGATGTGTCCTTGGGAAGCTGGATGAGGTAGTTGTGGAACTGCTGCCCAATGACATGAGTCCATAACTCACTTTCCACAACCTCTAGGGGGAGATACTGGTTTGTCCACCTCTCACTGGCTTATTTTTATTGAGACTTGTTCAGCCTGTTAGCTGTTAACTTTACATAAGACATGAATAGGAGCTTGCAGAAATGCTGGCTACTCAGGTAGATGCTCACAGAAAGGTGAAGAGCACCAATTTGATGCTGATGGAGAAATGAACTTTCCTGATTCAAGAATTGAAGTAGAGATCTAAACACAATACAAGAAGAGGTGATAGAGGAGATGCTAATAATGCTGGAGTCTGTACAGGAGGTCAGGAGAATTACTCCCTCACATGGAGCTTTTCCATGCATTCTAGGAGGCCTGGAGCCAAGTCCTGATGGTCCCTTCTGCAGGAGTGGGCCTGGGTGTTAAAGCAGTGCTGTTCCCTCCCCTCCACTCAGGCCTCTTGAGCTGCCAGGCTGTGTTCACACACCTCAACTCCATCTGAGGGGCAACGAGGCCACTGGATCCAGGGAGCCCCTCTCTGGTCTAGAGTTCATCCACGTGTACATGCTGGACTTAGTAGTCTGCTCCTTCATGGTCGATTCCTCTGAAACTAAATAATATTGTATTTCCTTGAAGAAACTAAGAAATGTGAAACTTTCCCTTCACAGAAATTTGGATTATTTCTCATTAGTTGTGAAAGAAATGCTATACTTAAGAGACTAATCTGTTGCTCAGATTAGAAGTTCATCAAACTACAGAAACAAACTAAATAGCAGACACTGCACATCAGGAGTGATGAGGTGTGTGGAGAAGAATAAATAGGGGTGGGGAGGGGTGATGGGTGTGGGAATGGGGGTGGCCTTGGTAGGAGTGGTCAGGGAAGGCCTCTCTGAGGAGGGGACACCTGAGCAGGAGAACCCTGGGGAAAAGCATAGTAGGATGAGGGGACAGAAAGACAGCAGCACTGAGTAGGCATAAGCATGGTGGGCATGAGGACCAGCCGGAGGCCAGAGTGTCCTGAACTCAGTAGGTGATGCCAGAATGAACTGGGTAATGTTGCCAGGGTTCAGATGAGGAAAGACGCTATCACCATGAAAAAAAGCTTGATTTCAATTTGATAGGTGAGAAGCTGTCATGTGAGTAAGAGCAAAAACTGGAGACCGGGTGGGAGATCGTGGTAGTGATTGATGGCTGGGCTGGTGGGGAGCAGTGCAGGTGGAGAGATGGGGTTGGGTCCAAGACCTGTGCTGCAGGCAGAGACTGTGAGACTTACTGAGGCCTGTGGGTGCAGAGAAGAGGGGAGTCAGGATGAGGACAAGGAGTTCTCTGTGGGCATCTGCATAAGGGGTGGTGTCCTTCACTGGAACAGGGTGGGAGGACAGAGGAGCTCATTTGGTTAAGAAAGAGCAATTTGCTTATTTGGGAGGGTCCTTGTGACACCAGGGTAGAAACACCAAGTGCTCAGGAGGATAGAAAGGTGCAGGGCCTAGAGGAGTTATCACAGCTGCAGCTATAAATGTGGAAAGTCATTAGGGAGGAAAGTTACTGTAGTAGAAAAGATGTGCAAATCCAGGCGCATCTCATGGGATGAATTCAATGGACCCAGCATTTGGGGATGGAGTATTGCCTGTGTGACCAGCTGAGCACTCATGGAAGATTTTCATCTCAGTAATGGAATATCCGTGCAACACACACTTACATTTACTTGGCATTTTCCCTCAGAAGAGGGCATTTATTCATGAACCACTCATGTCTGAATCTAAAACTAGCGAGAAAGTCTATTACAGTTGTTAAGGAGAAACAGAGCCAGACACCAGTTAAAGGAGGTAAGCACTTTTTTTTCCGATAGAATTGCAATAGGGGAAAGAGACCTCAGTATAGAAGGAGCACAGTTCTGAATACAGAAAATTACAGGTGGGGATTTGTAGACAATAAGCAGAATGAGGGGTGAGTGGATGGGCAATTTGTAAGAAGAGATCTCCAGCACAGGTGAATTCTTGCTAAACCTGCCCAGTGGGACCCACGGACATTGAAGACTTAGACGTCAGAGTGAGGATGAACTTCATGGTACACCAAGGTTGTGGGGACTATTGTAAAATGAATGAGCAGGATTGTTGCTAAAATGGGGCTAATTCAGGCCTAGAACAGGGTTCAAAAAAAGGTCTAGTCAAAAATTTAAAAAAGGCTCAGAAAAGCCTGTATAAAGTGTGGTACAGAAGAGTCTGTCAGTCTCTCTTCTTGTGTAAGAAAATTAGACACATTCTTCTGTCCTCTTGAAACCACAAGTCCATTCCTCACTCAGGCACCTTCATTCGTTAAGGACCAGTGGAACCATCCGTTGAGACTCGATAGTTGAGGATATCTTCTGAATGATGTGAACCATCAGGCATTTACTCCCCAGCCTCTGGTAACCACTATTCTACTTTCTACTGCTATGGGATCAACTTTTTTTATATTCCACATGTGAGTGAGATCAGGGGAATTTGTCTTCCTGGGACTGGCTCATTTCATTGAACATAATGTCCTCCAGGATCATCCATGTTGCCACAAATGACAGGATTTCATTCTTTTTTTTTAAGGCCAAATAGTGTTCCATTTTGTGTACCATATGTTCATTATCCATTCATCCATTGATGGACGCTTAGGTTGATTCTCTTATTTGTGCTTGTGTGAGTAGTGGTGCCGTAAACATGGATGTACAGATAGCTCTTTGATGTGCTGATTTCATTTCCTATGGATATATTTTCAGTATTGGGATTCCTGGATCATATGGTAGTTGTAATTTTGATTTTTCCAGGAACCTCCATACTGTTTTCTATAATGTCTATACTACTTTGCATTCATGCCAGCAGTGTATAAGTTCCTCTTTCTCCACATTCTCACCAGCATTTGTTATTTTTTGTCTTTTTGAGTAGTTATTCTAACTGAGGGTAAGGTGATATCTCATCGTGGTTTTGATTTGAATTTTCCTGATGATTAGAGATGTTGAGAATTTTTTCATATACATGGTGGCCATTTGCATGTCATCTTTTGAGAAATGTCTCTTTAGGTCTTTTTGCAATTTTTTAATCAGGCTTTTTGTTTTTTTGCTATTGAGTGCTTGAATTCCTGATACAGTCTTGATAATGATCTCTTGTTAGATGCATAGTTTGCAAATATTTTGTCTCATTTTGTAGGTTGTCTCTGCATTCTGTGGATTACTTCATTTGCTGTGTAGAAGCATCTTAGATGTAATCCCATTTATCTATTTTCTTTTTGTTGCTGTTCTTTTTAGGTCTTATCCAAAAAGACTTTGCCCAGACCAATGTCATGAAGCCTTTCTCTTATGTTTTTTTCCTAGTAGTTTTATCATTTCAGGTATTATGTTTAAGTCTTTAATTCATATGAGTTGATTTTTGTATGTGATAAGAAATAAGGGTCTAGTTTCATTCTTTTGCATGTGGATGTCCAGTTTTTCTCAGCACCGTTTACTGAAGAGAATACCCTTTCCCCAGTGTGCATTCTTGCTGCCTTTGTTGAAAAACAGTTGGCTGTAAGTGCGTAGATTTATTCCTGTGTTCTTTATTCTGTTCCTTTGGTCTATGTGTCTGATTTTATGCCAGGACACTGCTTTTAGGCTACTACAGGTTTGTAGTATATTTTGAAGTCAGATAGTGATGCCTCTGGTGTTGTTCTTTTTGCTTAAAATTACTTTAGTTATTTGGGTTCTTTTGTGGTTCCATACAAATTTTAGGATTCTTTTTTTCTAGGTCTATGAAGAATGTCATTGATATTTTGAGAGAGATTGCATTAAAACTGTAGATTGCTTTGGGTATTATGAACATTTTCACAATATTAATCTTCCAATCCATGGACACAGGATATCTTTTCATTTATTTGTGTCATCTTCAATTTCTTTCATCAGTGTTTTATAGTTTTCAGTGTAAAGCTCTTTTACCTCCTTGGTTAAATGTATATCTAGGTATTTCGTTTTCTGTGCTGTTGTAAGTAGGATTGCTTTCTTGATTTCTTTTTCAGATAGTTTGATATTAGCATATAGAAATGCCACTGATTTTTCTATATCAATTTTGTATCCTGCAAGTTTACTAAAGTTTATTTCTAATAATTTTTTAGTTGGAATCTGTAGGATTTTCTAAATATATGATCTTGTCTTCTGTAATGAGGGACAATTTGATTTCCTCTTTTCCAATTTAGATACTTTTTATTTCTTTCTCTTGCCTAATTGCTTTCAGTAGAATTTCCAATGCTATGTTCAGTAATAGATTTGAAAGTGGTCATACTTGTCTTGTTTCAGATCTTACAGGAAAAATTTTCAACTTTTTCCATTTCAGTATGATGTTAGATGTGGGTTTGGTATATATGGACTTTACTGTGTTCACATACATTTCTTTTCTAATTTTTGAGAATTTTTATCATGAAGAGATGTTAATTTTTTTCAGTTTTTTCTGTTGAAAAAACAATCTATTGGAATCATAATCTATTGAAATGATTATGTGGGATTTTTGTCATTGATTCTGTTAATGTAATGTATCACTTTTATTGATTTGTATTTTGCATGCCTGGGATGAATCCTACTTTGTCATGTTAAGTGATCTCTGTAATGTGCTATTAAAGTTGATTTGCTAGTATTTCTTAGAGGATTTTTGCATGTATGTTCACCAGGGAAATTGGACTGTAGTTTTCTTTTTTTGTTGTGTCCTTGTCTGATTTTGGTTTCAGGGTAATGCTGACCTCAAAGAATGAATTTGGAAGAAATTCCTTTCTTTCAATCTTTTAAAATAGTTTGAGAAGAACTGGTGTTATGTTTTTTTTTTTTTTTCAAGTTTTTCTTTGGTAGAATTCAGCAGTGAAGTTATCAGATCTTGGGCTATTCTTTGATGGGAGAATTTTTTTATTACTGATTCAATCTCATTAATCATTATTCTTCACTTTTCTATTTCTTCATTATTCACACTTGTTAGTTTGTATGTGTCCAGGAATTTTTCATCTTTTTCTTACTGGCATATAGTTGTTCATAATTATCTCTATGATCCTTTGTATTTATATGATATTAGTTTTCATATTTTTTTAATCTTGTATTATTTGTTTGATTCCTCTCTCTTTTTTAAATAAGTCTAGCTAAAGGTTTGTAAATTTTCTGTATCTTTTCAAAAGACCAACTCTTTTTTTGTTGATTTTTTGTATTTTTTTAGTCTCTATTTCCTTTATTTTTGCTCTGATCTTTATTACTTTTTTTCTTCTATTAATTTTCGGTTTGGTTCTTTTTTTTGTAGTTTCTTTAGTTGAAATGTGAAGTTGTTTACTTAAGAGCTTTCTACTTTTTTGACAGAAATTTATTGCTACAAACTTTCCTTTTGAAACTATGTTTGCTATAGTAGGTTTTGACATGTGTTTCCACTTTCATTTTTCTCAAGAACTTTATAAATTGCCATTTAATTTCTTTATTAAGCCATTGGGTGGTCAAAAGCATGTTTTTTTTAATATCCATTTTTGTAGAGTTTCCAAATTTCCTTTTGTTCCTTGCTTCTTTCCCATGCCTGGTTGTTCCAGCTAGAACTTTCACTACTATACTGAATAGAAGTGGTGAAAGTAGACCTTCTTGTCTTCTTCAAATTCATAAGGGGAATGCTTTCAACTTTTCCCCATTCAGTATGATGTTGGCTATGAGTGTGTCATATATCTCTTTGATTATTTTGAGGTATGTTCCTTCTGTGTCTAGTTTGTTGAGGGTTTTTATCATGAAGGGATGCAAATTTTATTGAATGCTTTTTCTGCATCTGTTGAGATGATCATATGGTTTTTGTTTTTAATTCTGTTTATGGGTGAATCACATTTATTGATTTGCCTATGTTGAACCATCCTTTTATCCCTGTGATAAAATCCAATTGATCATGCTCTGCTATCTTTTTGACGTCTTGTTAGATTTGGTTTGCTAGTATTTTGTTGAGAATTTTTACATCTATATTCATCAGGGATATTGGTCTGTAGTTTTGTAGGTTTCTATTTCTGTTGTCTACTTTCCTGGCACTGGTATCATGTGATACTGGTGGCTTTGTAGAATGACTTAGGGAGGATTCCCTCCTTCTTGATATTTTGCAACAATTTCAGTAGAATTGATGCCAGTTCTTCTTTGTATGCCTGATAGAATTCAACTGTGAATCCATCGGAACCTGGGTTTTCTTTCCTTGGGAGATATTTTATTACTGATTCAATCTCACTACTCATTATTGGTCTGTCAGGATTTATATTTCTTCCTGATTCAAGCTTGGGAGGTTGTATTTTTCTAGGAATCTTTCCATTTCCTGTAGGTTTTCTAGTTTGTGGGGTATAGAGATGTTCATAACATTCTTAGATGATCTTTTGTGTTTCTGTGGTGTCAGTTGTAATGTCTCCTTTTTCATTTCTGATTGAACTTATTTGAATCTTCTCTCTTGTTTAATTTAGCTAGTGGTCTATCAATGTTTTTCTTTTTCTTTTTTCAAAGATCTAACTTTTCATTTTTTAAAGATTTTTTTAAATCTCAATTTCATTTAGTTCTATTCTGATTTTTGTTATTTCCTTTCTTATGCTAGATTTGGGTTTTATTTAATTTCCATCTTGATTTCATTATTGACCCAAAGATCATTCAGTAGTAGGTTGTTTAATTTCTATGTATTTGTATAGTTTTCAGAGTTCCTCTTGGAATTAATTTCTAGTTTTATTCCACTGTGGTCTGAGAGGATACTTGATATGATTTTGGAATATTTTCTTACCCCTATGTCTTGAGTTTTACTAGTGAGATGAGTTTCTTGTAGACAACATACATTTGAATTGTGTTTTTTAAATCCATTCCACCCATATTTTAAGTTGTGCATTTAGTTCATTTACATTCAAAGTTAATATTGATATGTGAGGTTCTGTACTTGTCATAATGTTAATTGTTACCTGGTTGATTTCAACTGTGTAATTGTTTCATAAGGTTTGTGAGTTTTATGGTTTCATGTGTTTTTATGATAGTGAGTATCAGTCTTTCGTTTCCATGTTTAGAACTTCCTTTACCATTACTTGTAGAGTCAGTCTAGTGGTGATGAATTCCCTTTAGCATTTGCTTGCCTGGGGAGGACTTTATTTCTGTTTCATTGATGAAGCTTAGTTTGGCAGGATACAAAATTTATGACTGACAGTTCTTTCCTTTAAGAATATCGCAAATAGGATACCAGTCCCTCCTGGCTTATAAGGTTTCCGGTGAGAAGGCTGCTGTTAGTCTGATAGGATTTCCTTTATAGGTGAGTAGACTATTTTTTATTGCTGGTTTTAAACTCTTTTCCCTCATGTTGACTTTAGATAGTCTGATGACTCTATGTCTTGATGGAGTTTGTATTGCAGTGGATATCCCTGGTGCTCACTGAGGCTCTTGTGTCTGGATGTCTAAATCTCTTTCAAGACCAGGGAAATTTTCCTCAGTTATTCCCTCAAACAGGTTTCCACACTTCTTTCTTTTTCTTCTTCTTCTTTAGGGATGCTTACGACTTATAGGTTTGGATGCTTTACATAGTGTTTTCTAAATATTACCTGTATTCATCATAGCAGTGAACTTTTATATTTTATCTATGGAAATGTTTTAATATGAAAATATATGCAATTTAACAAAAATAATTTTTATTGTCAATGATAATGTTCTTTTTCTAGTGTTTCATTCCCAACTATCATGAGAGGTCTTCCCCCCTCCTCCCCTGGCCAAAGTGTGTATTTATTGAAAATGCCAAATAATAGATGTCTTTTGGGATGCTGTTAAGTGATATATTTGCTGCTGGATTTATATTATTTAATATTTATTGTCTAATATAGTAGAGGCTAAATAAATTTTTTTTTTAAAAATTGATAAATTACATGGAGATGGTTTTCCTTCCCTAAAAGAGTACTTCAGGAGAGATTTCTGACCAAGAAGAAATCCCCTGGACAACACTGAAGAACCTACTTATCACTGCCCTTCTTCCCTCTCTCCCCAACTAACACTCTACAGGGGAAAAAGAAGAAAAGTCTCAAGGGGTTTCTCTCCCACTATGTAGTCCTGGGTCCCAAATAGTAGTTTTAGTCATAAATGATGTCCCTTGTTAGGCAGGAAGCTCCAACTGGGGGTTATGATGGATGGGAAATAGCAAGTGCCATTTTGAGCAACTGTGGGGGTTAAAATAGATAAATGATAGGGAAAGCATCATGAGAAGGTAAATGATTTCAAATTTTATTAATAAAATGGTGCTTGAGTCAGAGACAGTGGTGTGAAGACTAGGAAAAAAGTCTGTGTCCTTGTGGTACTGACATTTTAAGGAAGAAACATTAAATAGCAGACACTGCATATTAGGAGTGATGAGATGTGTGGAGAAGAATAAATGGGGGGGTTGGGAGTGATGGGTGTGGGAATGGGGGGTGATCTTAGTAGGAGTAGTCAGGGAAGGCCTCTCTGAGGAGGGGACACCTGAGCAGTGAGGACATCTGGGGACAGCTTTTTAGGATGAGGGGACAGAACTGGTGATAGCCCTGAAATGTGGCCATGAGCATGGTGAGTGTGAGGACCACTGAGGGGCCAGAGTGGGCTGAACTCAGTAAGCGACACCAGAAAGAACTGGGTGATGTTGCCAGGGTTCGGATGAGAAAAGAAGCTATCACCGTGATAAAGATTAAGTTTAATTTGAGTTAGAAAGGTCAGAAGCTCTCATGTGGGGAAATCATGAACAAGGAGACCAGGTGAGAGAATGTGACAGTGATCAAGGCTGACCATGGTGGTGGCTGGGCCGGGGGGAGCAGTAGGGGTGGAGATGGAGAGATGGGGTTGGGTCCAGGACCTGTGCTGCAGGCAGAGATCATGAGACATGCTGATGCCTGTGAATGCAGAGAAGAGAAGAGAAGAGTCAGGACTAGGACGAAGAGTGCTATGTGAGCATCTGCATTAGGGGTGGTGTCCTTCACTGGAACAGGGAGGGATGGCAGAGGAGTGCGTTTGGATGGAAAAGTGAAATGAGTTTGTTTGAGAGGGACTTTGTGACAGCAGGGTAGAAATACCAAGTGATCAGGAGGATATAGAGATGTAGACTTAGAGGAGTGATCCCAGCTGCAGCTATAAATGTGAGAGTCATCAGGGAGGGAAGTTACTGTACAGAGAAGATGTCCAAGGCCTCAGCAGATCCCATGGGGTATATTCAGTGGTCCCCTTAGTGGCTGGAATCATCCTTAGGTTTCCCAATATCAACAATATCACAAGAAGCCTCAACAGTGACTTAATTCTGTGTGTTCCCACAGGTTGGGGCTTGAGTTGGGCGCATTCCTCATCCTGATCTCTTTCTGCAATATCAACTAGAACACCTGAGTTAGCCAAATCACCCTGAAAAGAGCTGAGGGATGTGGTCTCAATTATCCCATAGAGTCATGGTACAGGGAGGAAATGCTGCTCTTCTTTGAGCTCTGAAAAGATAATGCCAATTGGTGTTTGACTTGGAGACTCCGCCTGTGATTTGTGTTTTAACTCTGGGATCTGTCTCCCTGTCCTCTGTGACCCTTACTGTCAGATTATGTTGCAACAGTTGGACATCCCAACATGTTCTCATGCTTCTGAGGGTCATTCCCAGCCCTGTCATCCTAGGAACCATTGAATCCATACCTCCCACTCCTTAAGGCTGGGGTTTAGCATTCTTTAGTTAGAATTTCAGAGCTCATGTAAGCAGGAGTATTTTTTGGAGCCTGCTTGAAAATTACCCATAAACTGCTTAACCCAGGTGTGAAAAGTGATTCAAATCAAAGTACATTATTCGTGTTATCTCCTTTAATTCTCATTATGAGCGTATAAGATAGCATCTGTTATGACCCTTTATTACTAGTTGTAGAAACAGATTCACTTAAGTTAGTCACTCATTTCAGATTCACCACTCTTGAGTGTAAGGGTCCGTATTCCCAGGGCTCTCTAGTGAAGAAATCTCAGTGTGAATTTGAACCCCCTGTGTCTCACAGAAGGCAGAAAAACAGGGATAATTCTCAGCTCTCTTGAGGGAATAATTTGCCATAAAACCATTTGGTGAGGGAGTGAGGGTACCTGCAGGTGGTGTCTGTAATGGGAGTGAGTTCGTGGTGCCCTTCCAAGGGAGTGGAGATTGAGCTGGTTCTGTTCTAATTCTTTCAAGGCAGGTGCAGGGGCTTCCTCTTCTATCCGTCTATGTAGAGCCAGGCAGTGAGTGTAACAGGGTTGTTGGTGGGAGGATATCAACACGGCCTCCACTGTATACATATGCATATGTATCTATGACAAATTCCTTTTTTTGGTTTGTCTCAGAAAGCCTTTATTTCTCCTTCACTTTTAAAGGATATTCTTACTCTATACAGAATTCTATGTGCGTGGGTTTTTTTTTACTGTAATATTTTACATATTTCACTGCTATCTCTTCTTGCCTGCATAGTTTCTGAAAAGAGTCTGATTTAATTATTCTACATGTTTACAACTAAGGTGGTGTTTTATTCCTCCCAGTAACTTCCTTCAAGATTTTTTCTTTGTCTTTGATTTTCTCCAGTTTAAATATGATATGCCCCAGTGTGAATTTGGGGTTATTTATGTGGCTTGGTATTCTCTGGATTCCTGGCTGTGTGCTTTGGCGTCTGTCATTGATGGGGAAATTCTCAGCCATCATTGTTTCAATTATTTCTAGTGTTTCTTTCCCTTCTTCAGTTACTACCATTACATGTATGTTATACTTTTTATAATTTTCTAACAGTTCTGGGATATTCTGTTTTGTCTTTTTTCTTCCTTTTTTTCTTGCCATTTTAGGTTTGGAAAGCTAAATTGCCAGTTCTTGAAGATCACTGATTCTTTTTTTTGACATTTCCACTGTACTGATGAACCCTTAAGGGCATTCTTCATTTCTGTTGCAGTGTATTTTATGTCTTGCATGACCTCTTGATTCTTTGTTAGAATGTTTATATGTCTGCTTAAATTACCTCCTTGTGCTTTCATATTTTTCACTTTTTGTGTGAGAACTCTTAGCATATTATTAATAATTACACTTGGTTTAATGTTCTCATGTGGTGATTCCAGCAACTCTTCTGTATCTGAATCTGGTTCTGGTGCTTGCCATCTCTCTTATAATTGTATTTTAAAAATCTTTTAGTAGTTCTTATAATTTTTTATTGAAAACTGGACAAGATGTACTGGGGAAAAGAAACTGAGGTAAATAGGCCTTTAATGTGAGGTTTTAGGTGTATCTTGCTGGGTTTAGGCTTTGTTTAGTATTTTCATTAGCTGTAGATGTCAGAAGATAAAATTGCATTTGGGTTTCCTTGCTTTTCTCTCTCTTGTCATCTTTAGGGTTCTCTAGACACTTTTTAAATAAAGACTGAAATGTGCAGAAAGACAGTGGAATATTCTTTTACCGTATCCACCTGCTTTAAAATAGAAACCCTAATGCCACACTGGTAAGGTCTGAGTGGAGGGGAAACATGTTACAGTCCTGTGATTTGATCTCGGTCTTAGTGAGTCTGTGCCCCAGAGCCGTGATGTTCTATGGTGTGATAAGAAAGACACTTGGTGTTTGTGTGTGTGTCCTACCACGGAGATCCTAATACCTTGTGATAAAGGTGATGGGACCCACTTTGGCTGTGAAGTAGCTACGCTTGGAGATCCTAGAGAACTGCAGATGAGGATTGGTGACCAGAAAGACCCACCGTTGGACTTTCAGCCCCAGCCCCCAGCCTCCGGGGAAGAAAAGAGGACAGGAGATTTAGTTAATCACTAGTGTCCAGTGGTTTAATCAATTATGTCTATGTGATGAAACCTCCATACAAGCCTCTCAACGTTGGGTTTCTGAGAACTTCCATGTTGGTGAACACGTGTAGGTGCTATGACAGTGGCATACCTGGGGAGTACATGGAAGCTCCTCACCCCTTCCCTAAACTCTGACCTATGCACCTCTTCCCTTTGGCTGTTCCTGAGTTTGTACGCTTTGTAATAAACTGGTGATACTATGTAAAGTACTCTCCTGAGTTCTGACAGATGTACTAGCGAATCATTCACTATGAAGGGTGTTGTAGGAACCTCCAGATGTGTAGTTGGCCATGTAGATGTGTGGGTAGCCTGGGTATCCCATTTTGTGTCTGGCATCTGACATAGGGGCAGTCTTGAGGGACTGAGCCCTTAACCTGTGGACTCTGACACTAATTCCAGGTACTTAGTATTAGAATTGAATGAAATTTTAAGACACCTAATTGGTGTCAGCATTGGAGAAGTATTGTGGAAAAGACCCAATATATTTGGTGTCAGGAAGACAAAAACTATTCACCTTTACACATGCTTCTCAGTCCCTGCCCACAGGTAACGTAGGCTTTGGCAAAATCATAATAGTTGAGGCTTTGTTGAAATAGATTCTTTTGAGGATCCACCTTCTTAAGAAGAACATAATATTCTAGAAATATTACAAAACGGCTACTTTTCCTGTTTGTCTCTCCAATTTTGTAGACAAATCGTTGTTGTCTTATGACCCTCAATTCTTTAAGGGAACTAAGGAGAGTAATTTATTTTATATTTGTTCAGCCTCCCTCTAAGCCACGTACTTGAGATCTCAGGGAGAGCAGGGCAGGCTCTCAGGCAGTTGTGACATGGCTTGAGAGAGCAGGAGTGTAAGTGATCAGGGCCACCAACCTGGGGTCCACCCCCTTCTACGACCCAGGTACTTGACTGTTGTCTTCACAGCTCCAGTCATTGCATCTGCACCCTCATAGTGGCTCAATCAGAGGGTGGAGCCCCAGGTTGGTGGCCCTGAACCCTCGGCTTCGTTGTGTTGGTTTCTTTGTTTTGTGGCCTGGCCTAGAGGGAGGCTGTGGCTTTAGGTGTTTGCTGTACATGATGGGTGAGGAGTCCTGGAGCCCCAGTCCCTCTTGGTGTGCCAGAGCCCAGTGTTCAGCTCCACTCTGTGCCCTCATGCCTCGGCTGGGAAGAGAGAGAAGGCTCAGTGGCAGCCTTCCAGCCACGTGGCAAATGACTGCTAACTGGGTGGCCTTCAACAGCAAAAATTTATTCTGTCACAATTCTGGAGGCCAGAGGTCCTAAATCAAGATGTAAGCAGGGCCATACTCCCTCCAAAGGCTCTAGGGGAGACTCCTTCCTTGCCTCTTCCTGTGTCTGGTAGCTCCTGGTGTTCCTGGTGAATGCTTGTGGCAGCATCACTCCACCCTCTACATCCGTCTGCACATGGCCTTCTCCCCTGTGTCTCTGTGTGTACTTTCCCATTTCTTCTAAGGGTACCAGTCATTGGATTTAAAACTCACCTAATCCAGTATGATCTCATCTCCATTCTTAACTAATTACATCTACAAAGACCCTATTTCCAAATAAGGTTCCATTCACAAGTAAGGAGAGTTAGGACTTGAACATATCTTTTTAAGGAATAAAATTCAACCCATTACACAACCCTAGAGCCTCCTAGGACAAAGTCTAGGATCAAGACCTCCTGCTTACCTTTGGGGAGAGGAAGGTTTGCTGGAATATTCTCATTTAATGTGGGGTAAGGGAGAACCTTCCAGGGCCAGAGCTTTGTTGGGGTCTTGGTACTGGGGAAGGGAGTCCCCTCCACCATGGCTAGAACCTAGGCCAGGCCCCATCACACCATGGAGCCTCTCCCCTTTAGGGCCCAGGTTCAGTGCTTCCTGCTGGCTCCAAGCTCAGAGTGCCTCAGTCAAGAGCTGAAAGGTGAAAACAGCAGAGACTGATTCAAGAATGGAGATGGCCAAGGAAGCAGGCTCACAGCCTCAAGGGGGCTGGACACTGGAGGCTGGGACAGTCAGACACACTCAAGTGCCACAAGGAGCTGATCCACACTGGGGTCAGTAGGGGATGCTCTGGCCAGGCCTAGAGCCTGGGACTCCCTGCTGTGATTTTTCTAATGCCCCAGGGTTACTGGGTCTACACTCACACCTTAAGCTGCTTAGCCAGGCTGGGAACCAAGACCTAGCCGTAGGAGGGTGGCTGAGCAGCTGCCATACATTGGATCTGACTGCAGCTGGTGGCTGGCTCCATCCCAAAGGCCACCCTACACCCTTTTTTCTGAGGCCATCCCCATCTGTCTTTGACCGAGTGCAGTGACTATCCTGACTCAGACATTAGCTCTTCCCTGTCTCTGCCTCTGACAGCAAGAGTGGGAAGTTAGAGGGGGTCCCCAGTGATGGGCAGTAAGTGGTAAAAAAGGTCCCACAGTGAGAGAGTCTCCTTCTCCAGGCACTGGTGGCTTTGTCCTTATGATTGGGGTGAGAGCGGGCCCCAGTTTCAAACCTTGATGGGCCAATATCACAGCACACACCTTCTGGCTCCTTTTTTAAGGACTTGAGCAGGTTGGAAAAGCTGGTGGATACCCTGGGGCTGTGGAGAAGGATCCACGTGCTCCATGTGTGGCAAGAGAGGATCCCCCCATGCCCACTCAGGTCGCCCACCCTATTCTGCCCTATACCAACCACTCTGCAGACACGAGCACCACCCCAGTTCAGGGACCCCTCCCCTCTGAGTGGGCTTCTCACCGCCCATGATCACAGGCTTCCACGCCAGGCTTGTTCCCCCACCCCCGCTGCCATGCTCCCAGGGCTCAGCCTAGCACCTGGCTGTCCAGTGTTTATCAACAGAATGGAGAATGCACAGTCTTGGGTTACAGAAACATAAAGATGGGTGGGGGACCACAGCAAAGGTGGTGCTTTCCCGCCACCAGTAAGAGGTATGATTCTTACTTCAGGTATGAGTATCCCTGGTTCCAAGTCCAGGAGGAGCCTCCATAGTCCTCTGTGGTCAGCTGTGGTTTATTTGGCTGTGTAAAATGGAGCAAGCTCAAGAGTAAGAATGGAGCAAATGAAAAGAATCCTCTGCAGAAAAAGCCAGCACTGTTTCCCTTTCCCACTGTCTCTGGCCTCTCAAACTCAAGCGTGTGAGCCCACCAGCAGGGCCCTGGGCTGGGCCTGGGGCTTGGGAACGTGGGAACCAGCTGCACCACCACCTCTTGGGTCCAGGACTGAGTACCCTGGACAGCGTGCAACTGGCTGCTCTTTCTTGTTTTAGAGAAAGATGGCAGGTGTAGGCACTTGTCTGTGGGTGACAGTGGGTGAAGACCTTGTCTAGGAGCCTGGGTGGCCCCAGCCAACTTAGCCCCTCCATACCTCACTTGTTGGCCCAGAGAAGTGAGCAAATCCAGTGGGCACCTCCCCCAGCAGGAGCCTCTGAACTGTGGTGGAGGTGGGTGGGCTGCCCAAGGCTGGCCATTACCAGGCAGATGGAACCCGGGCACCTGGTCACCTGGCCACCTGGGCTGCTGGGCACCAATGGGCACAGAGACCCAACTTCCCTCTCTGACCCTCTTCCCTCTCTGACATCCAAACCTAAGACAGTCCTCAATCCCATACTCCTCTTCCAAAGCAAACAAACAAACAAACAAACAAACAAACAAACAAAAACCAAAACCAGCCCCTATTTTATTTTTTTAAAAAACAAGTCAATTCACAATTTTTCTTCAAGGAATCAAAATGTTATTGTCAAGGATCAAAGGTGTCATTTGTTAAATCATGCAACTAATTTTTTGGTAAGCACAATGGTGCACAAGAAAAAAAACACACATTGAAGAGGGAAGATTGATAATAACTAAGAAAAAAATATTTTTAAAGGACAGCCAATATTGATTTCCTGGCTTTGATATTATACTATAGTTACGTAAGATGTTAGGGGAAACTAGGTGAAGAGTACACGGACCTCTCTGTACTATTTTTTTTTTTTTTTGGCAACTTACTGTGAATCTATAATTATTTTAAAATAAAAAGTAAAATAAATAGACTTTCAGAAATTACAGATTGTTATAAGGATGTTGTCAGATATAAATGAGTTGCTGGGATGGGAACAATAAGAATTTAGAAGGAGCGTTTAGGATGACATTTAAGCTGAGACTGGATGGAGAATAAGGAGCCAGACAAGAAAGAGGGCAGGGGGAATAGCACCCCAGCAACCAGTAACTGATGTGGGCTGAAGCGAATGAAGGAAAATAATGCAGGCTCTTCTGTCTTAGACAATAATTTGGATTTTATTTGAATAGCCAGAGGAATCTCTTAAAAACTGTTAGGCAGGGAAATGTATGAATTATATCCTTAGAGAATCATTTCCACTGCTTTCTGGGAAGGATTTGAAGAAGAGGAGTGGAAGGGGCTAAAGCTATGGTGGGGATAGGTGTTTGGATGGATTTAGGAGGTAGCCCCCAGAAGGGTTTCTGCTGATTTGAAAATGAAATGAGAGGGAAAGAGGGAAATAAAGTCTGGGTGGATTGTGGTCTCATTAACTGAACTTCAAGTTCAAGGGAGGAACAAATTTGAGATAGGTAAATCCAAAATTCTGTTTTTAGATTTTTAATAGTATTTCAATTCTATCTGAAATTCTGATGAGACATCCATGAGGAAATATCATATAGCAGTCACATATATGAATCTGGAGCTCAGTGGAGAAGTATAGCCACAAAGTGAAAATTTGTGTCCTCTTGTTCCTTTGGCTCCAGGCTGGGAGTCATGCATTCATGTATCTAAAATCAGACTACAATTTGCTCTGCATTCCCTGCCACAAAAGCAGATGTCACCAGCAGCATTTGTGGTGCATTTTCCTGTAATTTTTAAACCATGTGCCCACCTGTTTACAGAGAGGTTTTATTCCTTTGCAACTTTCTCAACTTCTTTATCTGGCTGTGGATTCTCCAGTGAAAAGGCCCAGTAGGGAGAGATGGGAATATGAGTTCTACCTCACATCTCTGGACTTCAAGGAGTCAACTACTGAGTGCAGGGAGAGTTTGGGTAGATTCAAACTCTTCAATTATTTCATCACTGGTTTGAATTGGAAGGGAAATCAAGGCAGGAGATGGGAGATTGTTTCAGTGGGTGGGAGGGCCAGGAGGGGAAGTCCATCCATTGATTAATTTCAAATTTCTGGTGTGAGGAGGTACTTTGGGCTTGATTTAACTCCTTTGGAAGTTCTTAATCTAGACACAGCAGATCAAAGGCATCTTGTTTAGAATGATGGGAAAGGCTGGATATTTTTTATTTTTTTATTTTCTTCGTTTCAGGCCATTTCAACTGAGATAGAGGGAAAAAGAGTTGGAAATATGCCCCACCATCCAGCCAGGTGCAAAATCAGCTTTCACATATTTGTAAAAATATCTGAGAAAATTCTTTATATTTTGCTTTCATATCACGTTATGGCCATGAGTGTTTTACATTTTGCTGAGGTTCATATTGTTTTATCCCTCCATTGTCCCACCAAGCATGAAAATGAGTCTGCCCTGAACCTGGATGAAACCTGCAGGTAGGGACCATCAGGGTAGCCAGGCTGGAGATGCTGGAGGAGCCCCTGGTGCCTGCCTCCCAGAGCTGTGGCCCCTTCTACACCCCCACCTCTTTTTTGAGATAGAGTCTTGCTCTGTTGCCCTGGGTAGAGTGCAGTGGCATCATCATAGCTCACAGCAACTCAAACTCCTGGGCTCAAGTGATCCTCCTGACTCAGCCTCCCGAGTAGTTGGGACTACAGGCGTGTGCCACAATGGCTGGCTAATTTTTTCAATTTTTGGTAGAGACAGGGTCTCGCTCTTGCTCAGGCTGGTCTCGAACTCCTGAGCTCAAGCAGTCCTCCCATCTCAGCCTCCCAGAGTGCTAGGATTACAGGCGTGAGCCACCGTGCCTGGCCTGTAACAATTCTTGAAGTTGAGTAGTGTCAGTACTCCAACTTAGTTCTTCTCCAATATTGTGTTGGCTATTCTAGGTCTTTTGCCTCACCATATAAACATTAGAATCAGTTTGTCAATATTTACAAAATAACTTGCTGGGATTTTGAATGGGATTGCATTGAATCTGTATATCAAGTGGGAAGAACTAACATCTTGACAATATTGAGTCTTCTCATCAGTGAACATAGTAGATCTCTCCATTTGCTTAGTTCATCTTGATTTCTTTCATCAGATATGAACATTCCTGGGACTACATGTCTCTCCCCTATCTTGAGCAAAGGACAGTGATGAATGCCACATTCTGTAGCCAGCAAGTCACCTCTGAAGGCCAGATGTCTGATCATAGACAGGAGGGTCAGAGGAAGATAGACACCCTGTGAAACTGTGAAACTGAAGAACTGGTAACTGTGAGCTGGCCTTCCATTCTCCAGGGTGCGTGTCTTGTGGCCAGGGCCTGCCAGCTTGTGCCAAGGATGCTGCTGTTCTGGCCTCCCTCAGCCCTGCTTCTGCTTATGCCTTCGGGTGTGTGCCTCTTGATGTTAGCTGGAAAGTGGTTCTTCGTCCCCACCATGGAGGAAAATTCCTCACAAATAAGTTTCATGTAGGCCTAGAACATCCATTAGTTGTCATTCTAGCATATATTGTGAGGATTACGGTGTCTTTTTCTTATAACCAAGGATGTTTATTCTTTCCAAGTTTTTGGTTTTTTTCTTCAAAGGAGCATGGTGTCTTCTTCTTATGCCAGTTTGTGGTATAAGTTAAGAGTACCCCAACAGTGGTGGAGTGTCTCAGTGTCCCCATGCAGTTGGTCCCTCCCTTGACTGTTCACAGACTGTTGCCACCTGTGGGCCCTGTTGGGGGTAGAGTCTCTCAGATAGTCCTGTACCAGACAAGTTAACAACTGAAAGAATTACTGAGACAACTTGTGACTGGTTGTTTCAAACGTAGAAAAGTAGTCAGTTGTAGGTGATAAATGTTTACTGATGGCAGTAATATCTCTTCTCACCAGGGAATATACTGTGGGCCTTGAGAACAGGTTACAGTGTTTACTGAGCTAGCAGAAATCTCATCCATCAGAGTAGAGGCAAAGATATCTTGCTCAAATGTTAAATGTCCTTGCTTCATGTGTGGAAACACCAGACGTGCAGGAGGCAAACATGTTGGGTGATGAAGGCTGTGCTGTACATTTATGGGCTTCAGTCTCCAGTGGGACACACTGAACCCACATGTCCTCTTTCACCACTGCTGCTTTTATTATTTGCTGCATTTCCATATGTTTCATTCTATTTTTTTTGAGTTGGGTGTCCATTGGCTGCTCAGTTTATTCATGAATCAACACCACACTTTTAATTTCCAAAATCTTTATGATACATGATAGAGAAAGTCACTCTTTTTCTTTTCAGAATTTTTAGGGATATTTTTGTTTTTTTATTCTTTGCAATAACATATCTATCTGCAGAACACAGATTGTTGCTATATTGGGGTCAAACTCGATTTATAATTTTTTTTTTGAGACAAATTCTCGCTCTGTTGCTGGGGCTAGAGTGTGGTGGTGTCATCATAGCTCATTACAACCTTAAACTCCTTGGCTGAAGCAATCCTCCTGCCTCAGCCTCCCAAATAGCTGGGACTTCAGGTGTATGCCACTGTGACTGGCTAATTTTTAAAATTTTTTGTAGAGATGGGGTCTCATTATTGCCCAGGCTGCTGTCAAACTCCTATCTTCAAGTGATCCTCCTGCCTCGGCCTCCCAAAATGTTAGGATTACAGGGGTGAGCCACTGTGCCCAGTCTCAATTTATAAATTTTTAAAACATTTTTGACCTTTTAAAAACTATTGAATCTTCTTTCCCAAACTTGTAGTGTCATTATTTTTAATTTGCAATCTATTTTATGTCTTTAGAAATATTTTATAGAACTTCAATGTTGATTGAATTTTTAAAAATGTAATTGTCTATGGAATCCTGCCAATGTCTTTTTTGCATCTATAAACATGGATGCATGACCTTCTCATTAATTTTATTAATGTAATTAATTACATTAGTACACTTCCTAATGCTGAATCTCACTTGCATTCCTGGCATAAAGGGCTCTTGATCATGGATAACATTTTAACGTTTTGACATGATGGTTTCTAATATTTTAAAATTTTACTTTTATATTCATGTGTCCTATTTGTCTTTAATATTCTGTATGGCTCAATCCAGGTAGCACTTTCATATCACCCTTATATACCCTTTCTAAAATCCATTGGGAAGACTGACTCGTATAATTATTGAGTAGTTTAAGTAGCATTGGTTTAACTTAATTAGTTCATTAATAGAATTTTCCTCTGGACTATGTTAACTTGGTGTTTTTTGGGTATGTGGAGGTCTCTGATAAATGTCTTTATTTATTCTATGAATATTGTACAGTTTAGAATTTCTATCTCTGTGTGGGTAAATGTTGATAAAATACATATTCCTAGAATATATCTTATCTACATTTGTACATTAATTAATATACATTAAAAGGCTCAATTTTGACTGTATTTATTTTTCATATGAATATTTAACTTCAGGTTCTTTTTTGCACTGTAACTTATTGATACATCCCTCTCAATTTTATATTTATCCATTTATTACAAAGGGTATTTTTATTTATTTATTTTTTGAGATAGGGTCTCTGTTGCCCAGGCTAGAGTGCAGTGGCACCATCATAGCTTACTGCAACCTCAAAGTCCTGGGTTCAAGGGATCCTCCTGCTTATAGGCACGTGCTATGATGTCTGGCTAATTTTTCTATTTTTTGTACAGATGGGGTCTTGCTCTTGCTTAGCGTGGTCTCAAACTCCTGGCCTCAAGCCATCCTCCCGTCTCGGCCTCACAAAGTGCTAGGATTACAAGGGTGAGCCACCACGCCCCGCCTGATTACATCATTGTCCATTGGTGATCCACTCAACCTTCAGCCCTCTCTCCCATCTCTGGGGGTGGGGTTAGGGCTGAAAGTTTCAACCCTCTAATCACAGGGTTGGTTCCCCTGGCAACCAGCACCCCATCTTGTTATCTAGGGGTTTTCAAAAATCATCTCATTAACATGAACTCATGTCTGTTTGAAAGGGGCTGATTATAAATAACAAAAGATGCATCTCTCACCTTTATTACTCAGGAGCTGTCCTGGAGCTATTTCAAGAACTGAGGACAAAAGTCCAAATATTTTAATGAAAGATAATACCATTGCTCTTGTCACTTAGGAAATTAGAAGGGTTTTAAGAGCTGTGAGCCAGAAATCCTGGAGAAAACATATATCACAATATCACAACTCTCTTCCCACTAAACTAGGATGGTACTCAAAATGCTGCCCTGTGCAGTTTCCTCAATTATAACTTGGATATTCACTCTCTACAAATCCTTATTTCTTCTCAGTGTGTCAACTTAGAAACCACTCCAGATTTGGAGAGATATCATTCTGCTCATAAGAAAAACCCATGATGGGCTGGCTACACTGCATAGATGACCATTACCCTTCTCCAAACTGGGAAGAACTCCATGGTTTCCTGATACACAATTTATGTTACTCAGTCTCAGCAGCAAAATTTTATTATAAAACACATGAGGCAATTTAGAAATAAAGATCAATGGAAAAGAACTGAAATTCCAGAAATAAACTCATACATATATAGCCAACTGATTTTTTAAAATGGTGCCAAGAATATGGAAAGAATATTCTTTTCGTAAATTGGCGCTATGACAACTGGATAGCCACATGCAAGATAATAAAGTTGGATCCCACTCCATGTACCATAATTTACCAAAATAGCACAAAGACCTAAACATAGGAGGTAAAGCCATAATATTCTTAGAAAAAAACATAGAGGGAAATATTAATGAATTCAGATTTAGCAAAGAAGTCTCATATATGACATCAAAAAGAAAATCAGCAAAAGAAAAATAGATAATTTGGACTTCATCAAAATTAGTAACTTATGCTTCAAAGGATACCATCAAAAAGTGAAAACTCCAATTGGGATGCTTGTGCACTGTTGGTGGGAATGGAAAATGCTGCAGCTGCTGGGGAATAGAGCATAGCAGTTCAAAAAACAACAAAACAAAGTATAATAACTATATAATCAGGCAAGTACACTTCTGAGTATACTCAAAAAATTTGAAAGCAGTAACTCAAACAGATATTTGTTCACCCACGGTCATACGAGCATTATTTACAATAGCCAAGTGGTGAAAGCAACCTAAATGTCCATGAAAGGATAAGTGGATCAAAAAATGTGGCATATACACAGGGTGAAATATTATTCAGTTTTAAAATGAAGTAAATTCTGACACACATGCTACAACATGGTGAGGTTCCAGGACATTATGCTAAGTAAAATGAGCCAGCCAGAAAAAGACAAATACTGTATGATTTTTACTTACATGAGGTTCCCACAGTCAAATTCATGGAGTCAGAAAGTAGAATGGTGGTTGCAGGAGGCTGAGGGGTGTTGTTCCAAGAGATAGGGTTTCAGTTTTGCAGATTTTCACAATGTGAACGTACTTAACACTACCGAAAAGGACACTTAAAAATGGACTGGAGGTGAGGAACAAACTCTTTAAGTGCAAATGTCTTGGCAGGGACGAGCCCTGGCAGGAGCCAGTTCAGCTGGACCGTGGACCCTCTTGTTCGGCTGTCGCTCAGGAGCAAGGGGCGGGGCCATGCAAACCGTCCAATCGGTACCTCCGCCGAAAAGACGTGCGGGGCCCCGCTCCGCATGCGCGGTCTGGGGTGCCATTCATCTGGTTACTGGCGCCGTCGTGTCTCACCTGCTCCTAAAGACCCTAGGTGGCTCTGGCGCGTCCCTTGTCACGCCGCGACTTGCAGGTACTGAGAGAGCTAGTGGAGGACTTCGGGAGCCCGTTAGCTGGGAAATGGTGAGTATGCGGGGCCGGGTGTCCTGAGGGTAGGGACCTGGTTGGAACCTGTCGTAGCCGCGGGACCGGGGCCTCCCTGCGGTAAAGTCCGGAGTGTGCGGACCCGAGTTTGCCACTGGCGCAGCTGGGCCCTCGCTCCCCTCCGATCTGCAGGGTGGGGGCTGGGCCGGCAGCGGATCGGGTGTCCTGTCTGGTCCCTGTGGAGTGACCTCGGCCTCGCCCCGAGCCCTTTCTGGGCTGCTCCACACCCGCTCCCCGATGGTTTCCCCATATTGTGGGGTGACGACAGGAGTGTCATCAGGGGAGAATATCGACTGGGTCTGTGGAGTTTGAGCATTTGAGATTCCACTGGGGTAAGAACCTTTAGATGAATCCAAGGAATTTCCTCACTTGTGAGAACTGAAGCCTGGGGAGGGAGCATTCCTTTGCTGGCAGGGGAGAGGAGTGCGCGCAGAGCTCCTAGAAGTCGTTCCTGTGGCTGCTCGGAGGCCCCTGCCCTCTTCACCAGGGAGTGACTCCCTCTAAGGGACACAGCTCTGAAGCTTGGCAATGTATTTGCCCTTCTGAACGCAGGTTTTCCTTTTGAACTGTGGGGAAGCAGGCTCCTTATCAGAACCGATTAGAACGTTTGTCGTCCTTCCCTTTGAATTCCTTGATCAAATATTGCCACCCTTAATTCTAGTTTTCCTTAGCACTTGCTAATTTTATTCCCTTGTGTGAACGTGTACGATTTTTAGTTTCTTTGGGGAAAAACATGAGTTGTCTGCGAGATGTCAGTATTGCAAGAAAATCCTGGCACAAACAAAATTTTTGTTCTTCTTAGGAAAGAGAACCTAAGATGTGAGATAGGGATATTTAAGTTCTCATGTATTTTTTTAATATCAATTTTGCGTGTGCAAAAAGTTCCTAGAAAATTTTGAAATTTTAAAGGCTGTGCTATTCATTAGGCAATTGAATTCTTATTTTAATTGATATGAGGAAAGCTACTAAAAGCCTGTGTATCTCCTTGAAAATCCTAGTAAACTTAGAGGGTTGATCCCCAACCCCCAAAGTGTTATAATATGCTACTCATTCCTGAAAATATCCCCCAGTGTTACATTATAGTGGAAGAACAAAGTAGAATGTCTGTTGTGATTTTAGTTAGAACAAAATTTGAAAGTTTTCATATTTTATTCTCTGCAGTTCCATAACCCTTAGTGTTTAAGTCCTAGAACAGTTTTCTGTGTAGAAAAGTTAAATTTTTTTAAAAAGTTAATTAAAAATAAAGACTATTGAAAGTTAAATTTGGCTTATGTAAGTTTTCTCTACTTAAAGTAATTAATGCATGTAAAAGTTTTAAAAAATTACAAGCTAGGAAAGTCTAACTTAACAAAGCTCCTACAAGCATGTCCTTGTCCACTCTTGTGTTCTTGCTTCAGCCATCCGCAAATCACCAGTTTAGATCATTTCTTGAGAGTCTTTACAGTGCTTCTTTATATAAGAACAAGCAATTGTGAATGCATATTTTTCTTAGCCATGTTTAGTCTTGTAACACACCATATTTTTTGATGTCTGACTGATGACAGGTTAAGCCTGTCACGGTCTAGTGTCCACAGCAGGACTTTGAAGTTTTGCTCCAGTTCTAGGGCTCCTGGCTTGGAATAATTGCAAGCCGGGCCCGCACGACGGAGAGAGATGACAGACACTCAGCAAGTATGCGTGAAGGATTTATTGGAAGTAGTGAAATTATAGGATAGTACAGGGAAGAAAGCATAGACGTTTCCTAAGGGGAAACGGGTCTGTCCCTGTGAGTGGAGAAGACCCTAATTAACTCTAAACTTTCTCCTTTTATATGTTAGCCATTTATGTGAATGTAAAGGTTAATCACAGAGTTAGTCATTATTACCTATGATTATAAGTCACAAGATTTAGGGACTGAATTATATATGTAATGGAAAAATCACTTTATAGGGTGACATTCTATTGTTTACTTTGTAGGGTGTCATTCTATTGTCTAATCAGGTGGTCAGTGTTCCATGATTTTAATTACCCCATTCTTTAAGACTAAAAGTACTGTTTCTCCTAGGTATTTTTTGTAACTACTTCCTCCTTATTGTTTTTCTAATTTCCATTACCTCTCACCTATTTTTTTGTCCCTAGCAATATACTTCTGCCTGGTTGCCCTCAGGGAATCTCAAAGGCCTTGCCTTCCTACATGATCTCTGCAGGCAAGATCTTAACTATAGCCATTGCCTTTGTCCAGGGTGACAGCTAGGTTAAATTCCTGGAAATTATTTGGTAACCAGAGGGCTGCTCCCTGCCTGACACCATGAAGAAGTAGCTTTTGTTCTTCTCAGCACCAACATCATCATTTAAGTTTTGTTTTTTTTTTTAATAATGTTCTGGAGGCACCATGATCCTCCTTTACAAATTTTACTTAAGTCAATTTATGCCTTGACTTGCAAATTGACCCTCTTTGAGTGGGCAACCCTACCACAAAGGGTCTACACTGTTCAAATTGCCATACTACAGGTTCCTGTTGGTGCCCTCAGAGACTCCTTTACTAAAGAGGCTTTAGCAAGCTCCTCTCATGCCTCCTGGAGTTGCCCATTATGGCCATAAATTGCCGTAGGCTTCTGATGTAAGAAACTGTCCTTGGTTCCACACCATGTGCTATTAGAGCTGCAATTACCACCTTGTACTGGGATTTTCTAAAAATAGAGGCTCTCTCAGGCCCAGAGCATGTGACTCTATTCAACTGCCCACTATGCCTTGGGTCTAAGAAACAGCACCCTGCACAGAATCTCCTTTTGACATTATGGAGCCAAACTTTGGCCTCCAGCACGTCCTCCCCACAGGAGGAGTGACTTTGTTTTTCAGTCCTTTGCCAGAGTTGCCCGTTCATGGTAAGAGAACTTTAGGAATCTCTCACCTCACAGATACCGAATATATAAATCAAGTTAATCCATATCTCTGTATATAGTAAATCCACAGTGTGGGGCTCTAGTAGGACACTCATCATTCACATCATAGTTCCAGGCACTGTGGATACTAATTAAGGCCCTCCTTTCACTTCTCAGAATATATATGGATGGGCTTTTGAACAAGGCATTCTATGAAACTTTCACTTTTTAAAATTTACCAGTCGCAGGCAGAGAAAGCACCATAATGGCTTATGAAAATAAATTCAAATTAATTGGATGAAAGGTTGCATGTTTCATTTATTACCCAGTCATCATGAGTGAATTGCCATGAATCTGTCTAAATCTTTTTTTTCTTTTATCAATAGACTTTATTATTTTTTGGAGCAGTTTTAGTTTTAGAGAATAATTGACCAGAAAGGACAGTGTTCCCACATAACACCTCTGCCTCCACACAGTTTGTTCTTGTTATATCTTGTATTACTGTGGTACATCATTACAATTGATGTACCAATATTGTTGCATCAGAGTCTATAACATACACTGGGGCTTACTCTGTGTTATGCAATCTATGGGTTTTGGCAAATGTATAATGACTAGTGTCCATCATTTCTGTATCATATAGGATACTTTCATTTCCCTACAAATCCTCTGTGCTTCACCTGTTCACTCATTCCTCCCTATCACCCCCAAATTCTTGACAACCAAAGATATTTTTTACTCTGTTGTAGCTTTCTCTTTTCCAGAATGTCCTATTTGAAATCATATAGCATATAGACTTTTCAGATTGTCTTCTTTCACTTATACTTTTAGGTTTCCTCCCTGATTCTCATGGCTCAATTCCTGATTTCTTTTTATCACTGAACAATACTTCATCCTATGGATTTGCCGCAGATTATTTATCCAGTTACCTATTGAAGGATATTTTGGTTCACTATAAGGTTTGGAAGTTGTGAATAAAAGCATTCACATGCAGGTGTTGTCATGAACATAAATTTTCAACTCATTTGGGTAAATACCTAGGAGCATGATTGCTTGATAATATGTTAAGAGTATGTTTTGTTGTGTAAGAAACTGCCTATGTTTCAAAGTAGGTGTACAATTTTTTATTTCTACCAGCATGGAATGAGAATTTCTGTGGTTCTACCTCTTCATCACTTGCTATTCTTTGTGATTTGAAATTTATCCATTCCAGTAAATGTGTAGTAACATCTCATTCAGGTTTATTTGCAATTCCCTAATGGCATGTGATGTTAAGCATTTTAAAATTTGTCCTCTCCAAATCTTAGGTGAAGTGTATGTTCCAATCTTATGCCCATTTTTAATTGGGTTGACATCTTCTTGTTAAGTTTAAACAATTCTTTTGTTATTTTGAATGCCAATTATTTATTAGATAAGTATTTTGCAAAGAATTTCCCCAAGTCTGTGGCTTGTCTTTTCTTTGTCTTATCACTGTCTTTCCCAGAGCAAGAGTTTTTTATTTTAATGAATTCAAATTTATAATTATTTAAAAATTCATCATCAAGCCCAAGGTCACCTAGATTTGCTACAATGTTATTGTCTAGAAGTTTTATAGTTTTGCGTTTTACAATTACATCTATAATCTGTTTTGAGTTAGTTTTTGTGAAAGGTGTAAGATGTATGTCTTGGTTAATTTTTTATGTGGTTGTATGCTATTTTCAGCACTTTTTGTAAAAATGTATCTTTCCATCATTGAATTGCCTTTGGTTTATCAAAAGTCAGTTTACTGTATTTGTATGAGTATATAGTAAAACGGTTGACTTTTGTATATTAACGTCGTGTACTTCAACCTTGCTATGCTCTCTTATTAGTTCGAGGAGATTCCTTTGTCATTGTGGATGTTTTGAGATTTTCTGTGTAGACAATGATGTCATATGCGACAAAGACAGTTTTCTTTCTTTCTTCCCAACCTGTATAGCTTTTATTTCCTTTTTTTGTCTTATTGCATTAATTAGGACTTCCAGTATGATGTTAGATAGAAATAGTGAGAGATTTCTTTGCCTTGTTCCTATTGTTAGAAGGAAAGCATCTAGTTTATCACCATTCAGTATTGTGTTAACTGCAAGTTTCTTGTAGATGATGTTTCTCAGAAAGAGGAAGTTTCTCTCTGTTTCTAGTTTGCTGTCATAAATAAATGTTGGATTTTGTCAAATGCTTTTATATTTTTCAGTCTCCCCTTTCATTTTTCATATTAATAATTTTATCTTCTCTTTTTTCACAGATATCTTGAGTAGCTATTGCTCAATTTTATTGTTCTTTTCACAAGACCAGCTTTTGCTTTTGTTGATTTTTCTCTATTGATTTCCCATAATTTTATTTATTTCTTTTCTTTGTTACTTTTTGTCTTATGGTTACTTTGGGTTTAATTGGCTTCTCTATTTTTAGTTTTCTAAGGTGTGTGCAGATTATTGATTATAGGTCTTTCTTCTTTTGTAGTGTATGTGTTCAATGGTATGCATTTTCCTCTAGTCTCTTGCTGCATTCCACAAATTTTGATGTTTTCATTTAATTCAAAATAGTTTTTAATCTCTTGAGCCTTTTTTGACCTATGCATTATTCAGAGGTGTGTTGTTTAATCTCTAAGTATTTGTGGGTTTTCAAGCCATCTTTCTGTTAGTGATCTCTGAATTGATGCTGTGGTGGTCTGAGAGCATATTTTTTGTATTACTTCTATTCTTTCAAATTTGTTAAGATCTGTTTTATGTTTTAGAATGTGAGCTGTCTTGGTGAATGTCCCATGTGAACTTCAGATGAATGTATATTCTACATTCATTGCTGGTTGAAGTACTGTGTTTTTCAGCTGAGTCTAGTTGTGCGATAGTGTTGTTCAATTCAACTATGTCCTTCCTGATTTTCTGCCTGCTGGATCTCCTAATACTGATAGAGGGGTGTTGAAGTCTCCAGTTACACCAGTGGATCTATATATTTCTCCTTGTAGTTCTATGAGTTTTGTCTCATTATTTGCCGCTTTGTTTTTACGCACATGCTAAAGATTGCCATACATTCTTGTTGAATTGACCACTTTTCCTTTGTGTAATGCCTCTCAATCACTGAGATTTTCATGCTGTGAAGTCAGTTTTGTCTGAAATTAATATGCCTATGTCAGCTTTCTTTTTGTTAGTGTTAGCATGGTACATCTTTCTTCGTTCCTTTATTTTTAATGTATCTTTGTATATTTAAAGTGTGTTTCCTTTAGACAAAATACGTTAGATATTATTTTTAAAATATCCACTATAATAGTCTCTGTCTTCAAATTGCTTAGATCATTGATATTTAACATAATCATTTGGGTTAATAGCTCTCTCTCTCTCTATATATATATATTTATTTATTTTTTACTATTTTCTATTTGTTGTTTTTCTTTCCCACTTTCTATTCTTTTTCTACCTTTTCTGCTCTTGTTTTTGTTTAGCATTTTACCTGATTCCATTGTTTTTCCCCTCTTAGCATATCAATTAAAGCTTGTTTTTGTTTTTTAATAGTTTTACTATATATAAAAGTACTAACAGAATTTGTAAAAATATCACTTTTTTTTCTGGTTAAAAACACTTAACAAACTGGAACTAGAAGAAAACTACATCAGCACAATAAAATCCATATAAGAAAAGCCCATGATTAATGTCATACTCAACAGTAAAATATTGAATGCTTTTCCTTTAAGATCAGGAACAAGGCAAGGATGCCCAGTCTCCTCCCTTCTATTAAACATATTAGTGGATGTCCTAGCCAGAGCAAGTAGACAAGAAAACGAAATAAAAGGCTTTACTTTGGATAGGAACAAGCAAAATTTTCTCTTTTTTTAGATGATAATATTTCTATGAAGAAATCTCTAAGGATTCAATTTTTAAAACTTTAATATGGTTGTCCTTTACTATCCATGGGGGATTGGTTCCAGGACCCCCCTTCATACCAAAATTTGTGGATGCTCAATTCCCTTATATAAAGTGGCACCTTATTTTCATATAACCTGAACTCATTCTTCTATATACTTTAAATCACCTCTAGATTACTTCTTATACTTAATACAAAGTAAATGCTATATAAATAAACTATATCAAATTAAACTTTAGGAGGTGATCATGGAGACCCCAATTTAGAGCTGATTGGTAAGAATTTGCAGAGGCCCAAACTTGTAACTGACATCTTAAGTGGACAATCCTGTGGGACTGAGACCTTAACCTGTGGGATTTGATGTTATATCCAGGTAGTGTTGGAATGCAATTGAAGTAGAGGACACCCTGCTTGAATATCATGGGGAATGCCTTGCAGAATTACTTGCTTTTTGTGTGGTCACAGAAGTATTCTGTGTTGATTCATGTGTGAGTATGAAAAATCACTATTTTTTCTATATGTTTAGAGACTCCCATGTTCCTAAATTGGATGACTTAATGTTGTTAAAATGTCCATAATATCCAAAGTGATCTACAGATTTAATGCAATTTGTATGAAAATTTAAATGGAATTTTTTGCCAAAATAGAAAAAAATATTCTAAAATTTGCATAAAATTTCCAGAAACCCAAAATATTCAAAACAATCTTGAAAAACAAGAAAAAACTGGAGGCATCACATTTCTTATATTCAAAACATCATACCAAGCAACAGTAATGAAGATGGTACGTTACTTGACTCAAGACAGATAAATAGATGAATGGAACGTAATAGACAACCCAGAAATAAGCCCTTACATATTTGGCTAAATAATCTTCAACAAGGATGCCAAAATTCCGCAATGAGGAAAGGACTGTCTTTTCAATTAATGATGTTGGAAAAACTGGATATACACCTGCAAAACAATGGAGTTTGACCAGTAATTTACATCATGTACAAACATTCATTAAAAGTGAAATAAAGATCTCAGTGTAATATGTAAAACTATAAAATTCCTTGAAAAAAATAGAAAAAAGTCAATATGTTATATTTTGCAATAATTTTTTGCATATGACATCAAAAGTACAGGCAACAAAAGCAAAAGTAGATAACTGGGATTAAATCAAAGTTAAAAACTTATGCCCGTTGAGGAAAACCTTCAACAGAGTGAAAATACGTTGTTCAAAAAGGAAGAAAATATTTGCTAATCATATATCTGATATGGGGTTAATATTCACAATACAAAAGGAACTTTAAGAACTCAGCAACAGTAAAACAAATAACTTGATTGTAAAAATGGGCAATGGTCTTGAATGGACAGTTCTCCAAAGAAGATAGGCAAATGACTAAAAACATGCTCAGTATCCCAAATCGTAAGGGAAAATCAAATCAAAAGTACAGTGAGATGTTTCCTCACACTCACTAGGATAGCCAAGATCAAAAGAATAGAAAATTACAGGTGTTGGTGAAAATGCAGAGGTACTGGAACATTTGTGCATTTTTCATGGGAATGCTGGAATATAAAATGGTACAACCATTATGGAAAACAGGATTCAGATTGTCAAAAAATTAAAAAAGGTATTACAATATGATCTCATAATTCCACTTCTGGGTATATATCCAAAAGAATTTACAATAACATCTCAAAGGGTAAAGAAGGAAATTTTGTAACTTCGTACAATGTGGATGAACCTTGAGGACATTAGGCTGAGTGAAATAAGCCTATTGTCCTGAAGGACAAATACTGTATGATTCCACTCATATGTACTATCTGAAGTAGTCAAAATGCAGAAGCAGAACATAGTAAGGTTGTTACTGAGGGCTGCAGAATGAGGCTGGGTTGGCAGGGAGGTGGAAGTAGTGTTTAATGGGTACAGACTTTAGGCTTTGCAAGATAAAAAATGTTCTAGAGATCTGTTTTACAACAATGTGAATGTACTTTGCAGTACTGACCTGTTCACTTAAACATGGTTAATGTGGTAAATTTAATATTGTGTGTTTTTACCACAAGAAAAAAATAATAAATTTAAAAAATCTTTTAAATTAAAAAAATGTTAAACAGAATTACAATATGACCTATCAATTCCTGCCCTAGGTAGAATTAAAGATAAATAGAAACATACGTCCACACAAAACCTTAACATGAATGTTTATAGCAATGTTATTCATGATAGCCAAAATGTAGAAACCAAATAACCCATCATCTAATGCATGGATAAACAAAATATGTAATAGCCATACAATTAAATATAATTCCACCATAAATCCAAATGAAGTACTGGAACCATGCTACAGCATGGATGTCTCTTCAAAAAATAACAGCTAGTGGTACCCTGATGGTCAGTGGGGACACCAAGATAAATCTTGACGTAGTTTTTCCCCATGAGAATAGTGGTGGAGAACCAGATGTATGTGCAAATATTTTTAGTATGAACATTAGAATACACATTTATTTAAAGACAGCCAGATGTAGCAAGTGAGTTGAGCTGATTATGCTGCTTGAAACACCCACCAAACCACAAAAAAAGAAGAAAAAAACTATGGTTAGTGAAACCCAATTACAGATACCCCATATGTTATGACTCCATGCACATGAAAGTCCAGAATAGGGACATCTCTGGAGAGAGAAAGTGGATTACTGGTTGCTCGGGGCTGGGTGTTAGAGGAGCAAGATGGGAGGAGATACATAGAGGGTGCAGGGGTTTCTCTTTGAGGTGATGAAACTGGCTGTGCTGGTGATTTCACATATCTGTGAATATAATAAAAGCTTATACATTTTATGCTTTAAATATGTTTATTATATAGGATGTATATATTTTAATAAAATAGTTGAAATAACAAAATGCATTAGGAGTTTTGGCCTAATCTGCTAAGTGTATTAAGGGTCTCCAGGTTTATTCCAAATTTATATAACCTATTTTTATTTGTTTTATATATTAATATATCAGTGAGAATGGGAGCTCAATTGCCTTGGAGATATTATAGGCTTTTACATTTCAGCGTTCTCTAGGGACACCCTCAAAGACGGATACAGAATCAATTTCTTTCCAAGGTAAAATGCACATCTGACAGTTTTAATGAACATGTCTATGTCTTATAGGTAGTAGTTGGCCTGAGAAGAGTTCTTGAGACCAGCATAGGGCAGCAGGGTTCAGACATCTCACCAAATCCAAACTGCCAATGTGTAGGCTTGAGGACAGGATGGGTTGAAACCTTAACACTGTCAAAACAGTGCTAGACTCTTTATTACATATGGTGATGTCACTGTTAAGAGTGTGTGTTCTAAACAAGGGGGGCAGTCCTGTGAGTGGCCTTGCAGCCTTATGTCAAGCCCCTGACCCTGGAGGATATCAGACTTTCCTATTTCAATCTGGCCTGGCCTGGGTACCCCTTTTGCTGTGGATAAGGGGGTCACACCATGTGGACACTAAGCCTGGAATTTTCTGCTCTCACCTGTGTCCTTGCATTCAGAAGAAGCTGTGGGGAGATACCAGTGTCTGAATCCCAGTCCTGGACAAATTGGTATTAATTCTTTAAGTATTTGGTAGAATTCAGTCATGAAGCTATTTCTGGAATTTTTTTATTTAGAGATTTTTGTTGTTAACTGCTACAATCTCTATCTTTGTTAAAGGTCTGTTCAAATATTCTATTCTTAATGAATTATTTTTGGTTATCTGTGAGTTTCTAGCAATTCATCCATTTCATACAGGTTAGGTAATTTGTTATATAATTATTCATAGTATTCTTTTATAATTTTTTCAAATTTATGAATGTTAGTAGTAATGCCCAGATTTTTATTTGTGATTATAATTGTTTGTGTCCTTTCTCTTTTTTCTTAGTAACTCTAGGTAAGACTTTGTCAAGTATCTTAATATCTATTCTTTTTTCTATTCTCCATTTTTAAATCTCTGTTCAAAGCTTTATTTCCTTTCCTCTGTTCCCTCTGGGTTTAGTTTGCTGTTCATTTGGTAAGTCTTTAAAGTGTAATATTATGTTATTAATTTATTACTTCTGTTTCAATGTAGGCACTTAAATCTATTAAATTCCCTCTGAGTACCACTTTTACTGTATCCCATAACTTCAGTAAAATTATATTGTGTATTTGTTTTTATTCATCTGCAAGTATTTTCTAACTTCCCATGTGATTTCTTTTGTGACACCTTGTTTGTTTAAGAGTGCATTGTCTAATTTCTGCATATTTTTAAACTATCCAGATTTTTCTGTAATTGATTTTCAACTTCATTCACTTGTGTTTGGAAAAGATACACATATGATTTTTTTATTTTACTTTTTTCCCCGCAGTATTTGTTAATTATTTATCTATCAAGAGAAACTATTCCTCAGCCCACATATTCATAGCTCAGGAACACAGGTCAGAGACAAACTTCTGTGTAAATCAACCCAAAGAAATTCGTTATATTCCAAAATAACTTTGCACTTTCAAAGATACCAGCCTTCCTCATCTCCTCAAAATCTTTCATAGAATCATAATTTCTGTAGAAATCTGCATATACCTTCTTTCTTGGTTCAGCCACAGCAAACTTATAGAAAACTGCAACCCCAAGGGATACAATGAATGCTTCGACAATATGAAACCACAGATGCCTAGCCAGGAGGCCATGCATCTGTTTCGTCAGAGTGCTGGAAGCCGTGGTAGTTACTGTCCTTGATGGGTATGCCAACCTCAACACGTCCTTCCTGGCTGATGGAGAAATGAACTGTGACATACATGATTTTAATCTTTTAAAATGTATTGATACTTGTTTTATGGCCTAAAATATGGTCTATTCTGGAAAATATTTCATGTCCACTCAAGAAGATGTACTCTGTTACTTTTTGGAATGTTCTACAGATGTTTGATAGGTGTTGATAGTTACAGTGTTGCTCATGTCCTCTGTTTCTTGACTGATCTTTTGTCTATATGTTGTATCCATTATTGAAAGTTGGGTATTGGAGACTTCGACTGTTATCTTAGAAGTCTGTTTCTCTTGTCTGTTCAGTCACTGTTTACTTTTATTGTGGGGCTCTCTTACTTGGTTTGTGTATATTTTAAAATATATTATCTTCTTGAAAAATGTGGCCATTTATCAGTATATAATGCCCTTCCTGCCTCTTATTAGTTTTTTACTTTAAGTCTGTTTTGCTTGATATTACTGTAGCTACCCCATCTTTTTTTACTGTTTATATGGATTATATTTTCCATCTTTTTACATTGATTTTTCTGGCACTTGTTATCTTTCATCTGTTTGGTAATAGTATTCCTAACAGTTATGAGGTGATATCACATTGTGGTTTTAATTGACATTTTCTTTATGATTGGTGATGTTGGGCATTTCATGAACCTTTTGGCCATTTGCATGATTCTTTTGAGAAATGTATATTCAGGTTAATTGCCCATTTTCAATCTGGTTATTTTTTTTCTTGTACTTGAGTTATTTGTATCTCATATAATTTGGAAATTAGCCCTATATTATAAGTGTGGCTTGAAAATAATTTCTTTCATTCTGCAGGTTGTCTGTTTAGTCTGTAAATGATTCATTTGCTGTACGGAAGCTTTTTAGTTTGATGCAGTCCTATTTGCCTGTTGTTTTTTTGATGCTTGTGCTTTTAGGGTCATATCCAAAACATCTTTGCTAAGACCAATGTCAAGAACTTTTTCTTATTTTCTTCTAGTAGTTTAGAGTTTGGGTCTTAATCCATTTTGAGTTAATTTTTGTATGTGGGGTGAGTAAGGTTCCAATGTCATTCTTCCACATAGGGATTTCCAGGTTTCTCTTAACACTATTTATTGAAGAGGCCATGCTTTACTTATTGTGTGTTCTTGGCCACCTACATTGAAGATCAGTTTCCCATAAAGGTGTGGCTTCACAGTCAAATTCTACCAAACATTCAGAGAAGAACTAAGACCAATTCTTCTCAAACTTTTTGAAAAATCTTAGGATAGAATACTCCCAAACTCATTTTATGAGGCCAATATTGCCCTGATATCAAAGTGAGTTAAAGACATGAGAAAAAAAGAAAATTACAAGCAAATAACCCTGATGAACATAGATGCAAAAGTAATTAACAAAATAGTAGCAAACCAAAATCAATGGCACATTAAAAGGATAATTCACCATGATGAAGTGGAATTTATCTTTGGGATGCAAGTATGGTATGTAAATAAATAAATATGATAGACCACATTAACAAAATGAAAACAATATAATCATCTCAATAGATGCTGAGAAAGCATTTGAGAAAATCTGCCATCTTTTCGTGCTAAAAATTCAACAAATTAGGTACATGAGGAATTTATGTGAACACAATAAAGGCCATATATGACAAGAGTACAGTTAACTTCATAGTCTAAAGTGAAAAATTGAAAGCTTTTCTTCTAGGATCAGGAATGTGACTAGGATGCTCACTGTCACTGCTTCTGTTCAACATACTACCAGAAGTCCTAGCCAGAACAATTAAGCAAGAGACAGAAATAAAGACATCCAAATCAGAAAGCAAGAATTTAAACTGTCTCTCTTTGCATATGGCATGACAATAGATATAAAAAATTTGAAAGACCACACAAACACACCCACACATACTGTTAGAACTTATACACAGATTCAGCAAAGTTTCAGGATACGAAATCAACCTATAAAAATTAGTAGCATTCCTACATACTAACAACTAAATATCCAAAAAAGAAATCAAGGAAACAATCCACTATAGAATGACATCAAAATTTTTTTAAGTGCTTAGGAATAAATTTAAATAAGAATGTAAAAATTTGTACAGTGAAGACTATATAAAATATTAATGAAATAAACTGAAGACACAAATAAATGGAAATATATACCATGCTTATGCACTGGAAGAACTAATATTGTGAAAACATAGATACTACCCAAATCAATCTAAAGATTCAATACAATCCTTGTAAAAATTCCAATTATATTTTCCACAGAATTAAAAAAAAATCCTATCATTTATTTGAAACTACAAAAAACCCTGAATAGTTAAAACAATCTTGACCAAAAAGAACAAAAACAAAAAAACAACTAAAGTTAGGCATCACACTACCTGGTCTCATGATATATTACATTGCTACCATAGTCAAACTGCATGGTACTGGATAAAAATACACATATACTAATGTAACAAAATATTAATATAAAGAACAGAAATAAATCCCATATATTTTAGTTTTGGTGAGTAATGAAAAATATTCACCAGTAGGCTCCAATTTCCATTCTTTTGTCAATGAACTTTTCATCTGAAGATGATTTTTAATCTTACTGGAGACATTTTGTAGCAGGCCAAATGAGGGCAGATTATATGACTGTATGTGGAATTTTTGTGGATTTGTAGTTTATGAGTATTAGTCAATGGGATACTTGCCTTATGATTTCTGCAGTTGACTTTTCATGTAATTAGTCTGGTGGGGAACACAGACAATAAAAGAAACAATCAAATGAATAAATGTATAATGAGAACTTTAGTCAGTGGTCTGAAGATAAATCAGGGTTCTTTTCAAAACAATGAAGAAGAGAGGGAATGCTTAGGTAGCAGTTTAAAGAAGGAATCTCTGATTAATTGACTATTTAAACTGAAATGGAAGCATAATGAGCATAGGGTGGAAAGAAATATTTGAATATGGGGTATAAATGAAGCATAATAATATTTCTTAGTGTACAGTTAACAGCAGTGATTGAATTTTTCTATGTGGTTCTCAGAGTTTATGTTAAAGATGAATCTCTGGATATCCAATGGAGCCATTATATAAGATTGCAAACTAGAGGACAAGGAATATTTTTTTGGTAGGTTGGAGTTAATGGCTTTACTTTGAGATATGTTTTATTTTAGGTCCCTATAGTACATATAAGTAGGAATTATACTTCCTTAGTAAAATCTGAACATACTTTTAGAGATTTTCATCATAGATATAACAATAGAATTAATTGAAGCAGTTGAAGAAATACATGAGAGTTACAAGATAGTGTATAATAAAAGGAAAAAAACAAGGTCTAGAATTAAGTTTTGAGGTGTTCCAGTAGCACTATGTGAGGAGAACCTTGGAAAGAACACTAGGTGGGAGTGAGCGGGTAGTTTAAAGGAAGTCAGGAGCCTGAGGTGTCAAAGAAGCCTAGGAAGAGTGTAAAATAAAATAAAATTTTAGGACCCTTTAAATCTGTGGTCCCCAAACCCTAGGCCATGCACTGGTACCAGTCTGTGGCCTGTTAGGAAATGGGCCACACAGCAGGAGGTGAACCCTGGGTGAGTGAGCAAAGCTTCATCTGTATTTACAGCCACTCCCCATCACTCACATCACCACCTGAGCTCCACCTCCTGTCAGATCAGCGGCACCATTAGATTTTCATAGGAGTGAGAACCCTAATGTAAACTGCTCATGCAGGGATCTAGGTTGCCGGCTCCTTATGAGAATCTAATGCCTGTTGATCTGAGGTGGAGCTGAGGCGGTGATGCTAGTGCTGGGGAGTGGCTGCAAATGCAGATTATCATTAGCAGATAGGTTTGACTGCACAGAGACCGTAATAAATCAATTGCTTGCAGGCTCATATCAAAACCCTATCAGTGAGTGGCAAGTGACAATTAAGGTGTACCTGGTGGCAGGCTTTAAGTCAGAATCTGACACTTATTTTAGTCTGTGTGTGGCCCGCCCATTATTTTATTTACCACGTCCATCTGTGCCTCTTTCCCACACTGCACACTTGTCTCAGTCACAGTTTTGGGAGCCCACAAGCTAACTCTAGCAAAAATAAGTAAAATACAAATGTTGCTGGAGAGCTTCTTTGAAAAGGGGGAAAGACCCAATGATGAGACAGCAGAAGACTCTAAGACTGCCAATAAAATGAAAGATGCATTTAAAAGAAAATACCAAGAGTCCTACTTAAATTATGGATTCATTGCAACAGGTGATTCACATTTTCCAAGCCCGCTTTGTATAATATCTGGTGACCAGCTAACCAACGAAGCCATAAAAACCTTCAAAACTGCTTTGCCACATGAAGACCAAGCACCCTGCATTAAAAGACAAACCTCTGGAGTTTTTCAAAAGAAAAAAATGTGAACACAAAGAACAGAAGCAATTTTTGAAGGTGACCACTTCATCAAATGTGTCTATACTGAGAGCATCATTCTTTTTTTTTTAAAATTTTTAAAATTTTATTTTTATTTTATTATTTTTTTTTAAATTTCAGAATATTATGGGGGTACAACACTTTGGCTATATATATTGCCCATGCACTGCCCGTGTCAGAGCTACAATCGTGGTCATCCCCCAAACTTTCTTAGTGGCTAACCACATTGCTAAAGTTAAGAAGCCCTTTACTATAGGTGAAGAATTGATCCTGCCTGCTGCTAAGGAAATTTGCCGTGAACTTGTAGGAGAGGCTGCAGTTCAAAAAGTGGCGCATGTTCCTCTTCCGGCTAGTGCCATAACTAGACAAAATGAAATAGCAGAGGATATTGAGGCACAATTGTTAGAGAGGACTAATGAGTCACTGTGGTACACAATCCAGGTTGATGAGTCTACCGATGTTGACAACAAGGCAACGATGTTTGTTTTTGTGCGATGTATTTTTCAGGGGGACATGCATGAGGATATGTGCACTTTTGTTGCCAACCAACCCCACAGCTGCAGACCTGTTCAAGTCTTTGAATGATTATATATCAGGAAAACTGAATTGGTCATTCTGTGATGGTATATGCATGGATAGAGCAGCTGCCATGACTGGACAGCTTTCTTGTTTCACTTTTTGGGTCAAGGAGGTCGCTTCTCAGTGTGAGTCTACACACTGTGTCATCCATAGAGGAATACTGTCTAGCCAAAAAAATGTCACCTGAACTAAAGAACATTTTGCAGGATGTGATTAAAATTATCAACCACATTAAAGTACATGCCCTTAACTCATGTCTGTTCACACAGATCTATGAGGAGATGGATGCAGAGCATACATGTCTTCTCTTATACACAGAAGTGAGATGGCTTGTTGAAGGTAGATCACTGACCAGAGTTTTTGAGATACAAGAGCCACTCCAGAGATTTCTTTTAGAAAAACAGTTACCACTGGCAGCACATTTCAGTGATACAGAATGGGTCTCAAAACTTGCTTACTTGTGTGTCATATTCAACCTGCTCAATGAACTCAATCTGTCACTTCAGGGGAGAATGACACCTGTGTTCAAGTCAACAGATAAAGTGGCTGCATTCAAAGCCAAACTGGAATTATGGGGGTGATAAGTGAACATTGGGATTTTTGACATGTTTCAAACATTAGCAGAGATTTTGAAAGAGAATGAGCCAGGACAGCCTTTCTCCCAGCTGGTGCATGATGACCTATCTCAGCTTTCAAAAGAGTTTGAGCATTACTTTGGGCATTACTTCCCAACCATAAAAGACCCCCCGAACTGGGAAGGAATGTATCAGTGACCTGTTTGTGAATAAGCCAGGTGAATTGACTTTGTCCATGCTAGAAGAGGATCAACTGCTTGAGATTGCAGATGATGGTGGCCTTGAAAGTATGTTTGAGACAAGTTCAAATTTCCATACATTCTGGATTAAAGTCAAGGCAGAATATTCTGAGATTGCCACAAAAGCACTGAGAAGCCTGCTTCCATTTCTGACATCCTATCTTTGTGAAGCAGGGTTTTCTGCAGTGACAGCAACCAAAACAAGATTATGGAGTAGACTGGACATAAGTAACACACTTTGGGTGTCACTGTCTCCTATCACCCCCAGATGGGACTGTCTAGTTTCAGGAAAACAAGCTCAGGGCTCCCACTGATTCTGCATTATGGCGAGTTGTATAATTACTTCATTGTATATTACAATGTAATAATAATAGAAATAAAGTGCCCAATAAATGTAATGCACTTGAATCATCCTGAAACCCACCTCCCTTCCATCCCCGGTCCGTGGAAAAATTGTCTTCCATGAAACCAGTCCCTGGTGCCAAAAAAGGTGGGGACTGCTGCTCTAAATGTATTTTGCCAATGGGGAAGTTAGGCCTTGGATACTGAGCCACTAGTGTGTTTGCAATTCTGCTTCTTAGATTATAGATTAACTCTCTTCCTCATTTTTCTTGTTCTATAAATGACTCAGAAAGACCAGTGACCAGAACTCCCCCTTTTTAATCACTGATCTGTGTTATAGATTAACAGGTTTCTTTATTGTCCTGTGCCTAACTCAGACCAGGTGGTACAAAAGACCCCATGACTGTTACATCTTCAGTGGGATATGTTAAATGTGCCTTTCTTGAAAAAAAAAAAAAAGACCACCTTGATTAAAACAGAAAGATGTAAAATTCTGTTAAGCTTCCATAAACTTTGTTTATACAGAGGATCTGAAATTTATACACTTTGGAAAACTGACTTCTATTCATTGGAGTCTTTGCTTTCTGGGTACCTGTAGTTAAACTCTGCATTTGAATTAACACTTTAAACTAGATTCTTACCCTTTTGTTTATTTTAGGTTGACAAAAGTAATAATCCCCAAAGGAGGTCATGGTGCTATTTTGTTTTTGTTCCAAGTGAATTAAAATAACAAAAATACTCATTGAATTTAGGTATAAAGAGATAACTGTAATCTAATCAAGATTTATTCCTATGGAGATCATTGGTGATCTTAGCAAGTCTAAGGTGTGGGGGATATGAGGAGATTGTAATGAATGATAACTGATATTTCCAGGTTCATTTTGAATGGAAAAAAGACATAGGGCAAGATTTACAGGTAAATTTATTCAGAAAAGGTTTTTTTTCAATCATGAGGAGATTTAATCAGTTAAAAGCTTCCAGTAGGCAAGAATGGAGTGTTTGCTAGTAAAAGGTATGACATTTTAATCAATAGTGAATTATTTTCTAGACAGCAGAAAGAAGTGGTATAATTAGAATAAGCCAAGGATTGAGATGAATTTTCAATATAAACAGGAGATGAGTTGCTAATGGGTAAGAATATAGGGATATTTGTAGACTTCATGGCAGTGGGCCAAAATATTTCTTTAAATTACCTAATACTTCAGTGTAGTATGAACAGATCAAATTTGTGGAAAGTGAGGAGGGTGTGAATTTAAAAATTGAGGGAAGGTCTGAAATATGAAGCATGGAATATCAGTTAATTGTCAAACATGGTAGGATATCAGATAATTCTGAAAATCATTGGGAGATTTGTGAAACTATTGTCAATATGCTAATCCTGGTCAATATCCTAATCAGATGCAATGACAGATGCAGCCAGCCATGGAATGGGTGATATTTGGAGTCACCTGGGATTGGGGTCTTGATCATCAAGTATGGTTAAAGGTTTGAGGGACATGATACATTTGTTCCTGATATGTCTGTGTTTAAGTGTGGATAACACTTCTGTAAAACTAAGCAGAGTAAAGGGCTAGCGTTTGGGAGGTGGGAATTCTCCTGAGTGTGGGGAATAATTGTGTAAATATATGGTGAAAACATTTTAGCTTTTGCTGTACTATTTGTTATTAAAACTTCCTAAGCCTACATATGTTTTCCAGGGTGTTCTTGAAGAAAATCAATTTTATATCAAAAGACTAAGGAGTGGCTGAAAAAGACTGACATGTAGGTCCATATGTAGATTTGAGGCAAGTTATGGAGTGATTAGAGTAAAATAAAATTCAATTTATTTGTCCTCATGTGATTTAGTCATTCTTTCAACATACATAATTTGTGTGACTACTAGGTAATAGGTACTGAAAATGCAACAGGGAAAAAATGATAAAGAATTTTTGCCCTAATAAAGTTCACAATGTAGTGAGGAAGGAGAGACAATGCACAAAGAATGATATTTTGTATGTTGAATAATAATGAGGCTGTAAAAAGAAATGAGACAGGAAGGTGGTTAGGAGGGATGGAGTGTGGAGAGGTCATCATGACCATTTTCTTATTGGGTGATCACTGCAAAAGATCTGGGAAGATCTCCTTGACAAGGCAACATTTGAGCAGAGACCTGAAGGGAAGAGGGAGACCACCATGTCGGTGTCAGGGGCAGGGATTCAAGGCAAAGAGAACATCAGTGCAAAGCCCTGGGGCAGGATCATCTTGGTCACTGGAGGAGCAGCAAGGAGGCCTGAGAGCCTGGAGGGAACTGAGTGAGGACCCAGCTGTGGACTGGATCAGAGAGCGCACCAGGGCTCAGATCATTGAGGACTTCATGGTGATGTGCACATTGCGGCTTGGACTCAGGAGTGGAAGCTCTCATGGCTGGAGCTGAGGAGTGAGCTGACTGGTGACTCTGGTTCTGTGTGGAGAACACACCATAGGGGTAAGGGCAGGGGAAGGAGCTGGGTGAGGAGGCTCCACAGTTGTCCTGTCAGGAGGGGATGGTGGCTCTGAGCAGGTAGAATAGGTGGAGGCTGAGAAATGGTGACATGAGGACATCTTCTGAAGCTGGGGTTGGAGACTGTGATGATGGGATGGAGATGAGGTGGAGATAAGGAGAGAAGTCAAGAAAGACCACAGAGCTGTGGCCTGAACACCTGCTAGGATGGAGTTGCCGTCATGGAAAAGGGGGAGATGGAGGGAGAGTAGGTTCAGGAGAGAAGTGTAGAGTTTGGTTTTGGTCCATTGATATCAACATGGAGATGTCATGGAGCCAGCTGTGTGTGTGTGAATCTTGACTTTGTGGAAGGATATGAAATAAATAAATGTGGGAGTTATAACAGTGTAGATGGTATTTAAATAAAAGGTACTGGACAAGCTCAGAAAGGAGGTGAGTAGCTGAAGAAAAACAGTGGGCCAAGAACAAAGCCCTGGGTCAAAACTAATGCTGAGAGGTTTGGGAGAAAAACACAATCTAGCAAGAGACAGAGAAGGAAAGGCTAGTGTGGTCAGAAAGTAAAAAGTACAGGATTGTGTAGTGAACTGGAAATGAAGTGATAGAACATTTTATAAAGAAAGAGGGATGGACTCTTTCAAACGCCAATAGATTAAAGTTAGAGGGGTCTTTTTCAGAGGATGGAAATGTTCTAAAATTGGATAGTAGGAATAGTTGGACAATTATTTACATTTCTAAAAAATCAGTTATGTATTTTAATGGGTAAATTTTAGAACATGTAAATTATACCACAATTAAGCTTTAAAAAAATGATTTAGCATACATCTACCCAACTCCCATGCATTCACCCTGAGGAAATAAAAATACTTGTTTGTATAAAGGATATGTAGGTGAATATTCATAATATCTTAATTTCTAAGTTCCCACACTTGATGCAACTCAAATATCCATTAATAGAAAAACTAATAAATATTTGATGACTATGTTCATACAATGTCAAATTCCTTTGCCATAAACAGAGTGAACTGCATTTCCATAAAAAAAATGGAGGGATACATAAACGTTATTTTGAACAAAAAAGCAAGGACCAGAGAGTAAATTGTGAAATATTTCATTTTTATGAAGTTCAAGAACAAGCCAAACTGATGGGTATTAATATAAATCAAAACAGAAGCTGAGTAAGATGTGATGGGTAGGTATTGATTGAATAGTAATAATTGAGCTATTTTCTGGATTAATGAACATGATTCATATATTAATAGGAGTTAGGGTGGAAAACTTACTAGGTATTCACAGTGTGGGTGGAGAAAAAATTCATACACCAAGATTGGGATAGAAAGAAGGAAAAGTTTATTTTACATTTTCCCTACAGAAAAAGGGCCAGCACAGAAGAGAAAAAGGGAGAGAGTACTGGGCTTAGAAGACAGGTTACTCAGGCTTTTTACTTATTGGTTGTAAAGGGGGTGAAGATGATACATGGCTGTAACACCATTAGCAGGGTACAGCTGTGAAACTGCTGCATCTGCTTCTTTTACTTAGTGGCAGGCTGATAACAGAAGTGGATGCCTTTCCTTGGAGACAGGCTTATTGCTGGAGATATGATCTTGTTTGTGATTTCACCCTTGAGATATGGTTTGTGGCAGGAACTGAGGCCTGAAGCTCACGTCCTGCTGTCTGCTCAGGAAGTCTTCAAGGTTGTAAAAACAAACCTTCAAAAGCATTTTACTCTATAGGCCTGTCAAATGTAAGAGAGAAAGATTTTACATTTCCTTTCTGTCTGTTCACCTCTTTTCCCATGTGAAAACAGAACTCTGTGGGGTGCCTGTTAGTGAGAGAGCTCATGTGATTGGTCTTAGCCCTTACTAAGAAACTGTGGGTTAGGTAATTTTTTTCTGTTATTTCACTAGAAAGGCCATCCTTTCAATAGGGTTGTTGGATGCCATAGGGGATATAAAGTTTAAAAAATAGGTGAAGTCCTACACTTAAGATTGACACATTTTACTCTCTTCTAATTTTATTTTGATACAAGAACAATAAGAAAGAGGAAAGAAAAAGGATCATTGTGCAATAAAGGAGACAAGCATATTTTATTTGTAAATGTTCCCCTCTCACTCACCATTAAATTTACCAATCCAGGATGCCCTTTGCTGGTTGATTTTGTGAACTAAAGTAAAATCTTAAGTCCCCCCCAGCTGACTGAATTGACCCCATTCTTGGCCAAGGGAACCCTTCCAAATTAAAAAAGAAATCTTAAAGCTGAGTTGCTGGCCTTGAGGAGAAGGGAGGTCAGTCAGTCCTAGTTATGCCCTGTCTCTTTTGGAGTTAATCTTTGTAACAGTAAGATACCAAATCATTAACAGGCATAAGGCCATGTAAGATAAAGGTTAAACCACACCTGCAGGTGTGGTTTAACCTTTACTTTATCACTTTACTTCACTTTACTTTACATCACTTTACTTAACAAATAACTTGGGTCTCGGTATATGTCCATTTTCTTCAAAATGTTCCAAGCCTTTGGACAAAGCTTTATTTATTTAACTGATTACAAATCAAAGAATCTTTAAACCCACCTGTACCCTGTAATCCCCTGCTTCGAGATGTCCTGCCTTTTTGGGCCAGACCAGTGTTCACCTTTCATAGATTGATGTATGAGTTTACTTGTAATTCCTGTCTCCCTAAAATGTATCAAACCAAACTGTAATGCAAGCATAGTGAGACCACTTGCTCAAGGCTTCTTGGGCATGGCTCACTGGGCCATAATCACATATATTTGGCTCAGAATAAACCTCTTTAAATTATTTTACAGAGTTTGGGTTCTTTTCCGTTGATAAGTTCCAGGCATGATCTTGGGTTGTTACTGAAGGTTTGTTGTGGCAGTGGGATCCATGGTTACTGGGCAGCACCCTGTGGTGGCTGCAGTGTTGTGGAGGGGCTGTGATCCTCTGTGGAGTTGGGCCCTGGGTTGTCCCTTGGGAAGCTAGGCGAGGTGGTGGAGGAGCTGTTGCCCCATGACTTGAGTCCATGACTTTCCACAGCTTCTGGGTGAGACACTGGTGTGTTTACCTCTCATTGGCTTATTAGTGGGTCTTATTTTAATTGAGACTTTTTCTGTCTGTGAAGAGGTGACTTTATGTAAATGATGAAAAGTAGCTTGGAGAAACACTGGCTTCACAGATGGGGGAGAAATGCCAACCCACTGACAAGCTTAGTGCTGCTAAAAAGGAGTATGCAGAGATTGAAGTGTCTTTAGAGAATACCAGGGTAGAGAAAGAGTCTTTAAACATACCCAGCCTTACACATGCTTACATACATAAAGAGCATCAACTTGATGCTGATGGAAAAAGTAACTTTCCTAGCTCAAGAAATAAAGGAGCAGAGATACATATTCTTACAACATGAGGAGGTGAAGGAAATGAGGAAAATGCCATAGTCCCTAGAAGAGGTCATGAGAATCACCCCATCACAAGGAACTTTTCCACACTTGCCAGGAGGCCAAGAGCCAAGCCCTACTGGTTCCTTCCCTAGGGGTGGGCCTGAGTTTTAAAGCGTTGCTGTTCCATCTCCTCCACTCAGGCCTCACAAGCTGCCAGGCTGTGTTCACCCACCTTGGATCCATCTGAGAGTCATTGAGGGTAGTGGATCCAGGGGAGCCCCTCCCTGGGCTGTAGTTCCTCTACCTTCACAACCTGTACACAGCAGTCACCCTTCTCATAGATCATTTTTCCAAATCTAAATTGTACTCCCTGGAGCACAGCAAGAAATGTATAATTTTTTTTTTAATCTCCTCACAGGTTATTTAGATTCTTTGTCATCAGCAGTGAAAGAAATGCTGTACTTGAGTGACTAATCTTTTACTCAGATTAAGAATGTATCAAGATGGACAGCTAAAGACATCACTTCCTGGACTATCCCAGAGGGAAGACAGGATTTCAGATAAAGGAGAGGGGAGAAGAGATGCAGATCAGGTGTAGATTATAGAGAGAGGTGCAGAGGCTGCTGGGGACCCCACAGAGGAAAACTGTGAAGCAGAGAAGGAAGAAAATAAAGGAAAAAAGATGTCAGTGAGGATCAAACTCAGAGAGGCTTGGAGCCCAGTGAAAGGGTAAGGGGAGACCACTCTCTCCCTTCCACAAGCCTTTGCTGTCCAGCAGGCTACCAAATTTCTTGGAGGCTTTTCCACCCCCATGAGCCCAGGCACAGTGGCAAACATGGAATAGTGGGGAGAACTTACATGGTCCCAGAGCTTGGACATTCCATGAGGGGCTCCCCTCCAAGGAGAAGCCAGAAAGCCCGCTTTCTTCCATTCAGTCACTTCCTTCCTTACCTCTTCCCCAACCACTGCAACTGGAAAATCAGTGCAAGCCAAGAGTCTGGTTGGTGGCTTTCTCTCCCCAGTGGGCATATGCTACAGACTGAGGGTTCCATGGAGAGTGGGTCCCTCATTTTTCCTCTTGGGGGGCCTGCAGTGGACCCAGGGTGCCCAGTTTGGGAGGGCCTTGCCTGCTGGCCTTTCATGGAGTTGCACACCAGTGGGTCAGATAAGCACACTGCACCCCATACCCCTGGGCTCCAGTGGCTTACTGGGGACACAGGGTGGCATGGGAGCTGGACTTGGGTGGCAAGGAAGCACATGTCCACACAACTGGCAGGAAAGTACTGTGGGGTTCTGAGATGCGGCAAACTGGGAGAGCTTCCATCCCCCCTCCCCACAGGAAAACTGCCCTGTTAGAGTAGGGTGGGTCCTCTGGCAAGGAAGACCCCACCCCCAGGAGCCATAGCAATGAGTCGCAGCCCATTAAGGTGATCAGGCTGACTGGAATCTGCGGCCCCTCCCCCATCCTTTCCAACCAGAAAAGCAATTTGAACCAAAAATTTGGCAAGTGGCCACTTCCCCCCTGCAGGCACGTGCTACAGGCTGAAGTTTCCACAGAGAGTGGGAACCATGCTTTTTCCACTTGGGGTCCTGCGGTGCACTCAGGGTACCTGATTTGGGATTCCAGATGAGAAGGAATCAGCAAAAGAACTCTGGAAGTATGAAAAATCAGAGCAAAAGGACACCCCCAAAGGGAACACCAGCCCTATAGCAATGGATTCCAACCAAAATGAAAATGTTGAAATCACAGATAAAGAATTCCAAACATGGATTGTAAGGAAGCTCAATGAAATCCAAGAGACAATGGAAAACCAATTCAAAAAAACCAGAAAAATAATTCAGGAAATGAATGTGAAAAATTCACTAACGAGTTTGACATATTAAAGAAAAATCAAATAGAACTTCTGGAAAGGAAAAATTCATTTAAGGACATACAAAACAAAGTGGAAAGTTTTAAGAATAGACTAGATCAGGCAGAAGAAAAGATCTCAGAGCTTGAAGACAACTACTTTGAATTAACCCAGTCAGTCAAAAATAATGAACAGAGAATTACGAGGAATGAAGAAAGCCTATGAGAAATATGGGATTATGTAAAACAGCCAAATATAAGAATCATAGGCATTCCAGAGGGTGAAGAAAATGCACAAGGGCTGGAAAACCTATTTGTGGGAATAATTGAGGAAAACGTCCCGGGCCTTGCTAGAGATTTAGATATCCAGGTACAAGAAGTTCAACAAACGCCTGGGAGATTCCTCACAAAAAGGCAATCACCAAGACACATAGTCATCAGACTGGCCAGTCAACATGAAGGAGAAACTCCTGCGAGCCATAAGGCAAAAATGTCAAGTAAATTACAAAAGAAAACTCATCAGGCTAACTGCAGACTTCTCAGCTGACACCTTACAAGCCAGAAGGGATTGGGGCCCCATCGTCAGTCTTCTTAAACAGAACATCTGCCACCCTAGAATTTTGTATCCTGCAAAACAAAGTTTCATAAATGGAGAAATAAGGACTTTTCCAGACAAGCAAACACTGAGAGAATTTGTCAAGACCAGATGTACCCTGCAGGAAATACTCAGAACTGCATTATACAGGAATCAGCACGATGGTCACCCATCAGTGTAAAACCACACAAAAGCTAAAACTCAGAGCTCATATAAAACAACAGTAGAAGAAGTAAAACAAAGCAATAAGGTACTACCCAACCAAGATGAACAGAACAGCACCCCACATATCAATTCTATCAATCAACATGAATGGTTTGAATTCCCCACTAAAGAGATGTAGGCTGGCTGAATGGGTTTTAAAAAATGCAAGCCAAGTATCTGCTGTCTCCAGGAAACACACCTAACCCACAAGGACTCTTGCAAACTTAAGGTTAAGGGATGGAAAAAAATATTGCATGCAAATGGAAACCAGAAGAAAGCAGAAATAGCCATTCTCATATCAGATAAAATTGACTTTAAATCAACAATAGTAAAGAAAGATGAAGATGGTCTTTATATAATGGTAAAGGGAACAATTCAACAAGAAAACATAACAATCCTAAATATTTATGTACCTAACTCAGGAGCCCCCAGATTCATAAAGCAAACCCTTCTAGATGTAAGTAAAGAGATAAACAGCAGCATCATAATTCCTGGGAACTTCAACACCCCACTGACCAAATTGGACAGATCATCCAAGCAGGAAATAAAGAAACACTGGACTTAAATGGGACTCTAGAAAAAATAGCCATAACAGACATTTATAGAACATTTTATCCCACAACTACTGAATATACATTCTTCACATCAGCACATGGAACATTCTCCAAGATTGATCACATTTTAGGCCACAAAACATGGCTCAACAAATTAAAAAAAAATAGAAATCATACCATGTATCTTCTCAGATCACAGTGGAATAAAACTAGAAATCAAGTCTAAGAGAAACACCCAGTTCTTCACAAAGTCATGGAAATTAAACAACCTGCTGCTGAACAATTATAAGATCAGTGATTAAATTAAGATGGAAATCAGATTCCTCAAACTGAATGACAAAAGGGCCACAAGCTATAAAAACCTGTGGGATTCAGCAAAAGCATTCGTAAGGCAAAATTCATAGCCTTAAATGCCCACGTCAAAAAGGCAGAAAGATCACATATGACACGTCTCAAGGAACTAGAAAAGGAAGAGCAAACCAAACCCAAGGCTAGCAGAAGAAAAGAAATAACTAAGGTCAGAGCAGAACTAAATGAAATCAAAAACAAGAAAATAATACAGAAGATCAATGAAACAAAAAGTTGGTTCTTTGAAAAGATAAACAAATTGGTAGACCTTTTGTGAGATTAACCAGGAATAGAAGAGGAAGGACTCAAATAAGCTCAATCAGAAATGAAAAAGGAGATATTACAACTGATACTGCAGAAATACAAAATATCATCTGAGAATACTATGAAAATCTCTACACACAAAGTAGAAAATGGACAAATTCCCAGAAACAGACAACTTCCCAAGACTCAGTCAGGAAGAAATAGATCTGAACAGGTCAATAACAAGCAAAGAGATTGAAGCAGCAATAAAAAATCTTCCAACAAATTAACGCCCTGGACCAGATGGATTCACAGCCAAATTTTATCAGACCTACAAAGAAGAGTTGGTACCCATACTGCAGAAATTATTCCATAACATCGAGAAGGAGAGAATCTGCCCCAACTCATTCTATGAATCCTGTATCACCTTGATACCAAAGCCAGGAAAGGACACAACAAAAACAGAAAACTACAGACCAATATGCCTTATGAATATAGATGCAAAAATCCTCCATAAAATACAAGCAAAGCGAATTCAACAGCACATCCAGAAATTAATCCACCATGACCAAGTGTGCTTCATCCCAGCGATGCAAGGATGGTTGAACATACATAAATTGATAAATGTTATTTACCACATAAACAGAAGCAAAAACAAAGATCATATGATCATCTCATTAGATGCAGAAAAAACATTCGACAAAATTCAGTACCCTTTCATGATAAAAACCTTCAACAAACTAGGCATAGAAGGAACGTATCTCAAAATTATAAAAGCCATACATGTCAAACCCACAGCCAATGTCATACTGAGGGGGGAAAAGTTGAAAGCGTTTCCACTAAGAACTGGAACAAGACAAGGATGCCCATTGCTACCACTTTTATTCAACATAGTGCTGGAAGTACTAGCCAGAGCAATTAGGCAAGAGGAAGAAATTAAAGATATCAAAATTGGGAAAGAGGAGGTCAAACTATCACTTTTTGCTGATGATATGATCTTATACCTAGAAATTCCCAAAGATTCCACCAAGAGACTCCTGAAATTGATAGACAAATTCAGCAAAGTCTCAGGTTACAAATCAGTAGCATTCCTATACACCAATAACAGTCAAGCTGAGAGTCAAATTAAAGACTCAATGCCATTCATAATACCTACATAGAAAATAAAACACCTAGCAAGGAGGTGAAAGATCTCTACAAAGAGAACTATGAAATACTGAGGAAAGAAATTGCACATGATACAAACAAATGGAAAAACATCATGCTCATGGATTAGTAGAATCAACATTGTTAAAATGTCCATACTACCTACAGTGATTTACAGATTCAATGCAATTTCCATCAAAATACCAGCATCATATTTCACAGACTTAGAAAAAATAATTCTATGCTTTGTTTGGAATCAGAAAAGAGCCTGAATAGCCAAAGCCATCTTAAGCAAAAAGCAAAACAAACAAACAAAAAGCCCACCCCCCCAAAAAAACCCAAACAAATCTGGAGGCATCACTATACCAGATTTCAAACTATACTACAAGGCTATTGTAACCAAAACAGCGTGGTATTGGCACAAAAACAGAGACATAGACCAATGGAACAGAACTGAAAACTCAGATATAAAACCAGCCACATACAGCCAACTGATCTTTGACAAAGGAGTCAAAAATATACACTGGGGAAAAGAATCCTAATTCAATAAATGGTGCTGGGAAAATTGGATAGACATAAGCAGAAGAATGAAACAGTATCCGTATCTCTCACCACTCACAGAAATTAATTCAAGACGGATAAAAGTCTTAAATGCAATGCGTGAAACGATAAGAATTCTAGAAGAAAATGTTAGAGAAACTCTTCTAGATATTGGCCCAGGCAAAGAATTTATGAAGAAGACCCCAATGGCAATTACAGCAACAACAAAAATAAATAAATGGGGCTTGATTAAATTAAAGGTTTTCTGGGCAGCTAAAGAAATAATCAACAGAGAAAATAGACAACCTACAGAATGGGAGAAAATATTTGCAATGTATACATCCAATAAAGGGAAAATAACCACAATCTACAACAAACTAAAGCAAATCAGCAAGAAAAAAAAAATCAAAAATCCTATCCAAACGTGGGCAAAAGATATGATAATAAGCTTTTCAAGAGAAGATAGACAAATACATGACAATAATCATCAGGGAAATGCAAATTGGAATCACAGCAAGATATCACTGTACCCCTGTTAGAATAGCTTTTATTGAAAAGTCCAAAAACAGTAGATGCTGGCGTGGATGCAGAGAGAAAGGAACACTTGTACACTGTTGGTGGGATTGCAAATTAGTACAACCTCTATGGGAAACCGTATAGAGACTCCTCAAAGAACTAGAAGTAGACCTACCAGTTGATCCAGCAATCCAACTACTGGGTATTTACCCAAAGGAAATGAAGGCATTTATCAAAAAGCATCTGCACAGGAATATTTATTGCAGCACAACTCACAGTTGCAAAGATGTGGAATAAACGCAAGTACCCATCAATTCATAAGTAGACAAAATGTGGTATATGTATACCATGGAGTACTACTCGGCCATAAAAAGGAATAAAATAATGTTGTGTACAGCAACGTGGATGGAACTGGAGACCATTATCCTAAGTGAAATATCTAAAGAATGGAAAAACAAATACCACATGTACTCACAATTAAATTGGAAGTAACCAGTGAGCTCACGTGTGCATAGAGGGAAGTAAATCTCAATGGAAACCAAGCAGGAGGGAGCGGTAAGGAGGGGATCAGTGAAAACCTGTCTACTGGATACAATGAACACTATCTGGGTGATGGGCACACTTATAACCATGTCTTAAGCATTATAAAAGGGATTCATTTAACCAAAAATATTTGTACTTCCATAATACTTTGAAATAAAAAAATTCATCAAACTATAATTCTTGACAGTGGTTTGTAAATGTTATTTATATCACGTAAGTGACATTTTAGATTTCATTATGTGTAAATATTGTGTTACTATTTGAAAATATATTCTGTTTAGCAATAAAGAATTTTGTCAACAGCTATGTTCTTTGTCTAGTGTTTTATTCCCAACTATCATGAGAGCAATGAGCAACTTTTTTTGGCCTAATTTTGTATTAATTATAAAAAGATACATTTCTATTTGAAATGCAGATAAATGGTATAATTGGGGATATATTTGTATTATTTAATGTTTATACTCCAATATACTAGAGGCTAAATATTTTCTTTAGAAAAACAAAATTAATAAATTGCATGGAGATGGTTTTCCTTCACGGTAATTATGCTTTGGGAGACATTTCTGACCAAGAAGAAACCCCTTGGGCAACATTGGAGAACCTCTACATTGCTGTCCCTCATTCTTCTCTCACTCCTCAAATAACACTCCTCAGGGAAGACATGGGGGAAGTCTCAAGGGTTTTCTCTCCCACTATGTAAGCCCACATCCCAAAGCTTAGTACTTATAGTTACAAATGATGTCTCCTCAGTAGGCAGTGAGCACCAACTGGGGTTATCATAGTGGAAGGGAAGTAGCAAATGACACTTGCGAGTATCTAGATGGGGGGGTCTTCTGACCAGGGGGAGCAGTGGAGACAGAGATAGATGGGGTTGGGTCCAGGACCTGTGCTGCAGGCAGAGACCATGAGACTTGCTGAGGCCTATGGGTGCAGAGAAGAGGGGAGTCAGGATGAGGACCAAGAGTCTTCCATGAACATCTGTGTGAGGGGTGATGTCCTTCACTGCAACAGGGAGGAACAGCAGAGGAGTGCATCTGGATGGGAAAGTGTAATGAGTTTGTTTTGGAAGGCCATCTTGACACCAGATTAGAAATACCAAGTGCTCAGGAGGATAGAAAGGTATAGAACTTAGAGGAATGATCACAGCTGCAGCTATAAATGTGGAGCGTCATCAGAGAGGGAAGTTACCGTAGCAGAGAAGAAGTCCAAGGCCTAAGGTTACATGGAGTACCTCCAATGGTCCTCTTAGTGGCCAGAATCCTCCTAGGTTTCCCATTGTTAATAATATCACAAAATGGCTCAACAGTGACCTACTTCTGCGTGTTCCCACAGGTTGGGGCTGGAGTTGTGTAGATTCACCATCCTGGTCTCTTTTTCCAATGTGGAGTAGAACACCTCAGGTAGCCAAAGAGCCGTGAGGAGAGCTCAGGGAGTTGGTCTCAGTCATCCCACATGGTCATGGTACAGATAGAAAGTGCTGCTCTTGGCTTTTGCTCTGGAAAGATAATGGCAATAAATGTTTTACCTGGAGACTCTGCCTCTGGTTTGCTTTAACCCTGGGGATCTGCCTCCTGGTCCTGTGTTCCTCACTATCAGATTTTCTTGGTTCAGTTAGACATCCCAACATTTCCTCATGCTTCTGAGGGTCATTCCCAGTGCTATCATCCTATAAACCGTTGAATCCACTACCTTCCAGTCCCCAAGGCTGGGGTTTGCATTCTTTAGTCAGAACTTGAGAGCTCATGCAAGCAGCAGTATTGCATGGAGTCTGCTTGAAAGTTATCCAGAAACTGCTTAACCCAGGTGTGAAAAGTGATTCAAACCAAGTTACATTACTTATAATATCTCACTCAGTTTTCATTATGAGCATACAAGGTAGTATCTGCTATGACCCCATGTTAAGTCAACCATTTCAGGTTCATTACTCTTGGGTGTAAGGGTCAATGTTCACAGGGCTTTCCAGTGGTGAAACTAGCTGTGAATTTGAACCCTGTGTGTCCCATGGGAGGCAGGGCTCTGAAAGAAACATTTGTCCATGAAACCATTTGTGTTGGTGAGGGAGTGTGGATATCCAAAGATGGTGTCCATAATGCGAATCTGTTCATGGTGCCCTTCCTAGGGAGTAGAGATCAAGCTGGTTCTGTTCAAATTCCTCCAAGGTAGGTGCACTGCCTTCTCCTTCCACCTGTATATAAAGCCAGGAAATAAGTGTAACCATCCCACTGGTGAAGGTATTTGGGTGGTGGTTCAACCTAGCTTTCATGGATACATGTATGTTTGTGTGTGTGTGCACGTGTATACTATATTTATATATTTATACCTATATATATAAATACATAAACACATACATATTTGTATCTGTGTATATATGCACATATATATTAAGTCATATATATATTTATAGATAAATAGATAATCTCTTTAAGAAATCCAAAATATTCTCTAATCATTTTGAAGGCATGGGTAGATATTTATTTGATGCTTTCCTGATTTGCATGTTTATTTTCTGTTCCTTTTGTCCCTGGCTTAAATGCATGTGTTTTGTTCTCCATCTCTTCTGCTGGAGGACATCCTCAAGCATCAAGTGCTCCTTGCCTGCCCACTAATGTTTATGACTAGCCAGGAAGCAACTGAGAGGAGCTCTGTGTGCTTGGGTGGGGCCTGCATCTTCAGTGCTTCTGTCTGGGTTACTTAGGTGAGGGCTCACATGGATCTGGAGGCCTTTGACTTGGGGAGCTCCAGATCCCCACCAAAGCATCCTGCAGGCTTCTGCCTGGTAGGAATGAGCATGGCTGCTGGGACACTGGAAGCTGAGCAGGGAAGGGTGGGCTCAGTTTACAGCTTCAGTTAAGGCTCTTGTTTTTAGCATGTGCCTTATCACCCTTCCTCACCTGTGCCCTCAGCACAATTTTTGTGAGATTCAACATTTTTTTGTGTTTCTAAAATTGTCTCATTTTAATTCTGTGTGCCATTTTAATCCATAATATGTCTATATTATAGTATGTTTATCCAGTCTCCTATTGATGGCTATTTAAGTTTTCTCCATTTTTTTTTTTTTTGGCTAATAAAAATAAAGCTGGTATGAACATTGGCTATACATCTTTTTTGTGGGCTTGTTTTTCCCCTTGGGCAACATAACTAAGAACAGAATTACTGGTTCACACAGAAGTTGCATGGTTAAATTTTTAAGAAATTGCCAAGATTTTTTTCCAATGTACAATTATAACTTTCTGATCATAAATGTATAAGGGTTTCAGTTGCTCCCTGTCATTGCCAGCACTTGTTTTTTTCGTAGCCATTCTGGTTGGTCTTATTGTAATTTGGCATAAAATTCTGGACCTGGTAGGACTTGAAAAACATTCCTCAATTCATGGGTTTCATGGTGTGTGAATGTTTAGATTGATGATCCTCTCCCACATGATGTATTTATCCCAATTATTCCCAAAATTTTGAGCCAAATTTCCCTTAGGGATTTTAGAGATGTTGTGGACCCTCTTTCTAGTTATATATATATTAAAACATGTAAAATATGTTGCATCAAGTGCTTTATAGACACCTTTAATCCCATGCCTCATCTCATTAACCCTCAATAAACTTCGTGTTCATTGCTTTGAACAATATGGAAAAACAACAGAAGAGCAGTGGGGCCAGCATTCATCATGTGGCTCCTGGCCTCTCTCCAGCCAGACCCCAGGCAGATATAACTTACAAAAGATGGACATTCTTCCAAGCAGCTCTTTCTTCCTGCCAGATTCTTCTCATTCAGGAGATTTCATCCAGAGCAAAGAGTGGAAATTTGGAGGGTTGTCCTGCAAAATACATCTCCAAGAGGAAATTCTTTGTGGTTAAATGAACTAGAATGTGAACGCCCTGCAGATGCAAGGTGTCCTGAAACTGGGATCTTCCCTAGGTCTTCACTGGTCTTCTATGTTCTCTTTTCCTGTCATATCTGTTCCTGGTGACAAAAAATATATACATATCCATTTAGAAAAAAAAAAAAAAAAGAAAAGAAAAAAATCTACTACAGGTAATGGTACATTTCCAATCTTAGAACTCTATGAAATTTGCCCATTCCCAATCCACTAGGACTGACTCTTTTGTTTCTCTTTTAAGATTAAATTTTAATTTTCTTTTAAATTATGATAGCCTTATTAAGTGGCACATCAAAATGAGGAATTACAAATTAAGGGTTTATTTATCAAAGTTTCCTCTCATCCTTGTCATGAATATATATTTTGGTACTTAAATAATACTTAAGACATTATTTTGTCCTACAACATTTAGTTTTATGCAACATTATTTTCAGAATGACCCAACCACTCTTCTGTCCACACCCAATCAAGGTGGGAGGGAACCTGGGCGCCACTGAGCATGGCTTGTACAGCTTGGAGCCCAGCCCCTCATTGGATAAATGGGAAACAAGGGGGGAGAGAGGGACAGGGAGTGGCCCAGGGCACACAAGGTACAAGGTAGGTGGAGTCCAAAGTAGAAGGGAAGATCCCAGCCTCCTGAGCCAGAGCTGAACCCCTCCCATGTGATGTGATTTGGGGGTGAGAGCCCTTAAGATTATGGGGGACCCCTGCCCATCCTCTCTGTAGACATTGTCTCTTGGTATTGTCACTTGTACACACACACATAGCAACTTTTCAGACGAGGTCAGAGGAGCTGACACTAGGGAGGGGACAAGGAAGGAAAAGAAAGAGGGTGGAGTCAGCTGTGCCATGGGGCAGGAGCATCCAGTGTCCCAGCAACATGCCCAGGGCCACAGCATGGGGAGAGAGAGTGATGTCAGGCTGATGGCAGGGTGGTCCCCAAGGTTCCCATGGATCTGCTTGGGCCAGAGCCATAACCAGGGCAGCCTCAAAAAGACAGGACCTATAGACATGTGTTCACTGCTGTGGGCTCCTGGCAGTAGGATGAGACTTCCAGCCCCAGTGTGGAGAGGCCCTCTGGAGAGAAAACTCAGATTCCTCCCCTATAATTTGGGGAGCATGGACTGAGTTAACCCAATATCACACAGGCTCAGAGAAGTTCCTGTTGGACTTGATTCTCCATCAATAACTCACTGTGCTCTGAGGTCCTTGGAAAATTATTTCTACTCCCTGAAGGTCCTTCAGAGCAGAGAGTGGCCTGGGTGCTTGCAGTCTCAGGACCTGGGGTAGTGCAGGATGTGGCAGGGCACTGGACCAGTTGTCTGAGGTCCAGGGACAACACCTTCCTTGTTGGAGGCTCAGAGTCCTCCTTTGGAAGTGGGGCTGAGTCACTGCCTTGTCTCTGGTGAGCACGCCTCCTGAGTGAATGGACACCCTAAGGCTGTGGAGCCAAAGAGGGGGACAAGGGAGGATTCTGAGGTCTTTCACTGCACCCTGCAGCCTGCAGGTCTCACTCCTTTGCTACCTGGGGCCTAGGACATCCGCTGCCTTTAGGATACCATGGTGAAGGTGTGTGTCTTGTTTTCTTGTTTTCCTACTTGAGGCTGCAGTGGTAGCTCTGAACACCATGGGACAGTCTGTGCCCACTGCCTTTGCTGGATGATATGGACCAGGAAAAATCCACCCAACAGTCATTCTGCCTGCTCCCCTGCTTCTGACCCAGCCTGCACCTCCTATTCCTAGCATCCATCTCCACGTATGTGCTGCACAGAGGCCAAAAGGAGGCTTTGAAATAATCTCATTTATTTACTCAGCAACTGTTCCCTGAGCACTCACCTGTGTAGGGCCCAGGCTCATGCTGGGTGTGGGGCTGACAATAACCCACATGGCCCCTGCCCTCCGGGAGCTCACAGTCTGAGGGGATGGACAAATGCACGGAAGCAAATGCATGTGGCAGAGAAAAGCAGGTGCTATAGCAAAATAAAGCTGGTGCTGGGAGGGAGAGCTGGGCCACTAGGTGTACAGGTCTGAAAGGCCTAAATGAGGTGACATTTGTCCTGTGATCAAAAAGATAAGAGGAGTTATCCCCTGCATAAGTCTGGGAGCAGTGTGCTGGGGGAAGACCCAACTGTCCAGAGACTTAGGCAGAGGGGAATTTGTCCAGAGAGGAGGTGAGAAAGGCAGCCAGTGTGGCTGGAGGGAGCCTGGGAGGAGAGGAGGGGAGGGAAGGAAGAGGACAGAAGGGTCTGACCCGGAGGACTGTCCTAGTTATCTATGTCTGTGAGACAGCATTACCCAAGCTTACAATTTATAGCAAGAAACATTGTAATTATCTGACAGTTTGTGTGAACCAGGATCCAGGAACAGCTCACTTGGGTGTCTCTGCTAAGGTCCCTCAGGAACTGGGGCTGTGGTCTCAACTAAAGCCCAACTGGGGCAGGATCCCCCTCCCAGTTCAGTCACCAGTTACTGGCAGGATTCAGTTTGAACAGATGTTCTCAGTTCTTTCCATCAGTTCTTTGATGCTGGACATTTCCATGGGGCAATTTAGAATATCTCAGCTTGTTTCCTTAGAGAGAGGGAGGGACAGAGCAAGGGAGAGAGGGGAGAGAGAGCGAATGAGCACAGGGTATACGGAGTTACACAGAAGTCTCAGACTTCATAACTCAATCTTGGAAGTGACATTTCATGACTTTTGCCTTACTCTCCTGGTTACAAGCCAGTTACTAAGTCCAGCTCACCCTTGAGAGGGGTGATTACACAACAACTTGTGTGCCAGGAGATGGGGATGGTTGGAAGCCACTGTGGGGGCTTCTTGTGTCACAGCCCAACATGAGGCACTAGGGACTGATTCTAAGTATAATGGGAGCCATTGGAAGTTTTTAATGCCAGAAGGGGATTATATCTGAATTCTAGTTCATTTCAACCTTCCTTGGTGCAGTCTGGGGAACAAGACAAGAGGGGAAGTGGCTTTCCCCAGATCACAGAGCCTGAACCAGGCCTTTTTTGAGGTGTGGCATGCTACTTTTTGTAATATTTCCATATCTGAGTTTGTGTATTAGCTACATGTGATACCAGCCCATGAATTACACCAGTATGCATAGGTTTATACACCTGGTGACCTCCCTTGAAAGAGGATGCTAGAATAATCCCATAATTCCCATTGTGCTGATGGGGAGATTGGGCAGGCCCTGGGAGGCCCATTTGAGGATCACAGAAATGGACAGAGGTAGGAACTGGGTTGACCCAGCTTTGTCTCCTCAAGCTGTGCTCTGGCTGCACCCAGGCCTGTCCCAGGGGCTGTGGATGGGCTGTGTTGCTGTCACTGTGCAGGTGTGGACATGGCCTGGGGGTGGAAGGTGAGCAGTCAGCAGCCCAGAGGGGATTTTGAAGAGGTCTTGTCTGAGGAGGAAGCCTAAGAAAGTGGACCCCAAGAAGTGACCCTCCAAAAACTTGGAACCCTGGTAACCCACATTCCAGAGACACCCCCCTCCCCAGCTCACTTGGCAGGAGATGCCCAAGAGAACCAGATGTCCGCCTTTGTTCTTCATGCCCAAGGTCCTGCACTCAAGAAAGCTCAGAGTGGGAGTCTTTTCTAACACTGCAGATATTGGCTCAGCCCTCAGCCCTGACACCTCAGATATTTTGGCAGGAAGGGCCCAAAGGTAACATGGGCAGGCCAGGCTAGAAAAGGCAACCCCTCTGATCCCACCTGGGCAGCCTCACCAGCCCTCCCTGTGTGGGGAGTGGCCATGGGGCCTAGCTGGTCCTGGGCACAGTAGGCAGTTGGGGTTAGAGGCCTGGTGGCCCATCATACACACACCCAGGTCATGGCTGGCAGGTGGGAAGCTGCTGGGTGCTGCCCATCTGCCCTGATGCTCTTCCTAAGCCCTCAAAATTTCACCTTGTCTCATTCTGGGCTGGAGATCTGTGCAGAGACAGGTCTGTAACTGATCTGGAGAGCAGAAGGTCTTGTGTGCAGAAGGAGCAGTGATGACAGCAGGCAGGGCTCTCATGCCCCCTGGCCTGGCTCCTGGTCATGGTGTTTGCACAGCTCTAGGCAGGAGACTGTGGAGGAGCTGGCCAATGGGGTCACCCACTCCATCTGCCTGGGTGAGGGGCAGAGGCACCACTCAGCCACCAGGAGTCAGCTCTGGCTTGGGGTGAGTGTGATGTGGAGATTTTTCCACAGCCATGGCCTGGAAATGGACAGGGAAGGCCTCCTGCCAGATACCATCCTAGTCACTCCTCAGGACTCCATCTCAGGGCTTTCCCTGCTGAGTTGCCATAGTCCCAACCCTAAGGTATCTGGGCTTCCTCCCTTCCTCTAGCCCCACTGTCCAGCACTGCCCAGCTTGGCCAGGTGAAAAATCACTTTTCAAAGAGTAGAAGGAGTATGCAAGAACATTTTTTATATACTGTTTTCAGTTCACATTATCGCCATGAGTATTTTGGAGACAAGAGGAGAAGAAATATTTATTTGGTGTGTGAGGAGTTATGTGTTATTTGGTGTGTGTGGCTTCAGTTTGAGATAGGTTTTATTTTACATGCCTCTAACCCATCAACTAGGGATTTGGCTTCAGAAATAATATCTGGGTGTGGTTGTTAGACGTTGTCATCACAGAGATAACAAAAGATAAAGAGGCAATTGAAGAAATTCCTGAGAGTTCCCAGTGATTAGTAAAAGGAAGAAAAAAGGTCCAGCACTGAGTGTGTGAGTGTCCCCATAGTGCTGAGTGAGGAGAGCTTTGGGAGGGACACTGGGAAGGAGTGAGCAGGGAGCTCCAGGCAGTGAGGAGCCTGAAGTGTCAAAGGAGGCTAGAAACATAACAGTTCCCAATGGTGTTCACAGTCCAATTCATTCTGTTTTTTTTTTTTTTTTTCTCCAAGTGGGATAAAGATGAAGAAACACTCACTGGATTTAATTATGAGGAGATAAGTGTGACCTTATCGAGATTTACTAATGTGGAGATCATTGGTGATCTTAGTAAATCCAAGGTGTGGGGGGAGTGAGGTGATTATAACTAAATGTGTGTTGCTCATTTGGGTTCTCTTTGAAGAGGAAAAAAGACATGGGGCAGGAGCTACAGGTAAATTGGGTCAGGGGAGGTTTTTGTTTTAATAATGAAGAAAATGAGTTAAAGGGCTTGGATGGGGAAGTAATGGGGAGGTGGCTGGTAAAGATTACATTTAGAGTCAATAACATTTTCCCTAAAGACCAAGAAATAAGGGGATATACTTGGACTAAGTCAAGGAGAGAGATAATTTTTCAACTTAAACAGGAGGTATGTCACTAATGGGTAACACTCCAATAATAATTGTAGAATTCATGACAGTAACCTGACATATTTCTTCAGATCACCTAATCAGGGTAGGAGGAGGTGATCCCATTTAAGGAAATTGATGAGGGAAGTGAGAATTTAAGAGATTCAAAAGGCTTAGGGAAGTCTGAAATATTTATGAGGCATATCAAGGCATACTAGGATACCAAATAATTTTGAAAGTCATTGGGTGACTAGTGATGCTGCAACTAAAACTGGCTGGTATCCTAATCTTGTGCTGTGATACGCGGCCATGGGAAGGATGACATTTGGAGTAATGTGGGACTGGAGTCCTGATATCAGATATGGAGAACAATGGAGGGACATGATAACCTAGTTCCTTCTATGTGTGTGTTGAAATGTGAGTGAAATGTCTGTGAAACTGAGGAGAGGTGGGGCTGATGTGTGGAGGGTGGAGATTCTTCTCTGGTAGGAGCACCCGGGCATGAGCTGTGACCATGTGCAGTGATGAGAGGAAGGGTCTCTCCTGGTTCATCTGAGAGAAACTCATCCAGGTAATATGTCCACCTGGTATATGCTTACCTTAACATGAGCATGGGTGGGAATTTGAAATTTGGAGACAATAGAGCTAAGGTCCTACTCTAGTTCTGTCATTGTCTAGCATGAAATTTTGTTATAGTAAAAAATCTTTCTGAACGTTGTTTACATCACATGTTAAATGGGTATCCAGTCCATAAATGGCAAGGTTATTATGAGGAGTAAATAAGAAAATGGATGTAAATCCCAGTCACAGTGTCTCAACTAACACCACTGGAATTGTTTTCTCTTTTTGGAACCTCAGAGTCAAAGGATTATCATTCAACCCCTGGTCATGACACATTATCATTATTTGTTTATGCTCTACATCTGATAATTAGCATTGTTTTATGCAGAACTTTGGATAGGATAAATGCTTTCATATACATAAATTGTAAAATGAAGTAATAATCATGCTAATGATCTTTTCCATGAGGAAAGATCTATATCAATCAGAGCTCAAAATTAGAGTTATTTAAGTTTGATGGCACTACAACAATTGTAATAAATCCAAACATTTTAATGACCACAGTACCAGTATACCAAAATGATGTCTGTCTAAATCTAAATCTATCACTACATATAGTGATAAAAATTGTAAAATACCAATAAGCTGTCAATTAACTCCATTAAATTATTAATGACAACTTTGTTGTTTGGCTGCTTAAAGAGCTGACATTAGGGCAGTTTGAGTATGTAAAACTCAATAACACTGGTTTCAATTGCAAAATCCACCTAAAAGTTAAATAGTGTAAGAAACATCATTTAAAACACTACGTAAATTTTTATCAGACATGTATGATACAAAAATGTTTTCCTTTAAAAAAGATTTTCACATGTGATGTATTTAATGGGAAACAACTAAAATGTCACATAAACAGTCCAGTAATAAAAATTCATTATCTTTCAGATCATAGAATTTTTTCTTAAAATTTGTACATATTCTCATGTGCTTCTCAAACTCAATCTTGATTTAGACTTCAGTCATCAGTAGATGCTAGAGGAGAAGCTATCAGATTCAAATTCAGAAGCAGCTGGAAAGAAAAAGAATTGTATTCTTTATCTAAAAGATTTCATAGTTAACTTAAGTGTAAGTCAGTAAAAAAGAGTCGGGAATTTTATCAGTGTTATTAAGAATGAAAAATATATATGTACAACTACAATACAAAATTACCTTTAAATATAATTTGCCCATAGTTGCACATTGGATTAATTATCACTGGGGTTAAGTATCAGAGCTCTGGTTTTCTCAGTCTTCATTCACTTATTCAGCAACCCTGTGCTAAGCTACTGTGGTGAGCACTGGAATTACAAGATGACAATGATACAGTCCACCCCTCAACAATCGTGTACTATAACCGGAAAAAAACAGACAAACAGGCCCCTTCCATACAGAGTCATAGATACCATGACTACTATAAAATGGGGCACTACTGGAACACACAGAAGGGACACTTATTCTAGTTTTGTGTCAATATTGTAGGCTATTTGGTGGAGGCAATATGTAGGTTGATGCTTAAAGGACAAGGAGAAAGTATGGCAGATAGAAGCAGCAAGTGCGAAGAGCTGGAGGGGAGGAAGCACACTGGGGAATGCTAAGTGGTCTGTTTGGCAGATGCTACAGCAAGGGCCAGAGTAGAGTGAGTGGCAAGAGATAAGGCTGAATAACCTCACAAGAACCAAATTGATTTGGATGTTTTTATTCCATGCTAAGGAATTTGGAAATTTTCTTGAGGGCAAAAGAAAACTGATGACAAAGTAAATGACTGGAAATCTAAAATGTAACTATCAAGTGATTACTTATGAACTGTAATTGCTTAACTCAGTGTTACTAGATGAGTCTGGGGTCTTTCGGCCTTAAATCACCACCTTAAACCTGGGAAGTTGATGGGGCCTTTGTTTTCTAAGAATGGTTTCAGTGTGCTGGCCGACAGTCCATGGGGATGGCAGAAGCCAAGAAAGTGTAGTCAGACAAAAGAGGTACATAGACCTCCTGAGAGTTTTTTTAAAGCTATAAAATGCAATGAACTAATGAAGCATATATATATATACTCTTCATTATAAATGTTTATGTTTTCACATTTTTCATTGGATGTGTGTAAGAAAAAATATTTAATGTGGTATCTATTAACCAAACAATGGAAATGGATGCCATTTGCTATTTATAGTTTATTTCAGAAATCAGTAATTATTAAATAATCTAAATTTAATTAATAAATTTTGGCAACATACCTTCTTCTTGTACTCCAGTTATGCTTTCTTCCAACTCCTGCAACTGAAGTAAGTCAGATAGTATTTATAATGTTTAAGGTAAACAAGAGATGTTATCATGGGAATGATATACCACTTACAAAAGGTGGCCTTTAAATAATATTTTTAGAGATTATAACTAACTTGAGAATTGCTTAAATAGAAAAATAATCACATAAATAAAATAAAATTCCTACCTATTTTAAGTTTAGATAATAGAGCACACATCTATGTGTAATTCTGTTTAGATTAATCTGATAAAAACACAATTAATATTGGCTTATTGAATATATATTATTTCAGAAGGGTGATGTTTTCTCTTATTAATAGAAAGGTTAAAAAACTTAAGTCATATTTTGAAATGAATACATTTCTTTGTAATTCTCAGCAAAACTCTACCCTTTATAAAAGTTTAACCAGTTTTTTTCACATTAATGAATTTTTCCTTAAAATGAACTTTGCATTTTCTACTTTTAGAAAATGGAAATTTTAGGGTATGTTCTATGCTATCAACTTTTCAGCACAGAATCTTAAATACATATGTGAAGAAAGTGGTACTGTCATAATGTCATGTGAAAATTCTACTGATAAAAGATTAAGTAAAAATATTATGCTATCTGTATTATTATTAACTTTTCTTTATTCACATAGACACAAAGATTTCAGAAAATTTGCTTAAAGAAAAAATTAAATATAGGTTAGAGCTAGTTTTTGAACTTAGTTTCTTTGATTTATGACTTCAGAGGATTAGAAACAAGGAAAACAATATATAGCTCTCTAATTGCAACTTTGATTTCTTTTCAGAAATTATTACCAATTTTTTTAAACATATAACTATATTTATCTACTTAATTATGAAATATATGTAAACATTTCAAACTACTTGCAAATGTCCCCATCTAGAGTGTTCTTATTAAATATTTAAATCTTTTGTATAAAAGATATTCTCTTACTAAATGCCCACAGCAGGTTTTCAAATAGTCTACCTAACATAATAAATACTTTGTGGTGATAATGATAATATGATATAAAATGCCTTTACAATTTTTAGGTATGAAGACAAATTTTTTTTGATGAACATGTTTCCCAATATTTTGAGAGACTATTTTCTATTACATTTCTGTGACAATAACATTATAGACAGGCTTCATAAAATGAGCAATGTGACAATAACATTACTAGCCAGGTCTCAAAAGCAAAAACTCAATACTAAAGGAGAAGCCTTTATTGAAAGAATTTTATACTACCATTAATCAACACTCTGTGAAATGTACATCTTTACATGACTTGAATTAAGGATAATGTAATCTTACTATCTTTCCCCAAAGAGCTTTTCTCCTAAATATTGCCTACATGTATATAATATCAATAGATTTTTACTACTTCTTTATAACCCATTCACAAGTACTTTCATAGTACATAAATTTTATCTAGATAAAAATGAAATACTCTTCTTGACAAACTGCTTACTTTTGTACTGAAGAAATCTTAATTGTCTAGATAGAAAATACTTTCGTATAAAAAATTTAAGTAGAGTTTTTTTTCTCCTAACTCTTAGAGAGTACATGGGAGAAGTAGTTCCATCTATTCCAACCTGGGAGTGGCCTCCCCCTATAATAAATTCTCTTCCAGCCTTTTACCAACCCTTGAATACTTTACCAACCACAAATATGACTGCTGAGGGCAACTGCCTTTGGGAAAGAGAGACCAGGTCAGATGTGAAAGCTCAGATCAGAGGGAAGAGGGACAGATGCAGGCCAAGGGGGGGAGCTGCTCTGGGAGAGGAACCCAGAAGCTGAGGAAAAGGGTCTTGGTTGCTGATGGCTCGAGTTTTGTCCTAGTTGGTGGGAGGCTGAGGTGGTTTTGCCCATATTCACAAGTGAAAACTGGTAAATATCAAATGACTTTTTAAAAGTCCCTTTCATTTTTTCCTACTTTCCTATTAAGTCACACATTTTCCTCCTATTTCTCTTAATAGAAATGTAGAATTGTTGTCCCTAGTTGAGTGACTTAAGACAGTGCCTGGCACAGATTATAGAAACAAAAAGGAGAGAAAAATGTGTTGGTGACATTAATCACTGCCCTATTCAGTTAGACTGGCTGCCATCAATGGCTTCTGAAATGCATAGAGCAATAGCTTGGGAGAAACTGAACTTTGCCAGAGGAAATAAAAAAGCTTAATAAACTGGTAATCTTCATTTTATGTATAACACTAAATCAAAAGCTATATTAGCTCCTTATGGAGTTAAATACGAAAACTATTTTTAATAAAAATGCTCCTCCTTTCTCCTCCTTCCTGTTTATTTCCAGGTGGAGACGAGTTTTCAGATCTGGAGGTAGCTTGTAGTCCAACACTAATAAGGGGAGCACATCTGCAGCTTCATTTCTACTTTTCCATTTTTAAATATAAGGTGAGAAAATTATACACAGGAGAACAATATCCCAGCCTTTAGCTAATTAGAAGGATTCTCTCATGATTGGTAGTTTTCAAACTATTTCCCACAGAAATCTAAAGTTACATAGAAGACACTGCAGGATTAAGGGATAGGGAAGTCACCTCTACAGAGCTCCCATTCCTCCCTTATCACAAACTGCTCTATTTCTGTTTTATAGCATACGGTGTCACATATTTTTTAAAAGAAAAGTTGTATTCTTCAAAAAAAAAAAAAAGTATGAAAGTCATTAATTTATTCGAAGTCCCTCAATTTACATAAGTGGCAATACAGGCTTGGAGAGACTGTAGTTTGCCTGAGGTCACAAAGCCAATTAGCTTCAGGCCAGGAATTGGCTTTAGGTTTTCTTCCTGAGCCTGGAATTCTGTACCAGCTACTTCCTTCCCACTGAGAAAAAATATATAGATTTTTAAATATAACTCACACAAAATGCATATATAAAATTCAACCATGTTTAGGCATGAGGCATAAAGTAGCCCTCTAAATTGTAAGTTTTAAAGTTATGAATAAAAATTAAAGAACAGGGATTAATATCATAACATCTGTTAGTAGAAGTCAATAGACTCAATTCATAAAGCACAAATATTTTAAATGAAAGAACAGGGAACCTCAAGAAGAAAATCTTTAGTTGAACCAAGTGAGCTAAAATTGAGAAAATTCTTCCTTAAAAGAATTATTCATTTTCTCCAAATAAAACCTGGTTTACCAATATCAATCAACAAATGAATTGTCTATGTTGTGGGTTATTTATAGCAAAATTGAAACCACAAAACAGATTTCTCTTTACCATTTAGCATACTTCTGACCAACTTCTCATCGTTAGCTGGTACATATGAAGACATGGGCTTAACTTCAATTATGATTTAAATCCAGGCAGAAATAATAGAATGATCTTAATTTCCCTGGCCTCAAGTTTCCACGTGAGGACTTATACTCTCTCTACCTTCCTCTTGAGAGGAGGGAAGATTTGCCTAATAGGTGAATTTGGGTGAGGCACATGGAGTGTGCCTGCCTGGCTCTGCTTCTCTTCTTTGAAAAGATGTGTCTGCCCACAGTGATTTAAATTCATGTCTGCTGTCATCTCTGCAGTAAGGATCCTGCCCTGGGATGGGTGTCATGCATCTGTTCTCTCCTCTTACAACTGTGTGGGGAAGTGCCTAATCTGGGATGAAGTATTCAGAAGCCACATTCTCCCACTGGTTATCATAAGTCAGTGATAAGGCTAGGATGTTGATGTCCACTTGTCTGACTCCTGTGTTCTGGACTCGGAAGGGGAAGAGCAGTGTCATTTGCTGCCTACCCCACCATGCTCCCAATAAGAAAGATGACCATACAACACTTATAGACATGTTTTCTCCTTCCTTGACTTAGAATCTTACTGTACGTTCTTCCAAACAACCTCCACTTTAGAGAGGGGAAGAGATGAAATGAAGATTTTAGAAAAAGAAATATAGTGAAATCAATAAAAATACCAAAGACCCAAAATACAAATATAAAGTTCACTCATTCAACAATAACTTATTAATAAGCTACTGTTAAATTATACTTGAGATTACAGGTAGGAAAATAATGCTGCATTCTCTTTTTGGGACAGATTTGATAAATACATACAGTCCCCCACCACATTTCCATAGTTAATATACTTTCAGTCACTATTGATGTTTTAAAATTAAAAATTGACATCACTCTCTATTTTAAGAGGCACTAAAACATTATAAAAATAAATATGCACTCAAATGTAGTATAATCAAATGAGTTTTCCCATGTAAACCACTGCAATCCAATATCAAAGTATAAATGGGTTAACGTATGAAGGAAATTACACTTGTCAGTCTGTACATGTTAAGGCATGTATTTTGTCAGAGAGAAAAGAACTGGGGAACAGTTTGTTGATCAAGGAGCTGAAGGATTAAGTAAGAGCCACACAAATGTTTGAAGACCTAGTAAAAAAATGAATGAAAGAACAGGAATTGGAAGAAGTCGAGAGATTAGCTGAAACCTTCAAAGAATAAAACGATTGGTGGGCATTTGGCTAAGTAGAGAAAATGAGGGGGAGACAGGAGGAATTACGTAGAGCATATAACTGATACAATAAACAGGTTTGTTAAACTTTGTCTTTGCTTTATGAGTAATTAGCATACCTGTTATGATAGTTTGATTAGAGTTAAAATTCAGAGTAGACTGGCACTGCCTTGGTGATGTAAACAGGCCTATTTCTAGTGGGGAAGAAATGCAACTCAGTATTCTGTTGAGACACAGTGTTCCATCATGTAAAAAGTTAAAGTCTTAGGAAGATTGTCTTAGCTTTGATGCATCCATATCACCACATTTAGAAAAAGAGTTGCTAAATTGAATGAACATTTGAGAAATAGAAAAATTACTTAAATAAATCATTAGAAATTTTTTGAAAGTGTTAGTAATGCACCAAGAATCCAAAACCAATCACTGTAAAAATTAGTCTTCCTATCTAAAACATTTAAAAAATATTTACTGAGTATTGTGTGCCATGCATCATGTTAAGCACACAAGTACTAAACAACTCTTGAACATAAAAAAAATTTTAAACCAGGTAAGTTCTGTCTTTTATAAAACTGGAATAAATTTTTAAGATTTCAGTTATCAGAAAATAATTCTATGTGAAAAAAATCTAACTAGTGATTTATCTGTTCAGGCTAATTTTAATTTTTATATTTTATATTGATATAATGGAATAAAGAACCAATAAAACTATAAAATGACTTCTGATATATAGGACAAAGCATCCTAGAATTATACTAGAAGGTAAAAACTGAAAGTAAAAATTAGCAAAACATATAATTAGTAATCTATTATCACTACAATGCTGTTAAGAGGGAAGGCTAAACTTCATGTAATGGTGAGAGATACAATAAATGGTAAATATTATGAACTTGGGGAAAACTTGCTTCAACAATGAGGATAACTGAAGTCACATACTAGAGAAATAATTTATTATAATCATTTTTCTTAAAGTTAGGTAAAAAAGGCTGAATAAGATAGAACTTCACAATAGGAATAGTCCAAAATGTTAAAACCTTGCAAATAAAGAATGAATAAACAAATTCAGTATTAGTGCTTTTTAAAAAATCAATCTTTCTTTCTTTCTCTCTCTCTTTCTCTCTTTCTTTCTTTCTTTCTTTCTTTCTTTCTTTCTTTCTTTCTTTCTTTCTTTCTTTCTTTCCTTCCTTCCTCCCTCCCTCCCTCCCTCCCTCCCTCCCTCCCTCCCTCCCTTCCTTCCTTCCCTCCTTCCTTTCTTCTTTTTTTCTTTCTCTCTTTCTTTCTTTCAGACAGGGTCTTGCTCTGTTGTCCAGGCTGGAGTGCAGTGGCAAAATCATAGCTTAATGCAGCTTTGAACTCCTGGGCTCAAGCGATCCTCTCACTTCAGCCTCCTGAGTGGCTGGGACTACAGGCATGCACCACCACACCTGGCTATTTTTTCTTTTTCATAGAGACAGGGTCTTGCTATGTTGCCCAGCTTGGTCTTGAACTTCTGGCCTCAAGTGATCATTCTGCTTTGGCCTTCTAAACTGTGGGGATTATAGGCATGAACCACCATGTCCAGCCTAACATTTTACTTTCCAGAATCTTGGCTACAAGTCTCTAAATATCTTGTTTTATAATGCCTTATCCAAAAACTCACCCTTTTCTATCAATTTAGATAAAATTTTACCACCTCTTATAGTATTATTTAATGTTTTTCTAGTGGAAAGAATTAAATTCCTAGTGACTCTAGACAACATCTTCTTTCTGCAACTCTAAGAATTGTGTAAACAGCAACTGTACAAGAACTCTTGCAAGGCATTCTGCAGTGATTATGGACACAAATCTTTGTATCTTGATAAAATAGTGTTTTTTAATCTCTTTTGTTAAGTCTAATATGAGTTGGCAACCCAATGCCCCACAAGGAAACCATGTATACCTTGTAATTACTAGCTGAAGTTTAAAATAAACTACTTTCAACTTGCCTAGAAAGAATAAAAATAAACACCACTTACCCCTCCAAAAATTATGGGAAAATATTTTCTCAAAAATCTTCCCTTTCATCACATCTGCATTTACACACTCTTTCATCATCATCTTGTAAAATGACACATTACCTGAATTTTCTGGTAAGAACTAATGAGAACATTTTATATTTGCATCATGCTTAACAATTTACAGAAGTATTTAACATTCACTTTCTTTTTGTATCCAGTAGTTCAATTGCATGACTCTGAAGTAATTAGACCCTGATCATCTCATTTTTTCAGAAAAATAAAGCAAAACTAAGCTAACAAAATGGTGAAAAAATATCATCTAGTTAGGATCATGTGATTTATATATTAGAGCAATCATTTAATTTGTTCCCTTTTAAGATATTTGGCTTCAGTGCTCAGAAACCTTTAATTTGGTCTTCTACGATTTGTTAGGACATGAAAGCCAGGAAAGGACACAAGGTTTAGGCCTTATTTAACATGAGACTATGCTACTTTTCTCTGCATTAAGAAGATCATAAAAATGCCATCAAAACTATAAGCCAATGTGCATTGATTGAAACGAGTATTTTAATAACAATGATGCACAGTGAAAATTAGTTGCTATTTATTGATTGATTTTTGGTTGAAACAAATGGTTTATGGTTTTTGTAATTTTTTTTTAAGAGACAGGGTTACATTATGTTGCTCAGGCTGGAGTGCAGTGGCCATACACAGGCACAATCAATCATAGCTCACTGCAGCCTCAAACTCCTGGGCTCAAGTGATCCTCCTGTCTCAGCCTCCCAAGTAGGTGGGACTAGAGGCACACACCACTGTGCCAAGCTTTTGTGACTTTCCCTTTAGTGGAAAAATGGTCAAATGTTAGACAAATGGGTCTAACAGATAAACTGGGTCAAGCATAGTTGAACTATTTTTTTTTCCATACCAACTCTACAATTGATTCAGGTTGTCATCGTTGGATCCATTTTGAGATCCCCCCAAATGAATTCTTACTATGAATGAAATCACACAGTTGGATAGGAAGGTTCTTGTTATATCTCCAGGGGAGATGGGGACCATGTGTGGCTTTACATGAATTCTGGGTATTGATTCTGCTTGGTTGTCATTGCCATCTACAGACTCTTGGTATCAGTGCCATCTAAGTCATCACTCATTCAAGTGTTGACAAAATAGAGAGACATAAGTGAATTTCCTTTTAAAAATTCAAATATTTATTTAAGTATTTAAAAACTGTAGTACCCAGCAATAGACACATTTTACAAAAGTTGAGATAAAAATGCCCTAAGTTCCACAGCAATTAAGGATATACTCTTATGTAAGAAAATGGCAAAACTTGTAACTTATAAACAGAAATTAATCTTGTTTAAGTATTATGAGTTAATTTAATTCATGAAAAGTATTTATCTTGGGTCCTTTTAAATAAGAACTATCCTTATATGGTTAAGTGGACGCCAATCATTCACTTGGGATTAAGGGTGGGAAACCTGAGATGCTGCAGCAAACCTTTAAAAGTGTTACGAACCGCAGCCAAACTAAAATCAATTAGAAAGTAAGCGGAGCATCTCAAAGTATCCCTTTAATTATTAGGCAATAATATTCAATGTCTAAAATCTAACAAATGCAGTTTTTAAAGAAATTTGAAATATGTCAGTTTAGTTACATTTATTGAACCAAGTTAACAAATGGGTATCTCTTGAAAGTGAGAGCTCCAGGGACTTAAACAAACTGTAACATTTTTTTTTCCTTTCTTTGTTAACACAGATAATCATGACCTTTACTTAACATGCGTAAGTCAATTAACCAATTCGGTATTTCACCAAATTAAAAACAAGAATTATATCAGAAATCTGAAACCCAAAGGAAAAAAGGTCTTACAACTAACCTTGGTCGAATAGTTCTCCAGGCTGTTATTTGAAGTCCCTGGGCTTGAGACAGGGGCTACTAAGTTTTCCCTTGGAACAAATGTTCTGTTGAGAACTAAACTTTTATTAAGATTTCCAGCACAAGGTGACTCTAGCACTGGCCTTGCAGAAGGAGTGGCGCATAAAGGTCTGGTCTTCTGCTTCTCCACAAGCAGTTTGGAACTGACTCTGTTACAGTCATGAGTTCTGTGAAGATCGAAAAAGACAAATGGTTAGTATTTCATTTTCCCCAAATGATTCCTAAATGACTTGCATTTTCAAAAATTGCCATAAGAGAAAATAAATGTTTTAACACTGAAAATGTGTCAGAGCATGCCTACTGTGTGCAATTATAGTTTTAAAGTCATAATATCTACTAAAGAAGTAGATATTAATATATTCTTAGGGGGATTTCCAACAAATAAGTAATTCAAACAAGTAGGAAGGGGAAAGAAATGGCTATCAATGATGTATGGCAAATATGTTATTTGCTTGACTATAACAACCATTTCACTGTGTGTAAATATGTCAAAACTTCATGTTATTCTCCTTAAATATATACAATAAAAAAAGTAAAACTAAAAAAAAGTTAGAAATACTCTTATTTAGTAAACCAGTTCAGAGATTTTAAAAACCATCCCTCAAAGACATTTTCAAGCCTTTGCTTTCACCACCCTTGTACTTTCACCCATTATCTGGGCAAAACTAAGCATTTGACACTGAGGAATAGTTCACAGCAACAACTTCTAGGGGAGAGTGAGACAGCTGAGTTGGTGATCAAAAGGAATCAAAGCAGCCGCAAAGAGCATTAGCTGCTAACATTGTTACAGAGGCATCAGGGGTGGGACCTGTCCTTTCTGTTTTCCACACACCTGGCTCTCAGGCTGATCAAAGTATTATTTTTGACTACTTTGTGAATTTTCCATCCCTCCATCCCTATGGTAATCATTCCCTGTCTCACAAGTGTGCCTTTATGTAGAGTGGAAAAGCAGGCTAGTGTGTCTCCCGGTGCCCTCTAGTGACAATACCAAAGATCACAATCAAGGAAAGTTAATTTACCAAGTGCCAGAATGTGCTGGGAGAGTAGTGGGTAGCATTTGACTCTTTCAGTTTAAGTTACCATCTTCCAAAAAATAGTTAAAATGTTAATATTTCTACTTAGGAAATGCTGACAAGAAATTTTATAACAATATCACTATCTAAATTATAAAGCTTCAAAAATATATAGCTGAAAGACTAAGAGATCAGGTTAACTACATGAGAATAATAAGAAGGAAAAAAGCCACATGAAACCAACAAAGGGAGAGAGACATGAACTGGACCAACATTTTAAAGGTAACTAACATCATTTTCCAAAATTTTATAATCTAGTTAATTTTCACTTCAACTAATCTCCTGAACCCATCTTACTAATAATAATACTTTTGAGGCAAATTAATGAGTTTAATTTACTTCATATGATTTTATATTTAGACTTATTGCCTTAGTTTATTTGACAAGGATTTTCTAATTTGTAATTCTTTTAGATAGAGTTACTTATATTTTGCCAATTCAATTTTATTAAAAGTCTTCTTAAAATTTTTTAATTTTGGAGAGTTCAGATTCCAGAGCCGTAATACTAACTTCCATCTGACTTCTTACCAAAGCAATATGATTCTCTATGAACTGCTTTAAGCTTTCTTGAGATGATCCTTTTTCTAAAACAAATTCAAAGGACACATATTTTAAATAATTATAATCTGAATAGTTATTGTATATTTGTTTCCTTTAGTTTTGAGTCAGTGATCCAGAGAACAATTTTAAATATGTGAAAAAAGTTTAAAATATTTATTATCGATATCAACTAAATTGTTAATTTAATTCAGAATTAAATGTGAATTATTAAAAAATGAATAATTCTTATGTTAGTACTCATGTAATCTGATAATTCAAAGGATAACAGAATCAATTTAAATTTTAAAATTTGAATAACGTAACTTAAGAACAATTTAAGAGAATGGTCTATTATAATTTATTTCTTTTCCTAATAGTCTTGTTTTATGTCAACTGGTCCTACTAATCAAATGATTCTCTATTGAGACTTAAATAAATTTTAAGTCTTCTCTATAATAAAAACATAACTTTTGCCTGATTCTTGTGGCTTTTCTATCATCCTGTTTCTTCCCTTCCATTGGACTCCATTTTTTTTTTTTTGAGATGAGGTCTCTTCTTTGTCACCCAGGTGGGAGTGCAGTGGTACCACCACAGCTCACTGCAGCCTTGAATTCCTGAGCTCAAGTGATCCTCCTGCCTCAGCCTCCCGAGTAGGTGGGACTACAGGTGCATGCCACCATGTAATTTTTTAAAATTTTTGTAGAGAAGGGGTGTCACTATTTTGCTCAGGCTGGTCTCTAACTCCTGGCTTCAAGTGATCCTCCCGCCTCAGCCTCCCAAAGTGCCGAGATTACATGGACTGTAATATTCTTTAACACATGATCATCCAGAGATCTATTTTTCATCATTTATTGTCTTTTTATACTAAAATCTGATTTTCAATGCTACACTTCCAATAAAAAAATTCTGAGGGCCATCAAGGCCCTATTTTTTAGTCCTTAACCTGCTTTATTTCTCCGCACCAACTGCTAGCACTGACCAGACCCTCCCCTCTGCTCCTCTGACCCTGCTTCATTTCTCAATGCAGCACCCCCTGATGTTCAGCCCTGTCCCTGACTATTCCTTGGTTTCAATTCTCTCAGAGATGCTGAAAGCTCAAGGCTTTAACCCAGATTCCCTAATGGACTTTCCAGCCTTGACCTCTTGACTGAGGGCTCCTCCTTCTAGTTCACTGCTCATTGTCAATATTCTCAACCACACACTCAGCAACCATTCCTTGGTGTGGATTACTTGTGCAGACAGATACTCTTCTACATTCTATGTTGATTCCTAGTGGTGTTACTCTGAGTGTAGTGTTGTTTTCTAATCTTGGGGGGCACCCTCACTCTTAGCCTGTTGACCAGCATAGATTGTCTTTTTTTCTTTTATAAAGCAAAACTTTTCCACAAGGGTCAGATTATGGATTGTTTGCCTTTGTTTCCTTGTGAGTAATTTCCTTTTTTCATAGAGACCCTTATGGAAGTCTTGTTGAATATCTTCTTTCAGATTCATACTCAACTACATCATTTGAAGGCTTGTATCAGCTACAATCTCTTGTCTTCACAATACAGATTCTTTACCCCAGAATTGTGTCCATCAAATATTAATATCTTAACTCAAGTAGTCTCTCACTTAGGAATTCATGAGATGAGAACACGCTGGAGAAGTTAAGGGCCCTTGATTGAGTTGGTTGAAAGGTGTTTCTTATGAAATTTTTTATTCACAGTGTGGACCTCAAAGTGGTTAATAATTCTATGCCATATTCCTAACTCACTTCTATGGGCATCTTCAGGAAATCCCTCATTATTTTTGAATAAAATTAATAGGTTTTGTGTACTCTTACAAATTTTTCAATTTTTGATGCCTTAGTATATTCCTGTATGAGACCACTGTGAGGGGATATCCCTGGTACTCTCAGTCTCAGAAGATTCCTTATCAATATATTGTCATGTCATTTGTATGAAAAGTGTGCTGATAAAATGCAAATAATTTACATGAAGCCTAGGAAAAATAATTTTTCAGTGTGTCCTTGGCCATGAGAAAGGCCAGTGAACAACAATGTTCTAGTTCCCCCAATGGGGAAATCTCTGTACTAGAACTGCATAAATCTTCCTATTGTGACTTAAAGAAACTAGTTTGTAGGAGAATCTGCCTCATTGCTCCAATTTAGTATTCACAGTGAGATCTTCTGATCTTCATTCCTACAAAGGAAAGCATGATGACAGGAGAATCCTGGAATTGATATCCTGGAATACACATCAACCTTTTCTGAGATTGGACTTTTAAGTCTTTGAAAGGCTGATGAACTGAGGTGAGTGGACAGAGATTAGTTTCTCAACCTGTGATGCTGGGAGCACTATGTTACTTGCAATGCCTGCTGGCACAGCCATTTCTACCTTTTCACTGGCATCCACATTCCTTTGTAGGAAAAATGCTTGTATAATGACCTAGTCTCCATTCTTGATGAGGAATACAAATTACAACCTTAAAAGAAATTCATTCTCAAAATCTTACTGAAGGGTTTAGATTACAAGAGAAAATTCAGAATTCTAGAATCATTACTCAAATTTCTTCTTAGAATTTTAAAGGGTATTATAAAATATTAGCAAGGACACAGAGACTTGTATGCCAATGTTATCAGCAGCATTATTTTCAATAGCCAAAAGGTAGAAATAACCCATATGTCCATGAATGGATGAATGGATAAACAAAATGTGGCATACAGAAAATATTGTTTTTAGACTATCATAATCCTTTTATTAAAATCTTACTACCCAAATAATTAATTTTAGGAATTCAGTCAATTTCTTCTACAAAGTCAAGAAGACTGCACTACTAGTAGCAAATACTATCAACATGAATACAATAAATATTTTTATCAGTGAGATTTTTTATATTGTCTAAAATATTCTTATATACAGATAGTCTCTGACTTACAATTTTTTGATTTAACAATGATGTGAAACCATTGCAATTTTGACATAATTATGATGGTTCAACTTAAAATTTTTTGACTTTACATTGGTGTGAAATAATCTCAATTTCAACATATTTTGAATTTTGAATCTTGATCTTTTTCCAGGCTAGCAATATGTGGTACATGAGATAGTCAATACTTTAATATAAGGTAGACTTTATATTAGATGATTTCACCCAACTGCAAGCTAATATGTGTCCTGAACATGTTTAAGGTAGGCTAGGCTAAGCTGTGATGTTTGGTAGGTTAGGTATATTAAATACATTTTTGTCTTATGATATTTTCAACTTACAATAAGTTTATCACTATGTAACCCCACTGTAAGTCAAGGAGCATCTATATTACTAGTTGAGAATCCCAAATCTGAAAATCTGAAATCCAAAATGCTCCAAAATCTGAAACTACTTGAGAGTGGACATGACACCACAGGTGGAAAATTCCACATCTGACCTCACGTGACAGGTTGCAGTGAAAACACACTCAAAACTTTGTTTTATGCACAAAATTATTGAAAAACATCATATAAAATTACCTCCAAGCTACATTCATAAGGTATATATGAAACATAAATGAATATTGTGTTTAGATTTGGATTCCACACCCAAGCTATTTCTTTATGCATACACAAATATTCCAAAATCTGAAACACTACTGGTCCCAAGCATTTTGGATAAGGGATACTCAATCTGTACTACCAGAGAATAAAATTCTTTTTCAGCATGACAGAAATTAAGAGACTGACTTACCGAACTTGCATTTAACAGGTATTTCTGAAGCTGCTCACATTTGTGCACTTCCTTTTTGATTCTAACTTTTGAATTTTCTATTTCAAGCCTAGAATATGTATTTTAAAATAATTATTCTCACAGATAAATTTTAAACGTACCTTGTAATTTCTGAACAAACATCTGAAAGTATAATTCCATAATTTCTTAAAAATTTGAAAAGTAGATGATTTGGCAACCATATCATTTTTCTAGCTGTATTTTGTGGCTAATGTGCAAAATTTAGGAAAATGTACAAAAAATAAGCATTTCAAAATAGCTTAAAGCTGAAATTTTTGCTTGTCTTCACACAGATATGCTTATTATCATATCTGATACAATCTCACAGTACACTGCTTGTTTGCTTTATAAATACTCAAGTTATTTTTTTGTTGCTTGAAATTGTACTTTAGCAAGTGCTCTTGTGTCTTCTCATCCTGTCTTACAGCCTCTGTGAGTTGATCATCCTTTGATTTTTGTAAGTAAAAGAATGAAAAAAAATTTACATTTGGAAATGACCCAAGTTTCTATCAGTGGAGGAATGGATAAAAAAAGTGGTATATATAAAATATTATTTTTAGAGTATCGCAATCTTTTTATTAAAATCTTATGACCAAAATCATTAATTTTATGAATTCAGTGAACTTATTCTATAAAGTCAAGAGGATTTTCACTACCAGTAGCAAGTAGCATCAATATGAACACAATGAATATTTATATCAATGAAACTTTTCATATTGTCTAAAATATATTTACATACTAAGAGTCTCTGACTTGTGATGGTCTGACTTAAAATTTTTTGATTTTACAATTTTGTGGAACCATTGCAATTTTGACAAAATTACAATGGCTCAACCTAAAATTTTTTGACTTTACAATGGAATGAAACATCACAATTTCAATATATTTTGAATATTGATCTTTTCTCAGGCTAGCAATATGTGGTACATGAAATATTCAATATTTTGTGATAAGGTAGACTTTGTGTTAGATGATTTTACCCAACTGTAGGCTAATTAATGTAAGTGTTCTGAGCATGTTTAAGGTAGGCTAGGCTAAGTTATGATTTTCAGTAGGTTAGGTGTATTAAATGCATTTTCATCTCATGATATTTTCAAGTTAAAATTTATTGGGATGTAATCCCATGGTAAATCAAGAAGCTTCTATACTACAAGTTGAGCATCCCTAATCTGAAAATCTGGAATCCAAAATGCTCCAAAATCTGAAACTACTTCAGTGTGGACATGACACCACAAGTGAAAAATTCCACATCTGACCTGATGTGACAGGTTGCAGCAAAAAACACAGTCAAAACTTTGTTTCATGCACAAAATTATTGAAAAGCATTATATAAAATTACCTTCAAGCTATATTCATAAGGTGTATATGAGACATAAATAAATTTTGTGTTTAGATTTGGGTCCCACCCTCAAGATATTTTATTATATATATACAAGTATTCCAAAATCTGAAACACTTCTGTTCCCAAGGATTTTGAATAAGGGATACCCATTCTGTACTACTAGAGAAATAAAATTCCTTTTCAGTGTTACAGAAAGTAAGAGATTGGCTTACAGATCTTCCACTTAACAGGTTATTCTGGAGTTGCTCAATTTTCTCTACTTGCTTTTCTATTTTAAGTTTCAACTTTGAATTTTCTATTTTGAGCCTAAAATGTATATTTTGAAATAATTACTCACACAGACACATTTAAAAAATACCCTGTAATTTCTGAACAAACATCCAAAGGTATAATTACATAACAAAGATTTGAAAAGTAGATGATTTGGGCAACTGTGTCATTTTTCTAGCTCTATTTTATGGATACTGTACAAAATTTAGAAATAATGTACAAAAAGTATGCATTTCAAAATAACTTAAAGCTGAAATTTTTCCTTGGCTTCACAGATGTACTTATTATCACAACTGACACAATTCTCATACTATAATACTTATTTGCTTTATAAATACTCCATTTATTTTTTGTGCTGCATTAAATTGTACTTTTTCACATGGTCTTGCATCTTCTCAGCACATCCTGTAGTCTCCTTGAGTTGATCCTGTGCTTCTTGGACCTAAAACAAATGAAAAAAAAAAAATTCACACTTGGAAATGGCCCACATTTCCATCAATGGATGAATGTATCAAAAAAGTGGTATATACAAAATATGGTTTTAGACTATCACAATCTTTTTTATTAAAGAATAATAATAATCCCATACAAATCTGCCCATCACAGATTTAGCTGTTTTTGGAACTAAATTTTACTGGAACACAGACTCACCCCTTCATTCTGCATATTGTTTATGGCTACTTTGTGCCTTAACTGCACAGTCGAGTTGTTGCAACAGGGATCTTATGGCTCACAAAGCTTAAAGTATACTGTCTGGCCCTTTACAGAAAAGTCTACCCACCTGTACCGTAAGACTAAAATACAACATTATTCTTGTTTTTAAATTATATTTTGTCAGATAAATATCCAAATTTACAAAATTGGTAAAATAGGGAAGATAGGAAATTACCTTATGGTAAGCATTTATATTTTGGTATTCCAAGCACCACCATATCAACTATAATTTTATTTTATTTTGTTGTGTACACATTTAGTTTTATTGTAACAAAGCAGCTTGTATACTTTTAATAACTAAAACTGACCGTCATCTTTCCTTTTCAGGGAAAGAAAAAGAAAATTTAAAAATAAACAGGAACGAAAGTGCAATAGAGAATGTCAATTCCAAATAAGATCCTATGGTGCTGTGACTCTCCCACTGAGTGGCAGTGCTCAAGTCATCACTAGGAAAGAATTTATTTTAAAAGTGTCCTCTTAAGCTGTAGGGATACCTGTTAAACATCACAATTAAACATGTCAAAAAATAAGCCACGTTGTTAAAAGGGCCCTCTTAACCCACCCAACCATGTCAAACCCATGCTTTGCTGACCATATATAACCCTATTTTTAAAAGGTTTTTTTTTGTCCATTTTTTAAACCAGAGAATGTAGTCAGATATACATTGGTAAATGCTAACTGTCCATATTCACATAGAGGCACAGTATTCTCTGAGCTCAATATACGGGGAGAAGAGGGGAAAAGCCAGAATTCCATGCACCACTACCTAGGGGCCTAGCACCCTCCAGCCTCCAGCAGAGCAAGGGCAGCAGGTTTTTCTTTTTTCCCCACAGGGCTCAGTGGTGTTGATTCCATATAGTTTTTGTTGAGACAGGGAGGGATAAAAATGAATTTGAAACAGAAAGGCGTAGAGATTCTTTTCCCATTGTGATCTGCTCCAGGTATTTCCCCCCAAAATATGTTGAGAACCATGGTGTAGAGTAAACAGATCTCTAGAACAAAGTGACTGAGTACAAGAGGGACAAACAAACAAACAAAAATGACTGCAACTTGCTCCCAGGGACTGGAGAAAATTTTTAAAAAGGGAGGTTGGAATCCATCAGTGTCCTGTTAGTCATCTTCTCCTTCCTTCTCCTCTCCTTCTGCCCCTTCATCATCATCTTCACCTTTTTCACCTGATCCCCTTCATCAATATTTTCCAATCATTCTTCATCATCATTATCTTCTCCTTCCCCTCCATCATCCATATCGGGAACCAAGTAGTCCTGTAATGGGTCTGGCCAAATAGCACCCTTGCTGACCTCTCCCAAGTCATCTGCACCCACATCAAAATGGCCAATAAACAGGTGCAGAAGCTCTCTGCTTCCTCACACTGCCTCTTCCCGCTGGCTTTATATGTGACATGCATATCAGATATTATTCCCCCATAGGCAAATTTGTAATTAGAGAGATTATCTCTCATGAAGAAAATAAAAGCAAGGCAAAATTAAGGTCTAAATTGTTCTGCACAAGCTACACAACAGGTGCTGAAGCATAAGGTCAATGAGCATCAGAACAGTCATAGAGAGCCTCATGAAGAAGGGGAAATTGTGCAGCAGGTCTGAATGAGTGAGCCTGGATGACCAGCAACTGAAAAGCCAGGAAGGACAGCATGAGTAAGGCAGAGAGATGGTGAAACCACCCAATTAACTCTGAGGATAATATCCAATGGCAGGGAGATAAAAACATATGTCCACACCGTAACTTGTAAATTAATGTTCATAGCAGCATTATTCCTTATAGCCAAAAAACGCAAACAACTTGAAAGGCCATCATGCATAACTGGTATAGCTGTACAATAGAATATTATTCAACAATAAAAAGAAATACATGCTACAACACAGATGAACCCTGAAAACATGCTAAGTGAAAGAAGCCAGTCACAAAGGAGCACTTATTGAATGACTCCATTTATATGAAATGTCCAGAACAGGCAAATCAATGGAGACAAAAAGTAGGTGGTGGTTACCTAGGACTGGGGAAGGTGGAGGGACATGGTGGGGATGGAGGTGATGGCTAAGGGAGGCAGTGTTTCTTTTCAGGGTGATGAAAATGTTCTGAGATTGATTGTGGTGATGGTTATATAACTCTTGTGAATATACTAGGAGACACTGAATTGTGCACTTTAAATGGGTGAACTGTACAATATGTGAATAATACCTCAATAAAGTTGTTTTAAAAAATCCAATGGCAGGATCTGGATAATTTTCTTGATCCTCTATTTTGGATGTACATACTATACGTGACCTGAATATTTCCATGCCTTTACAATATATTTAAAAGGAAAGCAAAAATGAAGGAAATGCCTAACTTTTCAAATAGTTTCTAAATTAAGCTAAACCATTTGCAATTTGGAGAACAGTATAATGATCTTTCAGTACAAGTTAACCTGCAATCCATGAAATAAGTATAGACAGATCCTGTATTTATTCACAAAAGTGAAGATAAGAAATAAGACTGTTCTCTGGAATATTCCATTAAATATTCTCCTCTGATTTCACCTGGCTTGCCTCACCATGGCAATAGAGAAATCACTTTAAAAAATACTGTTTAACAGAAAAAAAAGTCTTTCAACTTCTGTGAGGAATGATGTATAATTCTCAACTTTCCTAAGGGTAAATATTATAAGAAAAAAATATATACATATATATGTATAAGAAAAAAATGGCAGAATGAAAGTCAGAGTTTAAAAATAAGTGTACTATAAAGATAATAAAATTTTAATAAAATTAATTATAATGAAAATACAAAAGAAAACTGTCCACTGAAACTAGTATCCTAAAACACTTTACATTATTGAACCAGCTACAGATGATCAGTTGACATGTTAAATTTCATACATACTTGACTCGTGATTTGACTTAATGTCTTCTGTGAATCCTGTGCCTCATCCTCTAAATGAATGGGACATGATGTAACCTCTAGTGAAGCCTCTGACCTAGATAGCTTTTATAGTGCATCAGCCAGTTCTTGCTGAAGTTGTCTCACAGCTACCTAATAAGATACTTTTGTTACTGATGTTATAAATCACCTTATTATTAAATTATATTAATAACATTTAACTCTAAAATATATACTTTGAAAAAATATCACCACATACATCAGTTCCTTTTCTTTTCCTCATGTCTACATGTTCCTGTTTATCACTGAATTCAGGTAAGGCACGGGAGGTGTTATCTTCCTGTTAAATTGGTGTTCTGTTACTTAGACAACAGCCTCAGCCCACTATCCACTGGTCCGCTGATAACTTTGCAATGCTTAACAACCTACTGAAGTTTCAAAAAGAAATGGGTGTGTAGGTGGGACTGGTGGAGGTAAATTCACACCATGAAGTATTTTCCCTCTTCTTTATTAGAAGCTCAAATCAACCTCAGAGTTCCTCACATATTCAGTCACCTGCTCAAACCCTTCCAATGGATTTCCATCTCAGAATAAAAGTAAAATTCTAATGGCCTTCGAGGCCCCAGCTAACCTGGCCTCCACCTCCCTCCCTGACCTCAGCTCCTACCATTCTCTTTCCTACTCACTGCATTCCTGCTATTCGTGAATCCTGCCACCCCTCACTACTCTGAAAATGGGGATCCGATGCCAAGCTGATACATCACAGACAGCTACAATTACTCTTGTACTAGACAAGTTATATCCAAATGATAGTCACTGAGCCTTGAAATGAAAATTATGAGCACATTATTTATAAAAATATTCAAAATAAATTATAAATACTACTGGGAAGATTAAATCAAATATGATTTTGCTAAAATTTATCATATTTATCCCAAATTATGATTTAATAAAAAGTAGATGCCTTTAAAGAATTCAGTGGTCAGAACAAAACATAATTTGAGAGAAATATTTTCAGATTTAAGATAAATTAACATGATAAAAGTAAATTTATGCCAACTAAAATATATAAAAAGCTACTGAAGGAGAAGTATTATGAGATACAGCAATAAACTTCAGTTCATCTGGGAACTCTGGAATTAACTGTCAAAGTAACCCATTTAATTGAATCTTAATTTCAAAATGCTCATTTCAAGTATGACAATTTTTGTTTATCTGCTTCATCATGGTCTTAAAATGAGGCAACATAAAAACATTAAAATTATTATTTCAGCAGTATAAGAATACATTATTAATATTAGTCTATGTCTATTAACAATTTGTAACTTAAACTATTAAAATTTAATGTGACACAATGTCTTTACTAAAGTAAAGCATCTCTCAGCTCTAAGTTACCTAACAAGGTATGTGTCTAAGCTGATACTGTAATTACATTTATAATCTATATATTTTTATATTCAACTAGATTCAACATTTAGCCATAACCAAATATTACTTTAAAATTTCTTTCAGGAATTTTGAAAAATATTTATATTTTATAATATTTCTTGATACTTCTCTTTGTGCTTTCTCTCTTTCATATTGATACTGTCTTTCTTGTAAATTATTATATTCATTGATTTTATTCTTATATTTCTCTTCTAGCAGGCTTTGTGTTTTATCTTGAAGTTGTTTTACAATATCATGAAATTGGTCTTGGATATTAATCATTGTGTTTTCTTTATTATCAGTTTTGTTATGAGCATAATCCAGTTGCTGTTGAAGCAACATATTTTCACTTTGTAATTGAGATATTCTCTCCATTACAGATTCCTGCTTTACAATGTATTTATTGACTTTACCTTATTCATTTTCATACGTTTGCTCAATTTCCTTCTTTTGACACTGTGTTTGGCTTAGGTCTCTTTGCACAGCTTCTAAAAGCAAAGTCTTTTCTTTGAGAGCACCTCTTGTGTGATGGAGCTTAATTTCCAGGCTATTGTATTTACTCTCAGCTTTAGAAAGTTGTTGAAAAAGATACATAATATGAAGATTCAGATTTTTCTGTAAACAAAACCAGTCACCTACTGCACTGTGGAAATTAAGTTCTAGGTCTCTTTTTGTCACCTGACCTTGATGATCATCGTGTACAGCAGCAGTCAGTCTAGAAAGGTACGATTCGACTTCTGTTTTCTGTCTTTCCTTTGCTTGTTTTTCTTTCTCCAGTTCAGAATTCAGCATCGTATTCTCAGCTGTTGGAACACTGATCTCTCCTCTATCCTGGGATATTGTTTTCATTAGTGTTTCCTCATTCAGTTTTAAAGCCTTTTGAAGGTCATCATTCCTTTCCTTTACAATTTCAATGTCTTTGAGATATTTCTTTTCCTTTTCCTGGTTCTGCTTTTTTATTGTGTCTATTTCCAGTCTTAGCCTGTCAATTTCATCCTGCAACATGTGATTTTTATGCAACAGATCTTTTTCTTTTTCAAGACTATGAGAAATCTAAGTAAAACAAAGGAAACTTTTAGCTAGCACTCAATAAGATGACATATCATAATTTCCTCTGAAATTAAAGAAAATCCTGTATACCTATACAATGAAAGTGTTGCAATTAGTGGGTATACAATTAGAAAAAAAAGTTGGATCAAAACCTCAAACCTTATAGACCAGGGGTCATCAACCTATGGTGAGTTGTATAATTATTTCATTATATATTACAATGTAATAATAATAGGAATATAGTGCACAATAAATGTAAAGCACTTGAATCATCCCCAAACCATGCCCCCCTCCCTGGTCCATGGAAAAATTGTCTTCCATGAAAATGGTCCCTGGTGCCAAAAAGGTTGGGAACCGCTGTTACAGAGTATAAATTCCCAAAAGTTCTTAGATATAGGTAGATACAATATTGTGAAATAAAATTTATTTTCAGAACATTTAGTTTCATTATAGTTTCAAACACATTTTTAATGTAAAATGCCTAAATTAACATTTATGTTAGTGATTAAACTCAACTTACCCTTCATTCCTTCATTCAGAACACATACTGAGCATCTATCAGATGCTGAGATTTATAACAAATAATTTTAGCTATAAATGTCATAGTTCATTTTTAAGATGAGATAACATTTTTGGTTTGTTTTAAACCTCAATAATATATATTAAATCAAAGGACTATTATAAGCAATACTGATGAAATAACATTAGAAATATGAAATTTTTATCAAAGATTAATTTGTCTGATTTGAATTCCTTCTCCAGTCCGCAGTTCCATATTTTGTGCTCTCAGAGTCTGTGCAGGTTGTTCTTTCATTTCAACTTCATTCCTGGGTTTCTCTTTCTTTCTTAACTTCTGCTTTATTTTTTACATAACACGTCAGCACCACTTCTCCTCTCTTCTTGTTTTAAGGCAAATCTGCAGTTAAATATACTTATCTTAAAATTCATTTTGTTAGAAAATGAAAAGCTCTTCTGTTGGTTTATTGTCCTAATAAAATTTCCAAGTTCTTTGTTTTTTCTTTCCAGTTCTCAGGTTTTCAATTTCTCATTTCAGTCTCTTCCTTCCAAAGGACACACATACTTGAAAGTCAGAGATAAAAGAACCTTCTGCTGATTGGTAGGTTTCTATTACTAGTCACTCTGGTAAAATATTATGGAAAGTACATTGGAAATTACTCGGTAATGTTATAAGTTGAAAATTACCTTTTTCCTCACAAGTCATAATTACTCCTCAATTAGGACAGACCATTTAGAGTTAACTGATTAAGAAGAAGTTACTGTTAATAAACAAGTTGATAAATTCACTAACAATATATTTTCATCTTTATGAAACACTGCACATATCTATAAAAGTGATTTGCAGTGTAAGAAAGCACCTTCAGACGTCTTTCTGAAGATGACTGCAGGTTACTGTAATCCAAAATTAGGCTAAAGAGCCTAATATCTGTTACCCTTCACTTTCTATGTTTCTTTTTTTGGGTAACATATTCAAATTACCATGTTGATTATTATGTATTTTATAAACAATTTAAAAATCCCTTTGTGAACAAGACAAAACCTAATATTTAATTATACAGTAAAAAACAATATGTGTTTTCTCATAGAACTTTGAATTAATTTTATCTGTATAGGAGAGAGAGATGTTGAATAAACTAATCAGTAATCACTATCCATTTTACCTTTTATTCCATGCATATTAAGAACAAAACTGCATACATTTAAAAAAAATTATTCTGGGTTAAGAAAAATGGCCATTTCATACTCTGTTGGTTGGATTGTAAATTAATACAAACTTTCTTGAGAATAATGTAGAAATATTGATCAAAGACCTTTTTAAAAACATTCCTATACTTTAAACAAATAATTCTTTATTGAAGAATTTGTTCAAAGTAAATAATTAGAAATGCAGAGAAAGATTCATATAAAAGATGTTCCTTGCAGCATTAATTATAATACAAAATAATTTTTGAAAACAAAAATTTAACTTGTTAAATACATAATGAGATTTTCATATGGTGGACTTCTATATAGCCATTAAAATTATGATTTAAAAGAATATGCATTTAATTATTAGTAGACGTATTCACAGTTAAAAACTTGTTATATTATTTCCAAGAATTTCATACTCCACAAGACTAAGAAATCTTCTCCCCTGTTAAGCCCCAGAAGATAAGACAGCAATTACAAAAATTCTCCTACATATTTTTAGTATAAAGTAAATGGTTCAAATATTTCTTTAAAACTAAGATGTCATACCTCAAACTGCAGAGTTCTTGTTTCCATTCAACATTTTGGTGCTCTAACTGTGATTTTATTTCTTTTGTTCTGGATACCTCCTTTTATAATACCCTAACCACATTTTCCGATTCTTTAATTTTTAATATAAGTTGTTCAGAGTGATTTTTTTTAAGTTCTGTCAATTTTTCACATGAAAGAACTGCATCCTGGATTTTCAATGGGCTAACTGAATCTGTATCAGGCAGGAAAAAAGAACTAAAGTATATGAGTACTTTTTGGATATAAAGGACTGTGCATTTTAACATTTACTCATCCATACACTGAACAAATGCATTTGAGTACCTACAATGTGAGAGACATTATCCTAAGCTCTGCAGATAAAACAGACAAGACCCTCTGATCTTGTTTAGGTTAAAGTGTAGTGAAGAACAATGACCAAAAAACTGACAATTATAAATTCGGGTAGATGCTGTAAGACAACAGCATTCTATGATCACATAAGAGAATTTGATCTTTACTGGGTCCAGGGAAGATTTCCATGAGGAAGAGATGGCTACACTGGGAAATGAAGTATGGAAAGGAAGCAGTTAAGAAAAGGGGGAAGAAGCATTCTAGCCAGTCTACAGCATGTACTGAAGCTCTTGCAGTCTGCTTCTAGCTAAGATGGTGTAACAGGAACTGATTTTCTTTCTCACCTGAAACAACCAAAAACAAAACAAACAAAATACATCAAACAGTGTTTTTTAAGACAGTGGCGTTCAGGCAATGAAAACAATGATCTCTGAGAGACAGGAAATGAAGGAAGCCTTAGGAAAGCCCCAGCTCCCTGCCTTGACAGAGTTTCCAGGCCATGACACGTGGAGAAAAAACTGAGGTAGAGTCTACCAGACTCCCTGAGTTGCACTGGTGAATCTGAGGCTCTGGTAAAACCAAGGCAGACAGAGATCACAGAATAGAACACTGGAGAGGAGTGAGCAGTATGGGGAAAGAACCCTGGACATCTGCAGAGGTCCCCTCCTGGGTATTTAGCAGAGTAACAAAGAGTGCATGCATGCTAGGAAATTACCCAAGATCGACGGAAAAAAAATCTAAGAAAAATTGGAGGAAACCATGCCTGATGCTCACACAGTCCCAGGAAGAATATCCATTCTCATAAGCCAGGCTAGAAAAACTCAGACTTCACAGGACAATGACTAATCAAAAAGGTCTTGCCTCAGGAGTGGGAAATTAGCCCAAATCATAAAAGCAAGACTGGAAAGGATCAAGCTATTTACAAGTAACTCAATTGTATCCTAAACTAAAGCTTAAGAAGATAAGTAGAGGCATGAAAGACATTTTTTAAAAACTGAATTGATCTTGTAGAGATGCAAAATACAATGTTAGAGATGAAAACTATACTGGGTGGAAAAAACACAGATCAGACATCACATAAGAAAAAATCCATAAATTTGAGACATCTGTGAACTATAAGAAAACTTCAAGCAGCTAATACATTCCTCCCAAAGAGGGAGGAAGAGCAACAGAAAAAAAAAATGAAGAAAAAATAGGCAAAAATTTTCCAAACTTAATGAAATCTATAATCTCACCAATCCAGGAAGAATCTGGCTGGGAGAGAAGCCTGTTATATGCTAACAGGTCATGGACACAGACAGGATTTGTGTAATTCCAGGTTTTGCGTGTATACTTGGGTATGAAAACACATTTCTTATTATGTTCAAAATTATATTATTGAAAAAATAGAGATGTAGAAAGGCAGTATAAAATTGATAGGATAGTAATCTTTGTTTTTGTGGTCTTAAAATTTTAGCGTTTGGGTAAGGAATATTGCCTGTGTGACCAGATGAGCACTTCACAGAAAATTGTCTTCCGAATAATGGAACACCACATACACTTAGACTTACTTGACATTCTCCCTGAGGAGGGGTTATGTGTTCATGAACTACTTACATCTGAATCTAAAACTATCAAGAAAGCCTGTTACAGGTGTTAAAGAGAAACAGAGCTGGATACTGGAGATGGTGGAGACACATGTTATTCAGTAGTATAGCAATAGAGAAAAGAGACCTCAGGACAGAAGTGAGCTTAATTCTGAATACCGAAAATAGAGGTGGTTATTTATAGCCAAAAGGCAGAACGAGGGGGTTAGTGGATGTAGAGTTACTAAGAGGAAACCTCAAGTATAGGGAAATTCTTGCTTAAAAGGCCTAGCAGGATTCTTGGATGAGACACTCGAGGGTGGATATTGTGCATAGACTGCAGGCAGAGAGGCGGTGGGATGGCGATGCCTGAGAGATCATACAGAATCGTCGTACTGCAGCCCATGTGTGCCCTAGTGTGTTGTCAGGTGTTTGTATCCTCTCTGCCTCAGTCCATGACAGCTCAATGTGTCTCCATTCCTTGTCCCGTCAGCATGTGTTGCCTATATTGTCTCCTTAGCCTGTGTGTCACACCATGCCAATCTTTGTCTCCAGCCCCTCTGCGTGTAGCCCGTGTCTTCCCTCAGGTGTCTCAGTCCCTTGTCCATGTGGCCCACGTCAGGACTCTAGTGCCTCCACCTTTCAGCCTGTGGACAACATCCACCCTCGAGTGTCTTCATCCTTTAGCTCACAACAGTCTTCGTGTACCTCCGTGCCCTGTTCCTGTAGCCATGTCCGTCCTCAAGTGCCTTCATGCCTTGTGCCTCTTGTCAGACTTCTTATTTTTATCTGAAACGCCTATGTCTGCAGCACTGCCTTTTCTCATGTATCCCGTTTCCTCTCTCTGTACCCCAAGGGTCTCATGTGTCCCCATCACCTGCCCCTGCCTCAGGAGTCACCCACTGTGACAGAGTTTTGTTATCTGTTCAACTACTGAATGACATCTTGGTTCCTTCTAGGTTTCAGACACTGTGAATAAAGCAGCTGTCTACATTTCCTTGCTGTTTTGTATGTGGACATAAGTCTTCTCAGCAGCTGGGTAACCATATAGGAGCACATTTGCTGCATCAAATAGTGATTCTATATTTGGCTTCATAATAACAGGCCAAGCTCTTTTGTAAAGTAGCTGTACTATTATGCATTCCAACCAATAATGAAGGAGGTTTGCTATTCTGTATCCTTGCCAAGGATTGGTGTTGCCCATATTTTTTTTCTTTGTTGTTTATGTAACCATCCTAATGGATGCATAGGGTATCTATCTCATTACTGTTTAAATTTGATTTTCCTTAATGTACAATGCATTACATTTTATCATTATTCTCTAATGTTCAGCATCTATTTATATGCTTATTTTTCATGTGGATATCTACTATGGTGAGGGGTCTGCGCATATATTTATTCATTTATTTTATTGGACAATTTATGTTCTCATTGTTGAATTTTAGAATTTCTTGGTACATATTGCATGTGGGTCCTTCTTCAGATACCTGTTATGCCAGTACTTTCTCCCAGGCTGGGGCTTATCTTTTCATTCTTTGAACAGTGTCTTTTGGAGAGTGTACCTTTTTAGTTTAATGAAGTTGGCATTATTATTTTCTTTATGGAACATACCATTGGTGTTGTATACAAACACTAAACAAAATGAAATTCATACAAATTATCTCCTATATTTTCTACCAAAATTATCATTTTTCACTTTTATTTATCTCTGAACTTTTTAAATGAATGCAAATGTTAGGTGCAACGTTTGTGTCTTCATTTTTTTCTCTGTGGACATCTGTTTGTTCTACCACCATTTGGTGTAAAGACTTTGCACCATTGGCAAATTATCAGTTAAGTGTATTTGCATGAGTCTGTTTATACTGTCCCATTTATCTAGATGTATATTCTTTCTCCAGTATCAGATCTTGATTACTATACATCTTGGAATCAGGTAGCATTCCTCAAGTTTATCCTTTGTACAGTTTTTTCTAGGTTACTCAAGATTGAAAAAGAGTTTGTCCTTATCTACAGAAGAGGTTGCTGAGGTTTTTGGGATTGCACTTAATCTATTGATGAAGTTTAGAAGAATTGACATCTTAGTGGTATTTTGTCTTTTGATCATTTACAAGGACTCTCTCTCCGCTAATTTAGATTTTCCTTTGTTTCTACAGCTTTTCATAGTTTTGTTCACACAGATTTGTACATATTTTGTTACATTTGTGCTTGAGGACGTCTTCCTTTCTTCCCTCCTTTTCTGGAGTGAGGGCCCATGAGCAGTTCTTAATCTTAAGTTCTGACCATCCTGTGCTGCCCCGCTGTGGCTGGTAGGGGGCACCTGAACCTGCCTTTTCTGCCCCATGTGATGCACATGCATCTTCCGCCAGCAGAGTGCTGCACTGTGTCCTCAGTGTGGACAGGAGCTTCCTTCACTGCAGAACTGACCTGAGGAGTTACCGCTTCTGCTTCAGGAGGACTTGGGGCCACCTCCTAGGGAGAAAGTAGTGCCTGTCTGTGGACTTGATGGCTGAGAAGCATGTTTTCTTACACAGTGAGTGCAGAAGCTTTCAAGTTCTCAAATGCTCTCCTGAGTGTTGTTCTATACTTTCCCAAGTAATATTTTAGAACAATTATTTTAGGATAGTATTCATTTACTGAGGATTTTCGTGGGTCAAAATGATAACATTGTTATAGTAGTTTTTATGAATTTAGAATTTATTCTGGGGGAAAATCTTGATACAGAGTCAGATAGAGCCACATACCCAGCTGTGAAATGAATATAAAACATGGGCCCAGATGAAGGAGTTGGAGACAGGCCGTTGTTTTCTGTGTCCTATCTAAGCCTGAGAGGAATGAAAAAAAATTCTGATTATATGCTTTACTTTCCTATAATTTTAAATTAATTGAAAAGTGTATGAATAGTTTTATTCTAACTCAAACAAATTATTTTAAGTTCAAATATTTATGTCAAAACCAGAATTTATAAAACTCTTATTTCCTGGCTTTAAAGGAAGCTAAATTATCAATATTTTAAGCATATACTTCTTAGTTTATCTTATCTTCACATGTAAGTATTGCCATGGCTACCATTTTCTCATGACCCTGTGATGGACTGAAATTAAAAACAAAAAAACACTTTGAGCTTACAAAAATGATCTATGAAAGACCTCACTTTGAATGAACTTGTTAAAAATATAAATGAATCATGGCTTTTTGTGTATTTTTTGTAAGATTATAGTAAGCAAATTTTATGAATCAGCTTTAGCTTTAGAAGATCAAAACACTATTTTTTTTTCCTAATAAACTATTGCATGCATGATTTTTACAACTATTCGAGAAGTGATATCTGTGGGATTCAAATCACCAGAAAATGCAAGAACCATATCAGTGGCTGTTTTTTTCTAAATCAGTTGCATTCATTGAAAATGGTTTCCTCTGTTAAAAGTAGAAAATCTGGGGGAATGTAGTATAATGTTGTAATGTCTTTATTTAAATTGTGCAATTGAGATATTTTCAGTCTCTTTCCTTTTTCATATGCATTTTGTCTGCATTTTGGGTTAGAGATCCTCTTTTACCATTCACCATTACTTGGTTCAAAATATCATCCTACCATGACTATCGCATACAAATGTGTAATCTATTAATATTCGCAGCAACATGCTTCTGATTTCATTCTGGTGCATTTTCTAATTTCTATGGCTTCTCCTGAGAATTTTTTCTTAAATAGCAAGTACACAACTACATTTTCTGGACTGTTCCAATGTGTTTTATTCTTTAACTTCTCATATGATGCCTCAGGAAGACTGAATTGATTTTTTTTTTAATAGGTAATCACACCATGCTATAGTATTTTCTTTTGTTTACAAATTCAGGCTTGTTTTTGCAGAGAAATCCCTATTCAGGCTCAGAGAGAGGGAAAAGGCCTCTAAAGTCATGGGACATTCCATATAAATGATTTGTGTACATGGCTAGTCCCAGATAGGGAAAATAGATGCCCCTTTAAGCATGCTTTATTAATTTTCTATTCAATAAATTTAAGTTGTACAGCATGATGTTTTGGTATAAATATACATAGTGAAATTGTTACTACAAGTAAGTAACTTAGCATGTCCAGCATCTCACATAGTTATATTTTCTCTAGTTAGAGTCATAAGATCTACTCTTAGAAACTTTTCAGTATATAGTAGGAGATTATAAATTGTAACAATCATGCTGTACTGTAGATTTCTAAATTTATTCGTTCTACATAACTGCAATTTCATATGCTTTAACCTGCATCTCTCCATTACCCCCACTCCCTGCTTCTGGTAAGCACCATTCAATTCTCTATGTGTTTGATTTTTTTTCTTTTTAGATTCCACATATGGGAGATACCATGAAATATATTTTTTCTGTGTCTAACTTGTATCACTTAACATAATGTCCTCCTATTTCATTCTTGTTTTTCAAAATGGCAGGATATCCTTATTTAAGGCTTTATAATGTTCATACACATACGGTTGTATCTTACAAATTCTTTATCCAATCATCTGTGAACAGACTTTACATTGTTTCCAGGTCTGGGCTATAATGAAGAATGCTGCAGTGAATACGGGATCATAAGTGTTGTTGGAAGGTGATCATTTCATATATTTTGTGTATATACCCAGAGGAGGGATTTATGGATTATGTGGTAGTTCTATTTTTAATATTTTTAGGAACCCACATACTGTTCTCCATAATGGCTGCACCAGCCTATTAATACATTCCCGCCATCAGTGTACAAGGCTTCACTCTTCTCCACAGCCTGGCCGGTACTCATCTCTTGTCTTTTTGATAATAGCCATCTTAACAGAAGTGAGGTGGTGTCTCATTGTTTGTCTTACAATTTGCCTGATGATTGGTGATGTTAACAACCTTATCTAATAACCTTTTGGTCAGTTTTATGTCTTCTGTGAAGAAATGTCTGGCCAGGTCCTTTGCCCATGGTTTAGTCAGGTTATTTATTTTTGTTTGTTTTTTTGTTTTTGCTACTGAGTAGTATGAGTTCCTTGTATACTTTAGATATTAACCCCTATCAGATATATGATTCTCAAATACTTTCTACTAATCTGTAGGATGCTTTTATTTGGTTGATTGTTTCCTTTGCTATGCAGAAACTTTTCAGTTTGATGTAGTCCCACATGTTTATTTTTGCTTTACTTGTCTGTGCTTTTGGTGTCCAATAATAATAAAAAAAAAAGATTGCCAAAGCAATGTCAAGTTTTTTTTTCAGTATGTTTTCTTATAGAAGTTTTCTGATTTCAGGACTTGTGTTTAGATCTTTAGTCCATTTTGAGTTGATTTTTATGTATAGCATAAGGGTCTATTTTCATTGTTTTGCATATGGATATCCAGTTTTCTTAAAACCATTTATTTCTGTTGTGTCTTTTGTGCCCTTGTCAAAAATGAGTTAAGTGTATATGCTTGGGGTTATTTCTGGGCTCCCTATTTTTTCTATTGATCTATGTTTCCATTTTTATGCAAGTCCCACACTGTTTGTATTACTATAGCTTTGAATTATGACTCAAAACTGGGGACTGTGATGACTCCATTTCTGTTTTTCTTTCTCATGATTGCTATGTCAATTCAGGGAATTTTGTGGTTCCATATGAAATTTAGCATAGTTTTTACTGTTTCTTTCCTAAAATCATTTAATTGACACATAATAAATGTACATTTTATGGGGTACAGTGTAATGTTGTGATATATACATACATTGTGTAATGACTTTATGAGGGTCTTTAGCAGATTTATTACCTCATATGTTTATCACTTTTTTGTGGTAAGAACATTCAAATTCCTGCCTTATAGCTATTTTGAAAGATATAATATTGTTTTTTTTCTGAACAGACCTATTTATTAATCAGTATTTGAGTTGAGAGTTTAACAGCAGCAGCAACAAAAAATCACCTGCTATTTTGTTGTTGCCAAAGACTTATTTTCCATAAACTTATGCATTCCAGAGGTTTTTCTTTATGACATCATTGACATAATTGTCAGAATCTATCAAAAAGCATGTGGTGAGAAGAAACTTTAACTGCATGTTCTTTGATTTAGGCAAGTTGCCCTCACTATCCTCTTCTATTGGAAAAAGGAAATTAATTTATTACACTTTCCTCAGGCTGAAAAGATAGTCTATAGCACAACACCAAAATCCTTCTTTTTCCACCTGCAAGATTGATTAATCTATAGCATAAAAAATGTAAATCTTTGGGGATCTTGTCACTTTTATGGTCTTTAGAAGATGAACTCAAGCAGAATTTCAATATTGCTTGGGCCTCTGGCCCCAAAATAATATAGCCATATCACCAGGGGAAAGTCTGTGGGCCATGCTGTGCTGTAAAAGTTTACAAGTTCATAAAAAGTATCGATCAAACTTCATCTCCTGTAGTTCTAAATAGAGTATTAAAGGATTTTATCTCCTTTACTATAGCAACCCAATAATGCTAAGCATGGCAATGAACAAACATATGAAGATCAAATACAACCAACAAACACAAAAACATCTGGCTTTGTATTTAACTCAACTATCATCAAGTTAATGGTGCAGTCATGTAAAGCTTCTCCTTTTAATGAAACAATTACCCCTTTTCTGATGAACAGCTTTGTGCTTGGCCCCACTGGCTGCTCGTAGATGCAGCGATGGCAGACATACCATGCTAGAATAATTTGTACAGCTTTAACAAGGTTTCAAAAGCGTCTATCACTTTCTTTGTGGTTGTAATCTACTGTCCATTTTTACAAGTTTTTTGCTGGTACATTGAGTTATTAAAATATTAATAACATGAGCATGACAATGGTACTAAAAATTCAACCTGGTTCTGATTCTCAAGTTCAAAAAGAATTCTAGACTCTTATTTTCCAAAAACTGGCTTTCCACAAATCACAATAACATTTAACTTTTATTTATTTTTTGAAAGATATAATATTGTTAACCATTAGTTGCTCCACTGTGCAATGGAACACCAGGAATTATTCTTCCTAGCTAACTTTGTACCCATTTGCCACATTCTCTTCATCGCTTCCCCCCTGCCCCCCGCCCCCCCAGTGCTCTAGCCAGCCTCTGGTAACTACTATTCTACTTTCTGCTTCTATGAGACCAACTTTTTTGTAGATTCCACATGTGAGTGAGATCCTGCAGTATTTGTCTTTCTATGCTTAGCTTATTTTGTGTAACGTAATGTTCTCCACAGTCATCCATGTTGCCACAAATGACAGGAATTCATTGTTTGTTAATGCTGAATAATATTCCATTGTGTATGCACCACATTTTCTTCATCCATTTGGCTATTGTTGGACACTTAAGTTGATTCTCTATCTTTGCTATTATGTGTAGTGCTGCAGTAAACATGGACGTACAGATAGCTCTTTGACATACACATTTTATTTTCTTTGCATATATATTTCATACTTCAATACCTGAATCATGTGGTAGTTCTATTTTTAATTTTTTGAGGAATTTCCATACTGTTTACCATAATGGTTGTATCAATTTACATTCCCGCCAACAGTGTATAAGAATGACACCTGCTCATCTATGCCAGAATTTGGCATTTTTTGGTTTTTTTCAATAGTCATTCTAATTGGGGTGAGGTGATATCTCACTTTGTTTTTGATTTGCATTTTTCTGATGATTAGTGATGTTGAGAATATTTTCATATACATGGTGGTCTTTTGCATGTTTTCTTTTGAGAAATGTTTATTTAGGTGTCTTGCCTATTTTTAATTGGGTACTTTTTTTTGCTATTGAGTGCTAGAATTCCTCACATATTCTAGATAATAACCCCTTGTGAGATGCATAGTTAATAAATATTTTCTCCCATCTTATACATTATCTCTTTCCTTTATGTATCATTTCCTTTGTTGTGCAGAATCATTTTAGTTTGATTCAATCCCATTTGTCTATTTTTCTTTTGTTGCCTGGGCTTTTAAGGTCTTACCCAAAGAGGCTTTGCCAAGACCAGTGTCATGAAACATTTCTCCTATGTTTTTTTCTAGTAGTTTTATTATTTCAGGTCTTATATTTAAGTCTTTAATTCATACTGAGTTGCGTGTTATATATGATGAGAAATAAGGGTCTACTTTCATTCTTTTGCATGTGGATGTCCAGTTATCCCAGAACCATATGTTGAAGAAATTGTCCTTTCCCCAATGTGCATCCTCAGCACCTTTTTTGAAAATCGGCTGACTGTAAGTGTGTGGGTTTATTATTGTGCTTTCTATTCTGTTCCGTTGATTTATATGTCTGTTTTCATGCCAAGACCATGCTGTGTAGGCTACCATAGCTTCATAGTATTATATATTTTGACATAAGGTAGTGTGATGCTTCCAGTGTTGTTCTTTTTGTTGAAAATTGCTTTTGCTATTTGGGTTCTTTCATGGTTCTATGTGAATTTTAGGATTCATCTTCTATATCTGTGAAGAATGTAATTGATATTTTGATAGAGATTGCATTGATGCTGTTGATTGCTTTGTGTATTATGAACATTTTAGCAATATTAATCCTTCAATTCATGGACATAGATATCTTTTCATTTATTTGTGTCCTCTTCAATCGCTTTCATCAAGGTTTTATAGTTTTCAGTGTCATGATCTTTTACCTTTTTGGTTGAGTGTATTCCTAGGTGGTTTTTTTTGTAGATATAGTAAATAGGATTTATTTCTTGTTTTTTAATAATTAAGTTTAATATTAGCATATAGAAACATCACTAATTTTTATGTCGATCTACTATTGTGCAGCTTTACTGAATTTGTGCAAGTCTAGTGGGATTTTTCTTGTTTGTTTCAATTTGTAGTTTTTGATATATGTAAGAGCATGTCCTCTATAAACAGGGACAGTTTGACTTCCTTTTTTTCGATTTGAATGCCCTTTATATTTCTTTTCCTCATTTCTCTTGGTAGGATCTCCAATACTATGTTGAATTCATGTTTTGAAAGTGGGCATCCTTGTGTTCTTTTCAATCTTAGAGAAAAAGTTTGCAACTTTTCCCAGTTCAGTATGATGTTAGTTGTGGGTTTGCCATGTGTGGCCAACTCTTGTTGATCTTTTATATTTTTTGTATCTGTTTATTTTTGCTCTGATCTTTATTACATTTTTTCTTCTATTATTTTGAATTTATTAATAGTTTATTCTTCTTATAGTATTTCTTTTAGGCACCACATTAAATTGTTTACTTGAGATCTTTCTACTTCTTTGATGTTAATGTTGCTACAAAGTTTCTTAGAACAGCCTTTGCTGTATTCCTTAGGTTTCAATATATGTTTTCATTTTAATTTTCCTCTAGAAACTTTAAAATTTTCTTTTTGGTTGCTTCATTAACCCACTGCATGTTCAAGAGTGTGTTGTTTAGTCCCCATTTTTGAACCATTTCCAACATTCCTTTTATTATTGATTTCTACTTTTATTCCATTGTGTTGATTTCTACTTTTATTCCATTGTGTTGACAAAAGATACTGATATGATTTGGAGTTTTTAACATTTGTTAGGGCTTGTTTTGTGGCCAAACATCTGATCTGTCCTGGAGAATGTTCCATGTGCTGTTGAGAAGAATATGTATTTTTCAGCTCTGGAATTTAATGTTCTGTAAATGTCTGTTAGGTCATTTGGTCTAGAGTGCTGTTAAATTCCACAGTTTGTTTGATGACTTTCTGATTGGATGATATGTCCATTGCTGAGAGTGACGTGTTGAAGTCTCCTAGTAATGTTGTATTGCATTCTATTTTTGACTTTAGGCCTATGAATATTTTCTTTATGTATTTAGGTGCTCTGGTGTTGGGTGCACACATATTTAAAATTGTTATACCCTCTCACTATACTGACCTCTCTATTATTTTATAGTGAATTTTTTTTCTTTTTACAGTTTTTGCCTTAAAGTCTATTTTATATGAAATAAGTATAGCTACTCCTACTTCTTTTAAATTTTGATTTGCATGAAATATCTTTTTCCATCCATTTAATTTCAGATGTTGCATATCATTACAAGTGCAGTGAGTCTCTTGTAGGCTGCATATAGTTGGGTCTTGTTTTTAAATTTATTCTATCACTCTACCTTTTTTCTTTTGAGAGAATTTAGTTAATTTAAATCCAAGGTAATATTGACAGGCAAAGTTACTACTGTCATTTTGTTACTTTTTCTTTAGTTTCTTTATAGGGTTGTTTGTTTCTTTCTCTCTTTTTCTCCTTTTTCCTCTCTGTCTTCCTTTGTAATTAAGTGATTTTCTGTAGTAGTGTGCTTTGAGTCTTTTCCTTTTCTTTTTAGTATATCTATATTATTAGGTTTTTGCTTTGTGGGTTTCACAGACTTACCAAAAACATGCCATCATTCATGGTAATTGTTATTAATTTAAAATAACCTGTAAGAATGATGGCATGTTTTTGGTTATTTTAAATTAATAACAATTACCATTTGTCATAGAATGAAGGAAAAAAAACCCTCTACATTCTGACTCCATTAACCTCCCATCTTTTGAATTTTTCATGTCAGAATTTATATCTTTTTATAATGCTTATTACTTAACAAGGTATTTAGTTGTTACTATTTTGAATAGATTTGTCTTTTGATCATCGTTTTATATATATATGTGTATATATAAATGTGTATTTATGTTTGTGTGTGTGTATATAGTTTAAATGTGATGAATACAGTATTGGAATATCTGAATTTGTCTCTTTGGCTCCTTTTATCAGTGAGTTTTATAAATTCAGCTGTTTTTTGTGTAATATGTTAGCATCCTTTCTTTCAGTTGAAGAACTCCCTTTAGAATTTCTTTTAAGAGAGGTGAAATTGTGATGAATTTTCTCAGCTTTTGTTTATCTGGGAAAATCCTTTTTTCCCCATAAATTCTGAAGGATAGCTTTGTCGAGTTCACTAATTTTGATTAGGTGTTTCTTTCTTTCAGCACTTTAACAATATCATCTCACTGTCTGCTGACCTGTAGGGTTTCCTTCTGAGAAGTCTGTTGCTAGGCATATTGGGGTTCCATTATAAGTTTTTTGGGTTTTTTTTCTTGTTGCTTTCAGGATCTGATTTTTTGTCCTTGACCTTTAAGTGTATATTATAAACCTAAGGGAAGGCTTTATGGGTTGAATCTGATTGGTGTCCTTTGACACTCCTGTTCATAAATATTTATATCTTTCTTCAGGGTTGGAATATATGCTTCCGTCATTTCTTTGAATAAACTTTGTGCCTTTTTGTCATTTTTTTCTCTTTTTTGAATGCCAGTAAGTGACTCATCCATTTGATCTTTTGATGATTTCTCATTGGTCTTTTAAACCTTCTTTTTTAAATTCTGTTTTCTTTTTTCTCTTCTGATTATGTATTTTCAAATAATCTGTCTTTGGACTCAATGATTTTCTTCTGTGTGATTATTATGCTGTTGAGGTTTTTGATTATATCATTCAGTTTTTATCATTATATTTTTCAACTCTAAGATTTCTGTTTGATTTTTTTTCATAATTTCAATCTCTATGTTAAATTACTCTGATAAATTTCTGAATTATTTCTCTGTATTTTTTGGGACTTGGCTGAGTTGCATTAAAACACCTATTATGAATTCTTAGTCTAAGAGCTTATACATCTGCATATGATCCAGGTCATTCATTGGCACCTTGTTTTGTCAGTTTGATGAGATCGTAGTTTCCTGATTGCTCTTAATTCTTTTGGATGTACATCAGTGTTTGTACATCGAAGCATTAGGTATTTATTCTAAAATACCTAACTATATTGTTTCTGTCAGTTTTTCTATAGTATGTCTGTTTTTCAGATCCTGTGTAGATTGACTATTGTGTTGCCTTAGTCAGATATCGATGCCTCCTCTTGTCACTAGATGGTGCCCAAACACCACGCTCATTGCTAGTTTTGTGAGACTTCCAAGGTTGGTGAGTTGCCCAATCCAGGTAAATCTGGGGGACACCCAGTGTAGGTACTTGGGCTGTCTGGGAAAACTGACTAGGGATTTGAACACACATCAACACAGAGACATCAAGACAGCTGTGTTTGTGTGAATCTTGACTGTATGGCAAGGTTTTGAATAGATCAATAAATATAGAAATCGAGACAGTGTAGATGGTATTTAAAGACAAGTAAGCAAGGGGGTGAGTTGCTGAAGAAAAACAGTGGCCCACGGACTAGGTCCTGGGTCAAGACTAATGCTGAGAAGTGTGGGAGAAAGACACATACCAGCAAGAGAGAGAAAAAGAAAGGCTGGCCAGGTCAAAAACAAAATATATTACAGGAGGATGTGGAGAGCTGGAGTCTAAATGACAGAAGCATTTCATGAAGGGAGGGGGTGGACTGTGTCAACAGAGTCGTGTTAAAGGGTCTTTCTGGAGGAACGAAAGTGTAAAATTGGGTGGTGGAGGTGCTTGCCCAGCTCTGTGCATTACAAAGCAATTAATGAAAAAATTAATGAATTGTATATTTAAATGGATACATTTAAGGATATAAGAATTAAATTTTATTAAAGCTATTTTTAAAAAATGAACTACCATACACCTACCCAACATTTGTAATACTAGGTATTCACTCAGGAGAAATAAAATTCTGAGTTTATAAAAAGGATTTATGCTTGAATATTTATAATATCTTCATTCTTAATCTGTAAAATTGAAGCAACCTAAATATTCGTTAATAGAAAAACTAATAAATAATTTGTACGTATATCCATACAGTGTCAATTTATTAGCCATAAAAACAGAATGAACTGCTTATCCATGGAAAAAATATGGCTAGATATGTAAACATTATTTTGACTATAAAGAAGACATCAAAGTGCACGTTGATTGAAATACTTCATTTTTGTGAAATTAAAAAACTGGAGAAAATAATGTATGTTACTAGAAATGAAAACAGACATGGCCTGTGGTGGGGAGGGTGGCTATTAATTGAAAAGTTACACAGGTGCTATTTTCTGTGTTAATGAAAATGATTCATAGTTTGATAGAACTGTTAGATGCTGCAGGGGATATATAGTTTTAAAAATTTATAAGCCATGCACTTAAGATTGAAACATTTCCCTAACATTTAATTTTTCATTGATATAAGGACAATCAGAAAGAAGAAGAATTATCATGATACAGTAATTGAGACAAACATATTTTATTTATAATTCCTCCCTCCACATAACTTACCAATCCAAGATGCCTTTTGCTGGTTGGGTTCCAAGCAGGATGTTGTGATGTTCCCCAGGGTTTGTTGTGGCTGCATGATCCGTGATTGCTGCAAAGAGTTCTATAATGGCTGCAATGCTTTGGAGGTACTGTGATCTTCTAGGGAGATTTGATTTTGGTATATCTTTGGGAAGCTGGATGACGTGGTGGTGGCGCTGCTGCCCAATGACCTGAGTTCATGACTCATTTTCCACATCTCCAGGGGAAAATACTGGTGTGTCTATGTCTCATCAGCTCATTCATGGGTCTCATATTTGTACTGAGGCTTATTCAGCCTGCTAGCTTTCAACTTTATATAAAACATGAAAATCAGCTTGAAGAATCATTGGCTACTCAGACACTTACAGAAAGATGGAGAGCACCCATCTGTTGAGACATGGTAGTAGAGCATATTTGCTGAATTACATGAATCATTAGGCATTTAATGAGGTGGATTCTTATGAAAATTTAAAAAAATATTAATGGTAGTTTCAGATTATGAATACCCATCTCCTGCATTTGTTGAACAGCCACTGGGGAACAATTCAAGATTTTGTTCATGATGTACCTTTTGATGGTGGAAAGCGGATGACAGTGACAATCCAATAGATTATCTGGTAGACAATTTGAATGTCTTTGGTGATGGCACAGACATCATTGCCACCATCATGGCTGTTTCCTGGAGTGGGGCAGTGAAGATTTGGGAATTCCAGTGAACTTCCTAAATGGCCCACAGAGCAGCAGTTGTCCATACATGATCTCTTGTGGTGATGAGTCATTTAGTGTTTGAATGTAAAACACAAAACTATAAAACTCCCAGGAGATACCTTAGGAAAAAATTTCAGTGACTTTGAACTTCTTGATGACATTTTAGATACAACACCAAAGGCTCAATCCAAGAGAGAAGAATAACCTAGACTTCATTAAAATGAAAATGTTTTACTCTGTGAAAGTCAGTGTGAAGAGAATAAAAAGCCAGGGACTGGGAGAAAATATTTGCAAAAGACATATCTGATGAAGGGCTGTTATTCAAAAACTACAAAGAGCCATTTAAAGTCAACAATAAGAAAACAACAACCTAACTAAAAAATGTTTATAGACCTTAACAGACGCCTCACCAAAGAAGATATGAAGTTAGAAAATAAGCCAGTGAAATGAAGCTACACAGCTTATGCCATCAGGGAAATGCAATGTAGAACAAGAGTGATTTACCACTACCTATCTATCAGAATGTCCAAAACCCAGAACGTTGGCAGCACCCAGTGCTGGTGAGGGTGTGGAGTAACAGGAAATCTCATTCATTTCTGGTGAGAATGCAAAGTAGCACAGCCAGTTAGGCACGTTCTTACACAAGAAAACATACTCTCACTGTATGTCCAGCAAGTGAACTCGTTAGTATTTGCCCAAAGGAGTTGAAAACTTACATCCTCACAGAAACTTTCACACACATGTTTATAGCACACTTGTTCAAAATTGCCATAGCTTGGACATGATGAATGACCAGTGGATGGTCACTGATGTATAGGGGTGATAGTCCCTGGTGGAAAGACAAGGGCCAGGGAACCACCAAGTCACTAGTATAGGGATGGGGGAGGCTGTCATTTCCTTAGGCCTGGGAAAGGGGTCAAGGACAACTCCATTGGTGGTGCTCGAGGGGCATCTGTACTAGAGATGTTGCAGCTATCCTATAGGGCCAATGGGGTGAAGACCCTGGAAATGTTCTGCCCAGCACATAGAAGCTGGACAAGACCATCAGACTCACTGATGCCTGTGAGTAGAGAGAAGAGGGGAGTCAGGATGAAGACAAGGAGTCCTATGTGAGCATCTGTGTGAGGGGGTGATGTCCTCACTGGAACAGGGAGAGATGGCAGGGGAGTACATGTGGATGGGAAAGTGGAATGAGTCTGTTTGGGAGGGTCCTTATGACACCAGGGTAGAAATACCAAATACTCAGGAGGATATTAAAGGTGCAGGGCTTAGAGGAGTGAACCCAGCTGCAGCTACAAATGTGGAAAGTCATCAGGGAGGGAAGTCACTGTAGCAGAGATGTCCAAGGCCTGGGCAGATCCCATGGAGTAAAATCAATGGTCCCATTATTGGCTAGAATCCTCCTTAGGTTTCCCAGTATCAACAATATTACAGAAAGCCTCCAAAAAGTGGCCTACTAGAGTCTGTTCCCACATGTTGAGGCTTCAGTTTGTGCAAAGTTCCCATCCTGGTCTCCTTCCCAACATGGACTAGAACACGTCAGGTAGCCAAAGAGCCCTGAAGAGAAGACGGATTTCTTCTCTATCACCCCACAGGGTCATGGTACAAAGCAGAAGTATTGCTGTTGTCTTTGGCTCTGGAAACATAATGCCAATCAGTATCTGATGATTCTGTCTGTGATTGGGTTTTAAACTCTGAGATCTACCTCAAGGTCCCCTGTGCCCCTAATCTTCATGTTATTTTGGAAAGGTCAGACATTCCAACCTGTTCTCATGCTTCTGAGGGTCATTCCCAGGTACATCATCCTGTGAACCATTGAATCCATTTCCTTCTATTCTCCAAGGCTGGGGTTCAGCATTCTTTAGTCAGAACTGTAGAGTTCATGCATGCAGCAGTATTTCATGGAGTCTGCCTGAAAATTACCCAGAAACTGCTTAACTCAGGTATGGAAAGTGATTCAAATCAAGATATGTTACTTGTATAATTTCATTCAGTTGTCATTATGACCATGTGTGGTAGTATCTTCTGTGGCCCCATGATACAGATGTAGAAACTGAGATTCACGTAAGTTAAGCCACTTATTTCAGGTTCACCGCTCTTGAGTGTAAGTGTTAATATTCATAGTTTTTTCCAAAGCAGAAACCAGGTGTGAATTTGAACCCTGTGTGTCCCATGGAGGCAGTGGATTGGAAGCAGAGGGAGAGTTCACTGCTTTTTGAAGGAACACTTGACCATGAAACTATTTGTGCTGGGGGGAAACTATGGGGTACAAAAGCTTTGGTTAGATAAATTGCCTTTTCACCACTCGAATCAGAGCTACAAGTGTGCCCATCCCCCAGACAGCACACACTGCATCTGTTAGGTGTGAATCGACCCATCCCCTCCTCCCCCCTCCCACCTGCCCAGCACCCTATAAATGTTACTTCCCACATGTGCACATAAGTGTTGATCAATTAGTACCAATTTAATGGTGAGTACATGTGGTGCTTGTTTTTCCATTCATGTGATACTTCACTTCAAAGAATGGGCTCCAGCTCCATCCAGGATAATACAAGAGGTGTTAGTTCACTGTTGTTTTTTGTGGCTGAGTAGTACTCCATGGTATACATATACCACATTTTATTAATCCACTCATGTATTGATGGGCACTTGGGTTGTTTCCATATCTTTGCAATTGTGAATTGTGTTGCTATAAACATTTGAGTTCAGATGTCTTTTTTATAGAATGTCTTTTTTTCCTTTGGGTAGATACCCAGTAAGGGATTGCTAGATCAAATGGTAGTTCTACTTTTAGTTCTTTGAGGTATCTCCATACTACTTTCCGTAGAAGTTGTACTAATTTGCAGTCCCACCAGCAGTGTATGAGTGTTCCCATCTCTCCGCATCCCTGCCAATATTTGTTGTATTGGGACTTGTTGATAAAAGCTGTTCTCACTGGAGTTAAGTGATATCTCATTGTGGTTTTGATTTGCATTTCCCTGATCATTACAGATGTTGAGCATTTTTTCATGTTTGTTGGCCATTAGTCTATCTTCTTTTGAAAAGTTTCTGTTCCTTTGCCCACTTTTTAATGGGGTTGTTTGATTTTTTTCTTGCTGATTTTCCTGAGTTCTATATAGATTCTAGTTATCAGCCCTTCATCAGATGTGGAGCATGCAAATATTTTCTCCGATTCTGTAGGTTGTCCATTTGCTCTAATGATAGTTTCCTTGGCTGTGCAGAAGCTTTTTAATTTGATCAGGTCCCATTTATTTATTTTTGTTGTTGCTGTGATTGATTTTAGGGTCTTCTTCATAAATTCTTTGCCTAGGCTGATGTCTATAAGAGCTTTTCTAACATTTTCTTCTAGAATTCTTATGGTTTCATGCCTTAGGTTTAAGTCTGTTATTCATCGTGAGTTGATTTTTGTGAGAGGTGAGAGGGACAGATCCTGTTTCAGTCTTCTACATGTGGCTATCCAAATTTCCCAGCACCATTTATTGAATAGGGATCCTTTCCCCCAGTGTATGTTTTTGTCTGCTTTGTCAAAGATCACTACATGGGTATATGAGGATGGTTTTATATCTGGGTTCTTGGTCCTGTTCCTTTGGTTTATGTCTCTGCTCTTGTGCCAGTACCATGCTGTTTTGGTTACTATAGCTCTGAAGTCTGGTAAATTGATGCCTCCTGATTAGTTCTTTTTGCTTAAGGTTGCTTTGGCTATATAGGGTCCTCTTTGGTTCCATACAAAGCATAGAATTATTTTTTCTAGATCTGCAAAAAATGATGTTGGTATTTTAATAGGGATTGCATTGAATCTGTAGATCACTTTGGGTAGTATAGACATTTTAACAATGTTGATTCTGCTGACCCATGAGCATGGTATGGTTTTCCATCTGTTTACATTCTCTGCCATTTCCTTCCTTAGTGTTTTATAGTCCTCCCTGTAGAGGTCTTTCACCTCCTTAGTTAAATATATTCCTAGGTATTTTCTTTGTTGCTATTGAGAAAGGTATTGAGTCTTTTGTTTGGTTCTCAGTTTGACTGTTGATGGCATATTTGAATGCTACTGATTTGCGTACACTGATTTTGTAACTGAGACTTTGCTGAATTTACTTATCAATTCCAGTAGTCTCTTGGCAGAATCTTTGGGGTTTTCTAGATATGAGATCATATCATCTGCAAAGAGTGATAGTTTGACCTCTTATGCCCCCATTTGGATGCCCTTGATTTCCTTCTCTTGTCTGATTGCTCTGGCTAGGACTTCCAGCACTATGTTGAACAGAAGTGGTCATAGAGGGCAACTTGTCTGGTTCCATCATTTCTTATCTCTGTCCCTTTGGTTTCTCTATTCAGTGCTGGTGGTGTTTTCTTGTTTTGTTTTTTTAAATGAAGAAATTTTTAATTACTTTGTGCTGATATGGTATCTTTTTAATTAAAAATAAGACAAATCCTTTTGTACCTTTTGAGGTTTCCTTTTAAGCTGCATGTCTATATTATCTATTTAAATAATAATTTAAAAATGTATACATAAGGACAACCCATAAAACTGCACCAACTGGATTCTAGATCCTCTTTCCCCAAGGGCAGCCCATTCTTGGTTCTTCTGTGTTTTGTTTTTTTATCTCTTCTGTTGGAGGTCATTCTCACACATGACGTGGTCCTCACCCAGATAGTCACATTCATAACTAGCCATGAAGCAGCTCAGGAGAGCTCAGTGTACCCAGGTGGGGCTGCATCTTCAGTGCTTCTCTCCGGGTTGATTAGGTGAGGACGCACATGGATCTGGAAGACTTTGACTTGGGGAGGTCGAGGTCCCCAGAGAAGTTTTCTTGCTTGGTAGGAGTGAGCATGGCTGCCAGGACTCTGGAAGCTGAGCAGGAAAGGGGGAGGTGGGCTCAGTTTAAAAGCTTCAGTTAAGGTTCTTATTTTCAGCAGGTGCCTTATCATCCTACCTCACCTATGCCCTCAGCATATTTTTATGAGACCAAACCATTTTGTTTAGTTTGTAAAATTGTTTCCTGTTTTAATACTGTCACCTCTGCACACTGGGCTTTCCTGCTTGGGGTGAGTGGTACCCCCATGCTGGGCTTCTAGTTTCTCTCTCTACAGATGGTGGCTGGAAGAAGGTGTGGAGGCAGGCCCCACACTGCCCTCCTGCTCAAAGAGGAAACAGAGGCCTCTGGAACATGTGGCTCCCAAGTGTCTCCTATCTGAGGACCAATCAGTGGCCCACATGGCTTTCTAGCTCCCAGGAGATCTGGCCTCCCCTGCAAGTGGGGACAGACCCTTTTGGGGTCATTTTTCCTGGCTGCAGAGCCCCATCAGAGTTCTTCAGCCCATCCCAGGCCGTCTCTCACTTGCTTCCTTCCTGCCCAATCTTACCTTCTCACACTTCAAAAGCCAGCAGCCATCCCAGAGGGCTTCAGCCCTGCCCTGCCTCACTTCCCTGAAAATCCCACTCCACCCATCCCAAACAGGATGCTGCTCAGGGCCACCCCTTTCACTGTGAAATACAAGAGAGCTCTTCTTGATGGAGAGGTTTACGTGATGAAGCCAGCTCTGGCACATCAGTCTGATGGCACTGGGGCTTGACCAGGACAAGACAGGGGTGTCCTTTGCTGGCTGTCTGATGAGGGGCTCAAGGAAGCAGATGTTTTCTGCTCCCCTCTCTGCAGATCCCTGGTAGGTGGTCCTATTGGTCACTATGGTATGTGCCTGCATGCTGTGTGTATGTGTGTTTGTGTTCTTGACTTAGTTTCTCTCCTTTCAGCTTGAAGTGCACTCTTTTGCTGAATGTATCTCATGATTTCTTGAAATTCAGTGCACTGAGCTGGGTCAAGGGCCCTGAGGCCTCACTGTGTCATATTTGCACTGGAGCAGTGCAGATGCATACTATACATTAGACTCTGGTTTTAAAGTCCTTTTGCTGTCTTACCCTGTACCTGTTGTAGAAAGGCCATTATATGCAACAGGATAGCATCCCAGGTCTAGTGAAGACAAGGTCTAACCTGCTCTCTGTCAAGACAGGAGCCAGTAATTGGGACTTTTTTTGACTGAATGGGATTATCCAGGGTCTCTGGGTGGTGGGGAGGGGCCTCGCTTCCTTAGACACACCCAATTCCATGTGTCTCAACCAGGGACTTGCTCAGGGAAACCACTCTCAGTGTTAAATAGAAGAGAGCTTTCCTTGATGCAGAAGTTCAGGTGACAAAACCAGCTCCTGCATGTCAGGTTGATGTCTGTTGGGTTGAATCGGGATGAGACAGGGATGACATGGGCTGGCTGACGAGGGGCTCAAGCAAGTGGGCATAATAGGCCCTTGGGATATTTTGTACTAACCTGTGTGCAGTTCTATGGTGGGAGATCCCAGTGGCCGCTAAGTTATTTGGGGGAGAGAGAGAGAGAGAAAGAGAGAGAGAATGGCTTGTTTTTTTCACCCTTTGGGCATGAAGCCTGCAGACTTGCCAAAAGTACTTCAATTTTTTCTGAAAACAGGGCTGAAGAGTAGGCTGCACAGGCCTGAGGGCTCACTGTGTCATGTTTGCTTGAGAATAGTGTGTACGTGCAGACTGTATGATGGAGTCCAGGTGCAAGGAACATTGGTTTCTGGGCCCCATATCTTTTGTAAAAAGGACATTTTATTCAAGTAAATAATAGGCAAAGTCTAGTGGAGAAGAGGTCTGCTCTGCCATGGGTGAGGGTGGCAGCTTGTGATTTATAACTTTGTGGTGTGTTTGGGACCTTCCAGGGCCTCCAGTTGCTGGTAGAAGCCAGCAAGGTCAGGGGTTTTTGTCTGTGGGTCAGAGGTGGGCATCCTGCTAAACCCTGGATAGGCCTGGATATGTGCAGAGCTGGACGTCCTTCCTGCTTATGCTATAGGAGGTTCTGGGAAGCTGAGGGTAACGTGAAAATTGGTTACAGGAACAGAGGGTCAGATGGTGTTTGCAGGGCTTCTTGCTCCTACCTGTGGCCAGAGGAAAGTTGTTGTCATGCAAAATGGGAGGGTGTTGAGGAAAAGTGGGTTTAGGGAGATTTGGAGAGTTGGTGTTGGGTTATTAGACATCAACACAAAGATGTTGAGACACCTCTGTGTGTGTGTGTGCGTGTGTGTGTGTGAGCGTGTGTGTGTGTGAATCTTGACTGTATGGAAAGGTTTGGAATAGATAATTAAATGTACAAATCATGACAATATAGATAATATTTAAAGCCAACGTGTTGGGCAAGGGCAGCCAGAGGGTGAGTAGCTGAAGAAAAAATAGTATCCCAAGAACTAAGTCCTGGGTCAAGACTAATGCTGAGAAGTTTGGAAGAAAAACACAAATCAGCAACAGAGACAGAGAAGGAAAGGCCAGTGAAATCAGAAAGACAAAAAATGACAAGAGAATGTGGAGAGCTAGAAGCTAAATGGACAGAAGCGTTTCATGAAGGGAGGGGGTGGACTGTGTCAGACGCAGCCAACAGAGTAATGGTAGAGGGGTCTTTTTGGGGGGATGAAAATATTCTACAATTAGTGGTTGCACAACTCTGCATTTTGAAGAAATTAATGAATTATATATTTAAATTTGTTAATTTAAGGACATATAAATTATATTTATCTTTTGTAATCACTTTGAAAACATTAACAGACATTTATTTGGTGCTTTCCTACTTCCTCATTTTTTAAAATCTCTGTCCCTTTGTCGCTCGCATGTGTTTTCTTCCAAATCTTTGCTTCTGGAGGAGGTCCTCAAGCATCAAGTGGCCCTTGTCTGCCCACTCATGTTCGTGACGAGGTAAGGGGCAGCTGAGGGGAGCTCTGTGTGCCGGGTGGGGCTGTGCCTTCAGTGCTTCTCTCTGGGTTACTCAGGTGAGGACGCACACGGATATGGAGGGCTGTGACTTGGGGAGCTCCACATCCTCACAACAGCATCCTGCTGGATCTGGCCTGGCAGGAGTGGGCACCGCTGCCAGGATTCTGAAAGCTGAGCTGGGAAGGGGGAGTAGGTTCAGTTTACAATCATCAGTTAAGGCTCCTATTTTCAGCAGGTGCCTTATCACCCTATCATACCTGTGCCCTCAGCATATCTATGAGATGCAACCATTTTGTTGAGTTTGTAAAATTGTGTCCTGTTTTAATCCTGTATTCCCCAATTTAAGCCATTATATGGCTCTAGTAAAATATGCTATTTAACTTTTCTCTATTTTTTTTGGCTAATAAAAATAAAGTGACTGTGAACATTGGTTACATATTTTTTTTCTGGACATATTTTTTCCTGTTGTAAAATAACTAGGTTTAGAATGCTGGGTTTAGAATGCAGAATGAAGACGTTTTATGATTAAGTTTAAGAAATTGCCAAGATTTTTTCTAAGATGTCTATCATTTTAGATTCTCATCATTATTGTATAAGAGTTCTAATTGCTCCTTATCATTGTCAACATTTTTTTTCTCCTAGCCATTCTGGTGGCTCCTATTTAGCATCATAGACATTTCTAGGCCCAGGACTAGGCAAATGGCATCACAAAGTCTAGGGTGTCACAAAGGCTGTGCCCTGACCAGTGATGCGCTGTCCCACACACAGTAGTAGGACTGAGCACTGGTGTCTTGAGAGGCCCAGGTGAACTGGAGAATCAAGCTGGGCTAATTAGAACAAAGCTCACCAAACACCATGTCTAGGAAATTAAGACTGGAGAACTTACAGGCATAGGACACAGATTCCCTCCTTCTCTGCTAGAGCAGAGCTGCTGTTTTTGAAGAATTAGGTGGATACCTCCTGTAGAAGAGATCCTGGGCCCAATGCCTGAGCTTATCCACATGTGTTTTTCTTGCTGCCTCTCTTGACATCATATTGGGGTGCCAGTTATATGGTAACAGTTTATGGACATGTGCTGGATTTGTATAGTTACAGTTGTGTGTATATTTAGGTATGAAAACACATTTTTTATTTGGTTCAAAATTGTGTTATTGAAGAAAAAAGAGAGATGTGGAAAGGTAGTATAAAACTGATAGGATAATTATCTTTGTTTTTATGGCCTTATAAAAATTCTAGCATTTGGGTAAGGCATATTGACTACATGGCCAGGTGAGCACTTCATGGAAAATTGTCTTCTGAATGATGGTATAGCACACACACTTTGACTTTCTTGACATTCTCCCTGAGCAGGGGGCATTTATTCATGAAATACTTATATCTGAATCTAAAATTATCATGAAATCTGTCACAGATATTACAGGGAAAGAAAGCAGAATACTAAAGGTGGTAAAGACAGATTTTATTCAGTAGTATTGCAATAGGGGAAAGAGACCTCAGTATAGAAGTGTGCTCAATTGTGAATACAGAAAATACAGGTGGGTATTTATAGCCAACAAGCAGAATGAGGGGTCAGTGGATGGACAATTACTAAGAGGAGACCTCAAGCATAGGGGAATTCTTGCTAAACTGACCTTGCAGGATTCTTAGCCATCAAAGACATAGACATCAAGGGTGGGAATGAACTTCATAATGTATGAAGGTTGAAGGGACTATTGTGAAATAAATTAGCAATGTTCTTGCTAAAACAGGGCTATGCACGCCTAAGACAGGGTTCAACATGGAGATCTAGTAGAAAAAAAGGGTTTAGAGGAGCTTTTCTAAAGTTGGGTGCAGAAGGATCTTTGTCAGTCTCTCTTCTTACACAAGGAAAGTGGACACATTCTTCTTTCCTCTTAAAAATATAAGTCCATTTCTCGTTCAGCTTTATTCATTAAGGACCAGCTAAACCATCTGTTGAGACTTGGTAATAGAAGGTATTTGCTGAATAGTATGAACCATCAGGCATTTAATAATGGGGATTCCTATGAAAATTTCAAAAAAGAGATTGGTACTTGTGGTTTATAAGCACAGCTTATACATCCAGGGTATAGTCAGTGGAGAACTTTTCTTGACTTTGGGCTTGAAGCACCTTTCCATGGTGGAGAGAAGATGGCTGTGACAATCCAGTGGATTTTCTGGTGGGCAATCTGAATGTCTTTTGTGATGACATAGTAATTAGTGCTGCTGTCATGGCTATTTTTTGGAGCAGAGCATGGATACGTGAATGAATAGTAGATGATGGATGGATGTCAGATGGGTGGAATGATGAATGGATGGGAGGAAAGATGAATGCAGGCATGGATGGATGGAAGGAAGGATGGGTGGATGCGTGGATGGATGGAAGGAAGGATGCATGCATGGATGGGTGGATAGGAGGAAGGATGGATGGATGGATGGTGAAGGCCTCAGACCGCTCCTTGCAGGCAAGCAGGGGTTCACCTTGCAGGGGCCAGTGGGGAGAAGCTGGGCTTCCCAGCCTTCTTGAGGTAGGTAACCAGGGAAGGGGTAACTACTTAGGACTTGTCATTGGAGCTGGTGTGTGAGAGGTCAGTTTCTCCAGTTTGTGCCAGCTCGTTGGCCATGGAAAGGCCAGGGGATGCCTCCTCTGTTTCCTCCCACAGGTGCTGCGAGTGGCCGTCTTCCTCAGGCAGCTCGCTGATGGAGTCCAGCATGGGCTTGTAGCTCATATGACACTTCTGGGCCAGGACCTCTCATAGCAAGTGCTGGTTGCCCTCCTGGGCCACTGCAGGGAGCAGGGTGGGCTGCATGGGGGCCTTTGTTCCCAGAGCCTGGACTTAGTGCCACTGAGGAGTGCAGGCAAGCTGGCTAGGTCAGAGCCACCACCCCAGGCCTGCCTCAGCTGCAGACTGGTATGTGGCCTGGGCTATGGCCTCACTAGACATCTGCTCCCCACCGGACACTAGGTACTTCTGACAGCACAATCTTCTTAAGTCTCAGAGGCTCTGAGCCTCAGCACCTGTAAGTCAAATGGGGCCTCAGTCTACCTCCCTTACAGGGAATGTCAGGACCAGAACAGGAAAGGACTCTGCAAAGTCAAACTGGGCTTATTTGAGCCCTTCCCACCCCTGCTGCTGAGGTAGGAGACCTAGACCCACAGGGGTGTGAGCCACCACCCAGGGAGAACACAGCCAGGCTCAGAGTGCCAGAGGTGGGGTATGGGGAGAGACTAAGCACTGGGTGGGGAGGCTCAGAGTACAGGGGGCTTCAGTGAGCCAGGGTCTTAAGGGGACCAGAATGGGAGAACTGAGGGCCACATCCACCAGGACCCCACTCAGAGACAGGAAGCCCAGCCTAAGGTGTCCAGGCATGGCAACGTGGGACCTACTGCTTCTCACTGAGCCTTGGTTTCCCCCTATGTGACATGGGGTCCCTAAGAGGACCCTTAGCCATCCCCTGAGAGGGTTGGTGAGTAGAAAGGTCAGGGATGCACCCCCATGTGCCAGGGCTCCTACCCCAGAAACCAAGTACATTGGCAGCCACCATCCTGCTGGAGTCTGCTCCCCCTGCCTCCTCCTGAGAGCTCTCCAGGGGTGTACCCCTGCTAAGGTGAGGTTGGCCCTGGAGCTCTGGACAGAAGTCAGCTCCAGGTTCACAAGGGCAAGGTCAGAAGAGGGGAAGCTCCCAGCAATGGGAGGGTAGCAGAGGGGAAGCCTTCCCTAGGACTGAGTGGGATCAGCCACTGGGCATGGCTGACTGGTCACCTCCCTGCAGACATGCCCCAGCTGATGGAGCTGCCTCGGGATGTCACCATGGAGCTGGGGAGAAGCACCCTCCTGGTGTGCCAGGCCATGGGCCACCCATCCCTGATGGTCATCTGGCACCACAGAGACAGCCAACCACTGGGGCCTGGGTGGGGCAGCAGGACAGGGCAGCCTGACTCCGGAGTGTTGTTCTTTCAAAGTAAGAGAGTGGGGCTGGGGTGGAGTGGGCAGGGGAGATGGGATGGCTCCCAACGCCCTCACCCCTAGGCTGGGTGGCCTGGAGCAGGACCCTGACCCCAGCACTGACCGTGGGGAAGGCTGATGCTGGGTCACACTTTGGCTGGGTGACTCTGGCCAAGTCATTCCACTGCTGTGAACCTGGTCATGATCATGATGATAAAACCTACTGCCCAGGTTCAAAACAGGCTACTTTACAAGGTTGTGTGGGTGATGTGCACAAGGTGCTCGGCACTGTTCCTGTCACATGCTAGCCATTACATACATGTGAACCATTATCCATATCATAATTATTACTGCTTCTATCACTGCTACTACTGTTACTGTTACCACTAGGATGACTACTATTACTATGACTATTACTGTGACTATTACTACTAGTACTACTACTATTTATTTGCATCATCTCATTGATCCTCCCAATCACACTGCAAGGTACAGGTATCAATTGATTATCCCCAGGTAATCAATGATGAGCAAGCCAAGGCCGCCTCACTTTTCCAAGGGCCAGCTGTGTCCCCACCCCTGTCCTCTGCCATCACAGCCCTCCTGCCTGAACCTCTGCAGGGCCAGGCTGTGCTGAGGCTGTCTGCCCCGGGGAGCTGCAGTGTGGTGTGCCCCGGCAGTCAAAACAGCTGCTCTCTGCCCCTCAGGTGTGGCCCCTGAAGACCAGGCTCTATATGTCTGTGAAGTTGGAAATGTCTTTGGGAAGGTCCAGGCTGAGGCCCAGCTTGTCATCACTGGACATGGTTTGCTGATGTATCTGAGGGCCATGGGAGGTGGGGAGGCAGGTGCTCCCTGGGAGCGCAGCCAGGATGTGAGCACACCCAGGGAGGCCCCTCAGGGCACTACATCCTTTGGGACAGATGTGTCCTCAGCCAGGTTCTCCAGGAGGGGCATCAGTATCCTGGGGAGCTTTGACCCTTTAGATTCTCAATCTTGATGCTTCTACTGGTTCCCTGGTGTGGGGGTGTGAGGGAAAAATGAAAATTCACTAAAAACCTTTCACTCTGAAATGAGAAGCTATAGCCCTGTCTATGTTAAATTGCTTATCTGCTCCTGTAAGACTGCTTGTCACAACCTTCTGGTCACAAGAATGTTTGTAAAACTGCAGATGTTGCAAGAGAGATAACTGAAACTGATAAAGTGTTTCTCCAGCTTAAACCGCTCTGTACTTCCCCCTTTGCCTTCAGCAGTTCCCTTGCAGCAACTTCCTTATCTGTACACTTCCTGGTATAGACCTCTATGAAAGATCACCACACCCACAGCTCGGGGCTCAGAATTTGGCTGAAGAGTCCCCTCTGAGCCCACGGGCATAAAATAAACCTGCTCCCTCTGCATCCTCGTGTACCTCTCGGTGTTTCTATCAGCAACATTACCGCGGTTTTGCCGTTACAGGGGGGCAGGGGAGCTCTGTCCCCCAGGTGACCACCACAGGGGATCAAGCATGGCCCACACCATCTCCTCTTCTCACAGTCCCCCCATCAGTTGGCAGCAGCACCTCCACCATCCGGGTTGTGTAGGGTCAGACTGTGTCCCTGCCATGCATTGTTGTGGCTGGGAGACCCCTCCTGGAGAGGTGCTGGCTCAAGGCCAGCTGCCCGCCCGTGGGTGGTGGGTGCTGGGCTCCTCGGGGTGCAGTGGGTGGTGGTAGCTGGAGAAGGGGTGCTGCCGCACCCACACCTCGGTCTCTGCTCTGCTGCTTCCCTGCTTTGTCTCATCCTTCCTCCCTCTCTTTCCTGCTTCATTCCAGAACTGAAAGGACAGTCTTATGGGCTAACAAAGAAAAATAAATTTTCAACTGGCAGCCACTTAAAGTAGCATAAACCCTGCCTCTAGGTTAGTAACATGAATATCTCTCCTACAGAGATGTTTACTTAACAATGAAAAAAAGCTGAGCTAACAAAGGAGAATGTAAATCCTCATTAACATTTGTGAGTTGATCAATTCACATTCCAAAAGGAAAAGGAGTCTCCAGGAGAGGGAAGGAAAGGGTAAACAATGTGGTCAGCTGTCATTTTAGATTCACTACCTATAGACAAAAAGTTTTTCTGAGTTTGTTTAAACAGCCTTGAAGGGTTCCTGGGTGGACAGCAGAGGCACAAGCTTCCCCCACCTCTTCAAGGAGAGGTGGCACCAGATGCCTCCCACTATCAAGGAGAAAGAAGAAACCGATTCCTGTTATCAGCCTACTACATGAGCGTGAGCGGCAGAAAAGGACGAACTCGGCAGTTTCCCAGCTGCTCTCTACGAATTGGGCTACAGTCATAAACCTGCCCCAGTGAGTGAGAGTCATCTGGCCTCAGGGCCAGCGCCTCTCTTTATTTTCTGGTGCTGCGCCCTCCTTCTCTTTGGAGAAAGAGTAAATGAGCTTGGGGCTTTTTTCTGTCCTAAACTCTGAGAATTCTTTCTCTTCCTGCTTAGGGACTTCACAGCCTAACATGAACTCTCTCTGGACGCGCTGATAGCATTTGTTACCCACTAATGTCCTCCCAGTGGTCAGTGGGTGGGTCCGTCCTGGCTGCTGGGCCCCTTGGTGCTCAGCAGGACGATCTTGTGCTCCGAGGTTGCTGTGGCCCAGCGAGCAGGAACTTAGTGGTGGCCCAGACTCCATTCGTCACCCTGCTGTGATGGTTCCAGGGCAGAGATGTGACCTGTGCCCCGAATACCAAGTGATTTGCCGGACACACAGTGGTCGCTTTATCAGTTCAGACTGATTTTCTTTCTTTTCTACGTCCCCTCTCCTGTCGACTCTTTCTTCACCTCTTCCTTTTCCTCAATTCTTCTACCCTCTCCTCAGACACACCAGGGGCCCCCATGCCCTTGAGGCTACAAAATGGTACCCTCACCCCCGTATTAATTTAAGCCTCCAGCAGATGGGCAGAGAATGGGCACCCTAGGGAGGCAGAGGCAGTATGGCTGTGCTCTCTGTTCCTACCAGCCTGGTCCTGGCCTCAGCCCTGACCCAGGCTAGTGGGACAGGCTCTAACAGTGCCCACAGCCTCTGGAGCCAAGCCACTCAGCCTGCCTTGCCTGCCCTGGGCACCAGTTCCCATGGCAACTGTTTCCCTCCATTCCTGCCTGGCCAGACAGCTCACGGCTCCCTGAGGAAGCCTCTGCTCTGCCACATCCGAGCTGTAGCTCAGGCTGTTCCTGCCACCAGGACACCTGTCCCTGTCGTTCTGGCCTCTCTCTTTCCTGTCGTTTAATAACAGCAGGGAGCATGCTAGGTCAGCACTGGCCCTGGCCTTATGTTCCTATCTCCTTCATTCCTCCCACCTAGCGTGGAAGGAAGGGCTTATTATTTCCCCCATTTTACAGATGGGGAAATAGAGGTTTAGAGAGGTTAATTCATGTAGTCAAGATCATGTAATGAGTAAGAGGCCAAGCTGGGCTTGAACCCAGGCCTGCCTAATGCCACAGCCCAAGCTTTAAAACCTAGGACAGGAGTCTGCAAACTATAGCCTGTGGGCCACATCCAGCCCATGGCCTGTTTTTTTTTTTTTTAATAAAGTTTTATTGGAACACAGCCACACTCATTTACAATTTGTCTATGGCTGTTTTTATGCTACAGCTGCAGGGTTGAATAGTTGAGACAGAGATCATATGGCCTAAAATATTAAATCTCTGGCCCTTTGTAGGAAAAGTTTGCTGACCTGCTCTAAGACCCAGGTTAAGTGCCACCTCCTCCAAAGGCCCTGCTGACCTCCCCGGCTCGAGGAGGGTCTTTGTGTGTGCATCCCTCCTGATTCTCAAATTCAGACCCACCTTGGAATCACCTGGGGCAGTTTAAAAATACCCTGGTGCTCAGGCCTCAACCTTACCCCTTAAGTCAGAACCTCTGGGAATACAGACCAAGACATTGTTTGTTTGTTTTTTAACCCTTTATTTTGAAATACGTGGTAAATTTTTAAAACTCCTGAGGTGTTTTCAATGTGTAGCCAAGTTTGAGAACCATGATGTAAGTTGCACTTAAAAATTTCCTGTATTAACTGTGAAGTTCTTGAGACTAAGAACATGACTTATTTGCACTCCAAATAGCCGCTCTTACAGTGAGCACTGGTTACATTCCTTCCTTCCTTTATTGATTCGACAACTGCCTATTGAGTCCTGAGTGGGTGCCAGCTGCTGTGCAGTGGCATGGCATGATGTGACATGCAGCGCAGACAGGGCCCTGCTCCTGGGTGTGCAGGCTCTTTGGAAGCTGGTTTTCATGTCTGTGACTCACTCTGCAGCCTGTGTGACTAGACGTGAGCTGGGTGTGTGGGGTGGGGTGGGGAGGAGGCTCCCTGGAAGCTGATGCCTTGAGTGGCATCTGATGGGTGAACGGGGAAGGAGTGGACTCAGGAGTGCCAGGCCTGGGAGTGGCCGGAAGTGCTGAGCCTCCATGGGGACACTGGGTGGAATCCCTCCTGCTCAACCTTGCTCAACTTTTCTCAGCCTGAAAGAGCCTGGGACCTAGGGAGCATCTACTGGAACCTGAGGGCAGAATGTGCAGCCGGGCTCCCAGGACAGGGACCAGGGCAGCCAAAGCGGGTTCAGGTCTGCTGGGAAGGTTTCTTGGGCCCCCACCAAGGGTGGGCTGGTGAACATCTTAAAGAGGTCACTTGAGGCTTGACTCTGGACCACCCCACCCTGGTCCTGATGCATTAGACCTGGGGAGCCACAGGAGCACCTCTCTGCTTCTCCCCCCTCTCTGTGGTCTCATGTGGAAGGGCTGCCCCTGCTTCATCTTCGGAGCCCCAGCCCCTGCTCACTGAAGGCTCTGGCCCCAACACTGGGTTCCTGGGAGGGACTCCCATGGGCCCGGCTTGGGTCAGATGTCTCGCCTGGGTCCATTCAGCCAAGGGAGAAGTCAGATCAGGCTGTGCAGGGCTCAGGGCCACCTAGCCCTGCAGGGTCTGCAGGTAGTGGGAGGATGAATCTCACAGCTCCTCAGCCTTCTCTGAGCCCTGGTTTCTCAGCCTAGCCTGCTCCCTGCTGCCAGGTGGGCAGTGCAGTTTCTCAAGTGTTCTCCCTTAGCTGCTTCTGCCTGGGGCCTGCACGCAGTTCAAACTGGTGCCTTTTCACCCTTCCCAGCTCCCAGCGTTAGAGGAGGGGAGTAACCCGCAGTGGGCATCAAGCAGTGACCTGGTGCCAGGCTCCTGGTGGAGCCCATGGAGGAGTCTGTTCACCAGCCCTGGACACAGACCCTCTGAGTACTCGCATTTTACAGATGAGGAAATGGAGGCTCCAAGAGGTGAAGCAGCTTGCCTGAGGTCACATAGCTGGGAAGGGTTCAGAGTTTAGACTTGAACCCAAGCTGGTGGACTCCTAGTCCAGTGCTCCTTATCTCTCACACCAGTGGGTGTGGGGCTGGCCCTGGCCTGGTGGTTCAGGGCAGTGGAGGTGATGGTGGGTGCTGCCACAGTCCCAGAAAGCTTCCTGGGGGAGGTGGCTGGTTCAAGGTGGGTCTTGAAGCCTTTCCATGGGGCTGGGATCAGTGGGGGTCTCACCAGTGCCCCCACTCCTGCAGGCATGGACTCCTCCCTTCCGGTTCCCTGTGTCTGGCCCAGACCTAGATGGGTGACAGTGACTGCTATAAGTGCACAGCCAGTAACCCCGCAGGGTCCACCTCCTGTCACTACGTCCTCAGGATGCAAGGTAGGGCCAGGCCCCGGCCCTGGTCTCTCCCTCCATCCCTGTTCCCCGTCCCCTCCCACATCCAGGACTGGCAGGTCTCCCTCTGTGGGGCCACGGCACCTGCTCTTGTAGCTCTAAGTCCTGTCCTCAGGCCTCAGGCCTGTGTTTCCTTCTCCTCCAGCCTCTTTCTCCCTGTACTCCTTGGTTGGGGCCTGGAGATGCTGTTCAAGGGCACCCAAGGATGCAGGGCAGGGCCCCATGGGGACCTAGGTTTTAGGGGCCTTGGGGGTTGGGAGGTGGGTCTGAGAGCATCTCTGCCTGATGCCAGACCCAGCCCTGCCTGTGCCCACACCAGCACCTGGGGCATGGCAGCTGGGGCTGAGGAGGCCCAAGGGTCCTTGTGGATTGGGACTTGGTGGTCCCTGACTCCCCCCAAGCCCCAGACTTTCTCACAGAGGATGGATTCACATGGTCCTGGGCAAACCCAATTTTCTGGGGCCCTCTCTGGGGCAGCAGTGCAGCAAGGGGCCCAGATGGCCACCTCTGTGGTTAGTGGCCCAGCACTGAACCCTGCTTCAGCCCTTCTGGGCTGGGTAACCTGGGGCTGTTTGCGTCTCCTTTCTCAGCCTCAGTTTCCCCATCTGTACAGTGGGGTCCTAGCAGCCTCTCTGCACAGGGCTGCTGTGAGAAGTCGGAGGTACACCATGAGTTTGAGGTCCTGGCACCATGCCTGCCACTTGGTATGGGCTTGGGGCAACGGGCTGGCTGCATGGAGTCCACCTTCTTGGGACCCTCACAGCCCCACTCAGCAGATCCTGGTCCTGCCTGAGTTGTGTCTTTAGGCTTTGGGCTCTTCCATGACTGGTGAGTGTCTTGCTCCCTGAGGATGTGCTGTCTGCCCTTCATGGGGTCAGTGCTCTCCAGAGGGTGCTGTCTGTGTCACTGGGTGGCAAGTGGCAGGTTATAAGAAAGCCTGGTGGGAGCCTGCAGAGCTGGCTCTAGTCCCAGCTGTTCCTCCTCCAGCCACGGGGTGCCAGGGAAGTCCCTGGAACAGGAGGAGGGAGAGGCAGGCAGGAGCAGCCTGCACCTCTCTGGGCAGGGGCAGGCCCCTAGCGGGAGCTCTGGCAGCCTCTCAGCTTCCCTGTGTGCAGAGTTGCCTCCCTCCCCCAGGGGCTGAGGTCCTGGGCCCGTGACCACGGTGCCACCTTGTGTCAGTCTCTGGGAACAGCAAGCAGCCGCTCTGTGCAGGCGGGGTGGAGGTGGGAGGTGAGACCACACCCCCATGCCCCACCGAGGCCTCCTGCCCTCTCTGTGCCCCAAGCCTTCACACGTGTCCCTGGCTAGTCAGGGGCCTGTCTTCTGGGCCAGACTGAGCCTCCTCAGCATAACCTGATCCCCCAGGGCCTGCCACCCAGGCTGACCCAGCCTCCTGCCTGCCTGGTGACCAGGTAGGCTCTGCTCCCCAGCCCTGGGGCCTGCAGTGACACTATCTGCCTTCTCCTCATGGGGTGGGACATCCACTTGCTGGTGACTCTGGACTTTCTCTGCAAAGTAGGGAGGGGAAGGCAAAGTGAGTGACTTTCAGCAACAGCTCCTGCCCCTGGATTCTCCTGGCACAGAGATTCAGGGCGGTCCCGTGGTTGCAGCTCTTTATGGGTCAGATTTTTTGCATTAAAAAAAGTTCCAGAGTTGAAAACCCATTGCCCCCTCTGTGCCAGCAGCTGCAAAGGCCACGTCCCCTGGGTGGTGGGAAGGACAGAGGCTCTCTGGGGAGGCTGAAGGTAGGAGGGATGTGTGTGCGTGTGCACATGATGGGTGGTGTGTGGTGCATATGTGTGTGTGTGTGTATGTGGTGTTTGGTGTGTGTACATGTGTGTGGGGTGTATGTAGTTTGTGTGTATGGTGTGTGGTGTGTGGTGTATGTGTGTTTGTGTGTGTGGTGTTTGGTGTGTGTGATGTGTGTGCGTGTGTGTGATGTGTATGTGGTTTGTGTGTATGGTGTGTGATGTGTGTGTTGTGTGTGTGGTGTGTGTGGTGCATGTCCCCACAGTGGGAATGGCAGCCCCCACCAGGGGACAGCAGGCCCAGAGAGAAGGTAACTGGACCAAGGACATGCAGGGGTAGTGTGGACGTGGGTACAGTTCCCTGGGTCCCCTCAGCAGGTGGAGTCTCCAGCCCTTTAGGTCCTGCTCCCATGGCCCTTCCTGCCCTGCAGCCGAGAGGGTGAAAGGATAGGGTGTGTGTCTGAGGCACCCAGCTTCCCGGGCGGATGGCAGGTGCAGGGCAGGGGTTATCAGGACACTGGTATTCGCAGTGACAGTCCTACTGAGCAGTAGTGGCAGTAGCTGGTGGGTGTGACAGAAGTGCGAGGGTGCTGGCCTGCGAGTTTGGAGGTGTGGTCCTGTGGCCTCCCAGTGACCCAGCGCTGGCAGAGTTTGGGTGGCAGGTGATGGTGGGGATGGCTGCATCCTGGGGTGGCTCAGTGTGGCACCACAGAGCAGGGTGCACAGCTGGGGCTCTCACCACGGCCTCTGGGTAGCACTGCCTCATGGGCGCGTGTGCACTTAGGGCTGGGCCTTTCGCTCAAGGTGGGCACGGCCGGCGCTGAGGTGAAGGTGTCCGTGCACTGTGAGTGGATGTCTGGGGTTCTGGGCTTGTGAGGAGCCCAGATGCCAGGGCTGGTGGAGCCAGGGGACTGTGCAGGCCTGGGAAGGGCCTGGTGCTGGTCTCCTTGGGATGGCGCTTCTGGGCTGGACTTCCCAGTTCCCCACAGACGTGAGTGGGGGGCTGTCCTGGGTTGTCGTCTGCCCCATCCAGCCCTACCCTCGCTCCTCTCCCCAGCCCCCTCCCTCTCCACCCACCTTCCCTGCTAACCACGCTGAGCTCTGCTCAGTTCTTTAAACACATCGGTGAGCGTGCTCTCGCCTCTGAGTCTGCGTATGTTGTTCCCTCTGCTTGGAATATTCTTTCTTCTCTTTGCCTGCCTAGTCTTTCAGATATGTCTTGAAACACCCCTTCCTCCAGGAAGCCTTCCTTGATTCCACCAAACTTCTAGTCTGCACTGCCCAGCCTCTTGTGACCATGGCAGGAATGTTCAAAGGGAAGGAACTGCTCTGCTGGTTCCCAGTCTGGAGCTCTTTCTCCTAAACCAGGTATCTAGAGGCTAGGCGGTAGAAGCTAGAGGCCAGCCCTTGGCCCAGCCCTTCAAGGCTGCCCCCTTCCCCCCAGGCATTGAGGGGCTCTAGGTGCTCACTGTAGCCTTCCTGACCCTGACCCGGGCCCTCCCACCTCTCGCCAGAGCTTCCGTCAGTTAGTATCATGGGGGCTGAGAACATCACAGCCCCTTTCCTGCAGCCTGTGATTCTCCAGTGCATAGGGTGGCCCTGGCAGCCTCTGGGGGGAAGCTGCAGGTATGTGCAGGAGCCCCAGAGCTGGTGGGCCAGCTGGGCACAGGTGGAGGGACCATTTTAGGGGTTCCTGGAGACCCCAAACAGGGACCAGCAGCCTAGGGGTAGGACAGGCACAGAGCCCTCTCAGCCCATGGGGGAGGGGGGCTCAGCCTCTTCCATGTCCCAGGAGCTTCAGTTGTCAGAGGGAGAAAATGGGGGGCAGGGCAGTGTGTCTAGAGGTCAGAGGAATCCTTGGAGTCTGAGTGCTTGGCTTGTATTCCACCCCCAGAGCCAGTCCCCATGCCCTGGGGTCAGCAGACTTGCCTCCGCTCTGGGCCCTGTGGCTTCACTGAGTGCACAGCCCCATGCGCTCTCTCCCCTCCCCTCCCCTCCAGGTTGAGAAGGTGCCTGAGGGACGCAGGCATCTACACTTGTGTTGCTGGTAAGCTGGCTGGGGAGAGAGCAAGAGGGACGTGGCACTGAAGGTTTGGGGTGAGGTCCTGGGCACCAGCAGGGCCCAGGGCCAGGGATGGCAGGAGACCCCCCAAGGGCCCTTGGGGCTGGGTTGTGTGGCTGGAGGTGGGGGAGGTTTAAAAATCATTGTTGTGCAATTAAATTAAGAAGTAGAAAGTCCTAAAATGAAACATAAACAATTGCGCCATGGCCCCCTGAGGATGTTTTTGGTGGGATATTTAGTGGCAGGTCTTGCCCACATTCACATTTGCCTTTGCTTACTTTATTCATTTTGGCGTTCATTTGCAGGAAAATCCCTGCCCTTGTCACTTTCCGTGGCAGCAAGGGATCCCACCTCCCTGCCATGCTGGCTGTCAGCTGTCCTTGGGGGACTGGGCGCTGTGGTGGTCCTTCTGTGATTGCAGTAAATGTTGCAGCCATTTTGTCCCTGGCCTGGTTTCAGGAGTGGGGTTCCTGGGTCAGAGGATGTGAACTATTTTAGAGCCCTGTTGCCCAGGACTTTTGGGGAGGATAGGGGAGGGGTGTTGGGGATGGCAGAGCCCCACCCACCAAGCTGGGGCTCCCCTTGTCTCCCCTTGTCTGCCCCAGTGCCCCCCAACATTGAGCCAGGCCCAGTTGACAAGGCAGTGATGGAAAATGCTTCAGTGACCCTGGAGTGTGTGGCTTCAGGTGTGGCCCCTTCCAGTAAGAGCACCCCCCGCCCCCGTGGAAAGCCACCTGCAGCTGGCCCCAATTCAGGTCCAATGGGGCCGGCAAGTGCCCCGGGCACTCTCTGGCTGTGGGCACCATGGAAGAAATCTGCAGGCCCTTCCCACACTGCTCCCATCTGCCCCTTCCTCCCGGACAAGGCCATTGTGCCAAGGCACAACCCGGGCCCAGAGCCATCTGAGGCAAGTCCGCAGGGCTTCTGCTCAGACTTTGCAACTTCACAGGGCTGCCTGGGGCTGGGTGTGAGGCCCAGACCCTCTGAGTCACCGTCTGTCTGGCCTCTTCTGTAGCCTTGCAGTTGAGGAAAGGGCCAGGTGCTTGGGGCCAGGTGTGCGCACTTGGCACATGGGGTGGGGTGAGGCTTATCGTGGCCCAGGAGGAAGGCCCCTCTCCTGTCCCCCATCTGAACCAGGCCCACCCCACTTCTCCCGGGGTAGGTGGGCCCTGGGGCATTTTCCCCCTCCCAAGGGGGCTCCTGTTGAGTTCTGGGGGGCCTGGAAGGATGTGGGGAAGCGGCAGACACAGCGGCCCAGCCCTGCCTTGTGAGGCCCATACCCTATAAAGCCCTCCCAGGTGAGAGGTCTTCTGGGAGGAGTGAGGGGGCCGGGCTGAGTGTGACTGTCCCTGCCCCCAGCTGCACCAGCCTCCACCCCTGGGGCTTCCTCTCTGCCCTTGGTCCTGTCAGCGCTGCCCTGTTCCTACCCCACTCCCTTCCTGAGGAACTCTGGCTTTCTCCAGTGCCTGAAAAGAAGTGTGGCCACCCTGGAAGCTTCTCTTGGATGCCCACTACACCAGCAGGGTCTGAAGGGCTGGAAGAACCGCTTGCATCTCTCTTCTCTTCCCAGATGTCTCCTGCTTCAAGGGCCACCGGCCTGTCTCTGACCAGACAGGAGTGATGGTATCAGCTGATGGGAGAGCTCTCCACATTGAGCGAGCCTGGCTTTCCGATCCATCTGCACACCCATTTATCCATTCATTCATCCATCCACCTGTCTATCCACACACCTGCTCACCTGTCCAACCATCCATCCACCAATCCACCCATCCACCTGCCTATCTGTCCACCCATCTGTCCATGCACCCATCTATCCACCTACCTGCCCCCTCATCCACCCATCCAGCCAGCCATCCTTCCATTTGTACATGCAAACACCCAACTGTCCATCGGTTGATCCAGCCAGCTAGCCATCTTTCCATCCATGCATGCAGATGTTTGACCATCCATCCACTGATTCAACCATCTATCTATTCAGTCCTCTGCCCATCCACCCACCCATCCATCCACCCACCCAGCTAGCCATCTACTTGTCCATCCATCCATTTAGTCGCCCATTCCTCCCTTTGTCCACCTTCTATCCAACCACGTTTATTGTGAGCATGCTCTGCGGCAGGCCCTAGGCTACAGCCCTGAATAAGGGAGACCTGGGAGCTTTCAGTCTAATGGAAGAAACAGTCATTAGATTATTACTAAAGTATTACTTGATGACAATTGTGATAAGAGCTAGTAAACGTGAGGTACAACTAAGTGCCTGTAATGGGGCATTGACCTGGCCGGGGGAGCCCAGGGGGCAGCTTTGACACCTGGAGACCTAAACTGAGAACTGCACCAAGGCTGAGGCTGCAGGGACCTGGGGAACTGCAGGACGTGAGAGGAGGCCGGGCCCTGGAGCTGGCAGCACAGTGAGAGGAGGGGTGTGGGGAAGGGGCTCGTGGCCATGTGAAGGCTAGACCTCTTGGGCCCTGTGGGCCACAGGGAAGGTCGGGTCTTTATCCTCAGAGCAGTGGGTCACTGCGCAGGGACCTGGGACCCTGGGTGTTATGACTTGTGTCTCCCGGACATGATGGAATCTTCTGACCATTTATTTTCTGCCCAGGAGGGACTGCATGTAAGGATATTATTTCCTATGACACCTCTGAGTTATAAAGTGAAACTGTCCAGGGGCCCTTGCCCCAACACCATCACCTGTGACAAATGAGCCCCTGTTGACCAGAGACCCAAGTTCAAGTGCTGCCTCTGCCACTTTCTAGCTGGCCGACTGTGGGCAGGTGACTTCCCGTCTCTGAGCCTCAGTTTCTCATCTGTAGAAGCCTCGTAGCAGTGTTGACAGGAGGGAATGAGCAGCCTCCAGGACAGTGATGTGGCTGCCTGTAGCCAGGTGGCTGTCCCTGTGCTTCTGCCTGTGGCCGTGTGCTCCAGTGGAGGGGGACAGAGCCTGCCTGCTCTGTCCCCAGCAGGGCTCAGCCTGTGCCCCATGTTGCCGCCGCCCTGCAGCACCCCGCTGAATCATGCTACCACCCAGCCTACTAGGCCTTGTGCTGCTCAACACCCCCTGTCCGGCTGACCTGCAGTGCCACTGGCACCCTCAGCCCCACACTGCTGTGGCTGAAGCATGGAAGCCCTGTGTCCATGGCAGGGACCCCTGGCCTCTGGGTTAATAGGACTGAGTGGCCCTGGCTCACTTTCTTGGCACCACCAGTAGGTGCTGGGAGCAGAGGTGAGGCCCTGGGGACCTAGGGTGAGGGAGAAGCAGGGTGGCTCAGGGCCAGGGGCTGGAGGGAGGCAGGAGGGGCTGAGCGGAGCCACCTGGAGCTGAACCACCCAATGGAAACATACGCGTTCCACGGACACAGCCATCTGTGTAACTTAAAGTATTCTCACAGCCCCGTTCAATTGAGTAAAAAGAAACAAGTGAGATCAATTTTAACAATACATGTTAATTAATCCAGTGTATCCAAAATAGTTTTATTTCATCATGAGATCATTAGAAAAATTATCAATGAGACATTTTACACTCTTCCTTTCCTACTAACTTTGAATTCTGCTGTGTATTTTATACCTGTGGCCCTTCTCAATTTGGACTGGCCACATTTCAAGGGCTCACTGGCCACACGTGGTGAGTGGCCACCATAGGACTGATGTAATGGCCCACCTGCCACCAGAGTTCCCTAGGCCTGGGTGCAGCTCATGGTTTCCCTGCTTCCAGGGGGACTCTGGAGTCTGGGACAGGTTGTCCAGGCATGCCCGGCAGCAGGGCCAGCTTGTGATATGGGGTGCTGCCCCTTGGGGTGTGCAACAGCAGGATGTTTGCCTAATGTGGGCTTCCCTTTGGGGCCACAGGTCTTCTCTGGGGACCGGGTGCTCTCCCTGGCCAGTGCCCAGGCATCTGACATTGGCAGGTACTCCTGCTTGGTGTGAATGCAGTGGGCAAGGACTGCCAGGATGTCATCCTGCAAGTCCGTAGTGAGTCTCAGGGTGGGAAGGCCACATGGCCCAGCCCTGCAGCTCCAAGAAGATGGGGTGGGGGTGTCCCCGGCCACATCCAAAGGGAGAGAGGGTGGCTGGGTGGAGGAGTGTCCACCTGAGACTGGCTGCCTTCAAGTGGGGCTCAGTGGACCCCCAGAGACCTGCTCTGGAGCGTGAGCTCCCCAACAGGTGGGCAGGCAAACAAGTGGCCACACAGACAGTAGCTCCATGTTCAGGGAAGAGGTGGGAGGGGCATGAAGTAGCAGCAGGAGGCCTGGTGTCCTCACCGGTCTGGGTCTAATAGGGGTAGATGTCCAGTCTGGAAAGGCAGTGTGGGGTGGTGGTAAGGAACACCAGCTCTGGGGTGTCATGGACATGGGGTGCAGATCCTGCCTCCCTGACCTGGCGCTAGTCACTTTGCTTCTCCGAACCTCCATTTCTTCATCTGTAAAATGGGGGGAAGAATAGCACCCACCTCGGAGGTCATCACAGGGATTCACTGAGCTCAGTGGTCATCACAGTAGCTGTTACTTTTTTATTTCCTCAAGTGGGTTTTTGTGGGGCTCTGTGGAGGTACCAGGAGGAGGTCTGGGAGGTGCAGAGCCTTGGGTGGGAGGTGAGGAAGCATCCAACACTAGCTCTTTCCCTGGCTGGAGTCAGGATCATGGTTAACAGGTATTGTGTGCCCAAGCGCCCACCTATGCCTTGGATTTAGCCCCATGTGGCCCCACAGGGTGGGGTTTTTCATTACCCCCATTTTGCAGATGAGGAGACTGAGGCCCAGGAGGCTGAGTCCTATCTCCAGGGCCTCGCATGGTAAGCAAGAGGTAGAAGGCAGGACTGCAGCCCGGTGCCTTGACTGCACCTGCGTTCCTCACTGTGGAGCTGCACTGGGTCTTTTTTTCCCAGTGGGGAGAGGGGGGAGAAGGTGGTTCTGAGACCTGCTTTTAAAAAAATTTTTAAATAAAAATATTATTAATGTTTTAATTTTTTTTTTCCTTAGGCAGAGTCTCACTCTGTCACCCCAGGCATATTGCAGTGGCGTCATCATAGCTCACTGCAACCTCCAGCTGCTGGGCTGAAGCAATCCTCCTGCCTCAGCTTCCTGAGTAGCTGGGACTACAGGCACGCACCACTGCGCCTGGGTAATTTTTCTATTTTTTGGTAGAGATGGGGTCTCACTGTTGCTCGGGATGGTCTCGAGCTCCTGACCTCAAGTGATCCTCCTACTGTGGCCTCCCAGAGTGCTAGGATTACAGGCATGAGCCACCACTCCTGGCCTGTTTTAAATTTTTGAGATAAGGCACGGTGACACAGCCTGTAATCCCAGCTACTGGGGAGTCTGGGGCAGGAGGATCATTTGAGCCCAGGAGTTTGAGGCCAGCCTGGGCAACATAGTGAGACTCTGTCTTAAAATAATAAATAAAATAAAATAAATTATTGAGATAATTGTACATCCACATACGGTTGACAGGGAGATCCTGAGTTCCCCTTCCCCAGTTGTCCTCAGTGGTGACATCTTACAGAACTATAGGACAGTATCACATCCAGTATGTGGATATTGTCACCATCTGTCCATCCTGCTCAGATCTGGGGGCCTCCTTCTGAAGCAGCGCTGTGAGCCCGTTGAGGGGTGGGAGGGTGGGGCTCCGGGTGAGCCCTGGTCCTGACGGTGGCTCCCCACCCCTGGTGTTTGCTCCTGGTTTCTGGAAGTGGCTGGGTCTGAGATGGGTCATGGTGCTGTCCTGCAGCCCCCCATGTGCCTGAAAGCTCCTCTCCTACCCTCTCTCTGAGTGCCCCAAGCATCCTTGCAGAAGAGTGCAATGTGTCCATCGTGGCCAAAGAGTCCGTGGCCCTGGAGTTCTGGAGCCACCCCATACCCCCTCCTGTGCTGAGCTGGTGGAAGGATGGGTGGCCCCTGGAGCAGCAGCCCAGCATCCACCTCTCTGCAGACAAGGCCTTACTTTAGCTATGCAGCGTCCTGGCAGGCCACCTGTCCTCCACCAGGGCCATGGGCAGGGCAGGGCCTATGAGTCCCCCAGCACCCTGCAAGTATCAGTTCAGCTCATGGTGACCTGAAATCCCTCCCAGGGTACAGGGAACAGAGCCCCAGCACTGAGTCCCCAGGGCCTCCCTCAGGGCCCCTGATGCAACTGAATGGCTCCAGCTTTTGGGGAGAACCTTCCCCACTAGCCCGCTCCTCCTCACCCTGTCATATCACATATACACTTTGTGATATGATCATTCCCAACTCAGAGCACTGTCATTTGATTTCCCCTACTTTCCCCTCATTCTTCGAAGCCACAGCTTAGCCCCATCACCCCCATGCCAGGATCTGACCCCTGAGGAAGTTCCCCTCCACCCCCACCATCCTTCCTCCTTCACTTCCTCTCTGGCCTGTTCTCTTGGACTTCCCAAAGAGACTGGAAACAGATCAAAGGTAGGAGCAGGTCTGACCCAGCCCTCTGCAACCCCCTCAGCGGGTCTGGGCTGTGGATGTGAAGTGGAGAAACTGGCAGGACTGCCATCCAGGGGAAGCAAGGCAATGTGATGTGCCAGGGGTCACACAGTCTCTGCAGGGGAGACCCCCATCTCTATGCTGCCCCTGCCAGTGGGGTATCTTTTCTCTCGCCAGGTGGACAGGGAGGTATGGGGTGCAGGCCACTACACCTGCCAGGCCCTGAACAAGGTGGGATGCGCAGAGAAACACTACAACCTGAATGTCTGGGTTGAGGGTCTCCTGGGCTGGGCTGGGTCTCAGCCCCCTTGGGCGGGGAATGTTGCCTTGATTGGGTCCCAGGATATAGCCCTCAACCCTGCCCTCACCTCTCGGTCCCTTCCCCATCCCAGCACCCCCCAAAGCACCCTCTCTTGGCTGTGACTCAGTCGCTCCAGTGTTCCCCTTGGGGGAATCCCACACCCTCATTGGGAAGGAAGGGCACCCTGCCAAGCTGTCCTGTGAATGCCAGGGCATCCCCTTCCCTAAGATCTCCTAGAGTAAAGATGGTAGGATTGCTGCCCTCACCCAGCCCCATCTCAGTGCCCAGCACAAGGAGGCTGTTCCCAGTCCCTGCTGGGTGCCCCCACCCCAGACCCTAGCTGAGATGGGTGGGCTTATACTTCTGGGGGTGGGGGGTTCTGGTAACAGAAACAATGCTTCCTTCAACCCCTCTCTACTCAGTCCCTGAGCCTGCAGGGGCCCCTGGCCCCTCCCTCCAGTGAGAGCTGGATTGGTCTTCAGGCCTCACTGCAGATGTCTCTTCTTCCAGGAAGTCCTCCCTGACTGCCAAACTGGGGCAGAGCCTCCTTTGTGTAGCCCCTGCGTGATGACTTGTCATGTCGCCTACCTTGGTCCAGTGTCTGCTCCTCCATGAATCTGAGTCCCATAAGGTACCACCTTGACTACTGCTGAATTCCAAGTTCAGTGCCTGGTACAAAATAGGTGCTCAATAAATATCTGGAATTCATTTAACCAATATTTACTGAGAGCCTTCCTGTGCCAGGCCCTGTTCTAGTCACTGGGAACATGGCAGTGAACAAAACAGACATCCCCACCCTCACAGTGGGACAGTCAGATAATAAACAAAAAGTAAATGACTCAGTACCTTAGGTCATAAGTGCTATGGAGGAGAATAAATCCAGGGAGGGGGAGAAGATGTGCTAGGGGTAGTATTTGAAGTTTTAAGTTGGGTGGCCAGGGATGTTTGACCAAGCAGACTTGAAGTTAAGGGCTAGACATGGAATATCACAGGGAAAAGCATTCCAGGCAGAGGTAATCATAAGTGCAAAGGCCCTGGGGCAGGGATGCCAGTTGGATGGGGGAGTGAGAGGAAGGGAGGAGTCAGGGATGACAGGGGTGGGGGTGGGGGGAGTGGAGCTGCCATCACATAAGTGGGAGGCTCCAGGGCAGGTGTTGGGGGAGGACCCAGCATTTGGGGAGAGTTAATTTTGAGACATCTGTTAGATGCCCAGTGAGATGTCAAGTGGACAGTGAGACATATGTGTCTGGAGCTCAGAAGGGAGATCTGGACCAGGAAGCAGTCTGGGAGCAGCAGCAAGACAGGCTGAGAGCACCAGGGCAGAGAGCTTGGGCAGAGGGAGGAAGCACTGTCAGGTGGCCACTGCATCCCTTCCCCTGCTGGGTTGTGCACTGATTCATGACCCAGCCTGGAGGTCTGTTCCTCTATAACAAGTGCTGGAGTGTTTAATCCAGTGGCTCAAGTTTGACAAATCTTTCCCCTTCAAGGGGGTCTTCTTGCCAGGTGTACCAGCTGTCTGGTCTCCTTCCTCAGGTCACTGTAGCCAGATTGGCAGGCCATTCATTCAGTAGCCTTCATGGAGCCCTGCCATGTGCCAGACCCTGGGCAGCCCCTAAGGATCCCAGGGGGAACGTGAGGCAAGGTCTACCATTCTGGAGGGCCTAGGACAGGGTGCATTCAGACGGGGCACCTGTAGTAGATGGGGAGAAGCTCAGGGGCTCAGAGGGGGTGCCAGGACCAGATGTGGCATTCAGGGAGTGCTTACTGGAGGAAGTGATGTCTAAGTGGACACCTGAAGGATGAGCAGGAATTGGCAAGAATGGGAGGAGGAAAAACACTCCAGGTGGAAAGACCTTGTGTCCCTGCAAATGTCCTGGACCGGGGGCTTCTTTCTCACTGTACCCAGGTCAGCCCCTGCCCAGGTAGGGTGTGGGCCTCGAGTAGGTGTCAGCTGTGGGGAGGCTGCTGTACCTGGGACAGGCTCGGCCAGCCCCGGAGGGAGCATATACCTGTGAGTGCAGCAATGTGGCAGGGAGCAATGTGGCAGGGAACAGCAGCTGGAGGTACTCGTGGGTGAGCTGGGCTGGGGTTGGGAGGGCCAGGGAGCATGGTGGGCTGGGAAGATGCCACCCCCCAGATTCAGAGCAAAGTAAGGAGCAGTGATAATGGGCATGCTTCCAGACTGTCCCTCAGATTCCTGGCCTTGTCATTGCCCCTCCCACTCAGCTTCTTACAGCCCCTAACTTAAGCACGGGGAAGGGGGCAGATGATCCCTATGTACTCCCCAGTGGTCCAGAGGGGGAAAAAACACATCTTGGAAGAGCTGGAAACTGAAATATAAAAGAAATGTAAATTTTATTATGAAGCTCATATATATAATGGAAATCTAAATCTCCATCCGCTTGTCCTATGGTGATAAAATTAAATATCTCAGCCTTGTAAAAATTGTACTGGAAAATAAAAGCAAGGAAAACGCTATTCACCATCCTGGGGTGGAATCTACCCATGGATAATTCTCCACACCCAGCCAGTCCCAAGGACTGTTGAAGCTCCAGGAAACCTCTGGTTTTTGAGGGAGAAAAACCCTCAAAAATTCTGAAAGGGCTGTGCTGTGAGCTTGTTCCCCAGATAGCAGGCCTGCCTGTCATGCCCAGGGCATGTTGTGGGGTACTGTTATGACCCCATTGCAGAGAAGGAATACAGAGGCCCAGAGAGGTGAGGTCACCTGGCCAAGGTTACACAGCCAGCGAGTGGCAAGAGGGTGCAGATGTGCCCCTGTGAGGCGCATGGCAGGTGCCAGTGCCTGGCAGCCCCATCAGCTGTCCCTGATGCACTTTCTGCCCATCCCAGTTCCCCATCAGATTGCCCCCTGGAGGCTCCCACGCAGGTCTCCATGGTCGAGGGCGGGGGAGCCACTCTGGAGTGCAATGCCACAGGGAAACCACCTCCGACGGTGATGTGGGAGCGGGACGGCCAGCCTGTGAGGGCTGAGCCTGGCCTGTGACTACAGAACCAGAGTCAGAGCCTGTACGTGGAGCAGGCACGGGCTGCCCATGCCAGACGCGATGGTTGCATGGCCGAGAACGTGGCTGGAAGAGCGGAGAGAAGGTTTGCGCTCTCCATGCTGGGTGAGGACAGCAACGGCTGGAGGAGGGCAGGGGACTGTGTTGGGGGCACTGGAGAGGGCAAGGCAGGTTCAATCTCCAGGTACAGCTCTCAGGCTGTGCTCCTGGGGACACCTCTGTTCTTTCTGGAGTCCAGGCTTTGATGAGAGCTGCCATTGGCGGAAGCCACCCCAAATCAGGACTGGTCCCAAATGGCACTAATTTCCCCAGATCCACCTCTCTTCCCTCCCTTCCTCTTGTATTTCCTGTTCCCCTACTCTGTTCTGGGCACTGGGGAAGTCAGCAGTCTCTACCCTGCGTGACTGGTATGTGATGGGGGAGTTCAGGGGCCTGTGGGAGACCTGGAAGACCTTGAACACTGTCGTGGGGGCTCAGGGCAGCCTCCTGGAGGAGGTGCCCTTTAAGTTGGAACGTAAAGGTTGAGTAGCAGTTGGGCAGCTCCTGGGTGAGGGGAAGCATGTGCCAGAGAGAGAGTGGCTGGAGCAACCTCATGCATTCCAATCATTTACTGAGCTCCTACTGTATGCCTGGAGGATAATTCAGGGTGGACGCAGGGAGTGGTAAAGGATAAGGTAGAGGAGGCAGGGATCAGTTTAGGGAGCACCTCCCATTATCCTCCCAGCATTGCTGGGACCCGGAGGAGCCTCACCCAGTTACCCCCACCCCCTGTGGAGTGTGGCTTCCTTTACAAACAGGTCCCTTCAAAATGCAGAGTTGCCACTGAACTTGGCTGTGTGGACTTAGGAAATGTGTCTGGTCTCACCTCTGGTCTAGTTCAACCTCGTGTGCTCAGCACTTGCTCCAACCAGGCACTGCACTGATCACTTTACACTTGTTCTAGTTGAATCCTCCCAAGCATCCCTCTAAGGGTTGAGAGAAACTGAGGCCCAAGGTGTCTGCCTGACTCCAAAGCCCAGCCTGTGGCCCCACTCGCTCCTTTCTAGGTGTCACAGCTTCAGTGGGAGCAGCTCTGATCTCGTCATCTCTGTCTCAGACTCTCCCAGTGGGGCCTGGGGGTCATTGGGGGGGGCAGCCGGTGGGCTGGGGAAGGAGCATCCTGAACACGACTTCTTCTCTGTGTCTAGTGCCCCCAGAGCTCACTGGAGACTTGGGCCACTGGCCAATGTCACTGCCACCTTGCATAGCCCTTTGACATTGCTCTGTGAAGCCACCTGGGTCCCGCCCACGACTGTCCACTGGTTCCTCGGGGAGGAGCCTATCAGCCCCAGGGAGGACACCTACCTGTTAGCAGGTAAGGTACCAGCTGGCATTGTATCCTGGGAATCAGGTCCTCCGCTTCTGCCTCTGTCCATCACATGCCCATGACCTCTAACCCTGAGCTGCCAGGTCTGGTTGGGTAACCATTCCAGCTGCTGGTCCCCAAAGACTACACCCCAAAACATTGGTCAGGTGAGTGCTCCAGGAAAAAAGAAGGATTTAAGTAAGTTTGGAAAAGGCTTCCTGCTCTGCTCCCCTCCTAGAGACCCACAGGGAATATTCACATAGCAAAGATTCTGATAAGTCCTGCAACAACAACAACACAAATTCTCTTGGTGCTTACATATAACATACCACAGAACAGTAACAAACTTTTGGACATGCTGATCTAAGCACCTCCTCTTCTGAATATCCATCCTCTTCACAAAGTTGGTTTGTGATGGTTCTTGCTGGTATACGAATGGGGAACCGAGGCCCAAGAGGTAGTGTTCCATCCAAACTTTGCAGGGACTTCAAGGACCACTGGGCTCAGCCTTGGTGACCCATCAATTGTTCCATGCAGCCCATGGTGGGATGACAGATATGTTTCCCTTTGTCCATCACTTCTGAGCACTTGGTAGGAGGTGCCAGATGCATTGTGCAGATAAGAATTCAGAGACTGTATGTGGGCCCAGGAGAAAGGACAGTGGCAATCAATTAGTGATATCTGCCCTGGGTGCAGGAACAGCAGGGATGGCATGTGTCCCGTGTATCTTCCCTCTTCAGAGTGGTCTCAGGAGACCCTTGGGTTCCTCTGAGAGGTCCTTGGGAGAAGAAGGCCTTTTACCATGTTGTCAGGTAGAGTGGGGGCTGCCTTGTTGACCACATAGCCCATTGCTGTCCCTTTAGCCCCAGCCAATCCCCAGAGCAAGGGTGGCCAGGGTAGAAGATCCTTTTTGCTAGAGCACGGTCCTCAGGTTTATGCCGGTGCATGTCTAATCTCCAGGCAGCTTCATCCATTTGTTTACCGTCTGAGCCTCAGTTTCCCCATCTGAGGAGTGGAACGTGATGGGAGGCAGACACTTACACATCTAATTATAACACCTCCTCCTGGGGGGAAGCCTGGGCTTGGCTGGGACCAGAAGGCTGCTCATAGCCACGCTCATGCCCACACCTCTCCCTCCCGAGGTGGCTGGATGCCAAAGAAAACTCAGGCGCAGGAGCGAGACAGAGGCCTCTACTCATGCCTGGGAAACAGTGAGGCTGGGGTGGTGCAGAGGAACTTCAGCATGGAGATCCTTGCTATGCTGCACCCCATTCTTACGGGGCCCTATCAATCCTTCCCCTCCTGCCTGGGAGCCTCTGGAGGTGAGGCCCAGTGCAGGGAAGGAGGGAGAAGCTAAGCCTTGTTTTCTTTGCCTCATCAGAAACCTCCATTCTGATGCTACCAGAGAACTTTCCACAAACAGCAGGGCCAATCTGAAGTAGAGGGGGCAGAGAATGTCAACACCACCCAAACTGCCTTCCTCTAATCAGGGCCTTCTCCCAGAAGCACTGATATTTCCCTCAGCCAGTAGGGAATGTTTATCAAACTCACTGCCCTATGGAGGCAGACACAGGGGTGGAGAAACTGAGGCACAGGTAACTGAAGAGAGGAGCTGTGGCTCTTGGCTTCCTGCTCTGTGATGGTGCAGCCTGAGTGGGCTAACCCTGGTCAGTAGCCGTCTGTCTCCCTGCTTCCCCCAGTTCCTCCCAGGATGGAGAATGAGGACCTGGAGGAGGTGATCAGGGTCCCCGAGGGACAGACTGCCTACCTGCTGTGCAACACCACAGGTAAGGGCCACACAGGATGGCAGGGTGGCAGAAGGGGTGGGAAGGTGGCTTTAGAAAAGAGGAGGCTCCAGGGACCTGCCCCACTGGCCGCAGCCTTGCTGCCGGCCATCAAGGTCTCTATGTCTCAGACTCTGCACCAAGTCCCTCTGCTGCAAGGCTCCACCCCCACCTCTCTACTGATCTCAGCTTCCAGGACCCTCCATGCAGAGTCCTTGGCTGGCTCCTCAGGCCCAGTGGGCTACCCCACTGGGCTCCCATAGGTCCCAGTGATTCTCTGTCCTAGCACTGAGCACACCAGAACATAGTGGTCCTGTGACACCTAAGCTCCTGAGGACCCACGGCTATCTTGTCATCATGGTTTCCCCATTGCCTGGTAGAGTAGGCTCCTGTTAATGCTTGTGGGCTGAAGGATGGATGGATGGAATGGATGGATAGATGGATGAGTGGATGGATTGATGTATGGTTAGATGGATGAGTGAGAGGGTGGATGGATGTGTAGATGGATGAGTGGATAGATGGATGGATAGATGATGAGTAGATGGATTGATGTATGGTTAGATGAATGAGTGGGAGGGTGGATGGATGGATGGATAGACAGATGAGTGAATAGATGGATAGATGGATGAGTGAATGGATGGATGGATGGATAGATGAATGAGTGGGTGGATGGATGGAGGGTTGGATGGACAGATAGTTGAGTGGTTGCCTTTCTGTCTTGCCTGTCTGTACCAAGCCACCTCAGCCCACTGCTTGGTAAGGAAAAGGTCCTAATGGCTTGGTAAACCAGGCCTGGTGGCTGCTTTGGCTTCCTGCTGTGCTTCATGGGCCTCTGGACTGGCATGGAGAGTCCATGTCCCCTGTCTTATCTGGGAGCAGCCTCTGACCCTTGGGCCAACCTGGTCAAAGCCTGCTGAATTGTCTCATTCTCTCCTCTGCACACACACCACACACAGCCCAAGGTCATGTGGTTCAAAGATGGCTGGCCCCTGGCTGGTGGAGACACCCTCCACATCTCCCCAGATAGAGCCCTCCTGCAGGTCCTGCAGGTGAACCTGTCCAGTGCTGGCCACTGCTCCTGCACTGTAGCCAATGCCACAGGAGAGAAGACCAAACACTTCCAGCGTAGTGTCCTGGGTAAGCTCTGGGCATCTCCTGGTCATCCCAGGTTCTGGTGGGAGGGAGACCAGCTCCTTATAGACAGCTTCCCACAAAGCACTCTACTATTTTTGTTCTACTTTGACAACAATAAAAATCATAATAGCAGCTGCATTGATTGAACATTTATCATGGGCCAGGCATATGAACAGGTGTGATTGGGTGAATCTTAACAGTGACCCAAGAGGTGGGAGATGTGCTTGTCCCCACATCACTGACAAAGCTCTGAGGGTTAGAGAGGTGATGTAACTCATTCCAGGCCCCAGGGTGGTGGGCCCAGGCGGTGCCTCCTGAGGACGATCTGCACATACTGTCTTGTTAGGCTGGAGAAACAGAAAATCTACCAAATGAGAGAGGCATAGACTAGCTTAGTAAAATCTGTTTCTAAAAGTGCTGGTGGTAGCCAGGCATGGTGTCACGCACCTGTAGTCCCAGCTACTCAGGAGGCTGAGGCAGGAGGATCGCTTGATCCCAGGAGTTCTGGGCTGTAGTGTTGCCAGTCAGGTGTCTGCACTAAGTTTGGCATCAATACGGAGATCTCTTGGGAGCCGGGAACCACTAGGTTGTTTAATGAGGGGTGAACTGTCCCAGGTCAGAAACAGAGCAGGTCAAAACTCCTGTGCTGGTCAGCAGTAGGATCATGCCTGTGAATAGCCACTACAGTCCACCCTGGGCAACAGAGAGAGACCTTGTCTCTATTACAAAAAAAAAAAAAAAAAAAAAAAAGCTGGTGGTAAAAGGGAGAGTCCCCTGCAGGGGTTGAAAGAAGAAATTGCAGGACCAATGAATGCAGAGCTACTCTACCCAGCAAGGAACAAATCCCCCTACCTTTTCTACTCCCTGTGGGGAGGGGTACAAACTAGAAACAAACAGAATTGAGAAGGCAATGATTGAATTAATAGAGAGGCTACATGTTGAGAAGCTATTGGGGAAACCAAGGCAGAAATTATTCAGCTTTCCCTTGCTTAGTGGTGGAGAGCCAGGCTGTGGGTCACCCAGGCCTGAATTTGAGTCTGGCGGCTCTGCACGTGGGCTCTTCTGAGCCTCAGTTTCCCTTCTGTATAATGCAAGTGACAGCAGCACCAAGGCTGAGTGCCAGGCTGCAAGGCTTTCCTGGCCCTTGGGCCCAGGGTTGGGGACTGTGCTCACAAGCACCCTCCCTGCCCTCACCGCAGTGGCCCCCGCCATCCTGGGAGTGACCAAGGACAGTGCGGATGAAGAGGTGACCATGTCCATCAGCAACCCCACTTCTCTGATCTGTGAGGCGCTGGCCTCCCTTCTCCCAACATCACCTGGATAAAGGACAGGGCTCTTTTTGAGGCCTCCAAGAACATCCAGCTGCTCCCAGGTGATGTCCTTGGTGGGGAGGAGAGGACAAGTGACACGCCATCAGGGTCAGAGGAGGGCACCTGTGCTGAGCTCATGCCTGGCGTGAGGCTGCAGCTGGGGGTGACCCTGGCCTCTCTCCCTCAAGCAGGCACCCATGGGCTGCAGATCCTGAATGCCCAGAGGACAATGCTGGCCAGTACACCTGCATGGTCACCAACAAGCTGGGAGAGGACCTGAAATATTACCACATGGAAGCCCTTGGTGAGTTGGGGACCCCCAGGAACCAGCCAGGTACCTGGGCCGCACTTGACACTCCAGGGTGCCATCATGTGGCTCATCTCCTCTGACAGCCACCAGGCAGCAGGAGCGGGCTGGGGCATTCCCCATCTTACAGGTGAGGATGCTATGAGGAAGGGGCAGTGAGTTAGGACTTGGGCCGCGTGGACTTCCAGACCCACACCAGTCCTAGCTTCCTACTGCCACGTCTGCTGTGGGGCTACCACCAGAGGCTTCACAACTGGAGACCCAGGACCCCCAGGAAGGACCTCTGAGGTTACCCCAGGAAGTTCCCTGCCTCACACCTGCCCTGTCCTGTAACCATCACAGACAAATGCTCTCTCCCCTAAGTGAACAGCCCAGGAGGGGTTTGGCTTTCAGGGTCCCTGTTCCTCCACTCTTTGGAGTCAGCGTCCCATTTCTGGGGCTGCCCTCAGGACCAGGGTGAGCCCGGGGTCCCAGGACCCCTCCCCTAGGCCTGCCCTCAGACCCCCTTGTGGTTTTCAGTCTCCCATCTCCAAAGATGACCCCTCGGGGAAGTTCGGTGTGAAGGAACTGAAGACCAAGGTCAACGGCACCCTGACCCTGGAATGTGAGGGCCGAGCCATGCCCCCGCCCACTGCCCATTGGTACAGGATGGGCGGGTGAGTGCAGGACCCCTGGGAAGCTTCTGATTCTCACCTCTGGGTCCCACTGGTTCTGCTTGGAACCTTCCAGAAAAGGCAGTCCTTAAAGCACCTGACCCCAGAGCTGGTCTGGGCCCTGCTCCCTTTTTATTTTTTAATAAGAAATCCAACTCTATATGGGTAACAAGTCTCATAAACATCAAACTGTACTGTCTTCACCCATGTACTTCTCTTCCAATCTTCATGTTGTATGGATTTGGTTTTACAAAGCTGTCAGGGTGTTCCTGTCACTTTCTGTTGTTATTTTAAAAAATTTATTAAAATATAAGTATGCTTGTCTTGGTGCTTTTGGCCTCCTCACGTCTGATCTCCTGTTCCTCCTCTCCTCCCCCAGCCTGTCACCCCAGCCGGCGGCTCCGTGTCCTGGGCAAAGGGCAGCTGCTCCAGATCCAGCCCACGCAGGTCTCAGATTTAGGTGCTACCTGTGTGTGGCTACCAACGTGGCTGGCAAGGACGACCAAGACTTCGACGTGCTCACCCAGGCTGCGTGTTGCCAGCAGGGCTGGGGGTGGAGTGTTGGCCAGTGTGAGTGATGGGGGGTGTCAGCCGGGCAAGGAGCCAAGCGCTGGCCCCCAGCAGGCCCTTGCCAGGCAGCGCTGCACATGCACCTCCCACAGTGTTTCCCACTGACCTGGGGCAGGGGGAAGGCGTCTGCCCCAGTCCCTATGGCCCAGGGAACGAGGGTCAAGGAGATGAGAGCTTTGGTCCCAAATTACAGAATTAAGTGGTGGAGCCTGGATTTGGTCTGGTTAAGCTGCAACACCACGCTCTTTAACCCCTTTGCCAGATGCCTCTTGCTTTATTAGGAAATGGGGGATTTGCTTCAGAATACTCTAGGTTGAGAGTAAATTGAGTGGCTCTGACTCAATTGTGGAAACTGGTTGTGGGTACATGGGGCTTCTTACATTCTCCTCTCTGCTTCTGTGAACGTTTGACTTTTTCCTTTTTAAAAAAGTAAAGGATGGAAGGGAGAGAGGCAATGAGGCTGGAAGGCTGAGAGACGGGGAGGCAGGGAGGCAGGGAGGCTGGGAGGGAGGCAGGGAGGCTGGGAGGGAGGCAGGAGGTTGGGAGGGAGGCAGGGAGGCTGGGAGGGAGGCAGGAGGTTGGGAGGCAGAGGGTGGGGGAGGCTGACCACCAAGCAGAGCAGTGGGGGTTGCTCAGAGCCTGGCTTTGCTGCACAGTTTCTGGAGAGGCCTGGCAGGAGAAGCACCCTCTCCAGGCTACCCATGCCCTTTCTCATCTCTAGCACTCTGGTCCCCAGCCCCAAGCCCTGGCTCTGTCATAAACTGGCTGTGTGACCTGGGGAGGCCACTGCTCCTCTGGTCCTTAGTTTCACCCTTTGTAAAACGCAGGTGATCAAAGCAGGTGACCTCGAGGCCCCTCCCAGTTCTAAAAGCTGATGATTTGGTATGTCTATGCTCCGATAAGCAAACATTGGCTAAAGCTTAGTATCTGGCTTCCCCTCAGAAGATGTTTCCATGTTACAAGGAATCTTTAGAGCCCAGTAGACATGAGCTCCATAGGACAGAAGCCTTATCCTAGCGCCCGGCACATAGTGGTTGCTTAACAAAAACACCAGTTGAGGGAGTGAGTGAATTTAAAAATGCCATGACCTAAGGGAGTGGCTCAGACAAGGGACTTCCGCACTCAGGGGAGGCTTGGGTGGGAATCTCTGTGAGCAGAAGAGCACCCCCCACCCCTCTGCTGTGTTTCCCAATGACTTTGTTTCGCCCACTGTGCCCCCATGTTCCAGAAGGTGGGCAATGCCAGTGCAGCCTTTGAGATGCTGTCCAGGGAGGAGGAGGTCTGGGTGGGGTGATGGAATACAGGGAGACTGTGGAGAACAACCTGGCCTATCAACCCCCAGAGCTCACCTGGTACAGGGAGGATCAGCCCCTCTTGGCTGCAGATGGGGTGTTTGTGCTGCAAGGTGGGCCAGGGCTGTGTGAGGAAGTTGGGTGCTTTGAGCTCTCCTTCTGTGTGGTACCTGCTGTGTGACCTCAGACAGGGGGCACAACCACTCTGGACCTTAGCTGTGACTTGTAAACTGAGCTACAAGGTCTTTGCTTGTTTGAAGGCAAGAACTGGGTCGCCTTCTGCCTCTGGTATTTAGAGCAGAGCCTCCCACCCTAGGCTGTGTCTGCCTCTGGGCTTCAAGATCTGTAAAGTCCTGGAATGATTCACAAAGCTGTCCCTTTCTCTGCAGAGGGAGTCTGCTCCTTTATTAAATCCTCAACAAGGCTCATGACCCCAGACTTTGAAGAAGCTCTTGCTGGGCTTTGAAGACCTCACTGTGGCAGAAGCTCACAGCTCATGTGTCTGTTTTTCTTACCACTTTAAATATTTATTTATTTAGGGTTATTTAATTTTTAAAGTTAACCTTTTAATTTATAATAATTTTTTGTGGGTGGTTTTGAGTTAAAAGGTTCCAGGAGGGGGCTTAGAAACGCCTGGCATCCCTGGCTGGCTCGCCCAGGTCCCTTGGCTGAATCTTGTGAGGGAGACTGGATGTCTCCTGGCTTAGGAGTCGCACCGTGTCCTGCCAGGTCTGGGCCACCGGTGGGGCTGGCTGCTAGGAGAAGTGGTCAGTAGCACGGGCCTCCCATGAGCAGAGTTATACCAGGGTCTGCACTTTGGCGCTTGCAAAGAAGGAGGCCTCCAGAAATCCAGGAGAAGCATGTTTCCTGAGAGCTGTTTGTTTCTGTTGCAAATCCCTGGACTGACCCTTAAGCTGGCCACTGACCTCTGATGTTGACCCCAAACCCGGGGTGCACAGTCAGCCCAGTCACATGCTGGTCCCTAACTCAGACCCTAACCAGGGGTTGATCTCAATCATCAACTGAACCCAGGCATAGCCAGTGACCCCCAGGCCTGGCCACTGGACTCCAATCCCACTGCTGACCTCTGACACTGGCCACTGACTCCTAATCCTGAGTACATAGTTGTCGTGGTCACAAGCTGACCTGAATTCTGAGCCAGACCACAGATTAACCTGAAACATCAACTGACCCCCTACCATGGCTGCTGCCTCCCCGATCCTGGCCACCGTCCCTGGGCTCTGCAGGTAGTGAGCCCCTGGTGTGACCCTGGCCAAGACACCCATGGCCTGGGCTGGCCCTCCCCACCCAGAATCCTGAGCACATGGCGACCCTAATGCAGCCCCCACCAGACCAACTCCAGCCCCCCAGAGATGCGAGGTTTTGGCCCTGGTTGGCTCCTAATCACAGAGGGTCTGAGGCGCTGCCTCCCTGACCCCACACCAGTCCCCATAGATCTGGGAGCCACCCCCCTGGCCTCCAGAGAGTCTCTGCCCAGACATGTGTCCAGTTCTCAGCCCCTTCCCTTCGGCCGGGAGGAGCTGGCAACTACTGCTGTCTTGCTGGGTGTGGTTGTGAAGCCTCAGTTTTCCCATCTGTTAAGACGGAATAACAACAGCACACACCCCACAGAGTCATTGTGGGATAAGCCGAGAACGCTCAGCCCAGGGCCTGGCACACAGCAGGCAGTGACTCTGCTCTGCTCTGATTCTCCCTTGACCCGTGAGCTGGGCGGGGCAGGGTGGGTGGATTCTCTCCACCCCACAGATGAGGCAGGGGGCAGGGACATGCCCCAGGTCCTCTCCAGAGGAAAGAATATGTCCTTGCTCTTGAAGTCAACTCTTGGCCCTGAGCTCAGGCCTCTGTCCCGTGTCCCTGCAGGAGGCTGGGCCCTGCACATCCCCCTGGTGCGGGTGGAGGATGCCAGGAGGTGCTCGTGCAAGTCCTCCAGCGAGCACTGGCTGTGCTATGACCTGCTGGTGCTGCGTGAGTGGCCCGGGACGGGCGCATGGGTGGTCTCAGGACTGCAGGCCCACGAGGGCCTCCCTCTGGAGGCGTCGAGGTGGAGTACATTCTAATGGGGTCACAGGCTTGGGCTCTGAACCAGGAAGAACTGGGTTCCAAGTTAGAAGCTTCCTAGCTGTGTGACAGTGAGTGAATCACAACTCTCTCTGTGCCCCAGATTCCCAAGCTGCATCAGGGCCTGGGAGGGTTTTGTGAGGAGGGCACAAGGAGCCCAGCTAGCACCTGGCACCAAGTGATCCTCTCGCCTCCGTGCCCACCCCCACCCCAGGGACTTGTGCTGACCCCTCAGCCTCCTCTCCCCACCCCCAGCCCCACCTATGATCCTGGGCAGCACGGAGGAGCTGGTGGAAGAGGTGATGGTCAACGTCAGCAACACCATCAGCCTGCAGTGCCCAGCCCTGGGCAACCCTGTGCCCACCATCTCGTGGCTCCAGAATGGGCTGCCTTTCTTCCCAAGCGCATGGCTGCAGGTCCTGGGGGATGGGCAAGTCTTGCAGTCAGGGCAGTCCCCTGCGTGGGCTAAAGGCAGTGGCTGCTGCCACCCACACTGCTTGTCTGGGAAACAAGGAACAATCACATCTGTGCCACGTGAAGCTCCTTGCCTGGGTTTAATTCAGCCCAGGAAACACTCTTCTGTGAGGAGCCTTGCTGGGCAAGCACAGGGCCACGCACAGCACCTGGAGGTTTAGGTGATACTTGGGAAGGGATGCGCGCACATGCCACACCTACAGTCCAGTGTGGCACAAGGCAGCCTTCCATGGGAACACCAGCTGGCACGTACAGAGCCGCGCCTGCCACTTAGGATATCAGGCGGCACCCTCAGCCACCCAGTGTCCAGACACAGAGCCACAGTGACTTCTGGAGCCCAGCATGCAGAGTAGAACCTCCACGGTGGGGGGTGGGGAGAGTGTTGTCACATCTAGTTTGGTGCAGAGGACCACCCAACCCCAACCTCACCCACCCTTCTCCTGAATGTCACACAGAGCCCCAGAAGGAGGTGGTTCCTCCTGGCTTCCATGAGCACGTGGGGCTTAGGTGCCTGGTGTACGGTGGGAGGGAGGGAGGCATCCTCACAGTAGCTCCTGGGGGTGGTGGGGTCTGAGGGGCCTCTGGCCTCTTCCAGGCACAGGCTCTCTGTGTCTACAGGTTTCCATGGCAGAGGTGGCTGACGCTGCCAGCTACATGTGTGTGGCTGAGAACCAGGCAGGATTTGTGGAGAAGTTCTTTACCCTCAGCATCCAAGGTGAGCTGGGCTGAGCAGGCAGCCCCTGCGGGTTCCTTGTCCCTCCCTGAGGGGCACCACCTTGGTGCTTCCAGCATCCTGGCCTCTGGGACCCACACTCAGAGTTCAGGGATCCCAGCCTGGCATCAGCCACATCCCGGGATAGGGAGTGTTTGGGGGACCCTGATCACTACTGGGCCAACCGCAGGTGGTTTTAAGCAACTTTGGAGGCAGCCAGGGAACGGCTCTTCTGAGGTCTTACAGCACTATTATTGAGCACTTACTGTGCACCTGCCGTGGGTCTGAGTGCTTTCCCTAGGCTGACACCTTCCAGCAGAGCTAGGAGGTCAGCCCAACTCCACAGCAGACTCAGCGAGGTCGCCCAGGTGAGGGGGCGGGTCTTACCACCCGGGAGTCTGCACTCTAGATCTCTGCGTCCTCACAACGTACATTGTACCTCAGTGGCCATTAGCTCTGCCTCCAAACGTGGGGACAGCTGTGGCCTCAGGGACAGATAGAAACAGTGTTGAGCCCTCAAGGTCATGGATCAAACCTGAATTGATATTTTGGCTCTGCCACTGACCCTCAGCCCTGTCCCAGGGTTGGGGAAGCAACTCTTTCCCCATGTAACCTCAGAGCTAGGCCTGATGCCTCAGTTTACCCACCTGGTAGGAGGAAGGTCTCTTTGCCCAAGGAGAGGGCCCAGCTGTCCTTGTACCACGTGTCCTTGGGGCTTGGGTGAGAGTGGTGTCACAGAGGAGGGAGACGCTGCTGTTGAGGATGGCAGTGACCCGCTCCGAGTTCAGGCCTGTGATTCATGGCAGGACTATCCCACAGCCACCAGGATAAAGACAGACGTGAGACTACATACCACCAGGGTGGTGATGTAGGGACCCAGGTTCCTTCCATCTTGTTGACCTTCCATCTCTTAGGGTGTTGTCCCTGTTTCTATGGTTGAAGCTGGGACACTGCATCCTGTCCCAGCCCACAGGAAGCAGGAAGGAGCAGAAGTAGAGGGCAAGCACTTATTTATGCAGAAGTTGTATCTGTGTCTTCTGTGTGGATTCCATCACTGAGCGCTGAGGCAGCGGCTGCAGCAGGCTGCAAGGGAAGACCGGGAAGTGTGCTCAGCTAAGACTCTGCTGTGTGTGGTGGGAAGCACGGGCTGGGGGGACACCAGCTGTCTGCCACAGATGGCAAAGCCAGTAGCCTCCCAAGCAGGTGAGCAGTGGGTGCATCCAACCCTGAGCCATATTGAAAACGATTGTTGAAAATGACAGATACTGGGCTTGCTGCTCAGAGCCCGCAGCCCCTTGTGGCGACTCCCTCCACGAACTGGGACAGTGAGGAAGGTCTGAGCCCTGAGGGCAAAGACGTTTCATCTTGAGCCCAGTCATCTCGTTCCACTGGTGGTGGCCTCTCGGGGAGTATGACTTCATCCTGGCAGAGCAGGAGATAGTGTTGGTCTCGATTAGTGATGCCTGCCCTGGCATAGGTTAAGGAGTGCTAGTGCATGAGCCTTGCCTTTACCATCCCTGGGCTAAGTGGACCGCTTGGGGCTCTGCTTTGTAAATGCTTTAAGACAGCCAGCTGCTGGTTCTCCTTACCTTTGTGAATAGAGCAACTGCTATCTCCATCAACGGCAGTTGATGGACTAGAATGACTGGGAAGGGCTTCCTGCTCTGCCCAAGAGGAGGGAAACGAGGGGAAGAGTATCAGGATTATGGGAATCCAGTTTCTTTCCTGCAGTGCCCCCCATGTTTTAGGACCCTAAGATGGAGACAGTGAGCCAGGTGGTTAGGAGCCTCTGGTCCTGACCTGTGGTACATCTGGGGTCCCTGCACTCACAGTTACTTAGCTGAAGGACAGAGTGCCTGTCGGTGAGTACATCTGTCCTTATCTTAGCATGAAGTATTCCTTTATTTAATGAAATGATAGTGTAAATGGGAGAAGGAAGTTGTTGGTTGTCGATGTTCTTATTTGGCAAAATCAGAGGCTGGCAGTGTAGTGTTGGGCCCACCCCAGTTTGTATTTGAACATTATTTATTGGCCCTTGGAATCCAAACATTAGGACTGGCTCTTGTGGGGGCTCAGAGGCTCCCTTACTTCACTGTCTCCTCCAGTACATTCTGAACTCCTTGAGGACAGGGACAGTGTCATGCTCATCTTTGATTGCCAAGCTCACAGTTGGACATAGGGCAACTGCTTATGCATTTTGTGTTGAAAGGTTGGCTAGATCAAGGAGGGTCTAGGTGAGGAGATTGGTCTGGGCTGGTGCCTGGGGCTGGTGCAGTTAGAGAAGGCTTGGGACAGAGGTATGGCTGGAGAGGATGAAGGGGGAGGCATCCAGGCCTGTGCAGAGACCCAGGGTCTGTGGAGGCTGGTCAGACTTGATCAGAAGCCTTGAAAGATTGAGGGGCAGGGTGGGGAGGAAGAAAGTGCCAGGTGAGGGCTGGGCCTGGCACTCCCTTTAGTGAAAGGGAGTGGGTCCCTTGGGAAGGGATGTCTGGAGTGGAAGGAAATAGGGAAGGTTATAAGGAACAGAGGAACCCAAGAGACCAGGCTGGGGAAGGTGGTGATGTACAAGGAGCCCCTGCCCTGTGGGCCTCAGTTTCCTATGAGCACAAGAACACAGTTGGCGATTCAAGGGGTCCCTCCGTCCCACAGAGAGCAGTGTGGCACAGGGCGTGGTCTCCTGGGGGGGGCTGCCTCCAGCTGAGCCACCTACAGATGGTCCAGGCAGGCACCTACACACATGTGCCTGAGAATGCCCAGGCCAAGACCTGCAGGGACTTCATGGTGGCTGTGATGGATAGGTATGGCACCCCTGTGTCCCACCCTCACGGCAGCCTCTGCCACCCCCAGCCTCACGGTAGCCCCTGCTGCAATGACTCCCTGGATCTGGTGCTTGGGCACAGAGCAGGAGCACTATGTCTTGGAGGGGCAGGAGGTGCTGCTGGACTGTGAAGCTGAAGGTCAGCCACCACCTGGCATGGGCTGGCTGAAGGATGGCAGCCCACTGGGCCAGGGCATGGGCCCCCACCCCCAGTAAGGCCCAGCCTGTGCTCTCCCCATAGGCAGCAGGGCCCACAGACCATAATGCTCTGCCCCTGGCTCCCCTTTCCTGTGGCAGGCTCTACCTGGACCTGGCTCCCTGATGTTGAAGGGCCTGAGAGTCTCAGACTTGGGTTCCTATACCTGCATGGCCCACAACCTGGCCGGGGGATGCCAGGGTGCACATGGTGAATATGTAGGGTGAGGGGCCCTGGGCTGGGGGCTGCAGCAGTCTGGCTGGTGCAGAGCCACCATGGTGGCATGTGGAGGATGATGAGTGGGCCAGGGTGCAGGAGACCTGGGCTCAAGCCCCAGCGATGCCCACACTGTGACCCTGGCCAGGGGTGAGGCTGTGTCCCCACATGTGGGCCTCATCCCTCATGTGGACTGGAGGCTACGGTGCTTACTGGTGGCAGAAGGCCAGGTCCAGTGCCGCCTCCTGGAATTTCCCTGGGAGGAGTCCGCCTTACCCCCAGACTCCCTCACTGTCCATCTTTCTTCTCCTTGTGCACCCCAGTGCCTCCTACCACCAAGCAGGGAGCAGAGGGCTCAGCGACCCTGGTGAGCAGGCCTGGGGAGCTGGTGACCATGGCATGCCCCACCTGGGGCACCCCGCCCATCCTTCTGAGCTGGCTTAAGGAAGTCCTGCCCCTCATGCTCTCCCAGAGCACCCACCTCCATGGCTCTGGCTGCAACCTCAGGTAGGGGAGAGGCTGCCTGGCCCGTCAGCCAGCCATTCACAGGTCCTAGACATACTCTTCAGGCATCTCTGGCTTAAAACCACTTCTGAAGGGATTTTAGAATAAAACTAATATAAACATGCAGAGGTTTATCATGGGGAGAGTGAGAGGACACCACCCTTACATGAACTCAGAGATGAAAGGGGCCTCTGCCCTCAGGCGTTGACTCCTGATTGCACCTGACTCAGCCTGGCCCTGGTGGAGAAAGTTAGGGAGGACTTCCTGAAAGAAGGTGTCTGATCAAAGTCTCTGTGCATTCAACAACACTGTGGAGCCCTTACCATCCCTGGTGTGGTTTCAGGTCCCAGGAGAGAGCACTGAGCAAGAGAAAGTCCCTGCCCCTGAAGCCCCAGGGCCTGGAAAACAAACAGATACATAAATGAAATGCCACCATGGATGTGTGCTCTGCAGAAGAACACAGCAGGGACAGGAGATGGGAGGTGGCAGTAGAGGGTGCCGTTTTGGGATGGTCAGCCATAGGAGCTCAGATAAGATGACATGTGAGCAGAGATGGCAGGGGATGAGAGTGGATTCCATGGGGAAGAACATCAGGGCAGAGGGAACTGCAAGTTCGGAGGCCCTGAGGTGGGAGTGTGTTCAAGGAGCAGAGCACGCAGGGGCAGGCAGGTGAAGGTCAGAGTGCTAAGGATAGGACCCTGAAAGTCCTTGGAAAGCCTCAAGTTTTCCGAAGAAGAGATGGAAAGCTATGGGAGGTTTTTCAGCAAAGGAGCATCACGATGTGACTTAAAATTTTTTATTGTGGTAAAATACAACATAAAATTCATTATTTTACCCTTGTTTAAGTGTCCAGTTCTGTGGCATTAAGTATATCCCCACTGTTGTGCAGCCGTCACCACCACCAATCTCTGGAACGTTTTCACCTTGTAAAATGGAAACTCTGTCGCCATTAAGCACTGACTCCCACTCCCTGTCCCCAGCCTCTGGCACCCTCCATCCTACTGTCCTACCCTCCATCCTCTGCCTGTCTTTATGGCTTTAACTACTTCAGGTCCCTCCGATAAGTGGAATCATATCATATATGTGCTTCTGTGTCTGGCGTATTTCACGAAGCACAGTGCCCTCAAGGCTCACCCATGTTGCAGCGTGTGTCAGGCTCTCCTTCCTTTCCAAGGCTGCATAACGCTCCACTGTAGGAATAGGCCACAGTTTATTTGTCCACTCGTCCATCAGCGGGTTCTGGGGTTGCTTCCACTTTTTGGCTGCTGTGAGTAATGCTGTAATAACTGGTGTACAGATATGTGTTCTAGTCTCTCAATTCTTTTGGGTTGTGACTTAGGTTTGTAGATGGTCCTTCTGGCTGCTGTGTAGACTGTAGACTGGCAGCCAAGGGCAGAGTGGGGAGGGCAGTTGGAAGTTCTTCTGACAATCCTGGTGAGATGCCATATGGCCTGGATCCCAGCTATGGAGGTAGAGGAGGTAAGAGATGGTCAGATTCCGGATAAATTTTTAAGGTAGAGCTGATGGTATTTGTAAAGAGATGGGAGAGAGGGAGGCATTGAGCATGACTCTGAGGTTTTTATCCCAGGTACCTGGAAGGTGCGGTTCTTGTTTTCTGAGATCTGTGGAAGGAGCAGGTTGAGGGGCAAGACCTAGAGTTCTGTTTCAATGTGTTGGTTTAAGAGGTTCCAGGGAAGAACCTGGTTATTCCACCTAGAATGGACATTTGGGGATTGTCAGCAAACGGGTGGTGCTGGAAGCCAGGACTGGCTGTAGCCCTACAGAGTGAATGTGAGCTGCTCCCCAGCTGCTAATGCAGGATAGTTCTAAAGGACCCAGGGCAGGGGGAAGCCTCCTGGGGGGGAGCAGGTGGGAGGAGAGCCAGGAGAGTGTGCGAACAGGCTTCAGGGAGGGAGAGACCAATAGGGCCACAGAAGACAAAGCCTGAGGACTGACCACTGGCTTTGGCATTGTGTCCATCACTGGGGACCTCGCAAGAGCAGCATAGGAGGAGTGGTAAGGACAAAAGGGGGTTCAAGAGAAAGTGAGTGGTCAGACAGCAGAGCCAGCAAGTAGAGGGATTGTCTAGAGCATCGGTCCCCAACCTTTTTGGCACGAGGAACCAGTTTCAGCAGAGACTGGACTCAGAGTCAACCCCGTGGCCAGAAAGCTGATGGGGGACAAAGGATGGAAGAGGGAAGGAGTCCTTCCACTCACCTGGCCTCTCCCTCTCGCCCTCTCCCCTTGGAACATGGCAGCTGCAGGGCAGGCAGGCCCTTGGCTGGGCCCCAGTGGTACTCACCCTGGTCTTCCACATGCAGCCCCTCATCACCAGCATCTGCTGCCGGCCTTGGGAGACCACCTGGAAGCACCCACTGGGCTGGGTGTGCTCTGCTCCCGTGTGCCAGATGACCTCACTGGACTCAGCTGCCACCTAAAGCTCCAGACAGACATCCTCGCCAGCTGCCACCTGCCAGCTCTAGGGGGCCCAGGGGTGTGGGAGGCATGGCTTCAGTGACTGTGGCGGGGGTAACATAGTCCACGGACAGAGAACAGGCCACATCAACAAAGATACGCCCCAGGGCCCAGCCCCACCCCATCCCCACCCTCCCTCTCTCCTCCAGCTCAGGGAGGCTGCAAACTCTCCAGGCCTGAGGATGGCCACTCACCGAGCCAGACTGTCTGAGGCAGGTGCACTGGCTCCCCCACACCCACTGGGCCTACATCCACCACGCAGAAGCGGTAGGTCTCCCTGGGAGCCAGGATGTCCCCAAGCACTTGGGCCCAGGCACAGCCACCACTAGCCTGTGGCCCCCTCCTTCACCTCCACGTGACAGCCACAGAGACCACCACCTCTGTCGCTCATGGGAGGTACCCCAGACAGCGTCATGGAGCAGCTGCTGTGACCCATCACTTCAGCGTCCTCTAGGGGGTGGTTTGGAAGGCCTGCGAGGAAGGGGCACTGGTCAGTGCAGCAGTTCCCCATCAGTACCCACCAGGACCCACAGCCCCTACAGTGGTCTGATACTAGATGCAGAGTAGGCGCTGGTGTGGTCCATCTCCTCAAGGCCTGTGTGCACTGTGCCAGGTGGCCCAGCCTGTCTCAGGAAGTGAGGGATGCTGCCAAAATCCCTGTGTCTGGGGCCCCTGTGTTTAAGAGGGAAACCCTGTGTGCCCAGAGCCCACCCAGACAGGGGATCCAAGGAGAGCTCCCAGCAGTCTCTGGGGCTAGAGCCCCTCTTTCCTCCTGTGTTCCCAGGGCTGGGCTCAGATCTGCACTGGGCGGAAAGGAGGGTGCCCCTGGACAGCAGCAGCCCTCTCAGACCTCCACCATGGGGCCCACAGCAGCCTAGGCAGCCTTACTTACCAGCAGTAAAGGGGCCAGGAGGCAGGGGGGCCTTCGGGGACGGCAGGTTGTCTTCCTGATGCCCAAGTTCTCTCAGAGGATCCTCCACCAGGTGCTGCAGGAATGAGGAAGAAGCTTGAAACCAGAGGGGCCAGGCGTGCCCTTTGGGGAGCCATAAGGGCATGAGTATGGCAGGGAGGAGCCCACCCTCCCCTCTGGGAGGCCCTGCCTGCTCAGCTTTGATCCTGAGGGAGACCATGGTTTTCTGGCCACCCACCAGGAAGGTGTACTCCCCGTGTCCCTGGCCACCCAGCCCGTGTATCAGCAGCTCACACATGGCCCCCTGCTCTGCGTCTCATACTTGGGGCCCATGCACAGCTCCACACTCCTCCTTCCACCCTGGCTCCCCTGAGCTGACAGCAGAGCTGTGCCATGCCACCAGCCTCTTGCTCCAAGCTCTGCAGCTGGGTCTTGAATTTGGGCCTGGGGGCTGGAGGAATTCTGGAAGAAATGCTTAGGCCTGCTCTTGCCTCTGGGAAAGGCCCTCCCTGTGTGCTGGCTGCATGGGGGTGGGGGGATGAGTGTAGATCATGGGAGGCCAGGGGCCAGCAGGCTGGTCACCATGGAGGGAGAGGCTGGCCACGTTCTGTGCGTGGCCCATGTGGCAGGTATAGTCACCTGTGACCTCTGGCTTGGCGCCAGGCACCAGCATCTTGGTAGCAGCACCCTCCTGCACCATCTGGTACTTGGCACAAGGGGAAAAGCTGCAGGGAGCCCTTGTGCCACTCCAAGCCTGTGCCCAGCTGTCTCAGCTCTTAGCACAGTTGCGCAGGGCCGACTTCATCCTGCCCCTGCGCAGAGGAAGACATGGGCAGCACTGCGGGGGACGGGCAGGAGCAAGGGCAGGTCACCAGGTGGCTAGAAGCAAGGCCCATGGTCAAAGCACCATGATGGATATGGAAATACAGCAGCTGGAGGCTACAGTTCAACTGTGCTCTTGACATTAGGGTCTCCTGAAGACAGATCTGAATGGTGGCACTCTGTGGCCTCTGTATCAATCTGGGTCCCAGCAGAAGACAGAAACCATGCAGTAATCAAGTGAAAGTTTAATATAAAGAATTATTAAGTTATGATATGAGAATGATAAAGATGAAAAGAGAATTCTGAATGGAACAGTAGGGCTGAAAGAGAGTACTCAAGAAAGGGAAAATTTGGGAGGACGGTTCAAATGTTTTTGAAACCGTAATGATTGCAGCCTACCAGGTGGCAGAGAAGTGTGACCACATCTGTGTGTCTGACTTCCTTTGTGCATCTGACTACCAACCTCATTTCATCTGCATCCCCATGGGTTGCTCCTGCCTGTGCAGAGACTGAGGACCGGCCATGGCCCAGGTACTGTCATGCTGCCGTTTGCTTCTCCTTGTTCCTTCTACACCACTGCCAGACGTGCTGTGCCTGAGCTGCACATTCTAAGAGCATGAAGTTGCTTGACCACCTTGCAGCTCTGACCCCAGCCAGTAACCCTCCTAACGTGGACGCCATAGCCCTGGAGAGCAGGCTTCTGACCGCCACTCCCACCAGTGCTTACCCTGCTCTGCTAGGAAGTGGGCTCCCTGTGCCCCTCACCCTCTACACACTCGTCTAGCAGACTGGGCCCCTGTACTCCTGAAGAGTGCTTCCTGCTCGCTTGGTGACTGTGGACCAGCTCTGCCCTTGGCAGCCACACCTTCTCCAGCGAGATCCGAATCCCAGCCTTGCAGAGCCACCTATTTTAGGTGTTCCTGCTTTGGGTAATATCTCACCCTAAGGACTTCTTTAGATTTCTCTTTTCACTTTTATAGTTGATCTACTTTTATATTAATAATTCTTCATATTAACCTTTTCCTGTTCAAATTACTAAGTGGTTTCTCAACTGATTGGCTGCTGGCTGATACATTATTCCTTCTTTCTAGAATGCACTTGTCTTTCCATGTCCTCCCTTCTCAATGGCTAACTCTCATCCATTCGTAAGTTCCAGCTTTGATATCACTTCTTTCTGTGCGTCTCTCCCTGACTTACCACCCTCCTCTTGATGTGACTCTGCAGGCCCTCTGTGCTCTTCCTCAATGTGGCACTAAACATAGCACTTGCCTCCCTCACTGAACACAGGAGTGTTACACCTGTTGTTTCCTCATTGATTCTCACAATGTCTAGAATAAAGAAGTTTGTTGGTACATGTTTCTGTTTTAACGTTATGGTGTCCTTACTGCAATTCTCCCAGGTTGTGGTTTTCCAGTAGTCACAGGCAGATCAGCCTCAACCCACTTGAGGCCTCATATTCTAATCTGGGTTTAATTACAGTTTCATTTTTCCTCAATATATACAGTGAAATGCTTGGGAAGACACATGTCAAAGAATGAAACAACCAGTTGTAGAAAAATATTTGATGAGTTTCTTGGTAACTGTTAAAAGTAGAAAAAATTTGTGACAGCCTTGAACTGGAATTTGAAAGCTTTAGCTAAGAGGTTTGTTAATGCTTCCATATAAGTTGTTTTTCATCATAAAACAAATATTTCCCAAATGTATTATTAACTCCATTAAAATATCTATTAAATGAGAGTATAGGAAAGCTGAACAAGGGCCTTTTTTAAAGCCTTAGATAAGCATGAGAATTCTTTTTTTTTTTTTTTTGTTTTGATACAGAGTGTGGCTATCTTGCCCCAGCTAGAGTGCAGTGGTGTCATCATAGCTCACTGCTATGATACTCAAAATCCTGGGCTCAACTGAGCCTCCTGCCTCAGCCTCCCAAGTAGCTAAGACTACAGGCCACGCCACCACACACAGATAATTTTTTTTCTATATTTTGTACAGACAGGATCTTGTTATGTTGCTCAGGCTGGTCTCAAACCCCTGGGCTCAAGCTGTCCTCCTGCCTTGCCCTTCCAAAGTGCTGGGATTACAGGCACGAGTCACTGTGCCTGGCCAGGCATGGGAATTCAAAACAACAACTTTCTACAGGGTGTCTGCTCTGGATCTGAAATTAATTTCCACAAAAATGTGGCAGTGGGAAAACTCGTGTGTCAGTGTACTCCAAGAAACACTTTGGCCATCCAGATAGCATTTTACAAATGAATGAGGGAGCTTAGAGTTGGCCTAACATATGCTCCTTGAGTATCCCTGGTCCATACAAAAACATTAGGATGAACCAAATCTCTAAAACCTACTCAGTGACTTGGGGTGTGAATCCTATGTCCCTATAGCCTGGTGATGTATTTGACCATCATTTCAGGCTGCATTGGGAAACATCAGAGTCTTGTATTCAGCTGTCACTAGAAAAAGCCTTGACTAGTTTCATGGGACACCCTGGGGAATGCTGAGGAGACAAGTGGGGACAACCTATCTTTCTAGCTGGGCTGTTTATTAGAGGAGGCAAATGCTTGGTGATTATAGTTAAAACTACCCCCACATAACAAAAACATTTGATCTACCTAAGTTGGATAGGTCCGAGAAGTTTAGTTGTTGTTTTTGTTTGTTTTTGCTCATTGCTTTATCACCAATAAAGATGCCTTTGCTTGAACCAGCCATCCCCTCAGCAGGGCCTCTGGTGTTCTCCAGAGCTCTGTAGGTGCATTTCAGCAGCAATTTCTGATCAAGTTCCATATATTTGGCTTCTGAGTCACATATTCCAATTTGTTGTCATGTTATTTAAACTGAAAATAACAAAATGTCATTCTAGGGCCTCTGAAGAATAAGTATTTAGGTCAATACCTTACATTTGTCTTGCTGTAAAATTTAGCTACCACACATCCACATTTTGTTGGTGCAACTTGTGCTATGGTAATTTCTGTTCCACAAGAATTATTTTGATTAATTCTTGAAGTTGTCAATAAATGTCAGGGAACCCGGTGAGTTTTGGGTTAGATAGTTTTGTGTTAGCTGTTGTTGTGGGCTTGCTCTTACTCCTGTCTGCTTCACCAACAATACTAGTTACAGTCCAAGTGGAACTAATTTCTGAATCAAGTATTAATAATTAAAAGAAGATTCTATATACACTCACCTATTATACCAGTTTCTATGGCGTATGGAGCCAACATATTTTGTCTTCCTAAGAAATAGAATAAAGATGGAAACAGAGGAGTTGTAGATTGGGAAAGAAGGAAGGAAGGAAAATTGATCATGTAGACTTTAAGTCTGGAAGATATTAAGAAGAGGAAACAAGTCTGAAGCACAAGAAGGCTTCATAACAATGGAGATGAGAAGACTACACATAGGATGATGAGTAGATACATGAGTGGGGAATACATTTGGGTGGATAAAGCAAAGGAATAAGACAAAATATTATGAGGACACAAAAAACTTAGATGTCCCTATTAGGGAATTACTGAAAAATTATGCTAGTAGGATTTGTGGAAAAATAACTATGTTATATATTCATAAATTTTTAACATGTGTCTTACCCTTCCATAAAAAACAGCACATCTTGTCTGATTTTTACTTGATTCTATTCATCTGCGTCATATAATTCTTCAATATTAGGTCTTCTGGTGAAATCTTTACCCTCTAAGTTGTGCCTTCTGTAAATACTTGCTAGAAATAGTCAACTCCCCCTTTTACAAAATTATAGCCTAAAAAATTCTCCACTCTGTTAAATGATTACATACATATTAAAGCAATAATCTCTTATGAATTATAATGGAAAAATATACTATCACAATGAAAGATAAAGCCCAGAAATAAATACACCAAGAAATGCAATGGATGTTAAATTATATTTGTAACTAAAGATGTTAAAGTAGTGGAGTACTGATGCAAGAAGCTGACCATTCAATGGGACAGAAAGAAAACCCAGAAATGAACAACCAAAAAATACCTAAGAACTTAAGGTGAGATAAAGTGGTAAAAAAAAAAAAGGTCTTAAATATTTTACCACAATCCAAAATAAATCATGGACTGATTCAAGATTCAAACACGGAAAACAAAAGCAAAAATAAAAATAAAGAAAACATAAATGTACGTCTGGGCCAAAGGGGTGGGAAGGAGGCATGCAGAAATACATTTTCATTTCTGCTGGAGAATTTGCATCCTAATAAGCTTGTACTTGATGATACACATTGCCACAGTGTGCAATCACGAAAAAAGACTTCCATTGTTTTGTCTGCTAAATTCCCATGGAGACCTCCAGGGGCCCAGAGGGATGTGGTTGGGGAATAAATTAAGGAATAAGGAAATTTAGAGAGAGGTTATTTTTCTCTTTTTTTCTTTCAAAGTTTATTTAGTGTCACACAAGAAGACTGTTTGTATAATGCTACAAAATATTTCAAGACTTGCAAGCCTTGAGTTACCAAAGAATACCACATTACATGCACTTGTTATTGGCTTTGCTTTTTCCACATCTCAGCAAGACAAAGAAAAAACCTAGCGTACAGCTGAAAGATAAAATAACTAAAATCTATGGAAACCTTTAAATTGAAAGGTGAGGCTTCTGTTAAAAGAATAGGTTAACATATTTAGCAAACCTATTTTATTTTTGTTTAACACTAGTTAATCATAGTGGGTTTTTTTGGTTTTTTTTTTTTTTTTTTACTTTTGATGACCTATTTTTCATATAAAGACTGGAAATAACGACATTTTATGGGTATTTTTTTTCCTGCCAAGGTTGACGTTTCAACAATAGTCTTAAATTCTATCCATTCAGATTCTAAGCATGTTGATTTATTTAAAAATGAATTGTTCGTAGAAAAAAATTACTTTGAACAGTATACGGGACTTGTGGAGATTGGCTATTTCACATCAGATACTACAATCGGTATCTGCCATAAGTTTGGTCTCTGTAGAGACAGCCTTTGCTGTCCTCCCTGAATGTGCTTCACGTCTTGAGTTAGTCCCCTCCTCTTGCTCGTAGGAATTGTGTGTCTCCTCACTGAGCCTGTGTCCATAATCATAGTAATCAGCACCACTTTGGGCTGGGGTGTCATAGCTATTATCAAGGAATCCTAAATCTGTTCATCATGAGCAGTGCAATAGCAATCATCACAGGCACATTGTCCACAGGTCTCTTGTTTTGGGGCAGCAGAGGTCTATTCCCAGTTGGAGGGACTCCTCTTGCTCTAGGAGTGAGAAGACCTCTTCCCCAACTCACTGGCCCCAGGGTGGAAAGGACTTCCCTGGGCGTTGGTATCCCTCCTGGTACATCAATCTCAACTTGCCAGGCTGTGACTCTGCCATGTCCCCTGATTATTGCTGAGGTTGGTACACCTGTTGTGAGCAAGTAGGGTTTCTCTTGAAACACTGGAACATCTGCATTTTCTGAACCACCATTCAAATCCCTGAATTCCCAGAGCTGTGCTTGCCTGATCTCATCATTATAGTCCTGTATGAGGAACTTTATGATTTCTTCCAAAGCATGTCCCATCGGGCATAAGCTTCCGCAGACGGGGAAACACGTCGGTGAGAATATAGAGATCCTCACTGAGGTGGAAGTACTTGGCTTCTCTACTTTCAATCAACTCTTCTTCCTTTGCCCTGTCTCTCACGGAACCTTTTTCAAGGATGGACATTATTGCGAAGCGTTCATCTTGTAAACACAGTTGCCACATGGACCCAGAAATTACCTCACAAAGCTGAATTTAGGGATGTGTTTAACAGGAATTAACGCTTTGTGTCCCAGCTTCATGTGCTTTTTAATCATCACATCGATGTATTTTTCTTCACACTTGTCTTTTCCTTTTTGCCGCCGGCTGCAGAACATGCGTGAAGGAGGATCCCAGGGAGTCCCTCTGCACCCTCAACTCAGGCAGGTACTTCTGCTCCGTGCTCGCTGCGGTCTGGACAGGGGCACCGACTCTAGGTGAGCAACCCCTGCAGTCCGGACCCGGCCGGCACTCCCGGCAGCGCGGACCTGAGTGCCAGATGCCTCAGCAGCTGCCAAGCCAGAACGTGGGGCTGGCGACAGCGGGCACAGTGCCAGGAAGCAGCCGCTCAGCCCCATCCCCGGTGGCCACCCAGGGGCCAGTGCCGCCGCCCCCGCGCTGCACCGGCAGGCCGAGGAGGAGGGGCGGGGTCGGCGGGGTCAGGCGGGCCCTCGTGCCAGGCGGGCGGACGCAGGGCGTCCCTGGGGAGGACAGGAAGGAGCCCCGCCAGCCCGCGCTGGCGCCACAGCTGCGGCCGCGACCCGCATGCCTGGAGCGAGCAGTGGCGGCTCCGAAACCCCCCATCTCGCCGGGCCCCCAGCAGCACGGCCCGGGCCAGGCGCCTGGACTTCGGCCAAGCCAGGCTGTCGACCAGGCGGTGGCGGCGGCACCCAGAGGCGGGGCCCGGCTGCCCAGCCTGGGTGCCGAGGATCGCGGGAGCGCCCGGCGCGTGCCCAGGAGCAGCAGGCGCTGACCGGCGGTGTCCGGGGTGTCCGCCCGCCCCGCCCGAGGGCCCAACCGACCACGCCGCCCGGCCTGCTCCTCCCTGGCCCGCGCCGGAGCGTGGGGCCGCGGGGCTGGACGCTTGGCAGCCAAGGGGATCGGGGCTGAGCGGCTGGTTCCCGGCACTGTGCCCGCTGCCGCCCGGCTCGGCTGCAGCTGAGGCGTCTGGCACCCCGGTGCGCGCTGCCGGGGGCGCGGGCGGGATCGGGGCTGCAGAGTCGCTCCCCTGTGTCCCTGCCCCTGTGCAGACAGCAGCGAGCATGGAGAAGTACCTGCCTGAGCCGAGGGTGGAAGACTCCCCGGAACCCTCCCTCCCGCACGCTCTGCGTCTGGCATCTCAAGCCTGGCGGCCAGCCCACGCGGGACCCCGACGCAGCAAGCAGAGAGTCCGGCCGTCCCGCGCCGCAGCCGCCACCTGCAGGCGCCGCCACTGGCTCAGGAGAAACTCTCAGCTGCAGCGCGCGGGTCTTTGTGCGCACGCGCAGTGACGGCTGGCTGAATTGCGCACGCGCACTGTGTCTAACGGTTGGCGTTGCCTTTACTGGTCTGACTCGTGCGAGCTTCGGAGTTTGCTCCTTGGAGTTGCGGCCAGACCGGGTTGGCGCGCTAGCCTCGGGCTACTGACGCGGAGAAAACTGAGGAGCTGAGGTGTCTACGGCACCGGCACCGCTAGGCTCTGCCGAGAAGAAGATTTTGCCTTCAGGAGGAAGATGGGCAGCACACCCCTGACCCCGTTGGTGAGGAGTTCCTGCGTCCCGAGTGAGAACGTTGACACAGTCTTCTCACAGCCGGGCTGCGACAGCCGAGAGAAAGATCTGGGAAGGTTCCACAGAGCTGCCTTCCGGCGTGAAGTAGGGAAAGTGCAGGAGCTTCTTCACCTCGAGACAAAGCTCTTGAATGCGAGAGACAAGAACGGGTAATAGGAGCTGTGAGCCCCGGGCTGGGGCGGGCCGGGGGGTGTGGGAGAAGCCCCCCTTCCTGGGCTCCGCGGGAGCCCGAGCCGTCCTGTCGCTGAGGATGCTCAGCTTTCTCCCCTCCGCGGGCTCCTCAGCATCTGGGACAAAGAAACTTTGGAGGGGTCCAGCTCCCAGACCATCTTTATGAGCAGCAAATCAAAAGCAAACTTCATCTGGTTTCTGATCCACTCCTAATTCCCCTTACAGAGCACTGTATTGACCATTTTAAAGACATTTAACTAACAAAATTAAGTATATTTTATTTTTAATGTACATGTTTAAAAAATGTATACATTATAGAAGAGTACACAATGAGATAAATAATTCTTATAGTATATCAACTTCTGGGCTAAAACTTCTTTGGATAAAATCCAATATCCATTTTATATCAATGTACAACTACATATATGTGTTTTTTACTGAGGGACCTTAGAAGGCAACTTTATAGTGGGAAGATGATTCTGTTTTCTTGAATAGGAAGACCCATTTTCCTGAAAATGTGAGCTCTTTCTATGTTTATTAATTTTACATCAACCAATTAAAAATACCAAAGTCTTAAACTTTTTGAGTTGTGTGTGGTGTCTGTCTTTTATTATTGTGATGACATTAAGAAACTTTTTGTAACGGTGTGAACAAAGACTTGCCCATCTAGATATCAAATGTGCTATTAATTTCCACAAATTAATTGTTTAATAACTTCTGAAAAGACACATAAATGAATGGAATAGAATAGAAAATCCAGAAATACCCAAATATATGTAAGAATTTAGAACTTGATAATGGTCACATTTCATATTAGGAAATATGAATTTTTCTTAAATGAAGTGCCTGTTAACTGGAAATATCTAGCTATATTTTTACATCACAAAAAGAAGTTCATGATGAAATATAGATTAAAAGTATTAAATATACCAAATGAGAAAAGTACCAGAAAAAAACACAAATGTCTATTTATATAGATACAATTTTATGTGAAGTAAGCCCTTCCTAAGAATGACCTCAAAAGCAAGGTTCCTGAAGATTGATTTAGCAAAATAAAAATTAAAACGCCCTGTATATCAGAAAAAAATAACAAAATAAAAGAAAATATACTTGCAAAATATTTACAACATATGTATATCAAATGAAAATACATCTTTATTTCACAGAGAATTCTTTTAAACCAACAAGAAAAGGACTCTAAAATTGGGCAAAGTACTTTTTATTGCAGATCCACAATTGACCTATGGACATAGGAAGAAATATTTAGTGTTCCTGGTAAGAGAAGGAAATTAAGTTAAAAGAGGAATAAAATGTTGTTTTCTATCCACAAAGTTTGAGGATGAAGTGCAGTGGCATTTATGCTGGTGATTAAGATTTAAATTGCTCATGACCTTTCAAATAGACAATTTGGTAGTAAGTACCACATTTAAAAAAATGCATATGCCCTTTACACATCAGGTCCATTTTACTAAAATATCTTTAGGAAATAATTAGAGATCCATGAGATTTGTTTTTCTCAGCACTGCTTAAAGTAGCAATGTATTAAGAAGAACCCATATAATGGATTTATAAATAAATTTCAGTGCATCCGTAGGATGGAATAATATGTGACCATTGAAGATGGCATAGAAACAGATGTTTGTTGACGTGCAAAGATGAACCTTAAGATATCCAGTAAGAAAAAAAAATCAGTTTGATTATACATACACACAGACAGACTATGGTGATGTGCTAACTGAAAATATGTAAAAAATGTAATAAAATCTGTTATTGCTGGAAATTTGTAGTATAAGTGTAAGTTTTTCCTTTTTCTTTTCTGTGATTTCTGCAATGAGCATGTATAAAAGTTTTTGTAAAAGTTTATTATTAATGAAATAATCCTTGGGAAGGGCAGGGATATATATCTTGCACAGGAAAAAATCATTTCTCACTTTCTATTAATTGATTAATTAGTTAAGTTGGATTGGTATCTTCTGTTAACTTTTAGTCTTTCCAAAAGTAAAGGAGTCCTTTTTGGTGTGCTGGTAGATTTTGTTATGTACACATTTTATTGTGTGTATATATGTTCATTATATATATTTATTACATATATGCAAATAGTTGTAGATTAATTATTTTATTTTAGTTGTGTCCTTAAAAAAATAAAAAAATAGCAAATATAAATGATTATTACTATTGCAAAAGCATTGCTTTACTTTATGATTTTTTTTTAAATTGAACTCCCCAACTGTATTTATCTATTCCTTAAATCCATTTATTAATCAAACATAATCTGAAAACTGATTATGTAGCAGACATATTCTACTGTCTCTCAGGACTATTCCATCCTTAAAACTTCATGTTTTACCTACCCAGCCTGTGCAACTTGAGTGATTTAAACTTGTCATATTAGGACTTGATCTCAAGTGATGATTTGCCTTTCTCCTTTCAAACAAAAGCATTTCTGAATTTAGAAAATTGTAAAAGAAAATCTTTAAATGCCCTTTTGAAAATTTATAACAGTCTTAAATAATAATATTAATCATAGGAAGTATCTGATTTATATACATTCTACAAATCTATGTACTGAATAAAATGAGCCATACCTATTCATTTGAATCCTGCATTTCCTTTGGATTAAAATTTTTTAAAAATCAAAGTAAAAATTAACTTTGTTTCAAAAATGCATTGTTATTTCACCAATCATATGAATAGAACCACTAGAGACTTGTTTTATATACAAAATTTCATGTAATGAAAGTCACCATGGATTGTGTGATGCCCCATTATCTTATGTATCAATAAGATAATTTTTAAAATGTTGCCAATTATAATTATAGTAAATCATAAATTACAAGTGACATTGCAATGTCAGAGGTGTTAATGTGTGAGAAAATGAGCATCTTAGAGTCATTGAAATACAGTTGTATCTCTAATCTTCAAAACATACCACAAAGTAGGTATAATTGTATCATTTTACTTAATCAAAATGTCATCTTTGTTAGGCAGTTGTCACAGGAATAATTGTGATATCGAACAATTATTGAGCTGTTATTTGTGCTAGGAACTCTTTAAAATACGTAGCATAGATTCTCATGTAAGCATCACAATGGTGTCCTATGAGGTGTCCCTACTATTTTCATTTCCATTTTACTGATGAGAAAACTGAGGCACAGAGAAGCTAAGCCATTACTAGTAAGTGACAGAGCTTAAAGGAGGATTCAAACACAAGTTGAACTGAATCCAAAGGACAATGTCTTTGTATTCCAACAGGCTATTCTTTCATTAATGTAGTGAGTATTAAATGCTAATAAGTATTGTCCTATCTGCACAAGAAACTTAAATATTTCTTTTGAAAACAGAGGAATAGCATACTATTTAATATTTATAATTACATGAATAGTTATATGCTTTGAGATAGTACACTGCAATTTTCTAAAAATTCCTCTCACTTTCATAGGAGTGCTCTACATTTGGCCTGTGCCAACGGCGATGCAAAGGTTGTAACTGTCTTGGTGGACAAAAAATGCGAGCTTAACATCTGTGATGGTGAAAACAGGACACCTCTGGTAAAGGTATATAGTAGCCAACTATTTCATCATGAGATGGATTTGATTTAAACCCATAGAATAAAAATGAATTTATCTCATTTAAATATAACAAATAAGTGAAACCTGTCAAATGTTTATATTGAATTCCTAGAACTTACGTTCTATTTCTTGGTCTAATACAGGCTGTACAATGCCAGAAAAAGGAATGTGTAACTATTCTCCTAACACATGGCGCCAGTCCAAATCTTATGGATGACCACGGGAACACTGCTCTTCACTATGCTGCATATAATGACGATTTATCAATAGCAGCAAAACTACTTTCACATGGTGCTGCTATGGAAGCAACAAACAAGATATATAGATCAACCAACTTTATTTTCAAAATACTGGAAATGCATTTGTTTTAACATTGACATATGTAGGGGTCAATATTCCATATTTAGAAGCTCAATAATTCCCTTAGTTAAAATATTTTGAAATGACTTAATTGTCTAGGGTTTTACTGTTAATGCTGATAATTGTAAAGAAGCATTAGAGGGTACAGCTTCTTTTATGCATTTATGGTACATATTTGTGGTAAGACTGAATTTGTTAAAGGTAATTTTTTTCCAAATATTTTTCCCACCCAAGTTTTTTTCTAATTAGTGTAAAACAACACAGCAAAGCAAAATCACCATGAAAATAGGCTTTATATTAAAACTTCCACAAAAGAAATGCATTTTTTATTTCAAAATATTAAGGGGGTACAAATTTTTTAGGTTACAAGGATCAATTTTGTCATGCTTGAGTCCTGGCTGTAGGTGTGCCCATCATCCAAATAGTGTTCATAGTACCTGTTAGGTAGGTTTCTTTTCTCCCCCCTCCATCCCTCTCCCCCCTGGTTGATTTCCACTGAGTTTTATTTCCCTTTGTGCTCATGTACGCTCACTGGTTAGTTCTAATGTAATAGTGAGTAGTACATGTGGTGTTTGTTTTTCCATTCTTGAGATACTTCACTTAGAATAAGGGTCTCCAGTTCCATCTAGATTGTTGCAAAAGGTATTAATTCATCTTTTTTATGGCTGAGTAATACCCCATGGTGTACGAGGGCTGTTCAGAAAATATCCAGTCATAAATGTCTCCATTTTTCACATTGCATGGCTGGATACTTTCCAGAAAGCCCTCATACATGTACCACATTTTATTAATCCACTCATGAGTTGATAGGCAATTGGGTTGATTCCACATCTTTGCAGTTGTGAATTGTGCTGCATAAACATTTGAGTGCAGGTGTCTTTTTGATAAAAAGTCTTTTCTCATTTGGATAAATACCCAATAGTGGGATTGCTGGATTGAATGGTAGGTCTGCTTTTAGTTCTTTGAGGAATCTCTGCACTGTTTTCTACAGAGGTTGTACTATTTTGCAGTCCCACCAACAGTGTATAAGTGTTCCTTTCTCTCTGCATCCATGCCAGCATCTATTGTTTTTGGACTTTTTAATAAAAGCCATTATAACTTGGGTAAGGTGATATCTCATTGTGGTTTTAATTTGCATTTCCCTTATGATTAGTGACATTGAGCATTTTTTCATATGTTTATTGGCCATTTGTCTTTCTTCTTTTAGAAGCTTCTGTCCATGTCTTTTGCCCACTTTTTATTATAATAGTTTGGTTTCTTTCTTGCTGATTTGCTTGAGTTCTTTATAAATTGTGGTTATTAGCCCTGTATCAGATGTGTAGCTGGGGAATAATTTCTCCCATTCTATAGGTTGTCTGTTTGGTCCATTGATTGTTTCCTCAGCTGTGCAGAAGCTCTTTTGCTTAATCAAATACCATTTATTAATTTTTGTTGCCATTGGGGTCTTAGCCATAAATTCTTTGCCTAGCTTGATATCAAGAAGAATTTTCTTCATACATTTTCCTCTAGTATTCTTATGGTTTCATGCTTTAGATCTAAGTATTATATCCATCCTGAATGAATTTTTGTGAGTGGTGAAAGGTAGGGGTCCTGTTTCATTCTTCCGCATGGGGCTATCCAATTTTCCCAGCACCATTTATTGAATAGGGCTTCTTTTCCCCAGTGTATGTTGTTGTCTGCTTTGTCAAAGATTAGTTGGTTATAGATAGATAGTTTTATATCTGGGTTCTCTGTTCTGTTCCACTGGTCTATGTCTCTATTTTTATACCAATACCATGCTATTTTGGTTACTATAGACTTGTGTAATTGTATAGTTTGAAGTCTGGTAATGTACAGCCTCTGGGTTTCTTCTTTTTGCTTAAGATTTCCCTAGCTATTCAAGCCCTTTTCTGGTTCGAAATGAAGCACAGAATTATTTTTTTCTAGATCTGTGAAATGTGACTTTGGTAGATGGGGATTGCACTGAATTTTTAAATCACTTTGGGTAGTATGGACATATTAACAATATCTATTCTACCTATCCATGAGCATGCTATGTTTTTACATTTGTTTGTATCCTCTGTGATTTCTTTCCTCAGAGTTTTTTACTTCAACTTGTAGAGATCTTTCTCCTCCTCAGTTAAGTATATCCCTAGGTATTTTATTTTCTTTGTAGCTATTGTGAATGGTATTGAGTCTTTGATTTGACTCTCAGCTTGACTGTTATTAGTATATAGAAATGCTACTGATTTATGTACATTGATTTTTTTATCCTGAGACTTTGCTGAATTTATTTATCAATTCCAGGAGACTCTTGGTAGAATCTTTGGGGTTTTCCAGACACAAGATCATATCATCGGTGAAGAGCAATAGTTTGACCTTCTCTTTCTCCATTTGCATACCCTTAATTTTCTTCTCTTGTCTGATTGCTTGGCTAGGATGTCCAGCACTAATGTTGAATGGAAGTGATGGCAGCGGGCACCTTTGTCTTGTTCTAGTTCTTAGGGTGAATGCTTTCAATTTTCCCCCATTCAGTATGCTGTTGGCTGTGGGTTTATCATATATGGCTTTTGTAATTTTGAGATATGTTCCTTCTATGCTTAGTTTGTTGAGGGTTTTTATCATGAAAGGGTGATGGATTTTGTTGAATGCTTTTTCTGCATCTAGTGAGATGATCATATCATGTTTGTTTTTGCTTCGGTTTATGTGGTGAATCACATTTGCCAATTTACATATGTTGAACCATCCTTCCATCCCTGGGATGAAGCCCACTTGGTTATGGTTGATTATTTTTTTGATGTGCTGTTGTGTTCAGTTTGCTGGTGTTTTACTGAGGATTTTTGCATCTATATTCAAAAGGGATATTGGACCGTACTTTTCTTTTTTTGTTCTTTCCTTTCCTGGCTGTGGTATCAAGGTGATACTGGCTTCATAGAATGAGTTGGGGAAGATGCCCTCCTTCTTGATGTTCTGGAATAATTTCTGAAGTATGGGTACCAGCTCTTCTTTGTAGATCTGGTAAAATTAAGCTGTGAATCCATCTAGTCTGGGGCTTCTTTTGTTGGAAGATTTCATTGAGAATAAAATTTCATAGTGAGATTTCTAACAGCTGAGATAAAAATCTACGATCTTGTAATAGGAAAAATCCCATGGACTGTTTAATAATAAGCAATCAAAGTTCATTTGAAGCCTATCTCTTTTTACCCAGAGTCCTTTTCCTTAGTGACCGATTTGAAGCAGGAGTGTCAGACACTGGCATGTGGGATCTTGTCACCACTGATAGAAGAGAGTCAAATGAGTTGGTGTCACCTGGAGAAATCCTCCACCTTTGTTGGGAAGCTTTCAAGCCTGTATCTCTGAAACTCTAATTTCTCAAATGTTAATGTTTGCTACAAAAATGTATTGTCAAAGAGGGATTAGGCAAATTCAAGATGGCTTTAATACTGGACATATAATATAATGATACTTTTGTGATATTTCTCACACATAGATGACATGGAAACTTTGTGTTGGGGTACAGTACTACTTGTAAGGGAAATATTCTTTGGAATATAATTTAAGAAACACTGCTCTGGAGGTAATAATTTAGATCATTAACTCAATAAAAATACTGCAAATGTTTACTACAGTATCTTAGGGTTTGGGGATATAGAGATACTAATAATAGATACTGCCCCTGTCCACAAGAAGCTCTTGGTTTAGATGAGAAACAATAAAATCATAACATCATACCATGATAAATGGTGTGACAGAAGCAAAGATCCTTAGGAGCAGTAAATGTCTGAATTGAGTTTTGAAGATGACCAGAGTTAATGTGGTGAGGCAGAGGAGGGGTGTTTCCAAGAGAAGGAGCAGCACATGGGAAAGCACAGAGGAGTGAGAAGGATGGGGCTACTTTTTATTTACTTTCTATATTATATGTACATTCTTAGGATCTTATATGAGGTTTTCACTTCAGTTGAAAATAAGTAATTTTGTCAATTATTAATTGTTTTTGATGATTGCAGGATGAAATCACACCACTTTTCCTTGCTCTTACTGAAAAACATCCAAAAATGGCAGAATTTTTAGTAAAGGAAAAAGCAAATATACATGTGGTTGATGGATTGAAAAGGTATAGTAATTAGTGCTTTAAAAAAAAAAAAAACTCAGTGTTTTCCAGAGTGGTTACAGCCACTCTAGTCAGAAATATTAAATGAATAAAAAGATTACCTTGTAATTATTAGGGTATGGTAAAAATATCAACACAAAGTTTCAGTTAGATAGAAAAGCAGTTGTTTGGACTGGGCAATGTAAAGGACAGTATACAGAAGGATTCATCTTCTCTTATAATATTGACTGATGTTTTTTGTTTGTAATCTGGTGTTTTGGGTCATATAATCTTATATTAGCTAAAGGGGTTTCATATTAGTTTTATAAAGTGTGGACTTTAACTTTTAGTTTACTTTATGACTCAATATGAACTTCTTTACCCTTTCATGGTATTTTTCTAACCTCTGCTTTTTATATAGTTTTTTTAAATTGCTATATTTCACATAAATAGGAGCTGAAACTCATTTTGTCTTTTGGATGATTCAATGAATCTTTGCTTTACGTTGTTTTCTTTGAAGAATACTGATGTTATTTTATCCTTAAGTGACTATTAATTGCTATTACCAGATACTGTGGCTTCATCAGGTTTTTCCATTTTCATTTCTAGCATATTTTGATTTTTTTATTTTTAATTGGTATGGGCAGAGGAAAGAAAGACAGCTTTAATTGCATAAACTTTTCCTTGAATGAAGACAAGCCGTAGGTGGGTGATAAAGAGAAAAGAGATAGGCTTTAGGTTCCCAGAAGCCAGGGTTGAATTCCTGGCTTTCCCACTTGCTAGGTGGGTGCCCTTGGGAGCATTATTTACCACCAAATATGTTTTCTGATATGAAAAGGAGGATAAGAATATATCCACCAAGGGTTATTGTGTGTGAGATTATATGTGTGTGTATATATGTAGCATTTAATTCAGTGCCTAGCACATGCTTATCAGCATCAACACCTGAAACTACTCTGAGTAAATGTATTACCATTATGAGTAATATTGTTGTTTTAAGCCTGCAGGTAGCTTTTACTTATCTGACCCCTATCTGACTTTGAATTAAAATATATTGTATTTAGACTAGGGGAGAAATGGAGAATTCTTTCTTTAAATCTTGGCCTACTTAAGATAAGTCATCTCCGCATAGTTTCTTGCCCATCAAAGCACTGTAAATTAGCAAGTTGTAGTATGTCATACCCCAGTGGGACAGGAAGGCTTCCTTTTAGCCTCAGTGGTAATTTACAAAAATGAACACTTGAGCACCCAAGATGCTTATACCTGTAAGTATATGTAAATGGTTAATTCTACACAGACAGGCAAGATATTGAATTGGTAAAGTATTTAAAATTAGTTGTTTAAATAACTTTATTAAAGTTTCTAAGTGTGAAGTTATCTCTCTGTTATTTTAGAACAGCCTCATGCTTGCTCTACGTTGTAATCATCAAGTATAGTCAGTCTTCTTCTCCAGCAAAGTATTGATGTCTTTGCTCAAGATTACTTTGGACGACTGCAGAAGATTATGCTGTTGCTAGTGGTTCTGATATGTAAGTGTATACATTAAAAGACTAGTTAATACTAAATTGAGGTTTAAAATAATTAAAATATTGCAACTTGTACATCAGGTGAGATTTTCATAATTTGGTTCAGGTAGTTTTTGGAATGCCAGTGAGATAGTCCACTTCATCAGCCAGAAATCAAGCAAAAGGCTAGAATAGTTAGAAGTAGCAATGAGGACAGGATTCTTTATCTCAGGACTTTTAAGACCTTTATCCTTAGGAATCTCAACATTGCCCATTTTATTGCAAGTCTAACCCCTATGCATGGGATAAAAATAGTACCACATCTTTGATTTTCTAATTAGTTATTTGGGTCTTGAAATGTCCAGTTAGCAAAAACTCTTGCACCATCCCTGGGGTGCTATCTCCTAGACCCACTCCTTGAATTTTTAAAGAACTGAAGGGGTTCCTAAGTATAAGGAAGACAATCCTCTTTTACAAGGCAGAAGGAGGAAAAAAAGACATTCTAATCATTCAGTGTTTCCCTTGATTCTGTTGCTGCATTATTGCCATGGAAACTGGTCCTGCAGTCTGGTAATGATTGATCTTTGCTACTAGGATGTCCTTGCTGATTCAGATCCCTAGTCTTCATGGTCGTCCATACTTAGACTTCAAAGTAACACTTTTTTTAGTTCACATACATATGCTTGTATGCTCAGCCATTGTTCCCAAAGAAGCAGCACTCTGCTCTGGCAGCTGGGCCTTCTAGCTTTAGCCACACATATAGTGAGCAAAGTGACCCTACCCCCACACTTCAAACCTTATGCGGAGCCCACATTTTAGCTTAGACTTAGCCTAAACCTTCATGGTAAGTTATCCTTTGAAGGCCTTTTCTCTAGTAAATATTAGTTGAGATAGTTCTAAACTGTCAGAAAGGTTCAAATAATGTTGCAGGAAAAGATCAGAGTTTCCTTTGTTTTTACCCTGAGGCCTGTTTACATCCTGTGTAGCACCTTTTCTTAGGCAGTGAACGGTCCCATGTCATCTTCTTTAGTAGTGGACACCAACTTGCCCTTGCCCTCAAGTGATCTGTTCTCCATAATAATGAAAATCTCCCAAGCTACTTGCTATTCTACCTCATGTTTTAAAGACATTTTCAAATTCTACTTCACAAGGAAGCCACTCAACATAAACCTCTGAATCTAAACTAGGTTATTTAAATTTAACAGAGCTAAGCCTCATCCGTGACTGATCAATATCCAGCATAAAAGGTAGGGTTTTTGTTACTTGCTGCAGCACATTTACATAAAATAAACAGTAAGCAAGAAGATTAGCATGGGCCATTTGCAAAGATAACATGCAGATTCTTGAAACATTCCCTATTTTTCATAGTCCCTGGAAGGTCACTTGACTGTTTGCTGACAGGCTCCAGTGAAACAGTGTGAGTCAAAGCAAAACGGGCAGCTCCCAATATTGAAACTGTGATGTTCTCTAAAAAATAACTGTGTAAGTTAATCTATGAAATGAGAATGGAGCTGAAGAACACATGGGATGTTGTGTGCAAATGTGTTGTTGGTACATATCTCAGAAATGAGAAAATGTCAACTTGGATCTCCTTCATGGAACTTAAAAAAGTAGGATTTTGTCTTCCACATCAGTTGGAGATGAACATGGAGATTAATTGTCATTCTAACAAAGATCTGCTCATTCAGAGTCTGAGTAGGCGGAGAGGGAATAGTAGTAGTCCAAGCCAGATCTTGACATCTATTAGTTTTCTGCCCTTGGTATGATTGATTGGCTCAGTAATGGGGAACACTTGTTATCTAATTTAATGAGATAATGTGTTTACAAATAAATTTTGTTAAAAATGATGAAATAGCTGAGATGACCTGAATTATGAGCCACAAAGAATAGAACAACTAATAAGCAAAATTAGGACTTAATAACATGTTCTGAAAAATGCAACATTTGAATATTAGAACCTATGAAAAAATACAGATTGGGTTTTATTTGGGATTCTGTAATAGTTTCAGTAATAAAGTTCAGGAACAAATTATTCCATTGCATCACTATTTCTCTGAGCATTTGAAAAATGTTGTCTCAGTAAATCTTCCTAACAACCTAGTTAAAGAAGGCAGTAAAATCCTTATTTTTAGAAGAAAATAGTGAGCCTAAGAGAAGCAACTTGGCCATGAACAATTAGCTGTTTGTTACAGAGCTAGAACTTACTCGGAGTTCAGGATATTTTCCATTTTGTCTAGCTAACTCTAGTTAATGTGATGAGCTGTACTGCCCTCAATTCATGAGTACTTCACCTTATTCTTTTTCTTCATTATTTAGAAGCTGTATGAGAAGTTTGTAGAGCATAAAAATTTGATGTCTGTGGGACAACATTCTGATATCAGCTCTGATATTTTCTGAAATACTCTAAAAATTTAATATATTTGGTAAATGTATTTCATATCAGTATAAAATAACAATTTTATTTATTTTTATACATAGCCTACCAGAAATTTTGAATATAGAAAAGAAACCAAAACCTCCAAAAAACCAGAAACTATATGAATCCTTCTCTAGCAAGAGTGAGTTTCCAAAAGAGCATAAACAATCATGTTTTCTTAATTCTTCTTTGGACTGAAAGAAGTATGTAGGTATTATATCAAACATATTGCTGAATCTTTATTAGTCTAATCTATAGTATTTAGAAAAAATGTTTAGTAGTATGTTGAATTTCCTAGTCATATAATGAATTGACTGTTAAAAAAATTTCTATTAATTTTTTAATAAGTATTGCATTAGTAGGATATTATACTGTTGACCCTTGGACAACATGAGGGTTAGTGGCACCAATCCCCTTGCAGTTAAAAATTTGCACCATAACTATTTTTTGGAGACAGGGTCTTGCTCTGTTGCCTGGCTTGAGTGCAGTGAGTGCATCATCATAGCTCACTGCAACTCAAACTCCTGGCTCAAGCAATCCTCTCCTCAGACTCCTGAGTAGCTGGGATACATGTGTGAACCATCCTGGCCTGGCTAATTTTTAAATTTTTTGTGGAGTTGGGGTCTTACTTTGTTGCTCAGGCTGGTCTTGAACTCCTGGTCTCAAGCAATCCTCCCACCCTCCCAAGGTGCTGGGATTACAGTCATGAGCTACCGTGCCCAGCCTGTGTATAACTTTTGGCTCCCCACAAATTTTATTAATAGCCTATTGTTGACTGAAAGCCTTACAGATAACATAAACAGTGGATTACCATGTTTTTGTGTGTATTATATACTGTATTCTTACAATAAAGCAAGAATATTGTATTCTTACAATAAAGCTAGAGAAAAGAAACTATTAAGAAAATCATAAGGAAGAAAAAGTATATTTACTGTTCATTAAGTGGAAATGGATCATCATAAAGGTCTTCATCCTCCTGGTCTTCACATTGAGTAGGCTGAGGTGGAAGGAGGGAGGGGAGAGGTTGGTTTTGCTGTCTGTGGTGGCAGAGGTGGAAGAAAATCTGCATATAAGTGGACCCCTGCAGTTTACAGCCCTGTTGTTCAAGGGTCAACTGTATTACATAGTGATTTCTGTCACTAAAAAGGTAACTGTCTTTAAACCTGGGAACTCAACTATCCTTTGTGGTACCATAAACAAATGGTAATAAGAACTGTAAAACATATCCACTGTGTGTCAACACCAATAGGTGATTATTTCTTTAAGATACCTACTGAGAAGTCAGAAGGGCAATTCCTTGTTGAAAAGCACAAGTTATGTTATATATTCTTACAACAACAAGGTCTTACTATTATTGACTTCATTGCCCATAAACTAAAATTAAATGAGATATATTTACTTGGTTAGAAGAAGATGTGTTCTTCTACCTGCTAGATAATTGTCATGATAACAGTAATTTTCTTAGAAGAAGATACTCTGTTACTATTAGCTAGAGGTTTTCCTGATAAATATTCCAATAGCCCAACTCTGGGCTCAACAAATTTAGTACAAAAATGTTTCACAGTAACAAAAGTGCCATTATGCTACCTCAATGTGACATCAAATGCATTGTACAATCAGAACTGTAATGTAGTCTATATTTCTGAAAGAACTTCTGTAGCTTAGGTTTTGCAAGTTACAGGAGAAAAAGATGGAATAGACATAGTTTTGGCCTTTAAGGTGCTCAGAATAGAGCTGTTCCTATTTAATTTCTGTGTTTTTTCAACAGAATTGTCAAGGAAATCATTTTTATTCTTTATTCCCATGCCCACTTAACAAATAACTATCAAGTGTCTTTTAGGTACTAAGCATTGTTCTAATGTTACAGAAGACAAACATTTAAAAAATATTGTCAGAAGCTAGTTATTATCATTGCCAGTTTTATTATTTACTACTTTATTCAGTGTTTACTGTGTGCCAGATGACCTCTGGGAGCACATAATTATCATTTCTTATGTATTTATTATGTTAAATATATGCTAGACACTTTAAGTCCATGGGGAGAAAATTAAAGCTTTAGGAGAATGGGTAGGATATAAGGTAAGCATGCAGAGTGAACAAAAGTCTGCCAGATAAAGAGGCAGAAGGATGATGCTTGGCAGAAGGAACACCTAACCAGATTGCATGTTTGTCAGAAGTAAGAGCAAGTGCAAAATCTGATACTCATAAGTGAACTTTGTAGGATTTATGAGCAGTTCAGTTTTGCTGGAGCAAAAAGTGTGATATGAGAGTGGTTGGGAATGAGGTGAATACCTGGCTAAGACAAGCTCATGAAAGACTTTTATATATAGAAATGAGTAGATCATATCCTGTAGGTCATGGGAGATTTATCAAAATGCTTTTTGCTGCAAACAATAGATGGCCTAACAGTGGCTAAAACCATAGAAACCAGAGTTGTTTTGGTGGTTCAGTGACATAATCAGGATCCCACTTGTTGCCCCTCTTTCAGTGGTGCTGTTGGTGGTGTTTGTTCGTGTCTTTTTTTCATGTTTGGGTAATTAGCAACAGCTCCAAACATTGTGTTCTCAAAAGACAATATCTAAAGGCTGAAAGGCCTGCTTTTCTTCATGGTTCTTTTCAATTGGGAGCAAACTCAGATGCTTGCAGTGGACTTTCTGTAACATTTTACTGGCTGGGTTACACCACATGCTAATTCCTAAACCAGTCACTGGGAAAGCACATGTGATGACTGTGATTAGCTTAGAATAATCACTTCTGTTTTGGAGCTGGGGAGGGGTATTGGGATGAAAAATATTCAAATAGGATTGTGTTTCTCCAGCAAGAAGGAATAAGGAAGGGCTATTAGGTAGGGAGCCAGCAAAGTTTGCTGCTGGAATTCATTGGTGAATTTTGAGCAAGGGAGTCACAGATTAGATTTGAGTATTAGAGCATTGTGGTTATGGTCTAAAGCAGGGTTTGGCAAGCTTTTTATGCAAAGGGCCAGATAGTAAATATTTTAGGCCAGGTGGTGGTCTCTGTCACATCTACTCAACCCTGCCATTGTAGTGTGAAAGCAGTCATAGATAATACACAAGCAAATAGGCATGACTGTCCTCCAATAAAACTTTATTTATAAAAGCATATGTCAGGATGGATTTGATATGTGGTCTGTAGTTTGCTGAGCCCTCATATAGGGGATAGGTGGAAGGTAAGTAACCACATAAAGAGACTGATAGAAAAAGGAAGCTTTTGCATTAGTCAAAGCCATAGTTTCCTTGTCACCAGTTCTTGGACTAGTCTCAATCTATTACGAGGTTTTCACTCATCCATGGTAAAATATAGAAAGATAGGGAGCTCAGTTTATTTACTTTAAAATGTTGACTTTTTCTTGGCATTTTGCCTTTTTCATTTGTTTTGCTTAATTTTTTAATTTAAGAAATAATAATAGTTGGTAGTTTTTTTTCCTTTGAAAGCCATCCACTAAGAGCCCATGTTAAACTAGCAGTTATCAATATATTTACTTTCTATTAATATGTTAATATTTATGTTTATGTTTCCAGTGGTAGTAGAAGTATAATGCAGAGGAAGAAAGAGAGGTTAGTTAACATGATTTAGTGATTATTGAATGTAAAACTGTTAGGGGGCAGGGAGAAATCTCAGATGATGCACAGATTTCCATGCTGTCCATTAATGGACTGGAAGGATAGGTAAATATAAGTAGGGAACTAGTATCATTAAAATGTGGTACATGTGAAGACAATTTTTTTCATTTTGCTGAAGTTTTTTAAGATAACAGTAGATATTTCAGTAGTCATTGATGAATAGCCCCTTCTACTGGAGAGTAACTGGGTTGATAAGAATTATTACATGTTAATTTATTTTAGTTAAAGTGGTATCTAATGAGCTATCTGATTGGGCAGATGTAGAATGAGAAGAAAGCCAGTGAGAAAACCTGGGATCAAACATTCCCAGAGGAAAGAGGAGTTATGTAGAAGTCTGGGATGTCATGGGAAAAGTAGGAGAGATTCAGAGGAACGTGATGGCAAATTTTAAAAGTGAAATTTCAAACAGGAAGAACATTAACAGAACTGAAAAGTTTGGTTAAATTTTAAAGCTCTATGTGGTATCTTTTAAAGTAAATTTTATAGTATTTTAGCTGGACATTGTGATTGGTTTAACTTTCCAAATGTGGAGAATATATTGCAAGCCATAATTTTTGGAGTAGCAGCTACTTGAAGATTAGGGAAATGGTCTGACTGGTGAGTGTGGATCAAATCTTCCAGGAAAGAAACCCTAAGGTCAACATTGGGAAAAGTGTTGTTATCTGCGTCTTTGGAAATACTGTTTTGCATCAAGGGCCTGACAAGTGTTTGCAAGCATTTAAAAAATGAAGTAAGATGGGAGCTTGTTAACAACCTCGTTGTGGCTGATTTCAAAAAGTATTTTGACAGTTCAAGTTTTGATGACATTATAACCACAGTTGGAGAATGATCTTTAAATCTATTATTTGCGTATGAAGTTCACAGAATAATAAAGTATATGCCGAATAACATTCATCATTTTGGAATTGTGGCACATAAAGGTAGTCGAGGTTTTTTGTTATCTCTTTGTTGACTTCTTGGTTTTCTCTTCATTACATGTTAATTCATCCTCCCAAAACTATTAGAAAAATTTAACTATGTAGATGTCTTGTCGTGGATATATATCTAGATTGGACATTCAATTATAGCTGACAATCATTTAGAGACCATTTTTTTTTTTGTACTTTCTTACTCTTTTAAATTTTTTTGAGTGGATGCTTGCACTAGTCATAGAGCAAAGTTAAGGTGATAGCTGAACTGTCCTAACTTTGGGAAATTGCTGCTCCATAAAGCAGCTGATTGTGTGTGTGTCACCTTCCTAACCTCTTTCTCCTTTTACCTGCTTCCTCTTGCTTCACCAAAGGCAAGGCTACCTATCATTTGTAACATTCTGTTATGTTACCAGGTATTATCACTTTTATGAATGTGCCAGATCTAAGAATATCTGGCATTCTCTTGGTTTCTTTTTTTCTTTTCTTTTCTTTTCTTTTTTTCTTTTTGAGATAGGGTCTTGCTCTGTTGCCCCAGACTAGAATGGAGTGGTGTCATCATAGCTCACTGCAACCTCAAACTGCTGGGCTCAAGTGATCCTCCTGCCTCAGCCTCCCCAGAAGCTGGGATTACGGGTATATGCCACCACACCCTGCTAATTCATTTCTATTTTTTGTAGAGGTGGGGTCTCACTCTTACTCAGGCTTCTTTTAGTTTTCCATGCTAATCTTCTTTATATCTGTACCACAATGACTGTTACTAATGACAGTCTGCCAGGAGTTTAAGAGTCTGTAGAACTGTCAGATACAAATTGTTTTATCTGACATAGTTTTCATGTGAAGCACTTTTCTAGTATTATATTTTTTCAGAAATTGGTAATCTGTGGTTTAACTAGACTATGTGGTTAATTGGATTACCACACTTTTAATCATCTTTATGTAAGGTAACTCCCTTTTCCCCTCAAACAATTAAAAGTCCTATTGATCCTTAAAAATCAAATCCAGTATTTTGGAGGAGCAGTGGATAGTTCCTCCTACTATTTGGTGAAACTATGTTTTAATTTAATAAGAAATTAAGAAAAAGATTAGAGATAAATAAAAGGAACTCTATGATTAGTAGTACAACATTATACTATAACCAGCGGTCATGTTTTTCTACAAATATCCCAGTTACCTGAATCATACACAGTTATTTTACTTACTTATTTATTTATATTATTTATTTTAAGCAGTGGGGTCTTCCTGTGTTGCCCAGGCTGGAGTACAGTGGCTATTTATAGGTGCAATCATAGCACACTGAACCTTTAGCCTCAAGCGATTTTCCTGCCTCTGCTTCCTGAGTAGGTGGGACTTCTGGCATGTGCCATCATGCCCAGCCTGATGAAAACTTATTATAAAAAGGAATTAAACCCTTCTGAGGCAGAGAAAATTGACTCTTATCTTTTCATGTTCTTTCTAGAACCTTTCATAATATAGAACATATTGTCAATCATCAAGATCCCCTATGATTTACTCTAGTTATAATAGGATTGTTGCTTGTTTCCCATTATTTTCTGACATCATTTTTTCATCTATATCCTTTATACCTGTATGTGAATGAACATAGAAATACAGGAATCACCAAGAAAAAAGTGAAGGAGATCAATTATGGACAGACATTCTGTGAAATAACCTTCTGATTGTAATCCCACACAACACATCAACTTAAATAATAAAAATCTCGTATTATGCAATTGTGTCAGGGGCTCCCAAGACCACCCCCAGGTTTGGTGACTCACTAGAAAGACTGACTGACAAGGCTCAGAAAATAGCCATACTCAGGGCTCTGATTTATTACAGTAAAAGGATAAAAGCAAAATTAGCAAAGGAAAAAAGTGCATGTGGTGAAGTCTGGAGGAAACCAGACACAGGCTTCCTGGAGTCTCCTCCTGTGGGGTTACCAGGATGTGCTTGATTCCCTTAGCATCAAATTTTGAGAACATGTGTGCAATGTTGTTTTCCAGTACTAGAGTCTCAGAGACTCAGTACCCAAGTTTTTTAATGGGGGCTAGTCACAGAGGCATCCTCTCCCTTGCATGACAAAATTTCAGACTCCCTAAGGATAGGCCTGGTAAATCACATTGTTTCTGCAAATAATTTGGGGACAGTGAGCCCTTCTTGTTAGATAGGGAATGGTGGGAACATTCCCAAATCCAAGTTCCCAAGGCCTGCCAAAGGCCAGCCTTCCAAGCAGGCCTTTCTAAGGATGGCAGTCTTGTGCCTGCTATATGAAATAATTTCTGCACAGCAGGCATAGCTCTGATGTAATTTTTGGTGTTGTCTTAAAATTTTATTTTCATACTGAATAATATAATGATGTAACATAACATTGTACTACTTTCAGTTGCATCATTTGTGTTAAGTTGTAATGCTGGTTACTTCTTTTGATTGTTTGTGAATATTGAACAGATATTTGTATATTAGCTACTATGGCAATATTAAATAATTATAATATGTCCTTATCTGACAAACTTTTCAGTAAAATTGTTAGCTGAAATCAGCATAATAATTTCTGATTTAAAATTAAAATAAAAATTTTCTTTTATTTTTGTTATATGGATGGTCCAGTTTTGATTCATATTGTGTTAAATCCCTGTTTATAATTATAAAATAAGATATTCAAGATAAAATAGTCAATCTTTTTTATCAATTATGTTCTTGCTTATATGCAATTAAAATAATTTGCTTATTTTTTTTACATATTTTTATTTTTTTATATCATAAAGCAAATAATTTGGGAACCATCTATTACTTCATCTTTAAGTATCTCCAATTTTCAAGGTGACTGTGTCCTGCTATAATATAAGGTAATAGCAGGCTCAGTGAATATATATTTTTAAATTAATAAGTTTGTATTTTAGAGAAGTTTTAGGTTCACAGCAAAATTGAGAGGAAAATGTAGACACTTCCCATATACCCACTGCCCCCACACATGCACAGCCTCCCCCATTATCAACATCCCCCACCAGAGTGGTACAGTTGTTAAAATTGAGGAATCTACACTGACACATCCTCATCACCCAAAGTCCCTATTTACATTAGGATTCACTCTTGGTTTTGTATACTCTATGAGGTTGGACAAATGTATAATGATATGTATCTGCCATTGTAATATCACATACAGAATAGTTTCACTGCCCTAAAAATCCTTTGTACTCTTCCTTTTCATCCTACCATCCCTCCTTACCTACCTCTGACAACCACTGATCTTTTTGCTGTCTCCATGGTTTTGCTTTTTCCATCATAGTCATATGGTTGGAATAATACAGAGGATATCTGTTTGAATATTTAAAAAAATAAAGACCCAAGGTAATTGAATGTAGTCATTTAAGATGTTTTTGGTCCTTGTTTTGTTTTCCATTTTTTTGTTCATCAGCATAGGATTTGATGGCATGCTTTCCATGCTGAAAAAGCATGGTTTCTATAGACATTTGCCACATAATGGGGAGAGTTGAGCACAATGACATCATGCAGTACTACACAGCACTAACTGGACCATCCTGCTATATGGGGTGGGTCCAGATGGACTCTAGCAATGGAAGGGGATGATCTTAAGAGATTGCACTTTAGAAAAACTGAAATGACGAAAGTCTTTCACACCCTTCCTTTGCAATTGGACATAAGACCAGAGAGTGAATACCGTAGATAAATAAACATGATCCTCACTGATCCTCTTCTTTGAGGGATGAATTTGAAAGCAGTCTATATTATAGAACCAAGGTACCCATCTACAGAATAAGATTCTCTTCAGAATGCCAAGAGAGTCACGTGTTTTGTTTACATGAAGTGAAAAGAATTTTTTTCCTCCCTAGGGATTTGGGCACTTATACTCGTTTTTATATTTGATTTTAGTCAGTAGTTCCTGGCAACTTGCTCACTCCCCAGTGTTTCTTCTTCTCTGAATGGAGGTGCAGTTCAAGTGCATAAGCCTTAGGGCAGTGATCTTTCCAGTGTTTTCTGAAGGAGGTAAATGGTCCGGTGAATTGAGCTTTTGCACCATACCATGGGCAGAGACAATAGCTAGAACTAAGTAAACTTAGCAGCATCTTCCCCAGAGGAGGATTAGAGAGAGTAAAAACATTGATGTCTCTTGAGCTCTCCTCTACTGGCAGCTGGAATGTCTTTGCAAGAATTCTTGCTCCTGCTCTGATTGCTATGTTTTGCCCTGCAAACATAGTATAGTGCCCATATACCTAGCTTCCTTGTGATAGGGTGTTTTATCCTCAGATGAAACATGGTTCAACTGAGAGCTGGAGAAGCTGTGTTTGTGTCACACAAATAAGTACAGTTAATCCCCCCTTATCTTGGGGGATACAATCCAAGACCCCCATGAATGACTGAAACATGGATATACAACCCTATATGTAATGTGTTTTTTCTATATACCATACTTGATAAAGTTCATAAATTAGGCAAGAAGAGATTAACAATAACTATAATAAAATAGAACAATCATAAAAATATCCTGTTGTAAAAGTGATGTGAATGTTTTTTCTCAAAATATCCTATTGTACTGTACTCACCCTACTTCTTCTTGTGATATGTGAGATGACACAATGTCTACATGATGAGGTGAAGTGAGGTGAATGATATAGGCATTGTGATGTATTATTAGGCTACTATTGACCTTCTGACTATATGTCAGAAGTGGAGATCATCTTCAGGTAATTCTGGATCACTGAGTCATTATGATGTTGAGGGTTGGATGTGAGGAGCAGAGCATGTTGATGACTAATGGGCAGGATAGCATATACAGTGTGGATATACTGTACAAAGGGATGATTGACATCCTGGGTGACATGGAGCAGGATGGCTGAAGATTTTATCACACTGCTCAGAACAGCACAGAATTTAAAATTTATGAACTGTTTATTTCTGGAGTTTTCCATTTAATATTTTTGTACTATTTTTGACTGTAGTTAACTGAAACCACAGAAAGCAAAGCCAAGGATGTGATATTTGGTCTTTGACCCCATTTCCTGGCATACAACTCCTAACATGCTTAGGCTCTCCAAAGTGATGTCTGTTTGTGTGGTCATGATGGACTGATAGCCAGTGGCCCTGAGGCAGCTTCAGGATGGGAGCTGGTCAGCAGAAAGACCAAGGCAGGATTAGAGGGTTGGGACTTCCAGAACCACCCCACAACCTCCAGGGAGGAGAGAGGGACTAAAGGTTAGTTTGAACACCAGTGGCCAAGGATTTAATCAGTCATGCCTAGTAATGAAACTTTCAGAAAAACCCAAAAGGACAGGGTTCAGAGAGCATCCAGATAGCTGATTATGGATGTTCTGGAGGGTGGCACCCTGGGAGGCATGGAACTCTGCACCCTTCCCCCATACTTGCCCTTGCTCTCTCCACCTGTATCCTTTGTAATATCCCTTATAATAAACCAGTTGACGGAAGTGTTTCTCTGAGTTCTGTGAGCCACTGTAGCAAATTCCTTGAACCCAAAGAGGGGGTTGTGGACCTCCACTTTAAGCCAGTTGATCAGAAGTTCTGGTGTGGGGAAGGGGCAGTCTTGTGGACTGAGCCTCAACCTGTGGGATCTGATGCTATCATGAAGGAAGACAGTGTTGTAATTGAATTAGAGGACACCCAGCTGGTGTCCACTGCAGAATTGATTGCTGGCTTGTTGGTGGGAAAAAAAAACTCCACACATTTGGTCACATAAGTCTTCTGTGTTGATGATTGTTGTTGTGGTGTGAGAGAAGAGAAAAAAAGGACATTGAGTGTATTTTCCCACACATATAGCTGATAAAGGGGGACTACTGTATACTGTGTTCTAACTGCTCCTAGTCCATTTGTCCAGAAATCATGTTTTTAGGTTTGACACTGTGCTCATGTGATACTGAATCTGCTAATGATAGCGTTTTCTGTCAGTGTGGTGGGGTTTGTTTAGGATTGTGATTATTGTAAACAGGAGTTCATTTGTAGGTATCAAATTTTGATAGATCCCATTCTTTGCATTTTATAAATACAAAGGAGGGGAAGAGTTCTTTGTGCATTGATTGCCTACCAATGGTATAATGAATACTAATTCTACTCTAGTATTTAGATATGATCCCAAAGGAATACTTTGTAACAAAGCATCAGAGTCTTCTTTTTTTTAGCAAGGTCTAAAGCACACACAAAATGTGCATAATTTTTTTTATGAACATAGAGTCTAGCTATGTTGTGAAGGTTGGCCTCAAACTCCTGGCTCCTCAAATGATCTCTCTCAGTCTCCTGAGTAGCTGGGGTTAAGGCATATGCCACTGTGTCCTCTTATGCTTTTAATAGTCTATATTTTTCTATTGTTGATTTAAATTGTGTTTTACTTTTTTCTTTAGTAGTGGATGAGATTACTGAAGACCATATAATCAGGTAGGATTTTACAGGTATTTAAAAATTATATGTTAACTAAGGGAATACAGAGAAAAGAAACTAATATTTGTTGAGTGTCTACTCTGAGCTAGATACCATATTATGTGCTTAACATGTATCATCTGATAAAGTCATCACAACAGTTATGCAATGTATCTGCACTATTATACCCTACTTTTTACTAATTAGGCAACTGTGGTTCAGAGAGGTTGATTAATTGGCCCATGTTCCCATAGTTAACAAGTAGCTGATCCGTGACTTAACTGTCAGCCTGCCTGGCTCCCAAATCCTTTCTCTTGCCCCTCAGCATAGATAGTAGAGACCAGTGTAGCACTGGGAGCGAGGTACCAGGTCCCAATCAACTCAATTCAGAGAGTCAACTTTAGTTGTATGTTAACTCTCATTTAGAGTTTTCCTCAGAAGCCTGGTTAGTCCAAGAATTTGTCATGATATGTTTGACAATTGCGGTGGTAACCAGTACCTGTTTTTACCATCAAAGGTTTGAGAGCAGATCTCACTTAGATGTGGCCACAGGACCATAGGGTTTGCATAAGCAAGACCAGGCAAGTCCTAGAGAGCCATTATTTTACTATAAGTTAAGGATATTTACATATAGACCATGTTATGTTAATTACATTTAGCATCTGTTGAAAAGCTATGTCTAATTGATTTCTCTACTTACTGACTTCCCAGTTTAGTTTTCTCTGTAGGCTAGTTTCTTTGTCTAGTTCCACGAAGCTGTTTCTTTATTCTAGAGTCTTTTTTCTTCTTCCATGACTTTTCTATAAACTTTTCTTTCTGTGTTAATTTTTTTGCTTTTTTCTCCTTTTTTCTTGGGGTTTCTTTTCTATTTTTTTCCATTTGTGCCAGGTAAGTGTTCCCCATTTTTCTATAGACAGAATCAATAGCATATAGAATTTCAGGACTTAAGGGATCTTAGAGACTAATCAAAATACCCTCTAGTACCTCAGCCTGCATTGAACATCCTGGTCAAGAGGTTGTTGAGATGGAGAACCTGAAACTCAAAAGAGATTAAAGTGGCCTCATTGGATATAGTAAGTGGCAGAAATGAGATTTGAACTCAGGTTCCTTAATTCAAAGCTCAGTACTCTTCTTGTATCATCCTGTCAGTGAGTGTTTTAATGATAGAGAGTAGAAGTGGGTCTAGTGAACCCAGTGGAATAAGATAAGAATGGAATTAGCTGGTGAAGGCAATGGAAGTGGATAAACATGGAATTAGTAGGAGAAGGCCAAACTTGAAAAGAAACAACGCTGGGTTGGATAGGAATAAGGGTTTTAGAAAAGAGATCATATTGGGGTTTATGACAAGTTTAATAAAGGTAAATCATAGGAGTGAAGGACACAGTATGTTGGGAGTTATCTAGAAAGGCACACCAAAATGGAAGATTCAAGGGGGTCCTGAAGAAGTTGCTGCTTTTTTGTTTGTTTAATTGGAAGGACTGACAAACTTGAAGGTTTCTATTGAATGATGTTAAAAGAATTTGAGCCACTGGAAAGAGTCTCTACAGGAGATAGGAATGTGGTATCATCTATGTTCACCCCAACTTACAGAGGGGTGGCTTAGAGCCCCTGGAGTACTAGGGGCCTGGAGGTTGCTGAACTACATAGATCTGTGACCCAAGGCAGGTATCCCATCACCTCTGCCTCTTTTCCCAATTCATTTTGATGTACATGGAGGGTAGGGAAGGCATAGGTCTGGCTGGTGAATCAGTCATGGAGCTTCAGTTAGGTAGTTCAATTAGTAACGTGCCTGTGCTGGGGGCAGATGACTGAGACCCCATTTAGCTTGTTTTCCAGGAGCAGGGAAATAAAGAGTTCCTACTCTTTATCATTTGAGCCCATCCTTTCAGGAACCTGATCTTTTGTAGGCTGAAGATTTAAAGGTTGGAGACTCCCATGGAGCCCTGCAGAAGAGGGATGTGGAAGTGGGAGCACATAGGAAGGAATGTGATTAGATAGTACTTAGGGAAATAGAGACATAACTACTGGGACTCTGTTTTCCCAGCAGTCTCTCTCCTTGAGTATCTGAGTCCCTATGAAGGTTCTCAAGGCCTTGTTAATTTATATGGATCTGAATAAGGCAGGATTTATATAAGAAAAATAATTAGATTTTATAATTTTTAATGTTTAGTCTTTCTGGGAAGAGTATTCCGAATAACAACATAAACATTTGTTCTTTGACTTTTGCACATTTAGCTTTGAAACATTTCAAATGGTTCACGACACTCCCTGTACTGTTTTAGGGTAAAGGGAACAGTGGGGCTTTCTTAAATGATGCCCATGTTGAAGAATGAAGACTGCCATTTTGAATGACACAGATTAATCTTTTAACCAGAGATAGATAATGGAGAAGGGACATTGTATTTTTCTACCTTGTTTTAGGTTATCAGGTTTGTTCCAGTTCGGGTAACAAAACTTATGCCAGCCATTTATTGGATTTTCAGTTTAGCTCTACCAATATAGTGGCTGTCACTATTGATTGTGGAACTAAGGGTGTCTTCACTGAATGTTTTATAGGTCAGGAAAGATGGAGGTAGAAATAGATAACTAAAATAATTTTTAAAAACAAAAGCCATATTTAATTATATCAACAGTCATAACTCAATATACAGATAGCTGTCCTTTCCCTAGTTGTTTTTGTTTTTGTTTTTTGGAGGGAGCACCCAAATATGAACAGGCAGATTTTTTTTTAAATGAATTCACTTATTTTTGTTGTATGTTTTTTTCCTAAAGACTTTCTAGCACTCTGGATATTGATGATTTGTGGCATATGGTAGATACTGAAGACATCATTTATGATACCAAGGTAACACTGTCTCTTGTGAAATTAATTTTCTCACTGTGAATCTAGTTTTGTACAGTATTTACTTTTAAAATTTAGCAGTGGTCTACCTATGATCGTTTTATGTTTGTAATGGGAAGTTGGTCAGAAAAAGCCATTTATAGAAATATGACTAGTGGAATGTTTTAAATTTTTTTTACATTGGTAAATAACAAAAGATTGATAAATGCTTTGAGGCATTTGGGACTGAAGAGAAGAATGAGCTGAAAAATGCATAGTGACAGGAAAATTATATTAGGAAAAGCTTTTCCACAATTTAGGAAATATGAAATTTCATCAAGGTTTATTTGGATAAGTATACTTACTATGATTTTCATATCCTATTAACATGACTTTTATAATGCTTTTGCCTAAATAAATCTCTAATGGATCCAATTACTTACTATAGTAATCATGTAATCTGCCTGGTGCTCAGTTCCCCAATTGTACAGCACATAGCATATAGTTTCATTTTTTCCCCTTGCACACTTATTTTAACCTTTCTATACAGTATATTAAAATGATTCTTACATGTAAGGCTTTATTCTAGGTACTCCAGGATATACTCATATCTTTCCTCACCTCCATGAGCTCACAGTAATTCAGAGGCTTTAAAATGATTATTTAAATAACTAAATACAAAAACTTATGAAATTTGAGATTTTAGAATGTGATACAGGAACTTTGAGTAGATATTTTTAAATGCAAAAAACTTGCAAAATTAAAGGTTAACCATAACCATAACCATGTTCTCATAAATATATCTTTTCAAGCCATACATTACTCTTTAAAATTCTGATTACCAATTCTTTCTCCAAGTAGGAAGTTGATGGAATTTTTTTTTCCATTTTTTCTCTCTCTGTTGTAATAATGTTACTGCTTTCAGAAAGTGATAGATGACCATGTTTAACTAATTGAATGACTTATTTTATAGTAAAAAAACTATTTTAGAGTAAATACTAATCAGTATTATTAGGGATATACTGTGAACAAAAGTCTCTGTTATGTATCTGTATTTCTCCATGTACTTTATTGTACTTAATCATTTTTCTTCCCTTCCTTGGCCTAAGCTCATACTTGATTGCCTGCTTATGTCTCATTTTTTCTTTTTTGTTTCTTCCTTATCCTCCACCTTTTAAAAATGATTTACCCCAGCCTGTATTTTTTCTCACAGAACACATTTGTTCAGTGTCTGTTCTTTTAGTCTATCTCTGTCTCCATTGTCAGCATATTTAGGTGCATCTTTCTATTTCATAGCTATGCGTGACTTTCATTCATCAATTGCTGCCCCACAAGGTTTATCAATTTTTTCTCTGTTTCTTGGAAGGAGCTGAATCTATACAATCATTTATCTTTAGGTTCTGACCAACAGAATAGAAGCAACTTATAATATTTGCAATGATAACCATTTAATTAAGATGTCACTAAAAACTAAACTTTCACATTTTCCCTGACAAGGGGTAACTCATGCAAATATAAATCATGCAAGCACATTTGAATATATAACATGGAACTAATTTAAATGTATTAATGTTGGATCTTTCAATAATACTCTAAATTACCTTGGAATACATTTTTGTTCTAGGTTATTTTGGTTAAAAATAATCTAATGGATATCATACTATTTGCATAATAATCAACTAGTGGTGAAGGGAGTAACGTTTTGAGGATATCAGTATCATCTCCCATAATCCTCATCTCATGAAAAGATGTATGTTAGTAAATGACAGACTTGAGGGTTGAGTCTACATATGAGTCACTCTAATATCTGTACTCTTTTTGTTAGATCATAGAGTGATGGTAAATATTATAAGTATTTTATCAAATTTCATACCTGTTACTTTTAAAAATATTATTTTTTGTAGAATGTCCCCAAGCCAAGTTTAAAAAGTCTATTCACTGCTTCTCAGCAATCGAAGAAAAATTGTAAGTCATTTGAAGACTGCCTATTCCTGTGTTGTTCACTGATTCTTGATTACAAATATTTTTATGTACTCTTCACCTTGTTTTTACTGTAGTAGAAGCACAGTACAGCACTGTGAGGACAGAAACTGCAACCTTAATTGAGGACAGGAATTGTGATAGTCCAAAGGAAGATGTGGTTGAAGGCCTTTCTTCGAGATCAATCAAAGTACAGGTCTTTGCTCACCCTGCCTTTGTATCACCTGGCCCTCATTCTAAACCTTCCCTCATGTCTTTAGCCAACTCTGGTCTTACAGAGGTCAGTTGTTTTCATATAAACTTTTTCCCCCTGCTTTTTTCACACATTGTTCCCCCTGATCCTCATAATGATGACAAGGATCCTAGAAAGAAATGGAAGTCCTCAGGATCATAAGAGAAACCCATGTGTAACAACAAGACAGAGACATGCACAGGATTGAGAATTATGAAAGTTTGCAGGAATAAATAATGCTTAGGTTTACCATTATGGAAGGAAAGAGTTAGAAAGTGACCAAAAAGAACAGTTCACCCAATATGGAGAGGCGGAGAGGGATGATGGAGAAGAATTCACTGAAGAAGGGCAAGATGAATATAGAGATGGAATAAGAGAGTCAAGAAAAGAGAGATTATCATAGAAACAACAGAAATAGTGGGGTTCGAGCAGGAACTCTATATAATAAGATGTGATAGAGATTATTTTAAATGCAATTTAGGAAAAGAAAGGTAATGAAAAGATGCTCAGATTCTTCTGAATGTCTTATAATTGGTTTTAATGAAGAAGAGAAAGAAAATTTAAGGGTATCCACAGTAACACTAATATGTTATACATTTTAAAATAGCTAGAAGATAATTCCTAGCATAAAGGAAAGATAAATATTTAAGGTGATGGATATTCCAATCACCTTGATTTGATGATATTAATCTATGAAATTATCACATGTACCCCAAAAGTATGTATCCCTATTATGTATCAATTAAAAAATTAAAAAGAAAAATTTAACCCTTATTTATTTAAAATTTAATAAAGTGAAATCTTATATTTAATCTCATAAAACCTGTATTTATGGATAATGCAAAGTGAAATCTGTTTTAGGACTTACCAGGTTTATCATGAATTATTAATATTTGACTCTTTTGTTTCTTGCTTAAGGTTTCTAACTTGGTGTTTGATATAGTCTCAACTTACTTAACTAATTTATTTTACTATTTGATATAATCTTTGTAGATATTTCAGAACTTTGTGAGAATAAAAAGGGAAAATAAATAAGCATTATATATAATCTTTTCATTAACTAAAATTATAATTTCTGATCATGAAAATGAGGTTCTTAACCTGTGTCCATTAAATGAGAAAAGAAACTTTAAGCTATGCCACTTTTAAAGAAATAAATTAATCAATTGTTTATTTTGGAGATATTCTGATTCATGTTGTACTCATAATATCTCTGTAATGAACACACATGTACATGTCCAATGAATGCAGTCAAAATTGATGATTGTTTTCTGAAATAAACTACCTACTATCATAGAATCATAAGGAAGGAAATACCACAGAATATATAAAATTATCTCTGGAAAATAATTTCTTACTTTAAGAAATATCTCCAGTAATGGGGACATTTTATTATTCTCAAGAAGCTTTATTACCTTTAGTATTCAAAGTTGTCAAACCTTGTATATAAACTCTTTCATCTCTAAAACTTAGGAACCCTGTTGGCTTGATTTTTTAGTCCTTTTCTTCTGTCTTCATTGAATATTGGGTCCTGCTTGACAATCATAGATGTGCTGGAAGACTTTTAAATCTTCAACTTAGATAATCATAGCATTTTTTTAATATTAGATGCTTTCTCCAATTTTTAACTACCATGATACAAGACATAAATAGGCAATCAGAGTTATTAGCATGTTGTTGACAGGGGAATAAGAAAACCATGTGAATTTCAAACTAGGGTGTTACATTTCTTTCTTACATCATGGTAATACTTACAAATGACTCATAATTCTCTAATCACATGAGCATTTCTCTTCTACTAGTTAAAACCCTTAAGATTAATTATTAAAAGGAAATTTTCTTGCAGCATCTTCATGTTTTTTAATTAAATGTTTTCATTCAATTTAAAAATATACATTACTATAATAAAAAATATTTGCATGTATTGATACAAATATATATTATATCCTTGAAATAATGTTACAATTTCAAATTTAAAAATTGAGTCCCATGCTTTTGTTCCCTCCCCTTGTTTTCATTTTCCAAATTTCAGAGTTCTATATAGGTTTGCATTAATTATGTAATTCTACCAGTTTAGTGTGTCTTACAAGTACTTATGTTCTTAACTGCATATGCTTTTCCTGAGTAAGGTCATCTCTTCCTACTCCAAAAGTATTTATCCAGATCTGTCTTCTATGTCACCTGGGTGTCTCAAATTTGATATGTCCCAAACAGAAGACATAGTCCTTGACCCTTCCCTGACTTTTCCCTGACTCTTTGTGACCTACTCTGTCATCTGGTTTCCGCATCCTAGTAAGTAACACCTAGTAAATAGCACTGAAACATTCAATTAGGACAAATTCTGCACTCTAGCCCTCTCTCCAATTACCAGTCCAGTCACTCACCAAGTTCATATTTTCTACCTGCTTACCATTGTTCATACCTTATTGCCATAATTCAGTTTCTCACCTATGGTATTGAAATGCTCTTTTCTGTTTTTGCCCCCCTATGTTTATCTACATTGCTACCAAGGTGACTTTTCTAAAATATATTTGTGATGATCTAAGTCATCTGCTTATTGAGTGGATCCCAATTACATGAGGGGAAAGTTCATATCTATCATGACACATGTCTTTTGTGGGTTGGACTGATTCTCCCATTTTGTCTCTTGATCTGATTCCTTACAACTGTGTTGCAGTTTTACCAGAGATCTTTGGTAACACTCATTTGCTGTGTGGTTTTATGCCTCATCTTTTTGCTCATACTTCCCTGTCTAGAAACCCTTCATGCTCTCTCTCTCTGCACTTTGGCTGTCTTTCAAAATATGGCCCTATCTTTGCAGCATTTCCTGAACTTACTAGGCAGAAGCAACTCTTCTTTCCTTTGTGCCCTTACTGTACTTTATTTACTTTAATTGTAGAAGTCACGAATTACACTTTTTTCTTATTTGTTTTCGTATATGTCTACCTCCACTTGAATATAGGACCAAATCTGTCTTCTATTTCTATTTTCAGATTCTCCCAGGATAGTGCCCATGATTTGATAAACACAGTAAATGTTTGTTGTCTTACTGGCTGAGTGGGCACATGAGTGAATAAATACATTTTCTGAAGTTGTTTTTATTTTCTTCTTAATAGGAAGAAGCAAGAAAGCCAGCAATTGAAATAAGAGAAACTGGTATTGGTATTATTGAAAGGGCTCCACCAGAGCAAACAAGTAATGATAATTTTATTTTTGTGTACAAAAATAATAGAGGTGGTAAGTTAGGGAATATCTCTGAAAATTTTTCAATGCTTAAATGCTATTATAAAAAAATTAATGGGTAGAACCAGGTATAATATCAATTTCTTTTAAATATTTTTCTTTTGCTCTTTTTTATACTACCAAATTCTTCTTCCTGAAACTGCTTCAACCTTCTGAAATTCTTTTTTGCTATGACTTTTGTTTTACTGAAATATTCATGAATGGAGATAGACTTGTGTATGTCTTTAAAATTCACAGTAATATATTTTCTCATTAATGTATCTGTGAATAACATTTTATAGATCTAATGTCCACATTAGGATCAGGACAAGAAGAAGATACACAATCAAGTAGGCATTTGGAGGTACTGTCTGTCATTGTTATTATTTTCTTAAAATACAAGCATTGGGTGATGTTAAAACATAAAGGGGAGATGCTTTGATTTACTTCATCACCTGTGCATATGTCCATAAGGAATTATTTTCTTACATTTTTAGCCCATAATTAATAAAATAATTAGGTGCTAAGAATGTTACTGCTGCATAGTACAATTCCACTAATTTTCAGGATTCACTTAAGAAGCCCGTGTAGTATAATACAAAATAATAAGGCTTAGGTCACAAGGAATCAGTTTGGCTTCTGAAGTTAAGTTTATCTAAAAACTAAAGAATTATTTTAGGTCAGCCTATGGGCAAATGTATGATTCTGTGGTAAATATGGATGTGTAAAAGTCCTAATGAGATTCAGACAGAAGCAGTTTGGACTGTAGTTCTTTATAACTTGGAACTTGAATAGACAATGCCTGGAACTTGAAAGTATTACTATATTTGAATTGTCTGGTATAGATCTGCAACAAACATTTTAGGGCAAGGAAAATCATGGGGAATAGTGAATATGTGGGACTGTAATGGGAACAGTTTGGTTTAGCAGTGTTTTAATAAGTAGAAATCCTTTTCCAAAATAGAACACATTGAGTACTTTTGTGTCAGCCATGCTTGTAGTAACATAAGTATAAAATAATGATGATGTATTCTAACGTGAAAACTGTGGAAAGAGATGAGAAGGGCCTGACCTCTTAGAAGCAGTGGCTGCATAGTGGAACCAGCACCAAGTGGAAGTCAAAAGACATGTTATCCTGGTTCTGTCACTTTCCATGGAACCTTGGAAAAATCATTTAATTATTTAATTATGAATGTTGTGACCTCATTCATAAATATGGTACTAATATCTACTTCTAAGGTATATGTAATGAACAAATATGGTAAGAAATATAAACATTTTGTAATCTGGAAGTATGTACACAAATGTAAGACAAAATGACCCCAGTGCTATTTAATGACTTAATGAGTAAATATTGGGAGTAGATTTTTTTAAACCTGAAGGCAATAGTGTCAAGGAAAGGATGAGAAAGTTAGGAAAGTTAGAATGGGCATGTGGATTTCTAATTTGAAAAATTAGAAATTTTTATGTTAAGTATTAGTGGAGTATTACTGGAGATATCCTATAAGAATATAGTGATTTGGTGCTTGAGACCTTCCCAATGAGATTTTACATGTTCTGACCTTGAACAAATTTTTGATATTGAGTACCAACTATGTGCTAAGTAGTTAGATGCTGAACATACAAGATGAGGGTTTATGCTATAGTGGTAGGAACAGAAAAACAGTAAACAAACAATATTTCTAACTCACTATAATTGCTTCACATAAAGAAAATAGATAATATTAGGGTAGAGAATATTGAGGAAGATTATAGTTAGGATGGGGAAGGGACTGGGAGTGGAAATCTATAGTCAGAGAAGATCTTTCTGAAGGTGATGTTCAAGCTGACAACTAAAGTATGAGAAGGAGCAAGCCATGTGAAAGTGTAGGAGGAGGACATTTGGGAAGAGAGAACAATGGATCACATGTGTTCATCATTTTACTCTGAACATCCTGGAAAGGCCAGGAAGCAGGGAATAGAGTAACCATCATGATCATCAATTTTATTTTTGTTATTATAATGTGTAGGAAATAAAATGTGCAAATACATGCCTGGCATACCTTACATGCTTCAAAAATAAATGTTCTTATTCTTCCCTTTATGTTAAGGCTTGCTATTGTCCTTGATGTTATTTTTTAATTGGGAAAGAGTTACATACTATATCTAATATTTGTTTACTTTTATTTAAACATAACATGAAGAAAAGCTTTTCCTAATACTGTGTCATTTTATTCAATGACATTTCTATCAGTAAAAATTTTATCAAAATGTGTTGAGATTTTTCCAATCTCTTGTTTACCTAAATAAAGCAGCTTAAAGAATGTTCAGTTTATACTCAACATGACACACTCCAAAGTTTCCCATTATGCCAAGTGTCTAATTTTAACACTAAAAATGTTCCTGTAATTAGAAATATCTTAAATGTTTAATGCTGCAAATATTATAGCAAGTGTATTATATTTTTAAGTAATGTTCTCTTATTTTTGGTAGGGAATGCAAAGTAGAGTCAGTTATTTTGAGGTTAGTTCCTTGTTGAAATATGCACATAAGTTAATATTTTGTTAGTGAAAATGTTTCATTTGGCCTTCCATGCCCCGTTTACAGACCCATACACAGATAAAAGGTGAGCTTCTTCTAAACAGCATATATGAAGTTCTCTATTGAAATGTTTTGGTTTTCAGTACGTGCTTCTCTTAGTTTTATGTGTAATTGCTTTTACAAAAGGAACTCAATGCAACTTATTATTACTTTTTAACTGAAACTCATCATGATATTAATTTTAACAGGGTATCTCAGCGAATCTTTCACAGAAGGATCTTAGTCATTCATCTGGGGCTGCTGATCAAAAAGCAAAAAACACAGTAAATGCACAAGTAGAAGGTAAGAACTGTGTTTTACTGAAAAAGTCATTTTGATTCAGCAAATCTGGGATTCTACATTTCTAATGTGTTCTGAGGTGGTGACAATGTGGCTGGTTCCTGGACCACCCTGAGTAGCAAGGGTATAGACTTCCCTGTAGAGAAATCTGGAAGAAGAGCCATTGAATAAGAGTTCCAACTTAGCGGGATCAAGGGAAAGCATTATTTTGCTTTTAATGCTAACCATGTTTCTAACCAGAGAAGAAAAAGCAAAGAGATGAAGAAATAAAATATTATAGATATAAGATATTACTGCTAAATATTAATAAAGATAAAAGAAGTGGTGGAAATAATCCATCAAAAGAATGGTGACCACAGATCTGGAAGAGGGATTGTGAGTGGAGAAAAGAGGCGGAGAGAAAGAAGTGAGCTAGGTGATTGTACAGTTAATGATGAGGAAACTTGAGAGAACTCCTTCGGATGGATTCTGGAAAGTTGCCTTTTCACGTAAGATAAGATTATTGCTGCCCCAGACATTACTGGAAGTAAGAGAGTGCGCTAGAACTGAGGTATACCACAGTGACTCATTTCTCCTTTCTATAACTGTCAGTCATTAAAGATATGTGTTGCATTAATACTAATTGATCAAAAGAAATCAGTTTGAATATAGAAGCATTGGCTGTTTTCTGAAGAAAGCTAATTTTTTTTTCTATAAAATAGCTATTTTCTAAAAATCCTTAAGAGATTAATGTAATATACCAAAGGAAATTAATTTTAGAAAACATATAATTATAGCGTTCATTCCCTGACCTCTCTTGTTATTTTCAATGAATATTGCACTGATTTTGAAATATAAAAGTTTACTATTTTGAAATGTATTTTGAAGTATAAAAGTAACTTTTTGATAAATATTTCATATTTAGAGCTTATTATGCATAATTGCTTAGATGTATTTTATATGCCTCTTGCATGAGTGGATGAAGAAACTTTAAGATGGCAAAACTAGAGGATATAAGAAATGTAGGCCTACCCGCAGGCCACATGGGTATGAATATTATTATTAACTGTTATTCTACAAGTGTATATCCATGCTCATCAATTAAAAAACACTTTCTCTAAAGGGAAATGGATTATACATTACACTGAATTGTCATCACAACTGTGTCCTTGCTAAATAAAAGGACAAGCTGAACAATATGATAAATACTTAGAAAATAATGGTATAAATGATTCTTATGTGTTGCACTAAAGAAATGCTGTAGTCTTTGACCATAAGCCTTGTCATTTATCCTCGCAGAGTCATGATTTGCTCCTCTGATTAAAGATCACTGTTCAAATTGGTATTGTGCACTTTCCTATTTTAGTTGTTTTCATTTGAAACATAATCTCACTTTTGAAATCTTAACTGCATATTGTATTAAACCTATGTTCCTATTTTTCTTCAGTTTATTTCTCTCATGTTGCTGTCTGTACCAAAAAAATAAAAAAAAAATAATAAAACCCCAAACCTAAAGTAATCATTTTCAGATCCAAGTTATAGGATTCAGCTCAATACTAACGCTCCATGACTGTACATTTGGCTTTGTCATAGTTACATTTGTATAATAATTTACATTGATAGTGTGCCCCCCCCCTTTTTATAGGGTCTCCTGAAAAACATCATCAGTTGAAGGTAATAACATTTATTTTTTTCATATGGAATTATTCACTGCACATTGTATGAAATATACATTACTTATGATACACTTTGTTTCAAAGGCCACTCAGCATACCATTGCAATGAAAGTTTCTAGTCTGAAAAAAGCAGTATGGAAAAAGAAGGCACAAACATTCCGATCAGGTAAATCTGTGTGTGTGTGTGTGTGTGTGTGTGTGTGTTTGTTATTTAGAGACAAGTTCTGTCTGTGTCACTGAGGCTGAAGTGCAGTGGCCCGATCATGGCTCATTGCAACTTCAGACTCCTGGGCTGAAGAGGTCTTTCTCCCTCCATTAAGATCCCAATTTGCAATCCCTGTCTTTGATAGGGAATTGACAGAGGTGAATTATGAGGCTCCATGACTTTTCCAGTGTTTCAAATGCTTACTGGAATTCTAATCTTTACCAAAGTAATGCTTTATTCTAACATGTCAATCATGATTTTACTTTAATTATTTCATTGTATCGTTGTTGCACTGATATTTAGGCAGTCAGATATTCTGATTAGCAGACTCAGTGTGTGTGTGTGTGTGGGGTATCTTTGATTATTGAAAATGAGGAAAGTAATTCGTCATTCCTCAATGACTGTTTGGTGGACACAGTCTTTAAAGCAGTGATCCTGAAACTGTTTGGCCTTAGTTTCCTTTTGTAGTATGAAAAAATATTGTGTAGTGGTAACCAACACCTGGAATTAGCTGTATATTGTTCCCATGCACTTTCAAAATATCTTACTACATATGTGTGTGGTCATAAATATTATACGGAATTTGTTTTTCATGTCCTAAAATTTTGTATAAATGGTGTACCCTGTATATATCATTCTGCAACTTTTTTATTTGCTCAACATTATAGCTTTGAGATCTATCCACATTGACACAAGTGTCCCTGTTTTAATTTATTTTTAAGTTCTTTATAATATTGCATCACATGAATGTACCACATTTAACAAAAATTTCTGAATATGGGTGAGAAAAAGAACAAATGGAATTAAAAATAATTAATTTATTTTGGGTTTTACATTAAAATTGAAAAATTTTAAATACAAAATAGAGATTTATGTCTTTATCTATTCAATTAAAATAAATGTATTCCTGGGCACTGATATTGTATATCTGAAATAAATCTATAAACGTTCATTCATTTCAGGCCTGTCTTTCCTTTATTTTGCAATATTGCCTTGTAATTCATGTCCTTCCATTTCTTTATATGCCTGTGGAATTTATCTTCCCTGTAGTATGTAGAGTAACCTTTCTCCAGTGCACATAAAATGATGAAACACTCCTTAAATTACTAATATCCAAGTACCTTAAAATTTCACATAAGGCTTTCACAATCTGACTTCTGCCCAACTCTCCATCCTTAGCCCTTTCCCTGTCTGCCTTTTCTCTGGCATTACTGAAAAGGTGGAAATGACCTTTTCACCAGTCCCTCTATTTTAGACAAATACATATGCTCTTTCAGGCTTCTCTCTGTCTCTTGGTGCTTCCTGGCCTGCTCTCACCTTTTCCTGGCCTCTACACCTTGCAGTCTGGCTCACCTCACTCTTTAAGTCCCGGCTCAGGCATGATCTCTGGAAAAGCCATCCTTGTCACATTTTTATATACATTCCTTTAATCCCAGTGCCTATAATTATTGAGTGAAATTGATAGAGATTTTTTTTTCCAGAGATGTTTTGGGTGATTGTCCACTACAGTCCAGGAGCAAAGGGGATAGACATGGAAAGAAATAACTTTACAGTTCAGGTGGGATGGTTACAGTAGAGAAATCAATAAAGTACTAAGGAAGCCCTAAAAAGGGAGATGCCTGTTCATCGGGGGAAAGAGCCAGAATCAGGAAGGGCTTCATGTGGCAGTCTGAGTCTTAAAAGATGGAAAGAAATTTGTCACAACAGTAGAGGAAAGCATTTCCAATATAAAGAACACGTGTACACTGATAAAGGTACAAAATGTAACCATAATTTTGTGAATCATTAATAAGAAGAACATGCATAGTGTGTTGTTAAAAAGGTACTATTATGAAGTAGACAACAGTAAACAGTGCTACTTTATATGTTTTACTGTATTTTTAAATTTTGTTTTGTTTCTGATGGTTTTGTTCATTTCTCTTGGTGGATGAATTTGTGAGTGAATCTTTGAGGTGTTCATATGCCTGGTGACATCTAGTACCTGGTGACATCTAGTGCCTCCCCCAGGTGGTTTTTTTTTGAAGTTTTAGGTAATTAGCATTTTTTAAAGAGCTAAAAATTTGGCTACAGATTCAGCTTAATTTAAACTCTCGATTTATAAAATAAAAATAAATTTAAATTTCTATTTGTTTTCATAAAGACTATAGTTTTTATTGAATGATTGTAAGTAGCACATTTTAACTAAATGTACGGATTTGGCAGCACAACCAGACTTTGTAGCAACATCAGAGAAAGTAAGAAAAGCTTGAAGGGAATGAAAATAACCAGCCACAGGTATAAGAAAATTTAAATTTAAATTCTTGCTTTAATACTGTTCTCTTTGCACTAGTAACATGACACAGTCCAAGGGATTTTCCCTTTTGGAATAGCATTTTAGAAACAATAGGTTATAATTTAATATTTAATTTAAGAATCTTTTAAATAGTTATAAAACTTAAAACATTCTTAAAGTGAATAGTAACTTATTGCTAAACTTTGCCCTTGGAATAGAGGCAAAGCAGTTCTGGAATTTGGTTTGCTCTTCAATTTTTATAACCTCCTTACATGGTAAGGAAGGTAACATCACATACTGACTCATATTACTAAGCAGTAGAAATTATGAACAACTGCATAATGATGGCCACTGAGTTGGACTCATGCTAAAAGAGTAATCATTCCCAAAGTTTCAAAACTTACATTTTTATATTGCCAGTCAGTCATGCCTAGGTTAAATATTTCTTCTGCCTTGTGGTCTCTAATTTACTTCAGTGTCTACATTCAGGGAGAGAACGGGGTCATAAAGACTGTACCCATGAAGAGAATCATACCTTGCAGAATAGGGTTTTTGGTGTTAGGGTACAACAGTCAGTTTTTAACTTATTTACATGCAGGAAATCAGTAAATGGTATCAGAATTATCTTACCCACTGTCATTACTGGGCATTAGAAGGCATTAGACCTGGACTTAAGCAGATAGTCTGTGCGGGTACATAACACTGTCATATTATGGTGTATAATTTGAATTAACGTTTAAGAATTGGCCTTTCCTTCTGACTGGTGTTGACTTTGTCTCCTAATGATGTAAAGTTTGCCTAGTCTCCGGTTATCAACCTTTAGAAACAGTAGTGAAATGCAGTGTAGGGGTTCACTATTTAAGGCATGGGGAGGTAAAATCTTTTTAAGTGAGGAAGGCTGTGTAATACTACAAATCATCTGCTAATCCATTTTTGTTAGATTTAAAAGATAATAAATTAAGTTAATTCCAAGCAAAGGGTGACAAAGTTAAGCTTGCTAGTTCATGTTTTTCTTCTAATGTAGGCTGAGGAAAATTATTTTTCACTTCCTAGTTATAATCCAGTGATTTGGGAGGAGCTAAATATAGATTGAAGAAGTTTATCAGTTACATTTTAATTATTTTGTAAATTCCTTCACCCATACTTGATAAGCAAGGATAAAATTATTTTGAAAACATGCACCCTGACAGAAAACACAACTGAGAAACAAAATAAGCACATTAGTCTTCCACGTTTGCATCTGCAAAACATGTCTCAAGAACTAGAAACAAGTAAAGACTGTGGTAGAGAGACTATATCTGTATATTCAGGATTTCCCGTGTGCAAAAGTGTGAGAGACTATGGATCAAACAAGGCAAAGTAGAGTGGAGAAATAAATTAAAACTCATGACAATTGACTTAAACTCAAGGTTTGGTGAAATGTGTAAAAATACAAAATTCCTGCTAGTCCTGAGGCAGAGTTATTGCATGATAACTCTAAAGGAGGAATGAGCTTAAAGGAAACACCTTCTAACTTGACAGATAATGTATGTACTTGATTGTGAGGAGAAAGATGCACCTGGAGTGCCCATCTCTGCAGTATTTCAGGCATTTCCTGAATGTAACAGCTCAACCTCAGAAATGTCTTTCCATCTCATTCCTACTTTGTGTCCCTAGAATACACTTGCCAGTCATCTTCCCAGCTTTATTTAAGTGAAAATACATTACACTGTGAAAATGATAACAACCCAGACACTGAGCATGTTTTTAACACAGGTGAGGGGAAATTTTATAATGATACAGACACTAAAACAGCAAGGAACTCAGAAGTTACAGTTGAAATGAAAGAACACCAAGAGTTTGATATGGAAGTGACAAAAAATAAGAACCCAGACGCCGTAAATGGAAATTAGACAGACATCAGAAATATGCCCCCAGTCTAGTGATCCCAAAAGCCTTTTTTATTTGTGGCTTTCCTGCTGCAAAGTAATGAAGCATGTGCTTTAAACAAAAAGGCACACTATTTCTGCTGTCACAGAGACTTACAAGAAAAGAAAACCAGTACATACGGGAGTTGTTCCTGAAGGTATTATATGATAACAGCAATGCTAGTAATTATAAAAGTACGAAAACTGAATTAGAAAGTATGAGTCCTATCCCAAAACCTAGTGACAGAACATCAAAAGTATATCTAAAAGAAATACAGCAAGATATGCAAAGGCTTAAGAATGAGGTAGGCATGTTACAGGTAGAGTTCCTGGCTTTGGAGAAAGAAAAACTTCATATTCAAAAAGGGGTAGAAGGTTCACTTGCCACTACTCTGTTTTTTGCTTTATCAATTGTCTGATCCATTCTGACTTTGTACTTATGCATGTTGTATTAATCACACCTGTTCACCATTTTACTCTTAACCTACTGGAATGACCAGAAAGCAGAAAGTGGGGTAACCGTCTCCATCATGATTTTCATTTTTATTATTATAATGTGTAGAAAAGAAAATGTACAAGTAAGTACCTGGCACATTTTACATACTTGAAAAATGAATGTTCTTATTCTTCCCTTTTTATAAAGGCTTGCTAATACTTTCTTGAAGTTATTTCTAAATTGGGAATGAGTTGCATACGATATGTACTATTTGCTTTCCTTCATTTAAACATAAGATAAGGGAAAGTTTTTCTTACTGTGGTGTCCTTTTATTCAACCATTTTTTTCTATCAGTATAAATTTTATCCAAAAAATATTTAGAGATTTTCAAGGCCTTGTTTACCTAAATAAAGCAGCTTTGACAATGTTCAGCTTATACTCAACATGGCATAGTCCAAAGCTTTCCAGTATGCCAAGTATCTAATTTAAACACTAAAAATATTTCCAGAATTAGAAATATTTTAAATATTTAATGCTGTGGGTGTTTTAGCGAGTGTTTTGTATTTTTTAAAATGTTCTCTTGTTTTGGGTGGGGAATGCAAAGTGGAGTTATATATTTTGAAGTAAATTCCTTGTTGAAATATGCACATACTTAATATTTTGTCTGCACGTATGTTTCCTTTAGCCATCCATGCTTGATTTACAGAATCAGTAGTGATGTGCAGATGAAAGATAAACTTCATCTAGAGAGCATATACGAGGTCCTCTATTGTAATGTCTTGGTTTTCAATACATGCTTCTTTTATTTATAAGTATAGTTGCTTTACACTAGAAAATTCAGATATTTTTGAAGAAAGTGATTAGGAAATCTTGATGCAACTTATTATAATTTATTTGATGCTCAGTATTGATGTTCATTTTAACAGAGTTTCTCAGAGAATCTTACACAGAAGGATCTTGCTCATTCTTCTGGGGCTGCCAATCCAAAAGGAAAAGAGGCAGTCACTGAACAAACAGAAGGTAAGAACTGTATTTTATTGAAAAAATCATTTGACAAAATGTTTACTGAAACACATGAGCACTGAAATACTGGAATAGCCAAGGAAAATCACCTATTAAAGGCATAGTGAAAAAAAAAAAGAGAGAAGTGAAATGGCGATGAGTTGTGTGTCTTTTGAGGTGTCAGCCGGAGATGAAAGTGAGAGTGCCACTAAAGGAGCTGAATTTTTAGTTCCATTTCAAGATAGTTTGAGACCTGGGGAAAGTCAGGAAATCAGGAAGAGGAAAGGAGTAAAAGAGGGAATGAGGAATGGGGAAGGCAGAGAGTGCAGGAGGGAGTGCGTGAAGGGAAAGGGAGCAGGTGTATATAATGCAGGGTGGTCACGTAAAATAGTTTCTTTTTTTAAATTTATTTTATTTTTTGATTATTTATTTCAGAAAATTACAGGGGTACAGACATTTAGGTTACATATATTGCCTTTACTCTGCCCGAGTCAGAGCTTGAAGCATGCCCATCTCCCAGAGCAAGGCATTAGAAAGCTGGGAAGAATTTAAAGTGAGGTTCATGCACCAAAACATGTCAGAGATGTAGTGCAAAATTTCCCTGCTCTTTACTGGCTTCCTCACTGTTGGGAAGGCATGAAGGATTGAGGTCCCTGAACAGACAGAACCATATTTCCTCTACCACAGGGGAATTGAAGCATATATGGTCAGTCATACATGTATATATTTTAATGTCATATAACATGATATTCCTTCAGATGATATTATTATATAATTCAAAATAAGGGAATTGCAAAGAGTAGAGTGGGATTACTTGTGGAGGTGTCAGGGAAGCTATAGCCTGATAAAATGTGCATGAGAATCATCATGATTTGTAATGCCATTTCATTTTGGAGGAGAGAATAGTGAGAACTTCAGGGTAGATTCTAAAAGACTCATTCCAGGTAAGAGAGTGTGGAATCACAGTACAGACTTGAGGTTCTCAAACTTTAAGAAGTCAGCAGGGACCTTGTTCACAGTGCACATTGTGATTCAGCAGGTCTGGGATTCTGCATTTCCTATACATTTCAGTTGATGCTGATGATTCTGGTCCTGGGAGCACCCTGGGTAGCAAGGGTATAGACTTCCCTGTAGAGAAATCTGGAAGAAGAGCCATTGCAGAATAGTTTGACAAAGCAGATTCAAGGGCAACCCTTATTTTGCTCTTATTTCTGAGCGTGTTGATAGCCAGAGAGAAAGTGCAAAGAGATGAAGGCGTCAACATTATAGGTATAAGTTCTTGCTGCTAAATAAAGAGAAAAGAAGTGGTTTAAATGATCCATCAAAAGAATGTAGACCTCAGATCCGGAGTTTCCTCTTGCAAAAGAAGAGGGATTGAGTGAGCATAGAGGGTGGAAAGAAAGAAGGTAGCTAGGTAATTTTGCAGTTAGTAATGAGGAACCTTTAGAGAACTCAATTCAGATGGATTTAGAAAATTTGCACTCACAGATAAGATTAGGTTATTGCTGCCCCATAGATTACTGGAAGCAGGAGGGGGTGCTGGAATGGGGTAAACCACAGTGATTCATTTCTCCTCTCTGTAACTGTCACGTGTCAGACATGTGTGTCGCACTGATAGTAGTTAATCAAATGAGATTAATTTGAATGTATAAGCATTGGCTTTTTTAAACAAAACTAACTTTATTCTTTAAAATAGCTGTTTTCTAAGACATTAGAAATGTCTTTCATTAAGACATTAATATGATATACCATGGGAAACTAATTTTAGAAACTATAAAATTATATAGCTCATTCCTTGAATGTGGTTTTTATTTTCAATGACTATGCACTGATTTTGAAAAATAAAGGTTAATGATATCTTATATTTCCGTGGAATTTCAGTTTTTTCCTTTTTGATAAATATTTTAATATTGAGAGCTTATTATACACAATTTCCTAGGTATATTTTATATACCTTTTGCATGAGTGAATAAAACTTTAAGGTGGCAAAACTAGAGGACATCAGAATTGTAGGTATACTGCTAGCCCATATGGGTGTGGAAATAATGAATATTATTTTTTTATTTATTTGATGTTTTAATCTATTTTGTTTATTTATTTTTTTATATTTCAAAATACTAACAGGGTACATGTAACAGGTTACATGGGTTACTTTGGTAATGCTCGAGTCCCGGCTATAGTTGTTTCCATCACCCAAAAAGTGTTCATTTTACACATTTAGTAGGTTTTTGCTCCTCCCCTCCCCCACCGTATGATGTCCACTGAGTTGTATTTCTCTGTGCATATGTGTGCTCATTGGTTAATTCCAATTTAATAGTGAGTACATGTAGTGTTTTTCCGTTCTTGGGATACTTCACTTGGGAGAATGGTCTCCAGTTTAATCCAGATTGTTGCAAATGTATTAACTTGTCTTCTGTATGGCTGAGTTGCACTCCATGATATACATATACCATATTTTTTAATCCGCTCATGAATTGATGAGCACTTGGGTTGATTCTACATCTTTGTAATTGCAACTTTTGCTGCAAAAAACGTTCAAGTGAATGTCTCTTCTTGATGAAAAGTCTTCTTTTTCTTTGGGTAGATCCAGAGATTGCTGGATCAAATGGTAGTTCTACCTTTAATTCTTTGAGGAATCATCGTAGTGTTTTCCATAAGGGTTGTACAAATTAGCAGTTCCACCAGCAGTGTATAAGTTTTCCTTCCTCTCTGCATCCATACCAGCATCTATTGTTTTGGACTTTTTAATAAAATACACTCTAACTGGGGAAAGATGATATCTCATTGTGGTTTTAATTTGCATTTCTCTGATGATTAATGATGTTGAGCATTTTTTTGTATGTTTATTGGCCATTTCTCTTTCTTCTTTTATTTATTTATTTTTAATTTATTTATTTTAGATTCAGAATATTATGGGGTACAAATACTTTGGTTACATATGTTGCCTTTGCACCACCTGAGTCAGAGCTACAAGTGTGCCCATCCTCCAGACAGCATGCACTGCACCCATTAGGTGTGAATTTACCCATCCCCTCTACCCCACTTCCACTTGCCTGACACCCAATGAATGTTACTTCCATATGTGCACATAAGTGTTGATCGATTAGTACAAATTTAATGGTGAGTACATGTGGTGCTTATTTTTCCATTCTTGTGATACTTCACTTAGAAGAATGGGCTCCAGCTTCATCCAGGATAATACAAGAGGTATTAATTCACCATTGTTTTTTATGGCTGAGTAGTACTCCATGGTATACATATACCACATTTTATTAATCTACTCATGTATTGATGGGCACTTGGGTTGTTTCTACATCTTTGCAATTGTGAATTGTGCTGCTATAAACATTCAAGTGCAGATGTCTTTCTTTTACAATGTCTTGTTCTCCTTTGGGTAAATACCCAGTAGTGGGATTTCTGGATCAAATGGTAGTTCTACTTTTAGTTCTTTGAGGTAGCTTCATATTACTTTCCGTAGAGGTTGTACTAATTTACAGTTTCATGAGCAGTGTATGAATGTTCCTATCTCTCTGCATCCATGCCAACATTTGTTGTTTTGGGACTTTTTGATAAAAGCCAGTCTCACTGGAGTTAAATGACATCTCACTGTGGTTTTGGTTTTCATTTCCCTGATGATTAGAGATGTTGAGCAATTTTTCTTATGTTTCTTGGCCATTAGTCTGTCTTCTTTTGAAAAGTTTATGTTCATATCTTTTGCCCACTTTTTAATGGGGTTGTTTGATTTTTTTCTTGTTGATTTTCCTAAGTTCTATATAGATTCCAGTTGTCATCCCTTTATCAGATGTGTAGCATGCAAATATTTTCTCCTATTGTATAGGTTGCCTGTTTACTCTAATGATTGTTTCCTTCGCTGTGCAGAAACTTTTTAATTTGATCAGGTCCTATTTGTTCATTTTTGTTGTTGTTGTGATTGCTTTTGGGGTCTGCTTCATAAAGTCTTTGCCTAGGCAAATGTCTATAAGAGTTTTTCTAACATTTTTTTCTAGAATTCTTATGGTTTCATGCCTTAGGTTTTCATCTATTATCCACCATGAGTTGATTTTTGTGAGAGGTGAGAGGTGTGGATCCTGTTTTAGTCCTCTACATGTGGCTGTCCAATTTTCCCAGCACAATTTATTGAAGAGGGATTCTTTTCCCCAGTGTATGTTTTGGCTGTCTTTTTTCTCTTGAGAAATTTCTGTTCATGTGTTTTGCCTGCTTTTTAATAGGGTTTTTTTTTTTTTTTGCTGATTTGCCTGAGTTCTTTTTGTATTCTGGATATTAGCCCTTTTTCGAACATGTAGCTTGTGAATGTTTTCTCCCATTTTGTAGGTTGTGTATTTGCTCTGTTGATTGTTTCCTTAGCTGTGCAGAAGCTTTTTAGTTTAATAAAATCCCATTTATTAATTTTTGTTGTTGCCATGATTGCCATGGGTTCTTAGTCATAAATTCTTTCAGTAGGCCAATATCTAGAATAGTTTTTCTTATATTTTCCTTTTGAATCTTATGGTTTCATGCCTTAGATTTCAGTTTTTTTAATCCATCTTGAATGAATTTTTGTGAGTGGTGAGAGGTAGGGGTCCTTTTTCATTCTTCCGCATGCAACTATCCTATTTTCCCAGCACCATTTGTCAAATAGGCCTTCTTTTCCCCAGTGTAAATTGTTGTCTGCTTTGTCAAAGATCAGTTGGTTGTAAGTGTATGGTTTTATATCTAGGTTATCTATTTTGTTCTATTGGTCTATGTCTTTAATTTTGTACCAATCCCATCCTGTTTTGGTTACTATAGCCTTGTAGTATAGTTTGAAGTCTGGTAGTGTGATGCCTCCAGTTTTGTTCTTTTTTCTGAGGATTTTTTTTTTTTTTGGCTATTCAGGCTCTTTTATGGTTTCAAACAAAGCATAGAGTTATTTTTTCTAGATCTGTGTCGTATGACTTTGGTAATTAGATGGGGGTAACATTGAATTTGTAAATCACTTTGGGTAGTACAGACATTTTAATATTGTTGATTCTACCTATCCATGAGCATGATATGTTTTTCCATTTGTTTATATCCTCAGTGATTTCTTTTCCTCAGAGTTTTGTAGTTCTCCTTGTAGAGATTTTCACCTCTTTGGTTAAGTATACTCCTAGGTATTTTATTTTGTTTGTATCTATTGTATATGGAATTGAGTCTTTGATTTGACTCTTGGCTTGACTGTTACTGGTATATAGAAATGCTATTGATTTATGCACATTGATTTTGTATACTGAGATTTTGCTGAATTTATCAATTCCAGGAAACTCTTGGTGGAGTCTTTGGGGTTTTCTAGATAGAAGATCATACCATCAATGAAGAACGATAGTTTGACCTCCTCTTTCCCAATCTGGTTACCTTTTATTTCTTTCTCTTGCCTAATTGCTCTGGCTAGGAATTCCAGCACTATGTTGAATAGAAGTGGTGACAGTGGGCACCCTTGTCTTCTTTCACTTCTTAGGGGGAATGCTTTGGACCTTTTCCCATTCAGTATGATATTGGCTGTAGGTTTGTCACACATGGTGTTTATAATTCTGAGATATATTTCTTCTGTGCCTAGTTTGTTGAGGGTTTTTATCATGAAAGGTGCTGAACTTTGTCTAATGCTTTTTTCTACATCTATTGAGATGATCATATGGTGTTTGTTTTTGCTTCTGTTTATGTGGAGAATCACATTTATTGATTTGCATATGTTGAACCATCCTTGCATCCCTGGGATGAAGTGCACTTGGTCGTGGTGGATTATTTTTTTGATGTGCTGCTGAATTCAGTTTGTAGCATTTTATTGAGGATTTTTGCGTCTGTATTCATAAGGATATTGGTCTGCAACTTTCTTTTGTTGTTGTGTCCTTTTCCTGGCTTTGGTTGAAGGTGGCCCTGGCTTTGTAGAATGAGTCAGAGAGGATTCCCACCTTCTCAATTTTTTGGAATAATTATTGTATTGTGGGTACCAGCTCTTGGTAGGTCTGAGAGAATTGGGGTATGAATCCTTCAGGTCCAGGGCTTTTTTTTGTTGGGAGGCTTTTTATTACTGTTTTGATCTCACTGTTCAATATTGGTCTGTTCAGGAGTACTATTTCTTCCTGGTTGAGTCTTGGGAGGTTGTGTGTTTCCAGGAACTTGTCCATTTACTCTACATTTTTTATGTGTAGAGATTTATGTAGTATTCATGGATGATGTCTTATATTTCTGCAGTATCAGTTGTAATGTCTCCTTTTTCATTTCTGATTAAGCTTATTTGAGTGCTTTCTCTTCTGTTCATGGTTAATCTACCAAGACATCTGTCAATTTTGTTCATCTTTACAAAGAACCAACTTTTTTGTTTCATTAATTCTTTGTATGTTTTTTTCTGTTTCCCAATTCATATTGTTCTGCTCTGACCTTTGTTATTTCTTTTCTTCTGCTGACTTTGGAGTTGGTTTGTTCTTCCCTTTCTAGTTCCTTGAGGTGTGATATTAGGTTTTTAATTTGTGGTCTTTCTTTTTGACATAGGCATTTAAGGCTATGAATTTTCCCCTGAGGAATGCTTTTGCTGTGTCCCATACATTTTAATAGCTTGCATCCCTTTTGTCATTCAGTTCAAAGAATTTTTTGACTTTCATCTTAATTTCATTCTTGACCACTAAATAATCATTTATCACCAGGTTGTTTAATTTCCATGAGTTTGTGTAGGCTTGAGTGTTTTTCTTGTGATTGATTTTTAGTTTTATTCCACTGTAGCCTGAGAAGGTACATGGTATGATTTTGATTTTTTTGAATTTTCTGACACCTGTTTTGTGGCCTAAGATAGGATCAGTCTTGGAGAATGTCCCATGTGCTGCTAAGAAGAATGTGTATTCTGTAGTTTACGGGTAGAAAATCCTGTTAATGTCTGTTAGGTCCATTTGATTTAGAGTCTGCTTTAAGGGTATTTTTTTTTATTTATTTTATCCTTTGTCAAACTCTGACATTAGGGTGTTGAGGTCCCTGGCAATTACAATGGTGCTTATTATTTCTTTGCTTAGCTCTAGTAATATTTGCTTTATTTATCTGGGAGCTGCTGTGTTGGGCACATATATATTTAGTATTGTTATGTCTTCTTATTGATTTGCTCTCTTTACCATTATATAATGACCCTCTTTTTCTTTACTTTTGTTGGCTTAATGTCAATTTTATCTGATATGAGAATAGCTATACCTGCTCTCTTTTGATTTCCAATTCCACAGAATTTTTTTCCCCATCCTTTCATGTTGAGTCTGTGTGCATCCTTGTGGTTTAGATGTGTTTCCTGGAGACAGCAGATACTTGAGTTGTATTTTTTCATCCATTCAGCCAGTGCATATCTCGAGAGGAGCATTCAGTCCATTAGTGTTAATTGAGAGCATTGATATGTGTGATGTTGGTCTGTTCATCCTTTTGGGTAGTACCTTCTTGCTTTGTTTTACCTCTTGTTCTATTATTGTAAAAGAGTTGTGAGTTTGGGGGGGTTTATATGTGATTTTACACTGGTGGGTATCTGTTGTGCTGATTTCTGTATAATGCTTTTCTGAGTATTTAGTGCAGGGCAAGTCTGGTCATGGCAAATTCCCTTAGTGAGCGCTTGTCTGGAAAAGACTTAATTTCTCCATCATATGTGAAACTTAGTTTTGAAGGATACAGAATTCTAGGATGGCAGTTGTTCTGTTTAAGTCAATTGAGGATGTGGTCCCAATCCCTTCTGGCTTGTAAGGTTTTCACTGAGAAGTCTGCAGTTAGCCTGATGGTGGTTTTTTTTTTTTTTTTTTTTTTTGTGTGTGTGTTTTGTTTGTTTTGTTTTTTGTAGGTTATTTGATGATTTTTTCTTGCTTCTTGCAGAATTTTCTCCTTCATTTTGACTTTGGCCAGGTTGATTACTATGTGTCTCAGAGATGACTTATTTGCTATGAATCTTCCTGGTGTTTGATGTCCATCTTATATCTGTATGTCTGAATTTCTGGTGATACCAGGGAAATTTTCCTCAATAATTCCATCAATAGGTTTTCCATACTTTCAGCTTTTTATTATTCTCCCTCAGGTATACCTATAATTCAAATGTTAGTTTGCTTCACATAGTCCCCTATCTCTCTCACTGATATCTCAGACTTTTTTATACTATTCTCTGACTCTTTGATTGACGAGTTATCTTGAGAGCCTTGTCTTCAAGCTCTGATATTCTTTCTTCTCTTTGGTTTAATCTGTTGTTAAAGCTTTCTGCTGTGTTTTGAAATTCCTTAAATGACTCTTTAATTTCTTTAATTTCTATTATAACCTTTCTTGTGTTGTCTATCTCTCTAGCAATTTTTTCATTTTTTTATTGATTTCCTGAAATATATATTTGGCTTATTTTTGTTTTCAACTGTCTCTTCAATTTCATTCATCTTATTTGATGTCGATATTCTAAATTCCATTTCTATCATTTTGGCAATTTCCTTGTGAGTGGAGTCCACTACTGTAGCTCTGTTGTGTTCCCTTGGGGGTGTCAAACTATTTGTTTTTCATATTTCCAGGATTCTTTTACTGGTTTTCTCTCATCTATCTCCTCTTCTCTTGGCTCTGGCTTAATAGGATTGCAAGGCACCTGTTCTCCTTTGCTGGGGACTCTCTCAAACCAAATCTGGGAGTGACAGCTACTCAGGGCTGGGGGATCTGAGTGAAGTGTTGGATCTCTGGGAGGTTCTGCTGGCCCAGAAGTAGTGGTGGGGACTCAGTGGTGGGGACATTGGGTCCATGTATGGTTCTGGAGTCTCAGGTGTGGAGTCGCAGGCTTGGTAGGGGCCCTGGAAGTACAGAGGCAGAGCCTCAAACTTGGGCATAGTGAGAGCTTTGGAGCTAGCTTACTCTGGGGAATACAGAGGCAGATCCATCTATATGGGGGGCTGTTCCACCACCATGGGAACTGCTGATGCCCAGTCACACAGGCAGGGGTTTGTCTTAGTGGCCCAGGGTCCATGTAGGCAGGCTGGAGCTGCTGGTTGGCCAATGTCCTCCCCCAGTGCCTAGGACCCACTGAGACAGTCACCCCAGGCTTCCCAAGTAGTGCCTGTGGCATCTGGGGTTCCTCCTCTGTTCAGTGCTCATGCCAAGAAGGAGGTGTGCTTGGCACCCAGTCATAGAGCATGACATGGAGGAGTGTCTATTCCCTCCCCGGCACGGTGGGGGTGATGGAAAGGCTACTGCTGGAAGGCTGTGTCCCAAGAAGACCTGGTCCATGCACCAGAGTGATCAAGATGTCAGATGTCATCAGTTGCAGAAACCTGGGGTTGGCATGCACCAGATCTCCGTTGCACCTGCTCTCTGGTGGACTGTCTCTGCACAGACTCTGAGCAGTTCCCTGATCAGCACAGAGGTTTGCAGTGGAGGAGGAAGATCCCTTACAAATCAAGCTGCCTGTAACTTTTATTTCTCTCCTAAAAGGCAGTGTCCCCTCAGATTGCTTGTAACCTGCTGTCTTTACGTCTTCCCAGCAGTGTGAATTGTATTTGGACTCCCAGCTTAATGTTTGAAAGGGTGGATAATGCTTGTAAGAATCAGCCACACTGTGTTTGATTGAGTTGGTAGATGCTGCAATGAGCTATAGTGTTGTTCTCCCTGTCAGTGGTTGATGCTTGCAGGAAAAGGCCAGATGCAGAGATGTTCTTTTGTGCTTGCAAATAAATTCTAGTCCCTCTGGAGGAGCACTTGGATGTCCCAGGCATTGGGAGGGGCCCTGTAGCTCCCAGGGGGTTTCCTGTTGTCTATCACAGCAGAAGTGGGTGGAGGTGCAAGGTCATGTGTGGTTAGGTTAGGCAAGCCTGGAAGGCTTTGAAAAGCCTTGGCAGGACTCAAGGGTCATTTCCCTGGCCAGTAGGGGAGGTGCTGGGTGGAGTGTTGAGGCAGGCTCATCAAACCGGGGTGACTGCTCATGAGGAAGGGGTCAAATTCACCAAATGGCTATTGGGAGTAAGCTCTGCCCCTCTTAGGTTACCCCTGCCCTCCAGTATCTGGTTGCAAACAGGTGCCTGAATATGCCCCACTTGGTTGCTACAGCACTGTGGGCTGGGATCTTCCCTGCTAGGGAACCCTCTCTAGTCTGAAAGTGCAGCTTTGATCCTCAGCATGGATCCAATGTCATTTTCCTGGCCACTAGGAAAAGTGGGAAGGGTCAAGGTTGGCTCTCCAAACTGGGCAGGCTTCCTGTGAGGAAGGGGCCACAATTCCCCAACTGGCTATTGGAATTAAGCTCCACCCCTCTTATGTTACCCCTGCCCATTGGTGTCCGGTTGTAAATGGGTGTCTGCATGTCCCTCACTCAGTTGCTATGGTGCCTCAGGCTCAGATCTTCGCCACCGAAGGACCCACCTTAGCATGGCTTTCCTGTGGGGGGATGGGATCATCCCTAGATCATGATGTCTTGGACCCCCACAGTATTCTCCCGTCAGTTCTGTGCATGTGGGCTTGCTCACCTCTCGAGTCCAGCTCCCAAATCTCTCCCTTGTGTCCCCTAGCCACCCACTCAAGTCCTGGGGGCATGGGATCTGGCCTGCACATCTGACCTGCTGTTGTGTGACTCCAGGAAATGCTGGCAGGCAGGGAGCTCTCAGATCAGGCACCCTGGGTCCATTGCAGGTCCTCAAGGCGAAAGGCATTGGCCCAATTCTCTCTGGAAACTTTACACTGGAGGACACACCAGCTGAAAAGAGGCAGCCACTTGCCAAATTATCAGCTCAAACTGCTCTCCTGGTTGCAGTGGATGGGGCAGGAGCAAGGGAGGATAAGTGTCAGACTAGAAGAAAGCTGGCTCTCTGGACTCTTGGGTCACTCTCCTAGGAGGGGAACCCTGCACAGAATGTCCAAGCTCTGGGATCACACAAGTTCTCGGCATCATTACGAGGCTGCTACAGTGCTTGGGCTCATGGGAGCGCAAAAGCTTCCAAGTAACTTGGTAGCCCACTGATCCACCAAAGGTGTGTGAGAAGAAGAAAGAGAACCCCCTTTCCTCTCACTGGGCTCTGAGTCTCTCTGGGTTTGATCCCTGCTGATATCTTTTTTGCTTTTTCCTCCTCCATCTCTGCTTTGCAATTTTCATTTATGAGGTGCCTGGGAGGCTCTGATACTTCTTCATCTGACCTCTACCTAATCTGTGTCCTTTCTCCCCTCTTATTTATCTGAAGCCCTTCCTTCCCTCTAGGACAGTCCAGTAAGCAATGTCTCTAGTCAGCTACCTTGCTCAATTATAAAAAGATGAATATTTTTATTAACTGTTATTCTGCAAGTGTATATGTATGATGATCAATTATAAACACTTTCTGTAATGATAAATGGCATATACATTCAACTGAACTGTCATCACAACTGTGTCCTTCTTAAATGACAGGACAAACTGAATAACATTATAAATACTTATAGCATAGTGGTATAAATTATTCTTATGTATTGCATTAAAGACATGCTATTGGCTTCTACCATCAGCCTTGTCATTTATTCTCTCAGGGTCACGATTTACTCCTCTGATTAAAGATCACTGTTCACATTGTTATATGTGCACTTTTCTATTTTAGTTGTTTTCATTTGAAACAAAATCTCACTTTTGAAGTCTTAATTGCATATTTTATTAAACCTATATCCCTGTTTTTTCTTTAGTTCATTCTGTCATGTTGCTGTCTGCATAAAACAAAAACAAAAACAAAAACAAAAACAAACCTAAAATAGTCATTTTCAAAGCCAAGCTATAGGATTCATCTCAGTACTAATTCTCCATGACTGTATGATTGTCTTTGTCATATTTACATTTATATAATCATTTACATTGATTGTATGTACCTTTTTTTTTTAGGGTCTCCTGAGAAACATCATCAGTTGAAGGTAATACATTTATTTTTTCATCTGGAATTATTCACTAAACATTGTATGAAATATACATTATTTATGATACACTTTGTTTCAAAGGCCATTCAGTGTACCATTGCAATGAAAGTTTCTAGTCTGAAAAAAGCAGTGGGAAGGAAGAATGGGAAAACATCCAGATCAGGTAAATTTTTTTGTCTTTTTAGAGACGCGGTCTTGCTGTGTCACTCTGGCTGCAGTGCAGTAGCCCGATCACAGCCCACTTCAACTTCGAACCCCTGGGATCAAGAGGTCTTTCGGCCTCCCTTAAGATCCCATTTGGAATCCCTGTACTTTTTAGGGAATTCACAGGTGAATTATGAGACTCTATGATTTTTACAGTGTTTCCAATGCTCATGGGAATTCTGATCTTTACCTAGAGGAATGCTTTATGGTAACATGTTAGTTGTGTTTTTTTGTTTTTCTTTTTACTTCAAAATATTAAGGGGATACAAATGTTTTTGTTTACATGGGTCACTTTTGTAATGCTTCAGACATGGCTATAGATGACCCATCACCCAAATAGTGTTCATTGTACCCATTAGGTAGGTTTTTTCCCCTCCTCTCCTCCCCTTCTGCCCTGCTTGATTTCTACTGAGTTTTACTTCCCTCTGTGCACATCTGTACTCATTGGTTAGTACATGTGATTTTTTTCCCCCAATCTTGAGATACTTCACTTAGGAGAAGGGTCTCTAGTTTCAATCAAATTGCTGCAAAAGGCATTAATTCATCCTTTTTTATGGCTCAGTAGTACTCCATGGTATACATATACCACGTTTTATTAATCCACTCATGAATTTATGGGCACTTGAGTTGATTCCACACCCTTGCAATTGTAAATTGTGCAGCAATAAACATTTGAGTGCATGTGTCTTTTTGATAGAAAGATCTCTTTTGCTTTGCATAGATAAACAATAGTGGGATTGTTGGATTGAATGGTAGGTCTACTTTTATTTCTTTGAGGAATCTCCATACTGTTTTCCATAATGGTTGTACTAATTCGCAGTCCCACCAACAGTGTATAAGTGTTCCTTTCTCTCTGCATCCATGGCAGCATCTATTGTGTTTTGACTTTTTAATCAAAGTCATTCTAACAGGGGTAAGGTGATATCTCACTGTGGCTTTAATTTGCATTCCCCTAATGATTAGTGATGTTGAGCATTTTTTCATGTTTATTGGTCATTTGTCTGTCTTTTTTTGAAAAGCTTCTGTTCGTGTGTTTTCCCCACTTTTTAATAGGGTTGTTTGGTTTTTTTCTTGCTGATGTTCTTGAGTTCTTTGTAGATTCTGGTTATTAGCCTTTTTTTGGATGTATAGCTTGCAAATATTTTCTCCCATTCTGTAGGTTGTCTGTAAATTGTTTCCTTAGCTGTGCAGAAGCTTTTTAGTTTAATCAAATTGCATTTATTTGTTTTTGTTGTTGCCATGATTGCCATTGGGGTCTTAGTCATGAATTCTTTGGGTAGGCTGATATATAGAAGAGTTTCTTCCTACATTTTCTTCTAGAATTCTTATGGTTTCATGCCTCAGATTTAAGTTTTTTATCCATCTTGAATAATTTTTTGTGAATGGTGAGAGGTAGGTGTCCTGTTTCATTCTTCTGCGTGTGGCTATCCAATTTTCCCAGCACCATTTATTGAATAGGGCTTCTTTTCTCCAGTTTACATTATTGTCTGCTTTGTCAAAGATCAGTTGGTTGTAGGTAGGTGGTTTTACATATGGGTTCTCTATTTTGTCCCATTGGTCTATGTCTCTATTTTTGTACCAATACCATGCTGTTTTGGCCTTGTAGTGTAGCTTGAAGTCTGGTATTTTGATGCCTCCAAATTTGTTCTTTTTTCTTCAGATTGCTTTGGCTATTTGGAATATTTTCGGGTTCCAAACAAAGTACAGAGTTATTTTTTCTAGATCTGTGTAGAATGACATTTGTAATTTGATGGGGATTGCATTGAATTTGTAAATCACTTTGGGTAGTACTGACATTTTAGCAATGTTGATTCTACTTATCCATGAGCATGATTTGTTTTTCCATTTGTTTCTATCCTCAGCAGTTTCTTTCCTCAGAGTTTCATAGTTCTCCTTGTAGAGATCTTTTACCTCCTTGGTTAAGTACTAATATATTCATAGGTATTTTATTTTCTTTGTAGCTATTGTGAATGGTATTGAGTCTTTGATTTGACCCTCAGCTTGACTGTTATTGGTGTGTAGAAATGCTACTGATTTATGTATCTTGATTTTTATACTGAGACTTTGCTGAATTTATTTATCAATTCCAGGAATCTCTTGGAGTCTTTGGGGTTTTCTAGGAACAAGATCATGTCATCAGTGAAGAGGGATAATTTGACCTTCTCTTTCCATATTTGGATACCCTTTATTTCTTTCTCTTGCTTGGTTACTCTGGTTAGGTCTTCCAGCACTATGTTGAATAGAACTGGTGACAGTGGCACCCTTGTTTTGTTTCAGTTCTTAGGGGGAATGTTTTCAACTTTTCCCCATTCAGCATGATGTTCCTGTGGTTTTGGCATATATGACTTTTATAATTCTGAGATATGTTTCTTCTATGCCTTGTGTATTGATGGTTTTTGTCATGAAAGGGTGCTGAACTTTGTCAAATGCTTTTTCTGCATCTATTGAGATGATCATATGGTGTTTGTTTTTGCTTCTGTTTATGTGGAGAATCACATTTATTGATTTGCATATGTTGAACCACCCTTGCATCCCTGGGATGATGCCCACTTTGTTAGGTTGAATTATTTTTTTGATGTGCTGCTGAATTCACCTTGCTAGTATTTTTTTTGAGGATTTTTTGCATCTTTATTCATAAGGGATATTGGTCTGTCGTATTCTTTTTTTTTTTTTTTTTTTTTTGGTGCCTTTCCCTGGCTTTGGTATCAAGATGATACTGGCTTCATAGAATGAGTTGGGGAGATCTCCCTCATTCTGTATGTTATGGAATAATTTCTGTAGTGTGTGTGCCTGGTCTTCTTTGTAGGTGTGGTAGAATTTGGCTGTGAATCCATCTGTGGCTTTTGTTGTTGGAAGATTTTTTATTACTGCCTGGATTTTGTTTTCATTAGTGGTCTGCTCAGGAATTCTACTTCTTTCTAATTGAGTGTTGGGAGGTTGTGTGTTTCCAGAAATTTTTTCATTTCCTCCATGTTTTCTAGTTTTTCTGCATAGATATTTTCATAGTATTCATGGATTATATTTTGTATTTCTGTGGTATCATTTCTAATGTCTCATTTTTCATTTCTGATTTAGGTCATTTGGGTCCTTACTCTTCTATTCCTGGTTAATCTAGCAAGCAGTCTGTCTATTCTGCTTATCTCTTCAAAGAACCAACTGTTTGTTTCACTGATTTTCTGTATTTTTTTGCATTCCATTTAATTCTGCTCTGACCTTTGTTTTTTGTTTTCTTCTGCTGGTTTTGGGTTTGGTTTGTTCTTCCTTTTCTACTTTCTTGAGATGTGTCATTAGGTTATTAATATCTGATCTTTCTGTATTTTTGATGTGGGCATTTAACACTATGAATATTCCCCTGAGGAATGCTTTTAATGAGTCCCGTAGATATTGATAGCTTAGGCCCCAAGACACTACCCCTGAGTCTTTACCACTGCTGCTAGGCTGGCAGAGCCTCCCTGAGTTCCATTGCTTCACCTGAGATCTCCTAGTCCTGAGCAGACATTACTCCTTGACGTGGGTCCTGCAAAAGACCACTGTCCCATCATCAATGACCACTGTGTAATAGAATCACCCAGCTGCCGCTGTCACCTCCTGGGTGTCACCACTGGGTGACCCCAGCCAGAGCAATCTCCTACAGCATCAACCATGGTGGAGAGGGTCACATCTAGCCCCCAGTGCAAACTTCCAACAACAAGCTGGGGAATAACAATCCACCCCACATGAAGATTGTCCAGCACTGGCTCAAACTGAGACAGTCACAGGGGAATGGGTTAAAACAGAACAGCTGTTCTATAGGCTCTCACTGCACCTACTTCTCCTCTGGTGGGTCAACATTGCAGAGTACATCACAAAAGCTCCATGTAGGATTCTCCTCTTCTGCTAGCTATATAGGAGAGTTCCCAGCAGAGGAGAGCAAGTATCCTGCAATTCTATTAGCCTGGAGCTGAGAGAAGAGGATTCAGATGAGAAGAAACCAGCAAAAGAACCCTGGAAAGATGAAAAAACAAAACAATTTGACACCCCCAAGTGATCACAATGGAGCTACAGTAGTGGATTCCAACCACAAAGAAATTTCCAAAATGACAGAAATGGAATTCAGAGTATGGATGTCAAATAAGATGAATGGAATTGAAGAGAAAGTTGAAAACCAACAAAAAGAAGCCAATAAAATTTCAGGAAATTAATGAAAAAGTCACTAGAGAGCTAGACAACATAAGAAAGGATATAATAGAACTGAAATAAATGAAAGAGTCATTTAGGGAACTCTAGAACACAGCAGAAAGCATAAGCAACAGACTAAACCAAGGAGAAGACAGAATCTCAGAGCTTGAGTACAAGGCTGTTGAGCTAACCCAATCATTTAAAGAGACAGAGAAGAGAACAACAAAGGCAGAGCAATCACTTAGAGAGATATGGGACTATGTGAAGTGAACTAACATTTGAATTATAGGTATCCTTGAGGGAGAAGAAGAAATTGCTAAAATCATGGAAAACCTATTTGAGGGAATTATTGAGGAAAATTTCCCTGGTATCACCAGAGATTTAGACATGCAGTTACAAGATGGACATCAAATACTGGGAAGATTCATAGCAAATAGGACATCTCCAAGGCACATAGTAATCAACCGGGCCAACCAAAGTCAAAATGGAGGGGCGTGTTCCACAAGCAGCTAGATGTGAGCAACAACTGACCTAGGAAGGCAAACCCAACAGGCTAACAGCTGAATTCCTAGCAGAAACCTTATGAGCCAGAAGTGAGTGGGGCTCAATCTTCAATCTTCTTAATCAGAACCACTGCCAGCCTAGAATCTTGTATCCTGCAAAACTAAGCTTCTCATAGGTGTTTCCAGACAAGCAAACACTTAGGGAATTTGTCATGACCTGGCCTTCCCTGCAGGAAATACTCAGAGCAGCATTATACACAAATCAGCACAACAGATACCCACCAGTGTAAAATCACCCAAAAAAACTAAAGCTCACAACCCTTATAAAATGATAGCACAAGAGGGGAAACAAAGCAACAAGGTACTACTCAATATGATGAACAGAACCACATCCCACAGACCAATTCTATCTCTTAACTTTAAGGTTTAAATACATCACTCTAAAGACATAGGCTGGCTGAATGGATGAAGAAACACAACCTGTGTATCTGCTGTCTACAGGAAACCCATCTAAACCACAAGGATGTACACAGACTCAATGTGAAAGGATGGAAAAAAATATTCCATTCAAGTGGGAACCAAAAGAGAGCAAGCATACCTATTCTCCTATCAATCAGATAAAATTGACTTTAAATCAACAAAGGTAAAGACAAAGACAAAGAGGGTCATTATATAATGTTAAAGGGAGCAAATCAATAAGAAGGCATAACAATCCTAAATATATATGCACCTAACACAGCAGTTTTCAGATACATAATGCAAATTTTACTAGAGCTAAGCAAAGAAATTAATAGCATCATAATTGCTGCGGTCTTTAACACCCCACTGTCAGTGCTGGACAAATCATCAAAGCAGAAAATAAACAAAGAAACACTGTGCTTAAACCAGACTCTAAATCAAATGGACCTAACAGACATTTACAGAAAATATTATCAAAATCTACTGAATATACACTCTTTGAGCACCACATGGGACATTCTCCAAAATTGATCATATTTTAGGCCACAAAACAGGCCTCAACAAATTAAAAAAAATTAAAATCATACCATGTATCTTTTGAGACCACAGTGGAATAAAACTAGGAAGCAGTCACAAAAGAAACACTCAAACCTGCACAAACTCATGAAAATTAAATGACCTGTTGATGAATGATTATTTGGTCAAGAATGAAATTATGATGGAAATCAAAAGATTCTTTGAACTGAACATCAGTCTTGTTTTAACTTTAATTATTTCACCTTATTGTTGTTACACTGTTGTAACTCTATTTATTTCATCTCGTTGTTACACTGATGATATTAATGCAGTCAGACGTTCTGATTAGCAGACTGTGTGTGTGTGTGTGTGTGTGGTATCTTTATTTATTGAAAATGAGGAAAGAAGTGATCATTCCTTAATAACTATTTGGTAGATATAGTCTTTTAAAACCGTGATCCTGAAATTTTTTGGCTTTAGGATCTTTTTGTAGTATTTTTTTGAGACAGTGTCTCACTTTGTCTCCTTAGCTAGAATGCAATGGCATCATCATAGCTCACTGCAACCTCAAAGTCCTGGGCTCACATGATCTGCCCTCCTCAGCATCCCAAGTAGCTGGGACTACAGGCACTGGCCACCATGCTCAGCTAATTTTTCTATTTTTTTGTAGAGATGGCGCTCATTCAGGATGGTCGCAAACTCCTGGCCTCAAGTGAATCCTCCTGCCTCAGGCTCCCAAAGTGCTAAGCATTTTGTAGTCTTAAAATATATGTGTAGACATAACCAACACCTGGAATTAGCTGTATATCATTCTTGTGCACTTGCAAAATATTTTACTATATATGTGCATGGTCATAAATAGTATATGGAATTAGTTTTCATGTCCTAAAATTTTATACAAATTGTGTACACTGTATATATCATTCTGCAACTTTTCAAAATATGCTCAACATTGTATTTTTGAGATCTATGTATATTGACACAAGTATCCCTGGCTTAATTTAAGTTCCTTATGATATTTCAACACAGTTAAATGTGTACCACATTTAACTATGCTCTCTAAAGGCTGACAAAAAAAGGAACAAAGTCAGTAAAAATGATTGGTGATTCCTCAGAGGTATTGTATTAAGTTGGTTGTATCCATTGATATTTTCTATATTGTACATTGAAATTGAAAAAAAAATTAAAAACCCAGATTTATACATTTACTTATTCAATAAAAATCCATTCTATATTGTGCACTGAGATTTTTTATCTGAAATATTTCTGGAAACATTCATTCCTTTCAGGCCTGCATTGCCTTTATTTTTTGTAATGTTGCATAGTAATTCATCTCCCTCCATTTATTTATATACACCTGAAATTCATTATCCCTATGGTATTTAGAGTGATGTAACTCAAGTCCCATTACGATGATGAACAACTCCTTAAAATTTCAAAATTTCAGTATTTCAAAATTTCATAAGAGCGTTTCATAATCTGTCTTCTGCCCAACTCTCCATCTTTAGCCCTTTCCCTGTCTTCTTTTTTCTCTGGCATTACTGAACTGCTTGGTGTGCTTTGCTCACCAATCTCTCTGTTTTAGACAAATAAATATGCTATTTCAGGCTTCTCTCCCTCTCTTCCTGCTTTCTAGCTAGTTCTCACCCTTTCCTGGCCTCTACACCTTTTAATCTGGCTCACCTCACTCTTTAAGTCTCAGCTCAGGCATGATCCCTGGAAAAGGTATCCTTGAAACATTTTTATTTACCTTTTTAAACCCCAGTGCCAATAATTACTGAGTAAAACATATAACGCCTGTTTGTCCAAAGATGTTTTGAAAGATTGTCCCCTACAGTCCAGGAGCAAAGGGGATGGACATGGAAAGAAATAACTTACAGTTCAGGTGAGAAAGATAGACTAGAGAAATCAATAAAGTACTAAGGCAGCCCCAAGGAAGGAGATGCCTGTTTATTTGGGGAAAGGGCCAGAATCAAGGAAGACTTTATGTAGCAGTCAGAGTCTTAAAAGATGAAAAGAAATTTGTCACAATAGTAGAGGAAAGCATTTCAGATGAAAGAACAGAGTGTACACTGATGTACATGGTGTATGTAAAAAGTAACAGAGTGTGCATTATTAATAAAAACAATATACAGAAGATACGATTATGAAGTAGAGAACAGTATACAATGTTACTTTATATGTTTGTATTGCATTTTTATATTTTTTTCTGATGGTTGTATTCATTTATGTTGGGTGGATGAATTTGTGAGTAAATTTTTGAGATGTTTGTATGCCTTGAACCTGGAGGTATCTAGCACCTCCCTGAGTGGTTTTTTGAAGTTTTGGATAATTAGATGCATTTTTTAAAGTGAATATTCTGCTAAGGATTAAGCTTCATTTAAACTCTCAATTTATAATATGAAAAGAAATTTAATTTTCTGTCTACTTTCATAAAGACTATAGCTTTTATGGAACCATTCTAAGTAGCTTATTTTAACTAAATATATGGATTGGTGAGCAGAGCAAGACTTTGCAGTGACATCAGACAAGGAACAAGAAAACCTTGAAGCAAGTCAAAATAACCAGCCACAGGTATAAAAAAATTTAAATTTAAATTTCTTGTTTAAAATTTTTTTCTTTGCATTAGTAATGAAGGAAAGTCAAAAGGAAATTACCTTTTTGGGCTAAGCATTTTATAATCAATATGTCTTAATTTGATATTTATTTTAAAAACCTTTTAACTAGTCATAAAACTTAAAACATTCTTAAAACGAATAGTAACTTATAGATAAATTTTCCCTTGGAATATAGGCAAAGGATTTCTGGAATTTTTTTTTTGTCCTTTAATTTTTATAATCTCCTTACATGATAAGGAAGTAACATCAAATACTGTATCATATTACTAAGCAATAGTTATTATGAACAATTTCACAGTGATGGGCAATGAGTTGGACCCAAGTTAAAAGTTTAATCATTCCCAGTGTTTCCAAATTTACAGTTTTCCTTTGCCAGTCACTAATACCTAGGTCTTTTTTTTTTTTTTGCCTCATAGTCTCTAATTCACTTCAGTGTCAACATTCAGGGAGTGAATGGGGTCATTAAGACTATGCCCATGAAGAGAATCATACCTTGCAGAATGGGGCCTTTGGTGTTAGGGTACAATAGTAAGTTTGTAATCAAGTTTACATGCAGGAAATCAGTAAATAGTACCAAAATGATTTTATCCATTGTCATTAGTGAACATTAGAATATATCACACCTGGACTTAAGCAGATAGTCTGTGTAGGTATATAACACTGTCATATGATGGTGTATAATTTGAATGAAAACTTAAGAATTGGCTTTTTTTCTGAATGGCATTGATTTTGTCTCCTAAAATTGTAAAATTTGCCTAGTCTCCAGTTATTAACCTTTACAAACAGTGTTGAAATAGAGTGTAGGGTTTCAATATTTTAAGGTATGGTGAGGAAAAATCTTTTTAAGTGAGGAAGGCTTTGCAATACCACAAATCACCTGCTAATGCATTTTTGGTAGATTTAAAAATAATAAATTAAGTTAGTTTCAAACGAAGAGTGACAATGTTATGTTTTCTAGTTCATATTTTTCACTTCTTTGTACGTGAGGAAGCTTTTGTAATAGTATAAAGCATCTGCTAATTCATTTTTAATAGATTTAAAACACAACACATTAGGTTTATTCCAAAGAAAGAGTGACAAAGTTTAGTTTGCTGGTTCATGTTTCTTTTTTCTGTTTTAGGCTAAGGCAAATTATTTTTCACTTCTTAGTTACAATCCAGTGATTTGTGAGTAGCTAAACATAGATTAAGAAGTTTAACAGATAATTCAGTAAAATTTCAGTTATTTTCTAATGTTTATTTGCCATATTTGATTGCTTAAGATTATTTTTAATACATGTACCCTATCAAAAAAGACACCTGAGAAACAAAATTAGGAAATTAATCATTTACTTTTTCTTTGAAAAAAATATCTCAAGAACTAAAAATAAATAAGGATTGTTATAGAAAGAATATATGTGTATATTTCAGGATATCCTGTGTGCAAAATATGAAGAAATGAGAGTCAAACAAGGCAAATTGGAGTGGAAAAATAAACTAAAGCTCATCACGGATGAGTTAAAGGAGAGATTAGGTGAAATTTGTGAAAAATATAAAATTACCATTTATCCTAAGGAGGAGTTTCTGCAGGATAACTCTAAAGGAGGAACAACCTGAAAGGAAATACCCTCTTATTTGACAAATAACGTGCTTGATTGTGGGAGGAAAAATAAGCACCTCAACTATCTATCTTGGTAGTATTGCTGGCATTTCCTGAACAAGAAGACCTCAGTCTCAGAAATGTTTTTCCTATCATTCATACTCTGGGTGCCTGGAATGTGCTACTCTGTCATCTTCAAAACTTTATTTAAATGAAAATAAATTATATTGCAAAAATGATAACAAACCAGACAATGAACATGTTTTTAACAGAGATGAGGAGAATTTTTATAATGATACAGAAATTATAAAAGCAAGGAACTTAGAAGATGTTGCAGTTGAAAGAACACCAAGAGTTTGATATGCAAATTACAGAAAATGTGAACCCCCAAACCACTAACTGAAAATTAGACATCAGAAATATTCCTCAGTCTAGTGATCTAAAAAGCCTTTTTAATTTGTAGCTTACCTCCCACAAAGAAATGAAACTTGTAATTCAAACAAAAAGGCACACTGTTTTTGCTGTTACAGACACTTACAAGAAAAGAAAACCAATACAGGACTTTTTCCAGAAACCATTATATGATAACTGCAATGCTAGTAAATACAAAGCCATGAAAGGTGAATTAGAAAATGTGAGTTCTTGCTCACCACATAGTGACAGAACATCAAAAGCTTATTAAAAAGAAGAATTACAGCAATAAATGCAAAGGTCTATGAATGAGGTAGGCATGTTACAAGCAGAATTCCTGGCTTTGGAGCAAGAAAAAGTTCAACTTCAAAAAGACTTAGCAGTCAGCTTGCTGCTACTCTTTTTCTCTTTATCAATTGTCTGATCCAGTCTGATTTTCTACTTACGGAAAGGCCATGTATAAAATAGCATTATCCAAATATGTAATTGTGTGTAGAAGTATGTTATTTCTGTTAATAATATATTAAATGATAGGAGTTCAGGAAAACTTTTTAAATAATCTTTGTTCCTTAATCATCCTTTGTCTCTCTATTAGCCATTAAAGTGGTTTATGAACTGGGAAGATAATTTAGCCATATACCATTTGACTTTATAAACCAGGATGAGCGTAAAGAAAATTGCTAAAAAATGTAATAAGCTCCAGCATTTTTCCCTATTGACTTAAATGTGAACTGCATTTATTTAAACAGTAAAATGGTAATACAGTGGGAAGGAAGCAATGACTGAGAACAGTTATAAAAATATATCTAGGCTTGTGAGTTGCAAGAAATATTCCCAGCCAAAGAAATCTGTTTATTGTACTTTCGCATGTGCAAGTTTATCTGTTTAACTCAAACTGTTGGAACTTATAAATCCATCATGACCACTTTAAATATTTTTACAACAAATATATATATATTTTTATATATATATATATATTTCTATGTATTTTTAAAAAGTCACTACTCTTAAATATTTCTGCTGAATCAGACCATTATGTTATGTTGTTTAACAAGGCATGTTAAGTAAGTTTTGGCATGTATGATTTTATCCTCAGCGAAAAGTTTAGTCTTTGACTCCAAAGTAGAAAGGTGAATTCGGTACATTGAGTTTTTAAAATAGACAAAATCTGGAGATTCTCTTCTTCAAAAGTAAAGTTGGTGAGGCCTCCCACCACCTGCTGAGGCACTAAATTACTTTGCCAAAGTCACACTTTTAACTTATGTGATTAATTTGTTGAATTTATCAGGTATTTTACCTGACTCAGCATTATGGAATTGTGTCATCTCTTTTGGTGCCATAAAATGCCAGATAATGGCACTTTAGGAACTTTGACCGATCACTTAATTTTTTTTGGTTTTACTTCCATTATCAGTAGATCATGGGGCTGAAGTAAATAATTACTTATAAATCCTCCAGCTATAAAATTGATGGTTACTGAAAGTGAATTTGGAAAGCATCTCATTTTACAGAATTTCACACTAGCAACTCAACAGTTTCACTCTGCTTTTTGTGTAGTGGGAAACTGGTTTCAGTGACCACCTTCACTTTTTTAATATTCCAGGAAGAAATTAAAAAAAATAATGATAAAATGTAGTGGGGAAAAGTATAGCTTAGTGCAGAAAGGGGGAAGCTTCCTTTCTGTTCCCAAAGCCCCATGATATCACGTCCTCTAAATCTGGCTGGTTAATGTAAAATACAGGTGTTAAAGATAGAAAATGACACATTTTATGTCATTTGTCTTTTTGTTTCTCAATTTCTGCCTATCACAAAGGATGAAAATTCATATTAGATAGCAAAGAATAGATGGGCATAAAAGCAAAAAATTAAAAAAGGGCCCTTTTTGAAATTTTGGGAAATTCTATTTCATTCACTCAAACAGAAATGAAGCAGGCTTTTAAAAATCAATGCAAAATTATAAAAATTACATCTCATAATCATATGATAATACATATATAATGATAAAATTAATGTAGGGACAAAATGTTTTTACCAACTATAATCATGACAATTAAACTAAGTGATAAAACCAATAAAAACAAAAAAGAATTTTTTATTGAATAAAGTAGTAAAAATTATCCTTCATATTAAACTTTCCTTCAAGGTTGAAAAAGAAAGGAAGAAGCACAACAGTAATCTCATGATAGAAGTATCTGAAGACCTCTGCAATGGTGTGACTGGTGATAAAATTAATCCAACAAAGGAAGGTTGGAAAAACTGATAATCAGCAGTTTGCTAGGAAGGAGAATGAAGAGTGGGATGGGTAAGCCTGCAGCAGTATTTAACAGTAGATAATTGTTATTGTGCTATAAAACTAATTCTAATCTGGGCTAATATTCATGATTAACAAATTTTATACTTTTATTAGGGTTATTCAGCCTTCCTGGTAATTAGAAAAATGCAAATGAACAAGCAATGAGATACCATTTTTTCCATTCATCCCGATATTCTATTAACAAAATAATAACCAGTGCTGGGAAATGTGAGGAAAAAGGTATTCTCATATAGTGTTGCTCAATGAAATTGGTAAATCCTTTTTGACAGGTCATTCAGCAATAAGCATCAAAATTTCAAATATGTCATTTGTTTAACCTAGCAGCTTCAATTCTGGGACTGGATCTTACAGGAAAACAATGACTTGTGGAAACACACAGACATGTTAAGAACATTTATTATCTATGGTATATATGTATAATAGGCCAATGTATATAGAAATATATATAACACATGTTAAGATATATAATATATGTGTGTTAAGGATATCTATATAAATATGTTATCTATACATGTATGTTACAGAAGTTTATTATAGCATTGTCATATCAAAAGGTTGGAAATAGTTTAAATACCCATCAGTAAGGAAATAGTTAATTTGCCATTCCCATAAAACAATATGGTATGCAACCATTTTAAAAAATGAGGTTTGATCTATAGTATACTGATCATTTCCTAATTAAATTATGCTTAAATCGTTTAGTTTAGTGACACATCTTAAGCAAATTTTGTTGGAATTTTTAATATCTGCTGAATTGCAAAAGGCAGCTACACTCTATATTGGCACTCTACCATATTACCAAGAAAGTTGCAGGTTATTAAGTTTTTGTTTTTTGTTCTCAATGCATAAGTGCTCAAATATTGAAACCTCAAATTAATCTGCATATTGCCAAGCAATTGTACATGGACACCCATACTCCAAATATTTCAATATATTGGGTAAAACTTATTAGAATACATCAAAGGATGTTTGATCTACTAAAACAGAAATTGGCCAACTTTTTCTATAAAGAGCCACATAGTACATATATTTTAGACTTTTTGGATCATAAGGTCTCTGTTATAGTCCAAAGTCTGTCGTAGAAAATAAGTGAATGGGCATGGCTGTGTTCCAATAAAACTTTGCTTGGGGGGAGGAGGAGATGGGTGTATTCACACCTAATGGGTGCAGGTGCGCACTGTCTGGGGGAGGGGCATGCTTGTAGCTCTGACTCAGGTGGTGCAAAGGCAACATATGTAGCCTAAACATTTGTAACCTCATAATATTCTGAAAAAAAAAAAAAGAAAAAATAGGCAGTGGGCTGGATTTGGCTCACATGCACTAATTTGCTGACCCTTGCACTAAAACCAAGGTGCTGCTAATGTGGCAAATTTTCTTTTTAAAGGTACCCTGCATGCATGCCTTATCCTTCCTTTTAAAAGATTTTGTATTTCAGTATGCACCACACCATATTATTCCATAGACTTCATGTTATATAATTTACAAAATTTCAGTTTACAGAATACGATTATTTTTGCATTTCTCCCCTTTAATTCCCATTATGGAATTCAATATTTTAATCTGACTAATTACTTTGTATATTGGATGAATGTAAAATATCCTTGAGTTGGGTTGCATATTTTTTAATAAGGAATAAATACTTCCCTTGCAACTTCTAGTCATTTTTTGGTCTTTACTTATAAACATGAACAAAATAATAATCAGCTCTTATTGAAATTTTCAAGAGGTCTTTTAGTTGCAATATTTTTATAAATTTATAATTTAATACCCTGGGCTGGCATTTTAAAAAAATGCTATATATATACATATATGTGTGTGTATATATATATATACACACACCCACACACACACCCACACACAAAAGCCCTTAAAGTGTTGAAGTATACTATGTGAATATTATTTAAGGATTGAAAAATACAGCTAAAGAAGAAAGTTAGATTATCTATGATCATGCCACTTAGGTATGTTGCCCTTGAAAGAATTCTCTATACTCAGAGGCTCATATTTTCATTTACCTGTGCATTCACTTGAGTAATTATCATTCCCATCACTCCTCCAGAATTTTTTTCCTCAAGGTTACCACTGATTTCTATTTTTACAAATCTAGACATAATTTCTCAGACCTCATTTTGTTGACCTATAAGCTATATTTTGTCCAATGGAAAACTCCTCCATAAACATTTCTTCACTTGGCATTCAGGATGTCACTCACTTTCCTGGTTTCCCCCCCTGCCTTTCTAATCCATCCATCTTTGTCTATTTTCTGGGTTTCTCCTTGTCCCCCAAATTTTACACATTGAAGTGGCCCAGGACTCAGTTCTCAATTAGCTTTCTCATGACTTTTACCATAATACCTTGTATATACTAATGATTTCCAAATTTATACCTCCAGCCCAGATCTTTCCCCTTAATTCCAGACCTATACACCCAACTGCCTACTTGACACCTCTCTTTGGCTAGTTATTTAGCCGTCCAAAAATTTAGCAGCTGATGTTCTTCCTTATGCCTCCCCTCATGCAGTCTTTGCTACTTGAGTTAATGGCAAATCTTCCAGCTGCTCTGCCAAAAACCTCAGGGTCATTTTTGACTCATCTGTCTTTTACAGCTCACATCTAATATGTCAGCAAATCTTATCAGGTCTACTGTCAAAATAGATCCAGAAGCCATTCACATCTTCCATGTCCAACTGACCACAATCTACTGTCTAGATGAGTGTAATGGACTGTTAATTGGTCTTTTTGTCTCTCCTTCTTAAAAATCCTCTTTCCAGCAATTCTCAACCTAATGGACCTATGAAGGTATAAGTCAGATTATGTCATCCCTCTGCTCAAATTATCTAATTGCCTTCCATTTAACTCAGAGTATATTTTACAGTACTTGCTAATACTTAAAAGGCAGTACATGATCTAACCTGATATCTGTCTGACTTAAATTTCTATTTTTCTATCCCTTTTGCTCTGCTCCAGCCACATTGAACTTCTCACTATTCCTTAAACATTCTAGGCACACTTCTGGACTTGGCCCTTCCCTCTGTCTGCAATGCTTTTCCCTCAGGTACCCTCCTGGCTTGCCCCTTTCATTCATTTGGTCCTTTACTTTAAAGCCACTTTCTCAGCAAGGCCTTTTGTGCTCATCCCAATATTTCCACCCCCACACCCACCACCACAACACAGAAAATTTTATTTTCCTGCTTTAGGTTTTCTTCTCTAACATACTATGTAGTATGCCTATCTATTTTGTTTATTGTTATTGTGTGTTTAGTTCACTCTCATGAGTAGAAATTTTGTCTGTTCACTGCCATATCCTCAGTGCCTACAATAGAATCTAGCATATAGTAAGTGATTACTCATTAAATATTTATTAAATGATCAAATAGTCTTACCCTGGGTGTATTCTTTTAAGCATTACACTAATTCTCACTGAAAAAAGTTTCTAACAATTTTACTTGGCAATTGTATGCATCTTTTGGATTCTGTTGGCTCTTTCTAACAAGCTCTATTCTCTATATTAATGTTTATCCATTTGGGGAGAAAATCCCAATATTGTGGTTACTCACTATTTATTCTTTTACTGGTAATTATGATAGTTTTAATTATGGTAAGATGGATCAAAGAAATTGCAAACTTCATTTGTATTTTATTAGGAAAAATAAAAATATAAGGGTGGTAAATTGAATGGACTTAAAAATTCTTTCCAAAGGATTATGATCCTTCAATATCTGAAGTGAAAAGACAAAGTTGGAATGTATTGCTTTCTCTAGTAAGAGAGGTATGCTGGTCAGGCACAGTCTCTTCTGAGACAGCCCGTCTTGATCTTATATAGGGTTTTGGGAAGAGTGGCTTTTAAGGATTGGCTGACTTTCAGAGACATACATGGGTTGACATCATCTGTAGCATGATGGTTATTTGAGTGAGACTTGCTGATTTGTTGGCACTCCCAGCCATGCTTATTGGAGAGAGTTTGTGTCTGATTGGCTGTCTTTCAGAAGCAAGCAGCTGACATTGGTTGGTTGGTGAGTGAGGCCAGTAGTCATTGATTAGACCTAGATCTATTGACTAGATTTAAAACTGATTCTGGGTGGCTGCTTGTTACATAGCTACAGGTCCATCATTTCCAAAGTTTGAGGAAAATTTAACCAGATGTTTTTGCTCTCTCTCTCTTTTTATTTCAAAGTGTTATGGGAGTACAAATATTTTTGGTTACATGGATCACTTTTAAAATGCTTGAGTCATGGTTCTAAGTGTGCCCATCACCCAGTTAGTGTTCATTGTACCTGTTAGGTACGTTTTTGCCCATCCTCTCTTCCTCCATTCCCCGCTTGATTTCCATTGAGTTTTACTTCTGTATATGCACGTATGTGCTCATCAGTTAGTTCCAACTTAATAGTGAGTACATGTGGTGTTTGCTTTTACATTTTTTAGATACTTAAGATAATGGCTTCTAGTTCCATGCAAATTGTTGCAAAAGGCATTAAGTCATCCTTCTTCATGGCTGAGTAGTATCCCATGGTATACATATACCACATTTTGTTAATTCATTCATAAGCATTTGGGTTGATTCCACATCTTTGCAATTGTGAATTGTGCTGCAATAACCATTCAAGTGCAGGTGTCTTTTTGCTAAAATGGCTTCTTTTCCTTTGGATAAATACCCAGTAGTAGGATTGCTGGGTCAAATGGTAGGTATACTTTTAGTTCTTTCAGGTATCTTCATACTGTTTTCCATACAGATTGTATTAATTTGCAGTCCCACCAACAGTGTAAAAGTGTTCCTTTCTGTCTGCATCCATGCCAGAATCTGTTATTTTTGGATATTTTAATAAAAGTCATTCTAATAGGGATAAGGTGATATCTCATTGTGGTTTTAGTTTGTATTTCCCTAATGATTAGTGATGTTGAGCATTTTTTTCATATGTTTATTGGCCATTTGTCTATGTTCTTTTGAAAATCTTCTGTTCATCAAGGTGAAAGGATGGAATACAATTTTCCAGGCTAATGGAAACCAAAAGAAATCCGGAGTAGCCATCCTTATTTCAGATGATATAAACTTTAAAGCAACAAAAGTAAAGAAGGACAAAAATGGACACTATATAGTGGTGAAGGGAAAAATCTTACAAGAGGATTTAACAATCCTAAACACTTATGCACCCAACACAGGAGCGCCCAGGTACATAAAGCAAGTACTGCTAGATCTAGACAATATGATAAACAGCAATGCCATAATAGCAGGGGACTTCAACACCCCACTGACGGAACTGGACAGATCCTCCAAACAAAAAATAAACAAAGAAACAAAGGACCTAAAAAGGACTCTAGAACATTTGGGCCTAACAGATGTCTACAGAACACTCCACCCAAATAACACTGAATATATATTCTTCTCATCAGCTCATGGAACTTTCTCTAAAATTGACCACATCCTAGGCCACAAAACAGATCTAAACAAATTCAAAAAAATAGAAATCATACCATGTATCTTCTCAGACCACAGCGGAATAAAATTAGAAATGAATTCCAACAGAAACTCACATCTTCATCCAAAAACATGGAAACTAAACAATCTGTTGCTGAAAGATTATTGGGTCAAGGAGGAGATTCAAATGGAAATCAAAAGATTCTTCGAACTAAACGATAATGGGGACACAAGTTATCAAAATCTGTGGGATACAGCAAAAGCAGTCCTGAGAGGAAAACTTATCGCCTTAAATGCCCACATCCAAAAGACAGAAAGGTCACAAATCAGTAAACTAATGAATCATCTTAAGGAAATGGAAAAGGAAGAGCAAAGCAATCCTAAAGCCAGCAGAAGAAAAGAAACAACCAAGATCAGAGCAGAATTAAATGAAATCGAGAACAAAAGAACAATACAGAAGATTAATAAAAAGAAAAGTTGGTTCTTTGAAAAGATAAACAAAATAGACAGACCACTTGCCAGGTTGACCAGAAGCAGAAAGGAAAGGACTCTAATAAGCTCAATTAGAAATGAAAAAGGAGAGGTCACAACTGATACCATGGAAATAGAAAACATCATCTTCGAATACTACAAAAATCTCTATGCCCACAAACATGAAAACGTGGAGGAAATAGACAAAGTCTTAGAAACATACTACCTCCCTAGGCTCAACCAGGAAGAAACAGAATTTCTAAACAGACCAATATCAAGCACCGAAATCGAAGCAGTAATAAAAAACCTTCCAACAAAAAAAAGTCCTGGACCAGATGGGTTCACACCTGAATTCTACCAAGCCTACAAAGAAGAACTGGTGCCCATACTGCAGAAATTATTTGAAAATATCCAGAAGGATGGAATCCTCCCAAACTCATTCTACGAAGCCAATATCACCTTGATACCAAAGCCAGGAAAGGACACAACAAGAAAAGAAAACTGCAGACCAGTATCCCTTATGAATATAGATGCAAAAATTCTCAATAAAATCCTTGCAAACCGAATTCAAATGTACATCAAAAAAATAATTCATCATGATCAGGTGGGCTTCATTCCCGGGATGCAGGGATGGTTCAACATACACAAAGCTATAAGTGTAATTCACCACATAAATAAAAGCAAGAACAAAGATTATATGATCCTTTCAATAGGTGCAGAAAAGGCTTTTGACAAAATCCAGCATCCTTTTATGATAAGAACTCTTAACAATATAGGCATAGATGGCTCATACCTCAAAACTATTAAAGCCATATACAATAAACCCACAGCCAATATCATACTGAATGGGGAAAAATTGAAAGCATTCCCCCTTAAAACAGGAACTAGACGAGGGTGCCCACTATCTCCATTTCTTTTCAACATAGTGGTGGAAGTCCTGGCCAGAGCAATCAGACAAGACAGAGGAATCAGGGGGCGTCCAGATGGGGGCAAAGGAGGTCAAACTTTCACTATTCGCAGACGATATGATATTATACATAGAAAACCCCAAAGATTCAAACAAGAGATTACTGGAATTGATAAATGAATTCAGCAAAGTCTCAGGATACAAAATTAATACACACAAATCCATAGCCTTCATATATGCTAAGAACAATCAAGCCGAGAAACAAATTAAAGATGAAATACCTTTCACAATAGCACCAAAGAAAATTAAATATTTAGGAACATATCTAACTAAGGAGGTCAAAGACCTATATAGAGAGAATTATGAAACACTGAGAAAAGAAGTTGCAGAGGATGTAAATAGATGGAAAACCCTACCATGCTCTTGGATAGGCAGAATCAACATTGTAAAAACGGCTTTGCTACCTAAAGTGATTTACAGAATCAATGCAGTCCCTATCAAAATACCAACATCATTTTTTGCTGATCTAGAAAAAATAATTCTACGTTTCGTGTGGAGCCAGAGAAGACCCCGTCTAGCGAAAGCAATTGTAAGCAAAAAGAACAAATTGGGAGGCATCTGTCTATCAGACTTCAAACTATACTACAAGGCTATAGTAACCAAAACTGCATGGTACTGGCACAAGAACAGAGACATAGACCAATGGAACAGGACTGAGAACCCAAATATAAAACCAACCTCATACAGTCATCTGATCTTTGACAAATTCCTGAAAAATGTACACTGGGGAAAAGATTCCCTATTCAATAAATGGTGCTGGGAAAACTGGATGGCCATATGTAGAAGACTGAAACTGGACCCACACCGCTCACCTCTCACAAAAATCAACTCACAATGGATAACAGATCTAAACCTAAGACATGAAACCATAAGAATTCTCGAAGAAAATGTTGGAAAAACTCTTATGGACATTGGCCTAGGCAAAGAATTTATGAAGAAGACCCCCAAAGCAGTCACAGCAGCAACAAAAATAAATACATGGGACCTGATCAAATTAAAAAGCTTCTGCACAGCCAAGGAAACTATCACTAGAGTGAACAGACAACCTACAGAATGGGAGAAAATATTTGCATGCTACACCTCTGATAAAGGGCTGATAACCAGAATCTATACAGAACTTAGGAAAATCAACAAGAAAAAATCAAACAACCCTATTAAAAAATGGGCAAAGGACATGAACAGAAACTTTTCAAAAGAAGACAGAATAATGGCCAGCAAACATATAAAAAATTGCTCAACTTCTCTAATCATCAGGGAAATGCAAATCAAAACCACAATGAGATATCAATTAACTCCAGTGAGATTGGCTCATATCAAAAAATCCCCAAACAACAAATGTTGGTGGGGATGTGGACAGATAGGAACACTCATACACTGCTGGTGGGACTGCAAATTAGTACAACCTCTATGGAAAGTAATATGGAGATACCTCAAAGAATTAAAAGTAGAATTACCATTTGACCCAGCAATCCCACTACTGGGTATTTACCCAAAGGAAAAAAAGACATTTTATAACAAAGACATCTGCTCGCGAATGTTTATAGCAGCACAATACACAATTGCAAAGATGTGGAAACAACCCAGGTGCCCATCAATACACGAGTGGATTAATAAAATGTGGTATATGTATATCATGGAGTATTACTCAACAATAAGGAACAATAGTGAATTAACACATCTGGTATTATCCTGGTTGGAGCTAGAGCCCATTCTTCAAAGCGAAGTGTCACAGGAATGGAAAAACAAGCACCACTGGTACTCACCATCAAATTGGTACTAACAGATCAACACTTACATCACACAGGGCAATAATATTCATCAGGGGGTGGGCAGGCGGGAGGGGGGTGGAGGGGATGGGAAAAACTCTCACTGAATGGATGCGGGGAGCACAGTTTGGGAGATGACCACAATTGTAGCTCTGACACGGGCAATGCATGGGCAATATATATAGCCAAAGTGTTGTACCCCCATAATATTCTGAAATTAAAAAAATAAAATAAAATAAATAAATAACTAAAAAAAAAAGAAAAGAAAATCTTCTGTTCATGTCTTCTGCCCCCTTTTTAATGGGGTTATTTGATTCTTTTTTTTTTTCTTCCTGATTTGCTTGAGTTCTTTGTAGATTCTGGTTATTAGCCCTTTATCAGATGTATAGCTAGTAAATGTTTTCTGCCATTCTGTAGGTTGTCTATTTGCTCTGTTGATTATTTCCTTGTCTGTGCAGAAGCTTTTTAATTCAATCAAGTCCTATTTATGTATTTTTGTTCTTGTTGTGATTGCCATTGGGGTATTCTTCATAAATTCTTTGTCTAGGCCAATATCTAGATGAGTTTTTCCAACATTCCCTTCTAGATTTCTTATGGCTTCATGCCTTAAATTTAAGTCATTTATCCATCTTGGATTAACTTTTGTGAGTGGTGAGAGATATGGGTCCTATTTCATTTTTCCACATGTGGCTATCTAATTTTGCCAGCACCACTTATTTAATAGGGCTTCTTTTCCCCAGTGCATATTGTTTTTTTTGCTTTGTCAAAGATAAGTTGCTTTATGTGGATTGTTTTATATCTGAGTTTTCTGTTCTGTTCCATTGGTCTATGTCTCTGTCTTTGTGCCAATACCATGCTGTTTTGGTTACTATAGCCTTGTAGTGTAGTTTGAAGTCTGGTAATGTGATGCCTCCAGATTTGTTCCTTTTGCTTAAGATTGCGGTGGCTATCCTGGCTCTTTCCTGGTTCTAAACAAAGCATAGAATTATTTTTTCTAGATCTGTGAAATATGACATTGGTATTTTGATTGGGTTTGCGTTGAATCTGTAAATCACTTTGGGCAGTATGGACATTTTAACAATGTTGATTCTGTTTATCTATGAACATGCTATGTTTTTCCATTTGTTTATATCCTCTGCAGTTTCTTTTCTCAGTGTTTCATGGTTCTCCTTGTAGAGAGTTTTCACTTCCTTTGTTAAGTATATTCCTAGGTATTTTATTTACTTTGTGGCTATTGTGAATGGTATCGAGTCTTTGATTTGACTCTCAGCTTGACTATTATTGGTGTGTAGGAATGCTACTGATTTGTGTACACTGATTTTGCACCCTGAGGCTTTGCTGACTTTATTTATCAATTCCAGGAGTCTACTGGTGGAATCTTTGGGGTTTTCGAGGTCAAATCATCAAAGATCATATAATAAGCAAGAAGTGATAGCTTGCCTTCCTCTTTCCCAATTTGGATACATTTAATTTCTCTCACTTGCCTGATTGCTCTGACTAGGATTACAGAACTATGTTGAATAGAAATGATGACAATGGGCATCCTTGTCTTGTTCCAGTTCTTAATGGGAATGTTTTCAGTTTTTCCCATTCAGTATGATGTTGGCTGTGGGTTTGTCATAGATGGCTTTTATAATTTTCAGATATGTTCCTTCTATGCCTAGTTTGTTGCTGGTTTTTATCATGAAAGGGTGCTGAATTTTGTCGGATGCTTTTTCTGCATCTATTGATATGATCATATGATATTTGTTTTTGCTTCTGTTTATGTGGTGAATCACGTTTATTGATTTATGTATGTTGATCCATCTTTCCATCCCTGGGGTGAAGCCCACTTGGTCATGGTGGGTTATTTTTTTGATGTGTTATTGAATTTCGTTTGCTAGTATTTTATTGATGATTTTTGCGTCTATATTCATAGAGGATATTTGTCTGTAGTTTTCTTTTTTTTGTAGTGTTCTTTCCTGGCTTTGGTATGAAGGTGATACTGGCTTCGTAGAATGAGTTTGGAAGGATTTTCTCCTTTTTGATGTTATGGAATTATTTCTGCAGCATGGGTACCAACTCTTCTTTGTAGGTCTGATAAAATTCCACTGGGAGTACACCAGGTCTGGGGCTTTTCTTGGTTTGAAGATTTTTTTTTATTGCTGATTCAATCTCATTGCTCATTATTGGTCTTCTTAGCAATTCTGTTTCTTCCTGATTGAGTCTTGGGAGGTTTTGTGATTCCAGGAACATGTTCATTTCCTCCACGTTTTTGAGTTTATGTGTGTAGAGGTTTTCATAGTATTCACAGATGATCTTTTGTATTTCTGTGGTATCAGTTGTAATATCTCCTTTTTCATTTCTGGAAATGAAGGGACCTTTCTCTTCTAGTCCTGTTGAATATAGCAAGTGGTCTATTGATTTTTTTTAAAAATTTCAGGATATTATGGGGGTACAAATGTCTAGGTGACATATATTATTGCCTTTGCACCACCTGAGTCAGAGCTACAGGCATGCCCATCCCCCACACAGTGTGCACCACACCCCTTAGGTGTGAATTTACCCATCCCCTCATCCCCCTCCCACCTGCCTGACACCCTATGAGTGTTAATTCCATATGTGCACTCAAGTGTTGATCAATTAGTACCAATTTAATGATGAGTACATGTGGTTCTTGTTTTTCCATTCTTGTGAACTTCACTTAGAAGAATGGGCTCCAGCTCCATCTGGGATAGTTGAAGAGGTGTTAGTTCACCACTTTTTTGTTGGCTGAGTAGTACTCCATGGTATACGTATACCACATTTTATTAATCTACTCATATACTGATGGGCACTTGGGTTGTTTCCACATATTTGCAATTGTGAATTGTGCTGCTGTAAACATTTGAGTGCAGATGTCTTTTTTATACAATGTCTCTTTTTCCTTTGGGTAGATACATAGTAGTGGGATTGCTGAATCAAATGGTAGGCTGCAATCTGCTTTTTAGGCACTAGGGTCACGCAGATGCAGGTCAGCCATGTTGAGGATGCAGCTCTCCTCACCCTGCCCAGGGCCTGCCAAAGCAGCTGCCCAAGGCCTCTCAGGGTGGAGCCTGCCATGCCCTGGTGACAGCCTCTGAGCCGGGACTATGGTGGAACCAGAAGCTGAGCTTCCACTCAGGTCCTGCAAGCAGAGGGCCCTGAAGATGGTGACTGACCAGACCTGAAGAGTGGGTTTCAGGGCTAAGCAGGCAGGAGGTGGCTAATACCTGGCTGGTGGACTCAGGTGAATAGGCTGCAATCTGCTTCTTAGGTATAGGGTCCCTCAGATGCAGGTCAGCCACGTAGAGGATGCAGTTCTCCTTGCCCCACCCAGAGCCTGCTGAGGCAGCTGTCTGAGGCCTCTCAGGACAGTGCCCGCTGCTCTCCAGTCAATTCCTATGCTCTGGTCCCACTGATTTCCAGGGGTGAAGTGCCTGTCTCCAAATTCAATCATATGGCCCAGGGAAGCCACAAATCAGTCCAGTCCCTCCCCAGCCTGGTGCAGTCTCAGCATGGTGCACCTGTGAGTTCAGGATGGCCCCTGCTGTTGTCTCCTTTCCACAGAGCCTGTTGTTTAGTGCAATAGCTTTGCACTGATTCCAGGCGTGTCCCTGTCTGAGTGGGTAGGAGGTCTGTGGGGGTGGTGTGTGTCCTCCAGGTCAGATTGCAGTGTGCTGGCAGGGCGAGTGCAGCCCTTCCGCACTGTGTTTTCTGTTGTTCTCCTTATGCTCTCCAATCTTTGTGTATGTATTTTCCTGTCACCTTTTTTCCTGCACTGAGTGTCCCACGTTGCTTCTCTGTGAATTCACAGTGCTGCTTTCGGAGCACACAATTTTCACATGAGCAGCTGTCTGAACTCTTCACCTCCTTCCCTGGAAGCAGTGAGCTGGGAGGCCACTGCTAGTTCACCAATTTTTTTGGTCTATTGATTTCGTTTACCTTTTCAAAGAACCAACTTTTTGTTTCATTGATCTGTATTATTTTCTTGTTTTTCATTTCATTTAATTTTGCTCTGACCCTAGTTATTTCTTTTCTTCTATCAGCTTTGGGTTTGGTTTGCTCTTCCTTTTCTAGTTCCTTGAGATGTGTTACTGGATTGTTAATTTGTGATCTTTCTTCCTTTTTGTTGTCAGCATTTAAGGTTATGAATTTTCCCCTTAGGACTGCTTTGGCTGAATCCCACAGATTTTGATCAATTGTGTTCCTTTTGTCATTTAGTTTGAGGAATCTTTTGATTTCCATCTTATTTTATCATTGATCCAATAGCAGGAGGTTGTTTAATTTCCATGGCTTTGTGTAGAATTTGGTTTCTCTTGGTGTTGATTTTTAGTTTTATTCTGCTGCAATCTGAGAAGTTCATGGTATGATTTCTAATTTTTTGGATTTGTTGAGCCATGATTTGTGTCCTAAAATATGATCAACCTTGGAGAATGTTTCATGTGTTGATGAGAAGAATGTATAATCAGTAGTTTTGGGGTAAAATATCCTGTAAATGTCCATTAAGCCCATTTTCTCTTGAGTCCCCTTTAAGTCCAGTGTTTCTTGATTAATATTCTGCTTGGATGATCTGTCCAGTTCTGTAGAACAGCATCCCACATATCAATTCTGTCAATCAATGTGAACAGCTTAAATTCCCCACTCAAGGGAATAGGATGGCTGAATGGATAAAAAAAATACAAGCCAAGTATCTGCTGTCTCCAGGAAACACATCTAACCCACAAGGACTCTTATGTACTCAAGGTTAAGGGATGGAAAGAAATATTTCATGCAAGTGGCAACAAAAAGAAAGCAAGTTTAGTGATTCTTGTATCAGATAAAATTGATTTTAAATCAATAATATGAAAGAAAGACAAAGATGGTCATTATATAATGGTAAAGGGAGCAGTTCAACAAGAAGACATAACAATCATAAATATTTACCCACCTAACACAGGAGTGCCCAGATTCATAAAGCAAACCCTACTAGATCTAAGCAAAGACATAAACAACAGCATCATAATTGCCAGATGTTTTCTCCTTAAAAGTTGCCTTCCATCAACTACATTCAAAATAAGAAATATTTCATATTCTGGAATTTTAAACTTATTTTTGAAAAGAAATACATGTAGACTTACCGTTCAATCCAGCAATCCCACTACTGGGTATCTTCCCACAGGAAAAGAAGTCATTTTATCAAAAAGACAACTGCACTTGAATGTTTACTACAGTATAATTCACAATTGCAAAGATGTGAAATCAACCTAAGTGCCCATCAATTCACGAGTTGATTAATAAAATATGGTGTATATATGTGTGTGTGTGTGTGTGTGTGTGTATATACACATACATACCATGGAGTCCTACTCAGCCATAAAAAGGAATGAAATAATGTCTTTTGCAGCAACTTGGGTGGAACTAGAGACCATTATCCTAAGCAAAGTAGCACAGTAATGGAAAAACAAACATCACATGAACTCTAATAATTGGGAGGTAAACAATGGGCACACAGAGGCACAAATAGATGTAAAGGTCATTGGAATCCAAGAAGGGGGTGGGTCGAAGGGGGTGAGGGGTAAAAACTTACTTATGGGATACAGTGAACACTATTCTAGTGATGGGAGCATTAAGCCCTAACTTAAGCATTATACAAGATATCTGTGTAGCAAAAACATTTGTACCCCCTTAATATTTTGAAATGTAAAAAAAAAGTCACTACTATATTTCTGCTGGTAAACCCAGCTTTTTATATTAGGATTATATACCAGGCTAAAAGTATACAGAAGTAACCAAATTATTTTATTTTCAAACAAAATCATAACTCATTAGAATATTGCTATTTTGAACTATATATAATGACACATAGGTATTTTAAAAGTTTTTTCCACCAAGATATTTTTCTGAATTCTTCTTACATTCATGTTATATGTGCCTCATGCTATTTTTAAAACTTCATTTAAATTAAACATTATCATATTTAAATACAAAACTCAAAAAAAGCACAAATCTAATTATTAGTCCCATGCCTAAGAGTCATTGCTTGGAGGCAGTGAGAGGCAGTGAGTTCCAGCCTTTTAGTATAGCCTTTGAGATCAGTGTAGCATTCATCTCCCATGATTTGCTTCCATGTATTTTATGCTTTTCCTTCCAAGTTCCTAGGAACCACCTAGACATGACGTGCCTCATCTTGGTGCTCACATTCTGTTCTATAACTAGAATGGTTTTCTTGTATTTTATTATGTCCTGGTGAGCTCCTCTTATATTTTTGCTCTTCTGTGAAGACTTCCTTGTGCTCAGATATAACTTTTCATAGATCACCTCTTACACATCACATTGTATCATAAATATATAGTTACCTGTTTTTTGAAGCAGGGAATGTACATTTCTTTGTATATTGTGGCTACCTCATAACTGTTTTTTGAATTAATAAATGAATTGAGATGGGGAAGAGTTGGAATTTTACAAAAAATTGTGTTTTTATTGTCAGTAGAATTATTAGAAAACATTGCCTTTTTAATGGATTTTTAAAAGCAGCAGTCCTGAATTTGCATATGAATGAAGTAAAGAAAAATGGACCTCAAAAGAATCTGTGATTACACCAATGTTTGAGAATGAAATTTACTAACTGGTGGTCTACTGCAAGTGAATGATGACTGCAGTTTAAGTGAAATAGATGAGGATGAAGGAGGGAAAAATCTACAAGTTCTTTATTTTCCTGTGAAGTAATATTATCAGTGATTGCTATTTCTGGAAATAGAATCGTGTAGCCTCCCAAAGCTAGAGAATACTCAACTATATCAATGCTGCTGAAAGATTGACTAAGATGAAGAGCAGTGACTTTGACAAGGAAGTATTTCAATAAATAGTCACTGTGGAACTCTGCCTGTAGTGGATAAACAGACAACTTTTGAAAGAATTTTTGCTGGGAAAGGCAATAGAAAAATGAGTGATAAGTGAAGAAGAATGTGGGATTCAAGGGAGTTTTTTCATATTTTCATTTTAAAATAGAAGCTTTTAGAGTATGTTTGTATGCTATTGGGAATGATCCAGTAGAGAAGAACATGTTTATGAAATTTAATTTTATTAGCTTGTCTAAGCATTAGAAAGCTTGATACATTATCTTTTAAAAATGTATAGTAAACTACTTGTCCTTAGAATTTCTGTTCATGTTTAGTTTTCTGGTAAGAGGCTGTTCTTCAGAATTTGTTCAGAAATGGAATATTCTAATGTAATTGAACATGCAAATGATGAGCTAAAGTTTAAACTGTCATACATAGGTTTTTAAAAATGATGTACTAACAAACATGCAAAACTTAGGCCATACTGAATTTAAAATAAGATTTAAACATTTCTTGATAATTGTATATATTATAATACCTTTGACAATAGCATCATGAATAGCTATGGTTTTGTAAGGTTTTCTAAATATCAGGGGTATCAACTCTATAATTTAGATTCTGGGGAGGAGGGGAGGATTTTGTTTATGTACAATAGAAAAACAAACTACTGACATTCTATCCCATATTGTTACTTTTGGATTATAAAGTATTAAAATACAAAAACTGTGTTTCCTTGTACCAACAGTGTCATGGACATGTATTGTGTGCTCAATAACTATTTGTTAAATGCATGAATAAACAGATGAACAGATAAATAAGTGCCTGATGATTAATTTCTTTAGAAAAAAAAGTTTGAGTTTATTGAATGTAGGTTTCCCTAATTGCCTAGGCATAAAGGCTTTTTATTTTTTTAAAAATTGCGAGATTCAGAAATTTTTATTTATAATTGTATAGCCAGAAATAGAATGATTATATGGATTTATCTTTTATCATATCACTTAAAAACAGCTGAAAATAAATATGACTTTCACAGCATGTTATGAAACACATGTTTTGGGGCCAGAATTCTTTGGTTTGAATGCTGGGTCTGCTACTGACTAGCTGTATGTGCTTGGGCAAGTTACTTGGCCTTTCTGTGCCCACTTTCTCTTTTATAAAACATCTAATGTGTTACCTATCCCACAGCATTGCTGTGAGGATTAAAATGAGTTTAATACATGTAAAATGAGTTTAAATAACACATAGTAACTGCATAGTAAGTCCTGAAAATGCTGATGAATAACATTAAAGAAGGGCTTCGGCTGGGTGCGGTGTCTCACACCTGTAATACTAGCACTCTGGAAGGCCAAGGTGGGAGGATCACTTGAGGTCAGGAGTTTGAGACCAGCTTGAGCAAAAGCAAGACCCCGTCTCTACCAAAAATAGAAAAAAATTAGGCAGGCATTGTGGCACTCACCTGTACTCCCAGCTACTTGGGAGGCTGGGGCAGAAGGATCACTTGATCCCAGGAGTTGGAGGTTGCAGTAAGGTATGATGATGCCACTGCACTCTAGCCAAGGTGACAAAGCGAGACTCTGTCTCAAAATAAAAAAAGTTTTTCCCTCATACAAGCCTATTGCAAATAAGCTTTAGTGCCAGTAAAATGTTATCTTTATTGAAAAGGACAGTGACAAAAAAGTTGTTATATTTCTTTTTATCAAATAATGCAAGTATAACATGTTATTCCTTTTACTTTGACTATCAGAAAGCTTGACCCAAATTTAATTTTTTGTTATCATATTATTTGTAGTATGTTTTCTTCATCCCTTAATGTTACTCTTTTTTATACTTTAACCCCTCTTGTACAAAATTATTGTATTTTACATTACTTGTTAAAAAAAACCTAAAAACTTTATAAATAGAAATAAATGACAAATGCAGCATTTTTTTTGTATAAAAAAGCAATAGTTTTAGATATTGTTTGTATTTTACATATTTACTATTTGCCTGAAAGGAATTATTGTTTTTTCAGGCCTGCAAAGAGAACATCTAAGAAAAAGGACAAGGTATTAGAAATAAATCATCAAATATTATTGTTAAAACTACATTATAAAAGGTAAAGTAAAAAAGTAGAGAATCTTTTGTTGTAAAGACATTTACTTTGATAAAGTGGTTGAGGAACCATAGCCATAGATAAAGATATCCTTTTAACAAAAATCAGTACTTTTAAGAAGTATCTGTGTTTTTACTCATATAAAAATGGATAATTACCACTTCTGTACATTTAGTCTATGCCATACATATTTTAGGGATATTTTGAAACAATATTACTTATTTTATAGGTGAAAAACCAAACACATTCTATGGATGACCTTGATGACTTAACTTGGTCATCTGAGGCAGCCTCAGAGGATTATGAGTTGTCTTCCTTTAACTATAATATTTTGACATTGCTGATTAAACAACTTGGAAAGGCATTGTAAAGGTAGGACCGCTGCATAAGTATGAGGTTTTTTAATGTATCCTCTTGTAGTGTCTGCACACATTGCTTAGCACTGCACTATAGAGCACTGATGTGTTACAGTGATGTTCATCTCAGAAATATGCTTTATGTTAAAATAGAATGAGAACTAGCATATGTTGTGCACTCTCAACCAAAGGGCTATGAGAATTTCACTGTACTTTTTTCAGTGTAAATGGCACTTCTGGTTTTCTGTTGACTCCGCCTGTCTCCTATGTCTTTACCCAAGGTCAGATTACTATTGTCTCCCATGTGGAATACTGCAATAACCTTAGAACTGTTTTCCCTGCAACCCCATCTCCTGAAACCATGCTGTGCTCTGTAGCCATATTATTATATACTTAAAAAATTCAGATCTGATCATGTTACCCCCTTTTTTAAAACCCAGCTACCACTTCTCATTGATATAAGGTTGAAGATCTCAATTCTAGCTTTATTCTGCATCATTTTATACCCTTTGTTCGCTCTGTGTCCCAGCTACTGTCTTAGGTGTCTATTCCTGCAATCAGTAGCTTTAGTTAGGTATAATTGATATATGATAAACTAAAATGTACAATTTGATAAGTTTTGACATATGTATACACATGTGAACCCATCACCATAATTAAGAGAGTTAACATATCCATCACCCACAACAGTATCCTCATGGCCCTTTATATTCCCTTATTAAGAAACTGCTAAATTATTTTCCAAAGTGTTTGTACCATTTTCCATTCCCACCAGTAGTGTATGACAGTTCCAGTTGCTCTGTATCATCACAAGCACTTAATATTATTACTGTTTTCTTTAATTTTTACCCATTCTGATGGGTGTGTATTGTGCTTATTATTGTGGTGTTAATGTGCATCACCCTAATGACCAACAATGTTGATCATCTTTCCATGTGCTTATTTGCCATCTGTACATCTTCTTCAATGAGCTGTCTTTTCAAATCTTTTGCCATTTAAAAAATTAGATTGCTTATTCTTCTATTTGTTGAGTATTAAGGGTTCTTTATATATTCTGGATACTGTTTCTTTACTAGCTATGTTTTTTGCAAGAAATTTCTCCCAGTTTGTGGGTTGACTTCTCATTTTCTTAATAGCATATTTTTAAGAGCAGAAATTTTTAATTTCAATGAAGTCCAGTTTATATGGACTTCATTTGTTTAATTTTGGATTTTGCTTTGTCATATCTAAGAAATTTTTACTTACTACAAGGTCACAAAGATTTTCTTCTATGTTTGCTTCTAGAAGTTTTATAGTTTTAGTTCTTACATTTATATTTATAATCCATCTTGAGTTCTGCATTGTTTATGGTTTGAGGTATGAATTCAAGTTCAATTTTTGGATATGGAGATCCAGTTGTTGCAGCACCATATACCAAAAAGGCTGTCCATGCTCCACTGCATTGCCATTGTACCTTTCTCAAAAAGAAGTTGGCTGTATATATGTGGGTCTATTTCTGGGCTCTCTGTTGTGTTCCATTGATCCTCAACTCTAGGGTTATATCCTGATAAACCCATCATAAGTTGAAAATTTATTTCATGCCCCAATAAACCCATCATAAACGTGTAAAATTGTAAGTCAAACCATCCTAACTTGGGGACCATTTGTATTTGGCTCTCATTATACAGGTTGAGCATCCCTTTTCCAAAAATGTGAAATTTGAAAGGCTTCTACATCTGAAACTTTTTGGGTGTCAACATGACACCACAGGTGGAAAATTCCACACCTGACCTCATGTGCACTAACTTTGTTTCATGCACAAAATTATTTTAAAGATTTATAAAATTACCTTCAGGCTATGTATATAACATGTATATGAAACATAAATGTAATTCATGTTTAGATTTGGGTTCCATTACCAAGATATCTCATTATATGTATGCACATATTTCAAAATCTGAAAAATATCCAAAATCTGAAACATTTCTTGTTTCAAGCACTTTGGATAAGGGATACTCAAGCTGTGCTTGGGTATCATGCTGTTCTGATTACCATAGATTTATAAAAATACTTGAAATCAGATCTCTAATATTGTTCTTTTTTCATGGTTATTTTGGCTTTTCTAGATCCTTTGTATTTGCACATGAATGTTAGAATCAGTGTGTCAATTTTTTTAAAAAGCTGCTGGCCTCCTGAATTAGAGTGGGCTGGTGATGCATCTATAGGTTAATTTGGGGAGAATTGGCATCTTAACTGTAATGAATCTTTCCATTCCTGAACAAAGTGTATTAGTGCATTTGTGTAGGTCATATTTAATTTTCTCGGTAATATTTTGTAGTATTTAGTGTATAGGTCCTTTCCTATTTTATCAGATTTATTTGCATTTCATTTATTTAACAAAGTTGTAAATTATATTTTAAAAATTTTGGTTTTATTTTTTAATGCTAGTATTTAGAAATACAGTTGATTTCTCTTTGTTGATTTTGTAGCCTGTACCTTGCTAAACTCACTTACGAGTTCTAGTAGCTTTTTGGTAGATTCAGTGAGATTTTCTACATAGACTGAAGGTTGTCAAAGCTTTTCTTTCTCAAACTACTCTCTTGGTAAAGATAGTAAATATTTTAGACCTGGTGGCAAAACACTCTCTGTTGCAGCTAATCAATTCTGCCATTGTAGTATGAGAGCAGTCATAGACAATACATACATTAATGAACATAGCTGTGTTCCAGTAAAACTTTACTTACAGAAATAAGAAGCTAGCCTACAGGTTGGAGTTTACCCACCCCTATAATGTGATCATGATTATTAATAAAAGACAGTTTTACTTCTTCCTTCAAAATTGGGAATGCCATTGATTTCTTTTTCTGGCCTCACTGTACTGGCCAGAATCTTCAGTGCAATGCTGAATCAAAGTAGTGAAAACAGACATTCCTGTGTTTTTCCTGTTCTTATGGAGAAAACATTCAGTTTTCCCCCATGACACACATTAGCTGTAAGTTTATCATAGATGCTCTCTATCATGCTGAAGAAGTTCCCTTGTATTCTTAGTTTGCTGGGAGTGCTTTTTAATCAGGAATGAATGTTGAATTTTTTCAAATGCCTCCATGTACTGAGATGATCATTTGATTCTTCTATTAGTTTGTGATATGGTGGGTAACAGTGCTTTTTGAATGTTTGATCAACCCTGTCTTCCTGGGATAAACCTCATTCATTTATGATGTATTATCCTTTTTTTTTTTTGAGTTTGAGTTTGAGCTCTGAAATGTTACATATGTTTTGAAATGTATTTCAGAGTCTCAGAGGTTGATTTATAGAGCATTATGCAAAATAGTGCTGGGTCACTTGAACACTGTTTGTTTTCTTTCTTTTACATACATTTGATATATCATTGAATTTTATTTGTTGAAGTTTTGTTTAGAATTTTTTAAGACAGTTTTTTAAGAGCGATTTTAAGTTTACAACAAAACTGAGAGGAAGGTACAGAGATTTTTCCATATACCCCCTGCTCTCACACATGCATAGCCACACCCATTATAAATATCCCTCACCAGAGTGCTACAGTTGTTACGATTGATGAACCTACATTGATGCATCATAATCACCCCAAGTCCATAGTTTACATTAGGTTTACTTGATGGTGTACATTCTATGGGTTTGGACAAAGGTGTAATACCATCTGTCCATCACTAAAGTATCATGCAAAGTATTTTCACTGCCCTAAAAATCCTCTGTGCTCACTCTGCCTATTTATCCTTTCCTCTCCTCCCCAACCCCTGGCAACCACAGATTTTTTTTTTTTTTTTTTACTGTATCCATAGTTTTTCCTTTCCAGGAATGTCATACCATTGGAATTGTACACAGTGTATGTAGCCATTTTTACGTTGGCTTCTTTCACTTGGTAATATGCACTTAATTTTCCTTCATATCTTTTCACGGTTTGATAGCTATTTGTTCTTAGCACTGAGTGATGCTCCATTGTAGGCTGTACCACAGTTTATTCATTGACTTGATGGAGGATATCTTGGCTGCTTCAAAAATTATTGAATTTTTACATCCATGTTCATGAGGGAGATGTCCTTTTTGTGATACCGTTCTCTGGTTTTGGATCAGGGTAATGACAGTATTATAGAATAAGTTGGGGTGTATCCTCCTTTTTATTTTTGGGGGAGAGTTTTTGTAGAATTCTATTTCTTCCTAGAATATTTGGTAGAATTCACCAGCAAAACTCTCTGGGCCTGGAATTTCCTTTGTAGAAAGGTTTTCAACTATAGCTTTATATTCTTTTATGGATATAGGGCAATGGAGGTCACCTATTCCTTCTTGACTGAGCTTTGGTAATTTCTGTTTTTCAAGGAATTTGTCCATTTTATCTAAGTTGTCATTTTATTCACACAAAGTTCATATTACCTTTTTTTTTTTTTAGTATATGTAGTATCTGTAACAAGGTCACAGTACTCACTTCTGAAATCAGTAATTTGTCTCTTTTCCTTTTCCTGATCAACCTGGCTAGATAGAGGTTTATCACTTTTATTGATCTCCTAAAGTAGTCTTATTGATTTTCCCTGTTGGTTTCATCTTCGATATCATAGTCTGTTCAGCCTGCTGTAGCAAAATACCATTGACTGGGTAGTTTATAAGCAATAGAAATTGATTTGTGACAGTTCTATAGGCTTTGAATTCCAGGATCAAGCACTGGCAGGTTTGGTATCTGGTGATGGACCACTTCCTGGTTCATAGGTGCATTCTTTTTCCCTGTGTGCTCACATGGCAGAAGGGGTAAAGGAGCTCTGTGGGGTCTCTTGTATAAGGGCACTAATTCTATTCATGAGGGCTTGGCCTTTGTGACCTAATCACCTGCCAAAAGACCCACCTTCCAGTACTATCACCTCTGTGAGTACGTTTCAGCACATGAATTTTGGAAGGACATAGACATTCAGATCATAGCAGATGTTTATTATTTCCTTTGCTCTCTCCTTGCTTTGGATTTAATTTGTTTTTCTTTTCTTTCTTTCTTTCTCTCTCTCTTTTTGTTCATTTCTTCAGGTAGATGTCAAGGTCATTGATTTGAGACTCTTCTAATATAGACATTCAGTGCCAGCAATTTGTATTTAAGAACTGTTATAGCTATATTTCAAAAATTCTGCCATGTTGTGTTTTTCGTTCTCATTCAGTTCAAAATATTTTCTAGTTTCTCTTTTCATTACCTCTTTGACCCAGGGTGGTTTAGTTATGTGTTTCTCAGTTTCCAAATATTTGAGTATTTTCCAGGGATATTTTTGTTGTTGATTTCTAATTTGATTGCTTTGCAGTCAGGGAACATATGTTGTAGCTCTTAAATCCTTTGGACTTAATCTTTTTATTAAGATTTACTGTATGGCCTAGAGTATGGTCTATTTTGGTAAGTCTTCCATGTGTGCTTGAGAAGAATGGTGTTGTTCAAGTCTACTCTATTCTTGCTGATTTTCAACCTCCTTGTTCTATCACTTATTGAGTAAGGGGTATTGAAATCTCAGACTATATTTGTGAATTTGTCTATTTATTTTTGCAACTCTATCAATTTTTGCCATATGTATTTTGAAGCTGTTATGTTACTAAGTACATAAACATTTAGGACTATTATGTTTTCTTGATTAATTGGACCTTTTATCATTGTGAGGTGGCCTTCTTTATTGCTGGTAATATTTTATTGCTATGAAATCTACTTTGTTACTAATATAGCCACACCAGCTCAGCCTTCTTTTGTCAAGTGTTAACATAGTATACATTTTTTCCTCCTTTTACCCAATTTGTGTTTTGACATTGAAAGTACATTTCTTATGAGCAGTATGTATTTGGGTCTTGCTTGTTTATCTAGTCTGACAATCAGCCTTTTACTTGATGTTTTTAGACCAATTTCATATAATGGTCTATAATGTGATTGGTGATATAGTTAGGTTTTTCTGTCATCATACTGTTTGATTTCCATTAGCCCCAGCTGTTCTTTGTTGTCTTTTTTTACTCTTTCTGCTTTCTTTTGGATGAGTCAGGTAATTTTTATGATTTAGTTTTTTATCTCTTTCTGTGGGTGATTAGCTATAACTTTTTGTTTTGCTATCTTAGTGGTTGCTTTAGGATTTTTGGTTTATGATTTTAACTTATCACAGTCCATCCTCAAGTAATATTAATATTATACCACAACATATATGGAATAAGAAAATTACAACAGTATACTTTCATCTCTTCTCTCCCAGCCACATCCTTCATGCATCTGTGGGATTATAGTTTTCATTAAGTTGAGAAAGTTTTTGGTTGTTTTTTCATCAAATTTTTTTTCTGTCTATTTTCCTCCCTTTTTGGGGACATATATTACTTGCTTGAAGGCTTTTCATAGGTCACAGATGTTTCAAATTTATGAATATTTTCTTTTATGATATCTAATATTTGTTTTTTATTTTTTATTTTTTTAAATATTAAGCTGGGGGTATTATGAGGAGAGTTGTCTAGTTGCCTTTTTTTGTGTGTGTGTGGAGACAGAGTCCGCACAGTGGCATCATTTCAGCTCACTGCAACCTCCAACTCCTGGGCTCAAGAAATCCTCTTGCCTTAGCCTCCCGAGTAGCTGGGACTACAGGCACACACCACAATGCCTGGCTGATTTTTTTCCTCCCGATGGGGTCTTGCTCTTGCTCAGGCTGGTCTTGAACCCCTGAGCTCAAGCAATCCACCTGCCTTGGCCTCCCAGAGAGCTAGGATTACAGGCGTAAGTCACTGCACCCGGCCTCTAATCTTTGTTTAAATCTACTATCCAGTATAGTTTACGTCTCTGACATTATAATTTGCGTCTTTATCAGTTCAATTAGGTTTTTAAAAAATGTCTTCCATGCCCATACTTATCTTCTTGAGCTTTATATTGGGATTTAGTTGAGTTACTTGTAAATGGGTGATCCTTTCTGGTCTTTTATGATTTGGGATAATACCCTACTCAAGAGGCAAGACCTATTTCTTGATTCACTGTCTTGTGAAGTTTGTGTTTTTCCAGCCTTTCTCATGGGAATGGACACTTCCTGGGATTGTGTAAGCACCAGGCATGGTTTCCTCCAATTTTTTTAGATAATTTTTTTGCTTGGTCTCAAGTAGTTTCCTAGCACACATGCGCTGTTCATTATTCTGCTAAATACCTAAGAGGGGCTATCTGCAAATATCCAGGGTTCTTTTCCTGTACTGCTCTCCCCTCTCCAGTGTTCTGTCCTGTGGTCTCTGTCTGCTTTGGTTTTTTCAGACTCTCAACTTCATCAGTGCAACTCAGGGAGTTCAGTAGAGTCTACCTCAGTTTTTTCTCTGTGTGTCATGTCCTGAAAACTCTGTCAAGGCAGGGTGCTGGGGCAATTCTAAGGCTTCCTTCATTTGTTCCTGTTTTTTAGGGATCTTTGTTTTCATTGCCTAGAGTCCACTGTCTTAAAAATCATTGTTTGATGTATTTTACCTGTTTTATTTTATTTATTTATTTGTTGTTTCAGGTAAGAAGGAAAATCAGTACCTGTTCCTCTGTCTTGGCTAGAAGCAGAGTGCAGTAGAGCTTCAGCCCATGCCCTAGAGTAGAGTGGCTAGATTGCCTTTCTTCCCTCTTTGCTTCACTGCTTGCTTCTTTTTTTTTTTTTTATTACAGAATATTATGGGGGTACAACACTTTGGCTATATATATTGCCCATGCATTGCCCGTGTCAGAGCTACAATCGTGGTCATCCCCCAAACTGTGCTCCCCGCATCCATTCAGTGAGAGTTTTTCCCATCCCCTCCACCCCCCTCCCGCCTGCCCGCCCCCTGATGAATATTATTGCCCTGTGTGATGTAGGTGTTGATCAGTTAGTACCAATTTGATGGTGAGTACCAGTGGTGCTTGTTTTTCCATTCCTGTGACACTTCGCTTCGAAGAATGGGTTCTAGCTCCAACCAGGATAATACCAGATGTGTTAATTCACTATTGTTCCTTATTGCTGAGTAATACTCCATGGTATACATATACCACATTTTATTAATCCACTCGTGTATTGATGGGCACCTGGGTTGTTTCCACATCTTTGTAGTTGTGAATTGTGCTGCTATAAACATTCGTGAGCAGATGTCTTTATTATAAAATGTCTTTTTTTCCTTTGGGTAAATACCCAGTAGTGGGATTGCTGGGTCAAATGGTAATTCTACTTTTTATTCTTTGAGGTATCTCCATATTACTTTCCATAGAGGTTGTACTAATTTGCAGTCCCACCAGCAGTGTATGAGTGTTCCTATCTGTCCACAGATCTAAACCTAAGACATGAAACCATAAGAATTCTCAAAGAAAACGTTGGAAAAACTCTTATGGACATTGGCCTAGGCAAAGAATTTATGAGGAAGACCCCCAAAGCAATCACAGCAGCAACCAAAATAAATACATGGGACCTGATCAAATTAAAAAGCTTCTGCACAGCCAAGGAAACTATCACTAGAGTGAACAGACAACCTACAGAATGGGAGAAAATATTTGCATGCTACACCTCTGATAAAGGGCTGATAACCAGAATCTATACAGAACTTAGGAAAATCAACAAGAAAAAATCACTGCTTGCTTCTTGTCCTTCCTTCCTTAGTGTAGCCATCTCTTCCTCAGAGAAATCTTCCCTGGGCCCAACACAGATCAAATTCTCTTGTGTGATCACAGAACTGTTTTCTTACAGCACCTGTCTGAATTTATAATTGTCACTTTTTTGTCTTTGTTGTTCACTACACTTACAGCTAAATAAGAGCAGAGGTCTTGTCTGTGTGATCTGCAGAGCTTAGTCTAATGTGTTCCCCATTGTACACACTCAATATATATTTGTTCAGTGTATGAATGAGTGAATGTGAATATGTGCAGTCCTTTATATCCAAAAAGTACTCACATGTTTTATTTCTTTTTATCTCCCTGGTGCAGACTCTGTTAGCCTATTCAAAATCATGAATACAGTTCTTTTATGTGAAAGAATAGCAGAAAGTAACAAAAATCACTGTAAAAAACTTACAGAAAAAATTAAAAAAATGGAAACTAAGGTCAGTGCTCTGCAAAAGGAGCTGTCTGAAACAAAAGGAATAAAATCAGAGTTACAGCATCAAAAATCTGAATGGGAACGAGAACTCTGCAGTTTGAGGTGTGACATCCTAGTTTTAAAGAAATGTTTGTTGAACTATTTAGACTAAAAATATGTTTGGAGAATTTTTGAAATTTCTGACTTAATTTCTGGGGTTTAACAGGGGAGAAATCATCTTAGTCTTGTGGAGGTAAAATTCTTGGAAATAATATAACAAGGTCTTACCTGTGAACATCTACTAATAATTAAATGCATGTTATTTTAAATCATAATTTAATAGCTATATTAGAAATTCACCATAGAGAAATCTCATTATTTATTCAACAAGTTGAATTTGGGGTTTCAAACTTTTTATTATAATTAATGCTGTTGGGAACATTTTTACTATAAATCTTTTTCCAACTTTCAAGTGATTTGCTTTGAAGTTAAATTAGAATTATTTGTTAAAGAAAGGAATCTTATAAAAATGTCTTTGATCAATATTTCTAAATTGTTCTCAAGAAAGTTTATATACTAATTTACAATTCAACCAATGGAGTTCAAATTGGCCATTTTTCTTACCCCAGAAGAACTTTCTTTAAAAAAAATTATACAGTTTTGATCTTAATATGCAGGGAAATAAAAAGTAAAATGGGAAACGATTACTGATTAGCTTATGCAATATCTCTCTCTTCTACACAGATAAAATTAATTCAAAGTTTTATGCTGAAAACACATATTATTCTTTACTGTTTAATTAAATATTGGACCATGTCTTTTTGGAAAAGGAATTTAAAAAATTTTATAACATATATAACATCGATAAGTCATTTGAAATTGTTACCCAAAAAAGAGACATAGAAACTGTGGGGTACCAGATATCAAACTCTTTAGCCTATCTTGGGTTATCATTATATATAGCCATGTGTTGTGTGAAAGACACTGAAGGTGCCCTCTTACACTACAAATCAGTTTTAGGAATACCTGCACTATTTTTTCAGGATGAAAACTTTATTTCCAGTGAATTTATAAGCTTGTTTACAAACAGTAACTTTTTAATTAATTAACTCTAAATGATCTGTCCCACAGAGGAGTAATTATGACTATGTAAAAAAAAGGTAATTTTCAACTTGTGACTTTATGGAATAATTTCCATTATCCTTTTCCATAATATTTACCAGAGTAACTAGTAACAGAAACTTATAAATTAGCAGAATGTTCTTTCATGTCTACCTTTCAATTGTATATGTCCTGTGGAAGAGATTGAAGTGAGAAATTCAAAACCTGAGAACTGGACAGGAAAAACACTTAAGAACATAGAAATTGTGTTAGGGTACTAAACCAATATATGAAGAGCCAGATCACAAAATGAACTTTTCATTTTCTAACAAAATGAATTTTAAGATAAGTGTATTTAACTGCAGATTCACCTTAAAAGAAGAGGAAGAGAAGAGGAGAAATGATCATAGACTGTCTGAAGAAATTAGGGAAAAGTTAAGAAGAACGAAAGAGCGATATAGGAAAGAAGTTGCAGTAAAACAACAACTGGAACAGTCTCTGAGAACACAAGGTGTGGAATTGAGGACTCTCAGGAATAATTTGAAAGAGGTAAATTAATCTTTGGTGAAAAGTTCACATTTATCATTTTATTTCATCAGTATTGCTTATAACATCCCTGTTTATTATTTAGGTCTAAAACAAACCAAAAATGTTATCTTGAAAATAAACTATGACTTTTACAGCTAAAATTGTTTATTATAAAAATTGGCATCCAAGTAGTATCTTATTTCTGTACAAAGAGCTTTTGAAAACAATGATATACCATAATATACACTTAATGATCATTTATTAAGTATTTTGTTCCTAGTAAAATAGTTCAGTGTATTTCCCCCTATTTCACATTTATTACTGTTTTAAACATTATGAAGAGGAAATAAAAGTTATTGAAATAGCAAATAATCTCATGATTTTCTAAGAAGACCTGTATAAATTTTATCTTATTTATCATTAGTGTTTTGAAATATAAGGGTTCTTGTGTATTCACATGTATTTACACCACGGAAGTGACTGTGATTTGGTGGAGGAGCCCTGCAGAGTCGAGTCAGAAAACTGGGGAACATCCTGCAGCTGGCTTACATGTTTAACCTCTCCTTTTCAGAATTGTGATAAATAACTGAGTTCATTGATATATGCAGAAGTGTTTAGTATAACACCTACATTTATCATTTATCAGTAGATGTAATTGTTATAAATGAGTATAAAAATGTTAGAAAAGTAGAATATTTATAGAATATTCTCAGGAAAAAAACCCAAAACTTAAGGACATTTGGGAAAATTTGCCTTCCCAATATATACAGATCTCAGACTCTTACTATGGGGTTGTGTGCAGATTAGATGCCAGAGTATAAACCCAACTTTCTAATGTAGTCAAAGTTATTAATCTTTTATGCCTTTGGGCTTGTCATAATTCAGAGAAAGCCTTTTCTAATTCTGAGATTCATAAACATTCTATAATGATTTCTCTTTTGCTTTCATGGATTCATTGTCTTCATATAAATTTTTGAACTTGTTGGAAATTATGCTCTATAAGATTTGAGGTTTGGATCCAACCTCTTTTTCCAGTTGGATAACTGGTTATTGCAAAAGTTTCATTGTATAAATGTACAGGTTGTTCTTTAATTTCAGGGGAAATCATGATATGTCATTTTATTCAGTGCTAGCTAAAAGTTTCCTTTATTTTACTTAGATTTCTCATAGTCATGAAAAGGAAACAGATTTGCTGCATAAAAATCACATGTTGCACATGAAATTGCCAGGCTAAGACTCAAAATAGACACAGTAAAAATGCAGAGCCAGGAAAAGGAAAGAAATCTGAAGGACATTGAAATTATAAAGAAAAGAATGAAGACAAAAAAGACTTTAAAACTTACGAGGAAAGATTAACAAAAACAGTATTCCAGAATAGTGTCCAGCTCGATGTTCTGACAGAGGAGAACATAATGCTGAAATCTAAACTGGAGAGAGAAAAACAAAGCAAGGACAGACTGGAAGCAGAAGTGGAGTCATACCGCCTAGACTGGCTGCTGCTATATGTGAACGTGATGAAAGTCAGGCCTCAAAAAGAGACCTAGGACTTGTTTTGCAGAGAGCAAAAGATGAGTGGTCTGCTACACAGGAATATATGAATTCCCATGCTAATATTCTTTTCCAACGACTTTCTGAAGTTGAAAGTAAATTCAGGAGCCTACAAGTTGAGTTCCGTCACACAAGAGATGCTCTCCGAGAAAAGACTTTGGCTTTAGACAGGGTACAAAGAGACCTGAGGGAAACACAGTTTGAAAAGAAGAAAATTGAACAAATGTACCAAGATGAACAAAGTACAGTGTATAAATACATTGTAAAGCAGGAAGCCATAGAGGAGAGATTATCTGACCTACAATGTAAGAATATGTTGCTTGAACAACAACTGCTTGATGCTCACAAGGAAGTTGCCAACAAAGAGAAGACAATAACTAATAACCAAGGCCGATTTGATGCCACTGTGGAAACACTCAAAGCTGAGAACAAAAAGCAAAGTCTCCAGCTAGAAGAAGAAAAATTGGAAGTTAATGGGTGAATATAATCATTTAAAAGAAAGACTGCGCCAATATGAAAAAGAGAAAGTGGAAAGAGAAGTAAGTATCAAGAAAGATAAGTATTTTTCAAACTTCCTAGAAGAAAATGTAAAGTAATATTTGGTGATTGCTAAATGTTGTTTCGGGTTGAGTGTGAAGATATCTAGCTGATAAATGTATTTGTGATATCAGCCTAGAAATATACCTTGTTTCCAGCAAGTAAGTGTTACAGCTGAGAGATGCTTTACTTTGAGTAAAGACATTGTGTCACTTATAAAATTTTAAGATTAAGTTGCAAATTGTTACTAGATATAGAGTAATATTGATAATGTATTCTTGTAATGCAGAAATAATAATTTTGCTGTCTTTATGTTGCCTCATTTTAAGATCATTTCTGATAAGCAGAAATGCTCATACCTGAAATGAGTATTTTGGAAGATTCCATTAAGTGGCTCACTTGACAGTTAATTCCAGATTTTCCAGATGAGCTGAAGTGTATTGCTGTACCTTGTAATACTTCTCCTTCAGTAGCTTTTTACACATTTTAGTTGGCATAATTTTACTTTTATTCATGTCTATTTGACTTAAATCTGAAAATATTTGATTTCAATTATATATTTTTATGATCATTCAATTCTTTAGAGGATCTATTTTAATTATATCATAACTTAGGAAAAATCAGGTGAACTTCAGCAAAACTATAGTTGATTTAATCTGCCTACTAGTATTTATGATTACTTTGAATATTTTTGCAAATATTAATAATTTGCTGATAATTTTCATTTCAAGGCTCAAGGACTATCATTTGGATATAACTTTGTCCAGTACAAAGATTATTGTAGCTATCTGTGATTTATTAGTTTGGTATCGGATTCCCATTTTCAGAGCAGTGAGGGGCAACAGGATTCACATATAGTGGGAATGAAGTGGGTAGGGGAGGGAGTTGTAGGAGCTGAGGTCAGGGAGGGAGGGAGGTGGAAGCCAGGTTACTTAGGGCCTGGGGGGCATTGGAATTTTACTTTTATTCTAAAATAGGCATCTGTTGGAAGAGTTTGAGCAGAGGATTGAATTTGTGAGGAACTCTGAGGTTGATTTGAGCTTCTAATAAAAAAGAAAGAAAACATTTACCAGTGTCGAATTTACCACCACCTGTCCCACCCACATACCTATGAAGTCGTTTTGAGACTTCAGTAGGTTGTTAAGCATTTCACATTCATCAGGGGAGGGATGAAGAGAGGGCTGAATCTGTTGTCTGAGTAACAGAATACCGATTTGGCAGGAAGATAACACCTTCTGTGGTGTCCTAAACTGAATTCAGTGACAAACAGGAATGTGTACACACGAGGAAAAGAAGGTGAATCGATGTATGTGGTGTATTTTTCAAAATATATATGTTAGAGTTAAATATTGCTAGCATAGTGTAATAGTTAGGTGATTTATAATATTAGTAACAAAAATATCTCATCAGGCAGTCGAGAGACAACTTCGGCAAGAACTGGCTGATACCGCACACAGACTATCGCGGTCCGAGACTTTGCTGGAGATCAATTCGCGCTGTCACATGCACTTAGAAGACAAAGTCCAGGACTCAAAGAAGCAATTAAGTCAGATCACAAGCCAAGTATGTATGAAATTTAACATGTCAACCGTTCATCTAGAGCTGGTTTGTTAACATAAAGTATTTTAGGATACTAGTTTCAGTGGACAGCTTTCTTTTATATTTTCTTAATGATTTGTTTGATTACAATTTTATTATCTTTATAATGCACTTATTTCTTAAACTGTGGCTTTTATTCTGCCATTGTTTCTTATAATTACATATATATTTTCTTACAATATGTACCCTTAGGAAAGTTGAGGATTATACATCATTCTTCACAGAAGTTGAGAGAATTTTTCCCTGTTAAACAGCATTTTTTTTAGTGATTTCTCTATTGCCATGGTGAGGCAAGCCAGATTAAATCAGAGGATAATGTCTAATGGAATGTTCCAGAACATAGTCTTCTTTCTTACCTTCACTTTTGTGACTCAATACAAAATCTGTGTGTACTTATTTCATGGATTTCAGGTTAACTTGTACAGAAAGACTGTTATACTCTTCTCCAAAATGCAAATGTTTTAGGTTAATTTACAACCTTTTTGCAAGGTTAGGTTCCTTCATTTTCCTTTCATTTAAATTATATTGCAAATGCATAGACATATTCAGGTCATGTATAGCATGTATGTCAAAATAGTGAATTAGGAAAATTACCCAGATCCTGCCCTTGGATTTTTATTGAGGTCTCATTCACATACCATGCAGTTCACCCATTTAAAGTTCTCTTAGGATATTCACAGAGTTGTGTAACCATCACCACAATCAATTTCAGAACATTTTCATCACCGTAAAAAGAAACCCTGTACCCCATAGCCATCACCTCCACCCTCATCACGTCCCTCCAAATTCCGCAGTCCTAGGCAACCACACCATCTATCTACCTTTTGAGTCCATAGATTTGCCTGTTCTGTACATTTCCTATAAATGGAGTCATATAATATGTAGTCCTTTATGACTAGCTTCTTTCACATAGCATAATGTTTTCAGGGTTCATCCATGTTATAGCATGTGTCACTACTTCATTTCTTAATATTGTCCAATAATATTCTATTGTATGGCTATACCAGTGACCCCTTCAACACTGGTGGACCTGTAGGTTGTTTCCATTGTTGGGCTATAATGTATACTACTGCCGTGAACATTCATTTACAAGTTATTATGTGGATGTATGTTTTAATTTCCCTGCATTGAATATTATCCTCAGAGTTAGTTGGTGGATTTCACCATCTTTCTGCCTTACTCATGCTGTCCTTGCTGCCGTGTCAGTTTCCGGTCATCTAGCCTCATTTATTCAGATGGGTGCACAGTTTCCCCTTCTTCATGAAGCCTTCTCTGACTTTTCTGACTTTCATTGATCTTATGCTTCAGCACATGTTTTCTAGTCTGTGCAGAATAAGTTGGCCCTTCATTTGCATTGCTTTTATTTGTCTCCTGAGAGTTAATCTCATCTAATTATAAATTTGCCTAAGGGAGGAATAATAACTGATACGCCTGTCACTTAGCCTTATATGAATTGAAAATGTTCCAGCTTTACAGTTGTTAGGGTAAAATTAAATACTTTATACCATACCAATAATTTCTTCTTTGTTTGATTGATGTAATAAAATTTTATTCTAAATGTATTTTAATCAATTATGTATAATATGGAAACTACTTAATTTAAAAGGGGAGAATTGTTCAATCAAATACTCACGTCTTTCTCACTATAAAAAAGAAAATTTAAATCACCCTTCCTTCATTATGTAGCCAGAACTGGGATTTGTAAATTGATACTGCTTTACCAACTGGAAGAGCTCGGGTGTAGTCTTTCTGATCTGCCATGCACACATAACATTGATCTGCTCATCAAAGTGCTTGCTAACACAGTCCAGAATATAGAGTTGCTGGGAATGAATTGATCCAGGCACCTTGATTTAGCAATAGAGTCCAGTGTTTTCAGGTCAGTGGCTTTAGCCTGCCTCTGGTGGTCATGTCAGTTCATACTACTCAATCCTGGAGGTGCTCTGTGCATTGTAGTACATGGTCATTGCCCATTGAATACTACAGAGAGAAATAAGCTATGAATTCTTATAAGTGGACAAAAGTACTGCTGGCTAGTGGAATTGGTGACAGTTCTAGGAAGTACTGGGGATGTATTCTGGACTTCACGCTTCCTATTTGATGCCACTTTCAGTTGTGTGAAGAATGATTCAGTGCAACTGTAGAACCACTTCTATGGGCATGCCACCTGCCTAAAATATAAAATTTTATCAGAACATAAAATAAATAATCATGTTAATAGTAAATATTATATAGCTCACTCTGTGCCTCATACTTTTCTAAGTACTTTAGGCATATTCCCCTATTTAATCTTTTCAACATCCCAGTGAGGAGGATGCTGTTACTCTCTCCATTTATAGATGAAGAAACTGAGACATTAGTTTGACCTTTTTGCTCAAGGTCACATACCTAAGAACGCTGGAGCTGGTATTCAGACCCAGGTCTTCTGGACTCTGTGTAGATCCTGCCTCTCAAATTATTCCATGAAACATCTGGTTGTCATCTAGAGCATCAACCCCACTGAGCCCTGTGGGTAAAAATAAAAACATGCTCCCCTCACTCTAGTGGAAGCTGGAAGGTGCTATCCCCCTGTGTAGTGATGCATAGAATTCTAGCTTTTTTTTTCTCTTTTCCCTGTATACGGGCTCAAGAGGGTACACTGTGTCTCTATATGAATATAGACAGTCACCATTTACCAACTTGTATCTGTCTTGTTTCTCTTGTTTAAAAAAAGAAAAAAATGTATGGTCATATATGGTCAGCAAGGCGTGGCTTTTACATGGTTGGGTAGGTTTAAGTGGGCATTTTCACATGGCTTCTCTCCTTGGGCATGTTTAATTTTGAGGTTTAACAGTCATCCTCACAGTTTAAGATGACAGTTTAAAAAACTAAATTATCTCCTAGTGATGACTTAAGCCCCGCCACTTGATGGGAGAATCAGCAGAACCATAGGATCTTATTTGGAATTGACATTCCCTATTGGACTTTTGATCCTCTTTATTTTTAAGTTTTCTTTTTCTTTCTCTGAAAAGGAAAGATGATTGTCAGTATTAGATGTTGAAAGTTTCAAGTTATTTTAACTAAAACTAATGTGTACCAAAAATAAAATAAATTAAAATTATAGTTGATGTGGTAGTGCTTGGAATACAAAAATATAAAAGCTTACCATAAGGTAATCTATCTTTCCCCATTTTACCAATTGTGTAAATTTGAGTATCTGACATAATATTTGAAAACAAGAAAAATGTTGTATTTTCATCCTAGAGCAGGGGTTGGTAAACTTCTCTGTAAAGGGCCAGATAGTATATTTTAGGTTGTGTGAGCCAGAAGATCCCTGTTGCAGCTACTCCACTGTGCCATTACAGCACAAAAGTATCCACAAACAATGTGCAGAAGGAAGGGGTGTGTCTGCGTTCCAATAAATTTAGCCTCAAAAACAGGTGATGGGCAGATTTGTACCAGATTATTATTATTTTTTAATAAAAAAGAGTTGTTAGTCTGAAAACCATATTTTCTATATACCACACTTTATTTAGCTATTCATCCATTGATGGAAATGTGGGTCATTTCCAAATGTAAAGCTTTTTTCTATTCTTTGTTTTAGTTGCAAGAAGCACAGGATCGACTGAAAGAGACTGGAAGACGTGCTGAGAAGATGCAAGACCACAGGAAAAAGTACAATTTAAATCAGCACAAAAAATGACGAGTATTATAAAGCAAATAAGCATTACAGTTTGAGAACTGTACCAGTTATGATAATAACTATATATATGAAACTAGGGAAAAAATTCAGCTTTAAGCTATTTTTAAATTCATACTTTTTGTACATTATTTCTAAATTTTGTACATTATCCATGGGCACAGCTAGAAAAATGATACAGTTGCCAAACTATCTACATTTGAAATATTTATGAATTTATGTAATTGTACCTTCAGATGTTTGTCAGAAATTACATGACATTTTAAAAAATTATCTGAGACTAATTATTTTAAAATATATTTTTTAGGCTGAAAATAGAAAATTCCACATTAAAAGGTACTATCAAAGAGCAAGCAGACCAACTTGAGCAACATGAGAAAAACCTATTAAGCGCAAGTTTGGTAAGTCATCCTCTTACTTTCTCTCATACCAAAAGGAATTTTATTTCTCTAGTAGTACAGGTTGAGTATCCCTTATCCAAAATGCTTAGGTCCAGAATTGTTTTGGATTTTGCAATATTTATATATACATAATGAAATATCTTGAGGATGGGATCCAAGTCTAAACACAAAATTTATTTTTACATATACACCTCATGCACTAGCCTGAAGGTAATTTTATATAATGTTTTTAAATCATTTTGTGCATGAAACAAAGATTTGAGTGTGTTTTCACCGCAACCTGTCACATGAAGTCAGTTGTGAAATTTTCCACTTGTGGTGTCATGTTGACACTCAAGAGGGTTAAGATTTTGGAGCATTTTGGATTTCAGGTTTTGATATTAAGATGCCCAACCTGTGGTAGAGATGCTCCTTGACTTATACATCCCAATAAACCCATTGTAAATCGAAAATATCGTAAGATGAAAATGTAGTTAATACATCTAACCTACTGAACCTCATGGCTTAGCTTAGCCTACCTTGAACATGCTCAGAACGCTTACATTAGCCTACAGTTGGGTAAAATCATCAAATACAAAGTCTATCTTTTAATAAAGCATTGAATGTCTCATACACCACATATTGCTAGGCTGGGAAAAGATCAGTTAAATTAAAATACATTGAAATTGGGATGTTTTAAACCATTGTAAAGTCAAAAAATTTTAAGTTGAGCCATCGTCATTATGTCAAAATTGCAATGGTTCCACACAATTATAAAGCAAACAATTGGAAGTCGAGCCACCATAAGTCAGGGACAATCTTTATATAAGAATATTTAAGACAATATGAAAATTCTCATTGATCAAAATATTTATTCTATTCATAATGACAGTACTTACTGCAAGCAATGCAAGTCCCCTTGACTTTAGAGAAGAAATTGGCTTGATTCCTAAAATCAATGATTTGAGTAGTAAGAGTTTAATAAAAAGATTGTGATAGTGTAAAAACAATGTTTTATATACCACATTTTATCTTTCCATTCATGCATTGATGGACATCTTGTTTTTCCAAGTGTAAAGTTTTTTTTAATTCTCTGTTTTAGGTGCAAAAATCACTGGCAGATCAATTGGCAGAGGCTATAAAATGGAAAAAGAAGATGGAAGACCACATTCAAAAGTACAATTAAAAGCAATACACAAAATAACTTGAGTATTTATAAAGCAAATAAGCAGTGTAATATGAGATTGTATCTGTTATGATAATAAGTTGTGTGAAGCCAAGGAAAAGTTTCAGCTTTAAGCTATTTTGAAATGCATACCTTTTGCACGTTTTTTCTAAATTCTGCACATTATCCACAAAATACAGCTAGAAAAATGATACATTTGCCAAATCATCTGCTTTTTAAATCCTTAAGAAATTATGTAATTATACCTTCAGATGTTTGTTTAGAAACTACATGGTATTTTAAAAATTTATCTGTGACAATAATTATTTTTAAATATACATTTTAGCCTTGAAATTGAAAATTCAAAGTTAAAAGTAAACATTCAAAAGGCAATGGACAACATTGTGCAACATGAGAAATACATGTCATGTGCAAGTTCGGTAAGTCAATCTCTTACTTTCTGTCATACTTAAAAGAAACTTTATTTCTCTAGTAGTACAGGTTGAGTATCCCTTATCCAAAATGCTTGGGCCAGAAGTGTTTCAGATTTTGGAATATTTGTATAATATATACACAATAAAATATCTTGAGGATGGGATCCAAGTCTAAACACAAAATTCATTTATGCTTCATAAACACCTTAAGCACAAAGCCTGAATGTAATAGTATAAAATGTTTTTAAATATTATAATATTTTTTGCATGAAACAAGAATTTAGGGTGTTTTCACTGCAAGCTGTCACATGAAGTCAGATGTGGAATTTTCCACTTCTGGTGTCACGGTCACACAGCAAGAAGATTAAGATTTTGAAGCATTTTGGATTTCAGGTTTTCAGATTCAGGGTGCTCTACCCATAGTATAGATGCTCCTTGACATACAGTGGGGTTACATACTGATCACCCACTGTAAGTGGAAAATATGATAAGACAAAAATGTATTTAAAACACCTGATTCACCTAATCTACCAAACACCCTAGCTTATCCTAGCCTACCTTAAGCATTCTCAGAACATTTACACTAGCCTAAACTTGGGTAAAATAATCTAACACAAACTCTACCTTATAATACAGTATTGAATATCTCATGTACCACATATTGCTAGCCTGGGAAAACATCAAAATTACAAATTCAAAACATGTTGAAATTGAGATGGTTTCACACTATTGTACAGTCAAAAATTTTAAGTTGAACCATCATAATTATATCAAAATTGCAATGGTTTACTTTATTGAAATGATCTCATTAAGTAGAAATGTATAAAATTTTAGGCATATTAAAGTCATGTTTATGTATTATTGATATTACTTGCTACTAGCAGTGCAAGTCCTCTTGACTTTATAGAAGAAACTGACTGAATTCATAAAATTAATGATTTGGGTAGTAAGATTTTAATAAAAAGATTGTGATAGTCTAAAAACAATATTTTATATGTACCACATTTTTTCAACTGTCCATTCATTGATGGACATTTTGGTTATTTCTATGTTTTTGTTATTGAATATAATGCTGCTGTGGACATTGGTATACAGTTCTCTGAGTCCCTGGTAATATTTTATGATATATTTTAAAATTCTAAGAAGAGGTTCAAGCAACGATTCTAGAATTCTAAAATTCTCTTGTAATCTAAACCCTTCAGTGAGATTTTGAGAATAAATTGCTTTTAATGTTTTAATTTGTATTCCCCATCAAGAGTGGATACTAGATCATTATACAAGATTTTTTCTCCAAAGGGATATGTTTTTCTCTTTGGATTTTAAAACAGAAAAGAGATGGCAGGGAAAAAGTAGAAACAGCTGCTCCAGTAGGACATTACAGAGTAACATAGTGCTTCTAGCATTGGAAGTTCAGAAACTAATTTTTTTCTTTCACTTATGTTCATCAGTCTTTCCAAGACTTAAAAGTACAATCTCAGAAAAGACTGATAGTGTTCCAGGATACTAATTTATTGATGTGAGTGAAAACTATATACTGTTTACCAGCAGAACAGGATTCTCCTGTCATCATGCTTTCCTTTCTAGGAATAAGATCAGATGATTGCATTGTGAATACTAAATTGGAGCAATGAGGCAGACACTCCTACTAACTAGTTTCTTTAATTCACAATGGAAATATTTATGCAATTCTGTTATACAGACATTCCTTATCAGGGAAATTAGAACATTGTTGTTGACTGGCCTTTCTCATAGCCAAGGAAATGCTGGAAAATTATTTTTTCTAGGTTTCAAATAACTTAGTCCCATTTTATTAGCATATTTTTCATCCAAGTGATGTAACAATATATCGACAAGGAGTCTTCCATGAGTGAGAGTGGCAGGAGGCGTGCCCTAAATGTGTGTCTTACAGGAATATATTAAGATATCAAAAACAGAAAAATTTGTAAGAGTACTCAAAACCTATTAAGTTTATGAGAAAATAATGAGGGATTTTCTGTAAATTCCCATAGAAATGAGTTAAAAGTATGGCATAGAATTTCTCACCACTTTGAAGTGTACCCTGTGAATCAAAAATGTCATAAGAAACAGCTTTGAACCAACTCAATCAATAGCCCTTAACTTCTCCCTGAGGCTGTCATCTCATGAATTCCTAAGCCAGAGACTGGCTGGGTTCAGATATTTGAGGACACATTTTGAGGTGAAGAACCTAGATTGGGAAGACACAATCCTCCAAATGATACAGTTGAGTGCGTGCATCTGAAAGAAACTTTACAAGACTTCATGTCTCTATGGAAAAGGAAATTCTTCACAAGAAAACAAAGGCAAACAATAGATAATCTAACCCTTGTGGAAAAGTTTTGCATTAAAAAAGAAAAAAAAGACAAAATATGCTGGTCAACAGCCTAAGGCTGCGGGTGCTCCCAGATTAGAAAATCACACTACACTCAAAGTAACACCAATAGGAATCAGCATGGAATGTAGGAGAGTAGCTGTAGCTGTCTGCACAAGTAACCCACACGAACAAGTGGTAGCTGAGTGTGTGGTTGAGGATATTGTTGATGAGAAGTGACCTAGAAGGAGGAGCCCTCAGGAAGAGGTCAGGGCTGGAAACATAGATTAGGGAATCAGGGTTGAAGCCTTGATATTTAAGGAGCTCTGAGAGAATTTAAAAGAAGGAATAACAAGGGACAGGACTACACATCAGGGGTGCTTCATTTAGGAAAGAATGAGGTCAGAGGAGCCGAGGGGAGGGTATGGTCAGTGCTAACAGTTGGTGCTGAGAAGTAAAGCAAACTAAGGACTAAAAATACAGCCTTGATGGCCCTCAGAATTTTTTAATTGGAAGTATAGGATTGAAAATCAGATTTTAGTATGAAAGAAGACAATAAGTGATGAAAACATAGATCTCTGGATGAGACCGTGTATTAAGGAATATTAGAGTCATGTAATCCCAGCACTTTGGGAGGACAAGGCAGGAGGATCACTTGAAGCCAGGAGTTTAAGACCAGCCCAGGCAACATAGCAAGACCCCATCTCTACACAAATTTAAAAAAAAAACCTTAGCCAATCACGGTGATATGCACCTGTAGTCCCAGCAACTTGGAGACTGAGGCAGGAGGATCACTTGAGCCCAGGAATTAAAGAGGCTGCAGTGAGCTGTGATGATGGCACTGCACTTTAGCCTGGGCAACAGAGTCAGACCCGGTCTCCAAAAAAGAATATTAGAGTTCAATGGAAGGGGAGAAACAGGATGATAGGAAAGCTACAAGAGGCTGAGCATGGTGGTTCACGCCTATAATCTGAGCACTGTGGGAGGCCAAGGTGGGAGGATCACTTGAGCCCACAGTTCCAGACAAGCCTGGGTAACATGGCGAGAACCACAAAAACATAAAACAATTACCCAGGCATGGTGGTGCATGCCTGTAGTCCAAGCTACTTGAGATGCTGAGGCAGGAGAATAACTTGAGCCCAGAGTTGGAGACTGCAGTGAGCTATGATCATGCCACTGCAGCCTGAGAGACAGAGCAAGACTCTGTCTCAAAAAAACCAAAGTAAATGATATAATAATAATAATAACAAAAAATAATAATAATAAATTTTAAAAAATAAATCAAAAGCTACAAGAATCAGGCAAAGATGTTTTTATTATAGAGAAGACTTAAACTTACTTTTTGTAGATTTCTAGAGAGAAGATGGCATCTGTTTCTTGCTTTAAATATTTCAGTTTCCATCAGCATTAAAACTAAATTGGTCTTTCAGATTAATGATTCTCACTAGAGAATCATTTGATTATTAAGACTAGTTGGCATAAAACAAGAATATTAGGAAAAGAAAAAATTGTGATTTAGAGATTAGACCACACTCTTGAATTGTTCTGAAGATACATTGTTCAATTTTTAAGAATTTCAAGTGACTCTATTATTCTTTGAATTAACAGATTACATGAGTACTAAAATAAGAATGATTCCTTTTTTGGAGAAAGTTCCATGAGCTGATGAGAAGAATGTATATTCAGTGTTATTTGGGTGGAGTGTTCTGTAGATATCTGTTAGGCCCAAATGTTCTATAGTCCTGTTTAGGTCTTTTATTTCTCTATTTGTTTTTTGTTTGGAGGATCTGTCCAGTTCCGTCAGTGGGGTGTTGAAGTCCCCTGCTATTATGGCATTGCTGCTTATTATGTTGTCTAGATCTAGCAGTATTTGCTTTATGTACCTGGGTGCTCCTGTGTTGGGTGCATAAATGTTTAGGATTGTTACATCCTCTTGTAAGATTTTTCCCTTCACCACTATATAGTGTCCATTTTTGTCCTTCTTTACTTTTGTTGCTTTAAAGTTTATATCATCTGAAATAAGGATGGCTACTCCGGATTTCTTTTGGTTTCCATTAGCCTGGAAAATTGTATTCCATCCTTTCACCTTGAGTCTGAATGCGTCTTTGTGTGTAAGGTGTGTTTCCTGAAGACAACAGATACTTGGCTTGTATTTTTTAATCCATTCAGCCAGCCTATGTGTCTTCAAAGGGCAATTCAAGCCATTTACATTTATTGAGAGAATTGATATTTGGGGTAAATTTCTGATTATTCTATTGGGTGGTGTCTTTTGTTTTACCTCTTGCGTCACTGTGGAATCTGGTTTCTGGGGTTTTAGCTTTTGCGTAGTTTACATAGGTGGGTGTCTGTTGCTCTGGTTAGTATATAATGCAGGTCTAAGCACTTCTTGCAAGCCGGTCTGGATTCACAAATTATCAGTGATGCTTATCGGAAACGTCTTTATTTCTCCTCATATAAGAAGCTTAGTTTGGCAGATACAAATTCTGGGTTGGCCTTTGTTTTGTTTTAGGAGATGTGATGGCTCCCCATTCCTTCTGGCTTGTAAGGTTTCAGCTGAGAAATCTGCAGTTAATCTGATCGGTTCCTTTGTAGGTTACCTGCTCTTTCGTCTACAGCTCTGAGAGTGCTCTTTGTGTTTACTTTGGTCAGTCTAATAATTAGTGGGTGGTGAATGCCTTTTCAAGTTGACTCCCAGGAGTCTGTGCTTCTGTACTTGGAGATTGAGATTTTGGCTAAGTCATGGAAATTTTCCTCTATAATTCCTTCAAATAGATTTTCCAGTCCACGTGAATTTTCTTGCTCTCCCTCAGGGATGCCTATGATCCTTATGTTTGGCCTCTTTGATTTAATATTGAATTACATTAACAATTTAGTTGATATTGATGATAAACATTTTAAACTTCTGCTTTTATCACATATTTAAAATTACTCTCTGAATCACTGACTCAAAACTTGAAAAAATACAATAGCTATTCATATTATAATTATTTACAAATGTATACTTTCAATTTGTTTTAGACACAAGCATCATCTCTACGAGGCTTGGAGCATATTGATTCCACAGGAACTCAGACGGAACTCAGTGTTACGTATCTGGAATCTGAAATCTCCACAATAGAAGATTCTCAAGAAGATTTTGATGAAACCACATTTAGAAGATATAAAGAACTCTATCTGAAAGAATTAAAGCTTAGAAAATCTTCATCCAATAAGCTAAGAGAGTAAGTCAAAGCATAGAATCATAGAAAACAAAGTAAGCTCATTAATTTTCCTCAAAAGCATGAGTTTTAGTGAGGGAGGCTCATGAGATTAGTTGGAAGTGAAAACTAACTAGATAATATGATTTTGGAAAATGATGTTTGTGAACTTACCTTTGAAATATTTCTTCAGGACAGTTTATGTCTGTCTCCCTTTTCTTGGTTTTATGTAGCTTTTTAAATGTAACATTATCATGTCATTAACCTCATCTCTTAGTCCTTGAGCTAGATATGTTTGAAGCTTTATAATTTAGACAGTGATATTGTTATAAAATGCTTGCCAGCATTCCCCTAAGTAGAAATATTAATGAGTTTAACTACTTCTTGGAAGATTAGAACTTAAACCAAAGCAGTCAGTACTACTACTACTCTCTCAGCATATTCTGGCACTTGGTAAATTAACTTACCTTGATTGCGATCTTTGGTATCATCACTAGTGGGCACTTTGAGACAAACTATCCTGGATAGTTTTCCACTCTACATAAAGGCACACTTGTGAAAGAAATATGGAGTGCTTAACATAGGAATGAAGGGATGGATAATTCACAAAGTGGTTAAAAATAATAACTTATTCAGCCTGAGGGTCAGGTGTGCGGAAGACAGAAAGGGACAAGTCCCACCTCTGATGCCCTGGTAACAATGTTAGCAGCTAATTTTCATTGGGGCTGCTTAAGTTCTTTTTGATCACCAGCTCAGCTATCTCATTCTCCCCTAGAAGTTGTTGCTGTGAATTATTCCTCAGTGCCAAATACTTAATTTTTCCCAAATAATGGGTGAAATGTACAAGGGTGGTGAAAGCAAGTGCTTGACAATGTCTTTGAGGGATTTCTTTTAAAACTCTGAACTGAATTACTAAATAAAAGTATTTCTAGCTTTCTTTAAGTTTTAATATTTTATTGTATATATTTAAGGAGTGCAACATGATGTTTTAACACATTTAAACAAGGTGAAATGGTAATTATAGTCAAGCAAATTAACATATTCATCATCTCACATAGTTACTCTTTCCATACAACTATTTCTAATGGCATCCTCCAGAATCTTATAAGGAGAGCCATTCCAGAAGGCAGCAAGTGTTGCCTGTTAAGTGGTACATCATTGACAGCCATTTATCTCCCCTCCATACTTTGTTTGAACTACTTGATTATTAGAAATTTCTCTAGAAAAAAATGTACTTCTGTAAAATGATTTTAAAACTATGATTGCAAACAGTAGGCATGCTCTGACATATTTTCAATGTGAAAACACTGTTTAATGGGAAATGTTTTTACTCATGGCAACTTTTTAATTTTAAAGTGCAAGTCATCTAGGAATAATTTAGGGAAAAATGAAATACTAACCACTTATTTTTGCAATCTTCATAGAGCTCATCAGACTCTAGCAGAGGTCGGGACCGAACTGCTTGAGGAGAAACACAACAGTTCTTAATGTACCAGTCCTACTGTGTGGCCAGTCCTGCAGTGTTGTCTGTGAACACTTAGATTACTCTGGGACACAGTTTGAAGGCTGCTAATTATGACAGAATCCTCTCCATTAGATAAAATTTGCTGATTTATTGTTGTCCTGTACAGAATGTTCTCATATTCTATTTAAAAATGTAAAAGTAGAAATGAAGTTTCAGATGTGCTCCTTGTATTAATGTTGGTCTTCAAGCTACCTCTGCCATCTGAAACCTAATCTCTGCCTGGAAATAAACAGAAAGGACATGGAGAAAGGAGGAGTGTTTTTCTTAAAAGTGGTATATGTATTTTACTACGTAAGGAGCTAAGTAGCTTCTGATTTAGTATTATGCATAAAATGAAGATTGTCAGTTGGGTAAGCTTTTCATTTCCTCTGGCAACATTCAGTTTCTCCTAAGCTATTGATCTACACACTTCAGAAGCCATTGATGGCACCCTGTCTCACTGAATAGGACAGGGATTAATGTCACCAAGACATTTGTCTCTCCTTTTTGCTGTAGTCTGTGTCAGGCGGAGTATGAAGTCACTCAACTAGGGACAACAATTCTACATTTCTATTAAGAGAAATATGAGGAAAAATGTGTGATTCAGTGGGAAAATAGGAATAAAATGAAAGGGACTTTTAACAAGTCCTTTAATATTTGCCAGTTTTCACTTGTGAATATGGACAAAACCACCCCAGCTTCCCACCAACTAGGACAAAACTGGAGCCATCAACAATCAAAACACTTTCACTAAGCTTTTGGGTGGCTGTCCCAGAGCAGCTCCCTCTCCATTGCCTGGGTCTGTGCCTTTTCCCTCTAAGCTTTCATATTTGGCCTGGTATCTCTTTCCCAAAGGCAGTGGCCCTCAGCAGTCATTTTATGTGGCAACATATGCAAGGGTCAGTGAAAGGGCTGGAAGAGCATTGATGTAGATGGCGGACACTCCAGGGTTGGAATAGAGGCAATTACTTCTAGCATGTACTCTTTAAGAGTCAGGAGAAAAAGATGACCTCTAATTAAATTTGTTATGCCATAAGTATTGTCTATCTAGATTTCTTTAATGCAAGATTTCTTTAATACAAAGGTAAGTAATCTGTTGAGAAGAATATTTCATTTTTATCTAAGTAAATGTATGTATTATTCAAAGTGATTATGAATGGGGTATAAAGAAGTTTAAAAAAAAAAAACCATCCCACATATGTAGAAAATATTTAGGAGAAGACCTTTCTGGGGAAAGGTAAGATTATTATACCTTAGTAGTTCCTCAGTTCAAGTCAGGTAAAGATGTACATTTTACATAGTGTTTATTAATTGTAATAAAAGATTCTTTCAATAAAGACTTCCCCTTTTCTCTGGTATTTAATTTTTGCTTTTGCAAGACCTAGCTAGTCATGTTATTGTCATGTTCACACATTTTATAAAGCCTGCCCATTATGTTATTGCCACAGAAATGTAATGGAAAAATGTCTCTCAAAATATTGGGAAGTCTCTTCATCAAAAAATTTGTCTTGGCCAGGCATGGTAGCTCAGTAATCACAGCTTTTTGGGAGGCTAACGTGGGGGGACTGCTTGAGGCCAGGAGTTCAAGACCAGCCTGAGTAATAGAATGAGACTTCATTTCTAAAATTTATTTAGAAAAGTTAAAAAAAAAACTGTCTTCACACCTAAAATTTGTAAAGGCATTGGATATCATATTATCATTATCACCGTGAAGTTTATTTATAATGTTCAGTAGAGTATTTGAGACCCTGTTTTGGCATTTAGTGAGAGAATATTTTTATATGAAAGGGTCAAGTAAGAACCCTCTAGATGGGGACACTTGCAATATTGTTGAAATATTTTCACACATTTCATAATTCAGTAGATAACTCTAATTAGATATTTCAAAAATTAGTAGTGATTTCTGAAAATAAGTCAAGTTACAATTAAAGAGCAATAGATTGTTTTCTTTGTTTCTAATCCTACAAAGTCTTGAATCAAAGAAACTAAGTTTGAAACAGGCTTTAATCTATATTTATTCTTTTCTTCAAGCATATTTTCTGAAATCTTTGGGTCTATATGAATACAGAAATGTTAATAATAATACAGATAGCATACTATTTTTACTTAATATTTTGCCAGTAGAATTTTCATAGGACATCATGACAGTAACACTTTCTTCATGTATGTATTTAAGATTCTGTGCTGAAAAGTTAATAGAATAGAATGTACGTTGAATGTCTAATTTTCAAAAACTGGAGAGTGGAAGGTTCACCTTAAAAAAAAAAACATTGAAATATAAAAACTGATGAAATTTTTATAAGGAAGAGAGTGCTGCTAAGAATTACAAAGAAACACATTCACTGCAAAATATGACTTGAATTATTTAACCTTTATATTAATAAGAGGAAAATCACTCTTCTGAAATGATGTATATTCAATAGACCAATATTAATTGTATGTTTATCAGATCAATCTAAACAGAATTACACAAGATGTTCTCTGTTATAAACTTAAGTAAGTAGGGGTTTTATTTTACTCATGTGATTATCTTTTTATTTAAGCAGTTCTAAAGTTACGTCTAGTATATTATTTAAAGGCCACATTTTGTAAGCAATATATTATTCCATGATAATTTCTCTTGTTTAGCTTAAACATTGTAAGTAATACTTGTCTTATTTCAGATGTAGGAGTTGGGAGAAAGCATAACTAAGAAACTAGAAGAAGGTATGTTGCCAAAATTTATGAATTAAATTGAGATTAGTTGTTGATTTCTGAAACAAACTGTAAATAGCAAGTGGAATCTCTTTCCATTGCTTGGTAATAGATACTACATTAAATATTATTTCTATACATTCTGTTTTTGTTACTATAGACTTGTAGTATAATTTAAAGTCTGGTAAGGTGATGTCTCCAGATTTGTTCCTTTTGCTTAAGATTGCTTTGGCTATTTGAGCCCTTTTTTGGTTCCAAATGAAGCATAGAATTATTTTTCTAGATCTGCGAAATACAACTTAGTACTTTCATGGGGATTGCATTGAATCTATAGATCACGTTGGGCAGTGTGAACATTTTAAAATGTTGATTCTACCCATCCATGAGCATGGGCTGTTTTTCCATTTGTTTGTGTCATCTGTGATTTCTTTAACAATGTTTCCTACTTCTCCTTTTAGAGGTCTTTCCCTCCTTGGATAAGTATATTCCTAAGCATTTCATTGTCTTTGTAGCTATTGTGAATGCTATTGAGTCTTTTCTTTGACTCTCAGCTTGACTCTTTTTAGTATATAGAAATGCTACTGGTTTGTGTCCATTGATTTTGTAACCTGAGACTTTGCTGAATTTATTTACCAGTTATTTTGGTGGAGTCTTTGGGATTTTGTAGATAACAAGATCATATCATCAGCAAGAAGTGATAGTTTGTCCTCCTCTTTCCTGATTTGGATACACTTTATTTCTTTCTTTTGCCTAATTGCTCTGGCTAGGACTTCCAGCACTATGTTGAATAGAAGTGGTGACCGTGGGCACTCTTATCTTCTTCCAGTTCTTAGTGGGAATGCTTTCAACTTTTCCCCATTCAGTGTGACGTTGGCTGTGGGTTTGTCTGTATGTCCTTTTTAATTTTGTGTATGTTCTTTTATGCTAGTTTTTCTTTCTATGCCTAGTTTATATCATGAAAGGTGCTGGATTTTGTCAAATGCTTTTTCTGCATCTGTTGAGGTGATCATATGGTTTTTGTTTTGCTTCTGTTTAGTCTTATTTTTGTTTACATATATTGAACCACCTGGCATCCCTGGGATGAAGCCCACTTGATCATGGTGAATTATTTTTTGATATGCTGTTGAATTTGGTTTGATAGTATTTTGTTGAGGATGTTTGCATGTATATTCATAAGGGATATTGGTCTGTAGTTTTCTTTTTGGTATCTACCCAAAGTAAAAGAAATCATTTTATCAAAAAGACACTTGCACTTGAATGTTCATTGCAGCAAAATTCTCAACTGCAAAGATGTAGAATCAACCTAAGTGCCCATGAATTCATGAGTGGATTAAAAAATCTGGTATATATACACTATGGAGTACTACTCAGTCATAAAAAGGAATAAAATAATGTGTTTTGCAGCAACTTGGTTGGAACTGGAGACCATTATCCTAAGTGAAGTATGTCAGAAATAAGAAAACAAACACCACATTTACTCTCTACTAATTAGGAACTAATCGATGAGAACATATGGGCACAGAGAGTACGTGTCATTGGAAATCTAGAAGGGGGATGTGGAGGTGAGAAGGGGTAAAAATCTACCTGTCAGGTACAATGAACAGTACTTGGGTGATGGGCACACTAATAGCCCTGACTTAAGCATTACAAAAAGTACTCATTAACAACATTTGTACCCCCTTAATGTTTTGAAATAATTTTTTTTTCTTACACACATCTAATGAAGACTGTGAAAATATAAAGATTCATCATGAAGAGTGTAGGAATGCTTCATATAGCCATTATGTTTTATAGCTTCAAAAAAATCTCAGGAAATCTATGCATCTTTTTTTCTGGCTCTACACCTTCTTCACTTCTGCCATCCCTGTGGAACTGTCAGACAGAACACTGAAGCTATTCTCTGAAACCAGAGGCCTTATCAACTTCTCAGGTTTATGGTGGTGATTTAAGGCCCAAAGACCCCAGACTCATCTAGTAACACTTAGTCAAGCAATTATAGTTCATAAGCAGTCACTTGAAAGGTGACATTTTCAAGCTCTAGGCATTTACTTGTCATTAGTTTTCTTTTGCCCTCAAGAAAAGTTCCAAATTCCTTAATATGGAATAAAACACCTAAACCAATTTGGTTCTTGTGTATTTAGCTTTGTCTCTTGCCACTTACCATATTCTGCCCCTTTGCTCTAGCATCTGGCCAAACTAGACCACTTAGAATTCCCCAGTGTCCTTCCTCACCTCCAGCTCTTTGCACTTGCTTCTTCCTTCTATCTGCCATACTTTTCCCTTGTCCTTCAGGTATCAGCCTACATATTGTCTCCACCAAAAAAGCCTACGATATTGACACAAATCTAGGATGTGTCTCTTCTGTGTTCCAGTGGTGCCTCTTATATACTGTCATGGTATCTATGAGTAGTATGGAAATGGGCTATTTTCTGTTTTTTCAGGTTATAGTATACAATGGTTGAAGGGTGGACTGTATCTTCATGTTGTAATTCCAGTGCTTGCCATAGTACCTTAGCACAGGGTTGTTAAATAAATGAATAAAGACTGAGGATAGCAGAAGCTCTGCTAACTTAACCACAATGATAATTAATTCAGTGTGCAACTATGAGCAAATTATATCTAATAGTAATTTTGTAGTGTACATAGATATTTTTCATTCATACTAACACTGCTAACTCTTTTTTACTGATGTACATTAGTTAATTATGTTAACTATTAGATAAAGAATATAATTCTTCTTTTTTCTAGCTGCTTCTGAATTTGCATCTGATAACATATATCTTCTCCTCTAGTCTACTGATGAGCTTAGTGTAAATCAATATCTACTTTGAAAACATTAGAATATGTACCCATTTTGTGATCTAAAAAATAATAAAATGCTTACTGGGCTGTTTACATGATGTTTAATTGTTTCCCATTAAATATATCACCTGGGAGAATCTTTACAAAAGGAAAATATTTTTGTACCATTTATGTCTGATGAAAATTTACATAGTGTTTTAAATGATGTTTCTTGCCTTCCTTAGCTTTTATGTGAATTTTGCAATTGAAACCAGTATTATTGAGTTTTACATACTCAAACTGCCCTCATGTCAGCTGTTTAAGCAGTCAAACAACCAAGTTGTCATTAATATTTTAGTGGAGTTAAGTGATATGGTATTTGATTTTACAATTTTCATCACTATATGTAGTGATAGATTGAGATTTAGAGAGACATCATTTTGGTATACTGGTACTGTGTTCTTGTCAATGTTTGGATGTATTACAATTATTACAGTGCCATGAAGCTTAAAGAATTCTGATTTTGAGCACTGATTGATATAGATCTTTCCTCATGGAAAAGATAATTAGCAGAATTATTACTTCATTTCACAATGCATGTTTATGAAAGCGTTTATCCTATCCAAAGTTCTGCATTAAACAATCCTAATGATCAGATGTAGAGCATGAAAATAATAATATGTGTCATGAGCAGTGGTTAGATGATAACCCTTTGAGTCTGAGGCTCCAAAAAAAGAAAACAATTCCATGGTATTAATTGAGACCCTGTGACTGGGATGTACATCAGTTTTCTTATATAATTCTTGTAATAACCTGCCTTTATGGATTGGAGATCCATTTAACAGTGATATCAATAATGTTCAGAAAGTTTTTCTTAATATACCAAAATTTCATGCTAGACAATGACAGAACTAAAATATAAACTTAGCTCTGTTGCCTCCGAATTTTAAATCATTGCACACGCCCATGTTAAGGGATAGATACCAGGTGGACATATTACCTGGATGTGTCCCTCTCAGATGAACTCTCAGAGACCCTCTCTCTCATCACTGCATGTTCACATGGTCACACCTCATGCCTGGGTGCTCCTACCAGAGGAGAATCTCCACCACCCACACATTAGCTCCCCTCTTTTCAGTTCCACAGACGTTTCACACTCATTTCAACATATGCAGAAAAGGAACTAGATTATCATGTCCCTCCACTTTTCACCATATCTGATGATCAAGACTCCAGTCCCAAGTGACTCCAAATGTCATCCTTCCCATACATGTCGCCCTGATTGGATATCGCAGTTTCAGTTACGCATCACAAATCACCCAATGACTTTCCAATATTTGTATCCTACTATGTCTGTTATGCTTCATAAATATTTCAGATGTTCCCCAAGACTTTTGAATCTTAAATTCTCACTTCCCCATCAATTCCTCAATGGAATCACCTTCTACTCCTGATGAATGAGTGACTGAAGAATCTAAGGTTACTGTCATGAAGTCTACAAATATTTGGATTATTATGTATTCGTTTAGTCAAAAAATATGTGTCCCCTTGATTTAGTCAAGTATATCCCTTTTCCTGTCTTTAAAGGAAATGTATTATTAAACTTCTTTCTTCTTTCACAGAGAATCTCATTATCCTACATAACTCCTTTACACTTCTCTTCATTACTTGACAAAACTCTCTTAACTCAATTATCCCTCCCATTTTGACAAAATCCTCTACAAAACTGTACCCTGAGCAACACTAGTTCATCCTTCACTCCCCCACCACTTGGCAATCAATCTATTAAACCATCCTCCACATACCCATAATCTTGATTAAGAAATACTATCTTGTCCATAATAAATCCAAGTATTTCCTATTGTCTTAAACAAACCAGATGAATGGACCTTAACCACCACTGGACAAAACCAGATTAGTTTTCATGACCACCAGCGGCCTGGGCCTAGGTCTTTGACTCCCATGCCCACTCCTTCAGTGTCCTCCCAGGCTGCCCACTTCAGCACTGTTGGCAGTCCAGACCAGTCGCGACCTTTCCCTCCTTTTAGCCTTCATTATCTGAGAATTTTCACTTATTTCTTCAATTGTCTCTTTATCTTTGTGATCTTATATGCCAATTAGATCCACCCAGATATTATTTGAAGTTAATCTCACATTGATGGTTTAGAGGCACTAAATAAACCTTTGTAACTGAACCAATAACTGCCCCAAACAAAAATATTCCCTCGCTTTCTCAATATTCATGGCCATAATGCGAGTGAAAATAGTATATAAAGAATTTTCTTGCATATTTCTTCAATTGTGTGAAAAGTGATTTTGCAGCTGGCCAAGCTGGACAGTGGGGCTAGAGAAAGGGAGGAAGCCCAGATGCCTTGGGGTAGGGACTATGGACACTCAGCAGGGAAAGCCCTGGGAGGGAGCCCTGGCGAGTCACCAGTATGGCATCTGACAGGAGGCCTTCCCTGTTCATCTCCAGGCCGTGGCTCTGGAGGACTGTCCACATCACACTCACCCCAACCAGAGCTTACTCTTGGTGGCCATGTGGCGTATCTTCCCCTCACCCAGGGAGATGTAGTGGGTGACCTCCACAGTCTCCTGTCTGGAACTGTGCACACACGATGACCAGCAGCTAGGCCAGGGGGCATGAGAGCCCTGCCTGCTGTCATTGCTGCTCCTTCTGCACATGTAACCTTCTGTTGCCCAGATCAGGGACAGATTTGAGTCTGCACAGATCTCCAGCCTGCAATGAGACAAGATGAAACTTTGAGGGCTCAGGAAGAGCATCAGGGCAGGTTGGCAGGAACCATCATTTTCCCACCTGCCAGCCATGACTCGGCTGTGAGCATGATGGGCCCCCAGGCCTCTAACCCCAACCACCTGCTCCTTCCTAAGAGCAGCCACCTCCCATGGCCACTATGCCACACAGGGAGGGCTGGTGGGGCTGCCCAAGTGGGATCAGAGGGGTGGCCTTTTCTAGCCTGGACTGCCCTGGGGCATCCTGTATGGGCCCTTCCTGGCCAAAATATCTGAGGTGTCAGGAGTGAGGGCTGAGCCAACTTCTTCAGTGTTAGAAAAGATGCCCACTCTGGGCCTTTCTGAGCCCAGGACCTTCGGCAGTCAGGGTAGAGCAGGAAAGCATCTGGCTCTCTTGGGCATCTCCTGCCAAGTGAGCTGGGGAGGGGCTGCCTCTGGAATGTTGGCACCTGGACACCAGGCTTGCAGGTTCTGTTGGGGCCTATTGTCCAGGAAGTGAGGTCACCACTTGGGGTCCACTTACCAGGGCTTCCTCCTCAGATAAGACTGCCCTAAGGGCCCCTTTATGGAGCTATGTAACCAGCTCCATAAGCAAGAAAATGGTTTCTCAATAATCTTTTTAGTTCCCTTGTATTTCAAACGAGTTTTCAGTGTTCATATTACAGCTGGGGCTGGTAGCTCTAAGGACCTTCACAGTAAGAATTATCCCAGTCCTGGTAGCTTAGTAGCTACAGTCTCAAAATAGGCAGAAAATAGAGAACTCTTAGTGAGATTTCTGACCAGAACTTTGTAAGTTTCGGTTGCACTTATGCAGTCTCTTTTGAGTTTCTTTCCCAGGAATGGCAGAACCTTCTTGCAGCCATGAGATAATTACAAAGCCTCACACCACCTGTTTGTCTGGAGAAGACAAGATAAGCAATATTCCACCACAGACTGTGCCCAAAGACCCATGGAGCCTGCGCACAAGGCTGAAAGAATGACCATATTTTATATATATATATAAAATATGATAACCTCTAGCTTATTATAATGCTAAAATCCCCTGCCCAGAGAGGGAATTAGCCACCATTTTTTTTATCATGGGACATATGGACTAGCATGATTTCTCATTGCACTTGTGTGCCCTGCACTCCTCCCCAAACACGTACTGATGCTCACTCCCCTCGTGCATTATTCATTTTGCCTACAGAAAAATCCCCTGACCCTGTTGGTTGGGGAGGCAGATTTGAGGCAGGTCATAACCTCCCCCTCTCAACAGACGTGTCTTCTGCAATAAATCCTTTCTTCCTTGACAATCCTCATTGTCTCAGTAATTGGCTTTCTGTGTGGCAAGCAACGTTGAGCCCCCCCTTATGGGTTCATTAACAACTGCTCATCCTCCACCTCGTGATGTGTCATAGCTGTGCACAGTTACAGCACACAGCCCACCCCACAGTGCCTGGGACAGGCCTGGGTGCAGCCAGGGCCCATCTTGAGGAGATAGACTTGGGGCAACCAAGTTCCTCCTGCTGTCCAGTTCTGTGACACTCAGTTCATCCTCTGAGGGCCTCCCAAGTCTCCTCATCTGCACAGTGGGGATTATGGGATTATTCTAGCACCTCCTTTCAAGGGATGTCACCACGTATATATACCTATGAATGCTTATATAAACCATGGGCTGGTACCACATATAGCTAATGCACAATCTCAGAGCTGTAAATATTACCAAAAGCAGCATGGCACCTCTCAAAACAGGCCTTTGTCAGCCTCTGTGATATGGGGAGAGATCCCTTCCCCTCTTGTGTTGTTCCCCAGACTGCACCATGGAAGATTGAAATGAACTGGAATTCAGATGCTGTCCCCCTCTGGCATAAAATCTTCCAATGGCTTCCCATTATACTTAGAATCAGTCCCTACTGCCTCATGTTAGGCTGTGTCAAAAGAAGCCCCCACAATGTCTTCCAGCATTCTTCACATAATGGCCCACAAGTTGTGTAATTACCTCCTCTCAAGGGCAGAATGGACTTTGTAATTGGCTTCTAATCAGAAGGATAAGAAAAAACTGTTGAAATGTGACTTCCAAGATTGAGTTTTGAAGTTTGTGACTTCCGTGTAACTCTCTCTCTCTCTCTCTCTGTCTCTCTGTCTCTCCCCCTCACCCTTTCTTTCTCCATCACTCTAGGGAAGCAAGCTGCGATATTATAAAATACCTTATGATAAGGTCTGAGTGTTAAAGAACTGATGCAATGCCCTGGCCAACAGTGTTCAAACTGAATGCTGCCAGTAACTGGTGACTGAACTGGAAGGTGCATCCTGCCCCAGTTGGGCCTCAGTTGAGATCCCAGTCCTCCAGGTCAGACCCTTATGTCCTCTTCCTTCCCTCCCCTCTTCTCCTCCCAGGCTCCCTCCAGCCATACTGGCTGCCTTTCTCACCTCCTCTCTGGACAAATTCACCTCTGCCTCTGAGTCTCTGGACAGCCGGTTCTTCCCCCAGCACACTGTTCCCAGACTTGCCACAGCCTCTGAAATCATAAAAACAGCCTTCTGTTGTTGCATCTGCTAAATTCTCATGGAGACTATCAGGGGCCAAGAGGGATGTAGTTGGGGAATAAACTGAACAATAAAGGAGATTTAGAGAGCGAGTTTATTTTTCCTTTTTTTTCTTTCAAAAGTTTATTTAGTGTCAAACAAGAGGACTCTTTGCATAACACTACAGAACATTTCAAGGCTTGAGTTACTAAAGAATACCACATTACATGCACTTGTAATTGGCTTTCCTGTTTGTACCTCTTGGTGAGACAAAGAAAAAATCTAGCATATGGCTGAAAGATAAAATAACTAAATTCTATGGAAACCTTTAAAATGAAAGGTGAGGCTTCTGTTAAAAGAATAGATTAACATATTTAGCAAACCTATTTTATTCTTTGCTTAACACTAGTTAATCAAAGTGTTCTTTTTTCCTTTTGATGACCTATTTTGCATATATAGACTGGAAATAACAAAATTTTATGTTTTTTTTTTTCCTTCCTGCCAAGGTTGACGTTTCAACAAAGTAGTTTTAAATTCTATCCATTCAGATTTTAAGCATGTTGATTTTTAAAAAAAAGGGATTGTTCACAGAAAAAAATTTACTTTGAACAGTACACAAGACTGGTGGAGATTGGTTATTTCACTTCAGACAGTACAATGAGTATCTGCCATATGGCTGGTCTCTGTAGAGACAGCCTTTGCTGTCCTCCCTGAATGTTCTTTGTGTCCAGTTAGTCCACTCCTCTTGCAGTAGGAATCATGAGTCTCCTCACCGAGCACATGTCCATAATCGTAGTAATCAGCACCACTTTGGCCTGGGCTGCCATAGTTATTATCATAGGAATCCTAACTCTGTTCATTATGAGCAGTGCCATAGCCATCATAGTCATATTGTCCACAGGTCTCTTGTTTTGGGGCAGCAGAGGGCTGTTCCCAGTTGGAGGGACTCCTCTTACACTAGGAGTGAGAAGTCTTCTTCCCTGACTCACTGGCTCCAGGGTGGAAAAGACTTCCCTGGGAGTTGACATCCCTCCTGGTACACCAACTCTACTCTGCCAGGTTGTGACTCTTCCCTGTCCCCTGGTTATCGGTAGGATGCTGGGCGACCCTGAGGACAACTGGAACAAGCCCCGCTAGCCCACGTTGGCGCCACAGCTTCAGTCGCTACCCACATGCCTGGTGCAAGCTGTGGCGCCCGGAAACTGCCATTCTGCCTCGCCCCAGCAGCACGAACCCCGGGGCCTAGGGGCCTAGACGTCGTCAGCCAAGCCAGGCGGTCGAGCAGGCGGTGGCAGCGGCACACAGGGGCGGGGACCACCTGCTTCGCCTGGATCCTGAGGCTCGCAGGAGTGCCCAGCGCCCATGGACCTCGCTCTCCACGTGCGTGCAGAGGAGGAGCAGGCGCTGACCGGCGGTGTCCGCCCATCCTGCCCGAGGGCCAGCCCATCCGCTGCCAGGGCCCGCTCCTCCTTGGCCCGCGCCTGGAGCACGGGGTCCGTGGTGTTGGACACTTGGCAGCCACCGGGGATCGGGGCTGAGTGGCCGGTTCCTGGCACTGTGTCCACTGCTGGAGGCCAATGGCCTGGCTTGGCTGCAGGTGAGGCATCTGGTACCAGGGGTGCGAGCTGCTGGGGGCACGGGTGGGATCGGGGTTGCAGAGGTTGCTCCCCTCCTGTCCATGCCCCTGTCCAGACAGCAGCGAGCATGGAGAAGTACCTGCCTGAGGTCAGGGAAGACTTCTTGGAACCCTCCTTCACGCATGCTCTGCGGCTGGTGTCTCAGGTCTGGCGGGCAGTGCACAAACCCAAGGCAGCCAGAGGAGAGCGCTGCTGTCCTGTGCTGCAGCCGCCACCTGTTCATGCTGCCACTGGCCCAAGAGAGTTTCTTAGCCGTGGTGCCCGGGTCTTTGTGCATACGCGACGCCGCTGGCTGAGGTGCGCACGCTCACTGTCTAAGGGTTTGGCTTTGCCTTTACTGGTCTGACCAGTGGGAAGCTGCGGAGTTTGCTCCTTGGAGGTTTTGGCCGGATCGGATTGGCATGCTAGCCCCAGGCTACAGACGCAGAGTAAAACCGAGGAGGAGCTGAGGTGTCTACGGACCTGGTAGGCTCTACCCAAAATAAGATTTTGGCTTCAGGAGGAAGATGGGCAGCACACCCCTGACCCCGTTGGTGAGGAGTTCCTGCGTCCCGAGTGAGAACGTTGACACAGTCTTCTCACAGCCGGGCTGCGACAGCCGAGAGAAAGATCTGGGAAGGTTCCACAGAGCTGCCTTCCGGCGTGAAGTAGGGAAAGTGCAGGAGCTTCTTCACCTCGAGACAAAGCTCTTGAATGCGAGAGACAAGAACAGGTAATAGGAGCTGTGAGCCCCGGGCTGGGGCGGGCCGGGGGGTGTGGGAGAAGCCCCCCTTCCTGGGCTCCGCGGGAGCCCGAGCCGTCCTGTCGCTGAGGATGCTCAGCTTTCTCCCCTCCGCGGGCTCCTCAGCATCTGGGACAAAGAAACTTTGGAGGGGTCCAGCTCCCAGACCATCTTTATGAGCAGCAAATCAAAAGCAAACTTCATCTGGTTTCTGATCCACTCCTAATTCCCCTTACAGAGCACTGTATTGACCATTTTAAAGTGATTTAACAAAATTAAGTACATACATTTTATTTTTAATGTAAACATATGAGTGATTATTAACTATTGCAAAAATATTGCTTTACTTTATGAGTTTTTTAAAAAAATATTGAACTCCCCAGCTGTATTTATCTATCCTTTCAATCCACTTATTCATAAATCATAACCTGAAAACCTATTATGTAGTAGACATATTCTACTATCTCTCAGGACCATTCCATCCTTAAAACTTAATGTTTTACCTACCCAGCCTATGAAACTTGAACAATTTAAAATTGTTATGTTAGGACTTGATTTCAAGTGAAGCTTTTCCTCCCTCCATTCAAACAAAACCATTTTTGAACATAGAAAATTGTTAAAAAGAAAACCTTTGAGTGCCCTTTTGAAAATTTATGAGTCTTAAATAATATTAATCATTGGAAATATCTGATTCATATACAGTCTATAAATCTAAGTACTGAATTAAATGAGCCATACCTATTCATTTAAATCCTGCATTTCCTTTGGCTTAAAATTTTTTGAAAATCAAAGTAAGAATTAACTTTGTTTCAAAAATACATTGTTGTTATTTCAGCCCTCTTCTTCCATAATACTTTTAGTAACTAAAATTTCTTTACAAGCCAATCATATGAATAGAACTGCCAGAGACCTGTTGTATATAACAAATTTCATTCAATGTAAGTTACCATGAATGGTGTGATGCCCCATTATCTTATGTATCAATAAGAGAATTTTAAAAAGGCTGCCAATTATAGTTACAGTAAATCATGAATTACAAGTGGCATTGCAATGTCAGAGGTGTTAATATGTGAGAAAATGAGCATCTTAGATTCATTGAATACAGTTGTATCTCTGATCTATAAAATGCCACAAAGTAGATATAATTGTATCATTTTACTTAATCAAAATGTCATATTTTTTAGGTAGTAATCACAGTAATAATGGTAATATCTAACAATTATTGAGCTGTTATTTGTGCTAGGAACTCTTCAAAATACCTAGCATAGATTCTCATGTAAGCATCACAATGGTATCCTGTGCGGTGTCCCTACTATTTTCATTTCCATTTTACTGATGAGAAAATTGAGGCATAGAAAAGCTAAGTCATAAGTCATAGCTAGTAAGTGACAGAGCTTAAAGGAGGATTCGAACCCAAGTTGAACTGAATCCAAAGGCCAATGTCTTTGTATTCCAGTAGGCTGCTCACTCGTTAATATGATGAGTACTAAATGCTAAAAAATATTGTCCTACCTTCACAAGAAACTTAAATATTTGTTTTGAAAACAGAGGAATAACATGTTATTTATTGTTTACAATTACATGAATAATTATGTGTTTTGAGATAGTGCACTACAATTTTCTAAAAATCCCTCTCACTTTCATAGGACTGCTCTACATTTGGCCCGTGCCAATGGCCATACAAAGGTGGTAACTGTCCTGGTGGACAAAAAATGCAAGCTTAACATCTGTCATGGTGAAAAAAGGACACCTCTGATGAAGGTATATAGTAGCCAACTATTTCAGCATGAGATGAATATGCTTTAAACCCATAGAATAAAAATGAATTTATCTCATTTAAAGATAACGAATAAGTGAAACCTGTGAAATATTTATACTGAATTCCTAGAACTTACAATCTATTTCTTGGTCTAATACAGGCTGTACAATGCCAGAAAAAGAATGTGTAACAATTCTCCTAACACGTGGCACCAGTCCTAATCCTATGGATGTCCGTGGGAACAGCACTTTCCACTATGCTGCATATAATGACGATTTATCAATAGCAGCAAAACTACTTTTCCATGGTGCTGCTATGGAAACAAAAAACAAGGTATATAGATCAACCAACTTTATTTTCAAATACTGGAAATGCATTTGTTGTAACATTGACATATGTAATTTTCTATATTTGGAAGCTCAGGCATTCTCCGAATTAAAATATTTTGAAATAAGTTAATTGTCTAGGGTTTTACTTCAAATATTGATACTTTTAAAAAGCATTAGAGCATACAGCTTGTTTTATGCATTTATGGTACATATTTGTGATAGCAATTTGTTAAAGGTAAATTTTTTTTTCAAATCTTTTTTCCCACCCAAGTTTTTTCTAATTAGTGTAAAACCACACAGCAAAGCAAAATTACCATGGAAATAGGCTTTATCTTATAACTCCAACAACAGAAATACACTTTTTTATATCAAAATGTTAAGGGGGTACAAATGTTTTAGGTTACGTGGATCACTTTTGTAATGCTTGAGTCCCAGCTATAGTCTTGGAATGTTGTGTGTTTCCAGGAATTTTTCCATTTTGTCTATGTTTTCTAGTTTATGTACATAGAGATTTTCATTATCATTGAGAATAAAATTTCATACTGAGCTATCTAACAGCTAAGATAAAAATCTGTGATCTTGTAACAGGACAGATCCCATAGACCATTTAATAATAAGCAATCAAAATTTATTTGAAGCCTATCTCTTTTAATTCAGAGTTCATTTCCTTATTGACCCATTTGAAGCTGGAGTGGCAGATATTAGCATCTGGGATCTTGTCACCATTGATAGAAGAGAGTTAAGTGAGTTGGTATCACTTGAAGAAATCTTCCACTTTTGTTCAAAAACTTTCAAGCCTGTATCTTGGAGCGTCTAATTTCTCAAATGTTAATGTTTTCCACAAAAATGTATTATAAAAGGGGTATTAGGCAAATCAAAAGATTGCATTAATACTAGACATATAATGGACAATTTTGTAATATTTCCAACACATAGATGATCATGGAAACTTTGTGTTGGGGTACAGTACTTCTTGTAAGGTGAATATTGCTTAGGATATAGTTTAAGAAAGACTGTGCTAGAGGTAATAATTTAGATCATTAACTCAATAAAAGTACTACACCTCTTAGGTATATCTTAGGGTCTGGGGATGTAGAGAAAATAGATACTGCCTCTGCCCACAAGAAGCTCTTGGTTTAGATGAGAAACAATAAAATCATAACAATATACCATGATAAATGCTGTGACAGAAGCAAAGATTCTTGGAAGCTGTAAATGGGTAAAGTGAGTTTTGGAGATGAGCAGAGCTAACGTGGTGCGGCAGAGGAGGGGTGTTTCAAAGGGAAGGAGCAGCACATGGGAAAGCAAAGAGGGTTGAGAAGGAAGGGGCTACTTTGTATTTACTTTGTATATTATATGTACATTCTTAGGATCTTATATAAGGTTTTTGCTTCAGTTGAGAAATATTTAATTTGTCAGTTATTAATTGCTTTTGCTGTATTACAGGATAAAATCACACCACTTATCCTTGCTCTGAGTGAAAAAAAAAGTGGAAGTGGCAGAATTTTTAGGAAAGGAAAATGCAGATATACATGAAGTTGACGAATTGCAAAGGTACAGTGATTAGTTCAATTTGTTTTTAAATGTTAGTGTTTTTCTAGAGTGGTAACAGTCACTCAAGTCAGCAATATTGAATGAATAAGATTACCTTATAATTACTGGGGTATAGTGAAAAGTCTCAACATAAATCTTCAGTTACATAGAAAAGCAATTATTTGGACTGGGCAATGTAAAGAACAATATACAGAAGGATAAATCTTCTCTTATAATATTGACTGGTGTTTATTGTTTATAATCTGATATTTTTGGTCATATGATTTTATGTTAGTGAAAGGGGTTTTAAATTAGTTTTATTTATTGTATAAAGTGAGGACTTTAACTTTTAGTTTATTTTATGACTCAATATAAAATTCTTCACCCTTTCATAGTATTTTTCTAACCTCTGCTTCTTATATAGTTTTCCTTAAAATGCTATATTCACATAAATAGGAGCTGAAGTTCATTTTGTCTTTTGGCTGAATCAATGAATCTTTGCTTTAAGTTGCTTTCTTTGAAGAATATTGATGTTAGGTTATCCTTAAGTGACTATTAATTGCTATTACCAGATACTGTGGATTCATCAGCTTTTTCCATTTTCATTTCTAGTGTATTTTGGTGTTTTTATTTTTAATTGGTATGGGCAGAGGGAATAAAGACAGCTTTAATTGAATAAACTTTTCCTTGAATGAAGATGAGTCATAGGCGTGTGATAAAGAGAAAAGAGACAGGCTTTAGATTCCCAGAAACCTGGGTGGAATTCTTGGCTTTCCCACCTGCTAGGTGTGTGACCTTGGGAACATTATTGATCACCAAATATGTTTTCTGATATGAAAAGGAGGATAATATTATATCTGCCAAGGGTTGTTGGGTGTGAGATTATGTGTGTGTGTGTGTGTATTATATATATATAGCATTTAATTCACTGCCAAAACATGCTTATCATCATCAATATGTGAAATTACTCTGAGGGCAATTATTACCATTATTACTAATATTATTGTTTTAAAAGCAGGTAGCTTTTACTTATCTGACCCCTATCTGACTTTAAATTAAAATATATTCTACTTAGACTGGGGAAGAATGGAGAATTCTTCATTTAAATCTTGACCTATTTTAGGTAAGTGATCTCAGCATAGTTTCTTGCCCATATAAGGACTATAAATTAGCAACTTTTACTATGCCATACCTACAGTGAGACAGGAGACTTTCTTTTGTCCCTTTCTTTTAGCCTCAGTGGTAATTTACAAAAATGAACGCTGAGAACCCTAGATACTTATGTCTGTAAGTACATGTAAATGGTTAGTTCTACACATGCAAGATATTGAATTTGTAAAGTATATCAAATTAGTTGTTTAAATAACTTTATTAAAGTTCCTAAGGGTGAAGTTATCTCTCTGTCATTTCAGAACAGCTCTCATGCTCGCTCTACATTGTGAGTCATCAAGTATAAGTCAGTCTTCTTCTCCAGAAAAGTATTGATGTCTTTCCTAAAGATTACTTTGGATGGACTGCAGAAAATTATGCTGTTGGTAGTGGTTCTGATAAGTAACTGAACACATTAAAAGACCAATTAATACTAAACTGAGGTTTAAAATAATTATAACTATTACATCTTATACAGCAGGGGAGATTTCATATTTTGGTTCAGGTAGTTTTGGAATGGCAGTGAGGTAGTCCACTTCATCAGCCAGAAATCAAACAAAAGGCTAGACTAGTCAGAAGCAGCAAAGGGTGCAGGATTCTTTTTCTCAGGACATTTAAGACCTTTGTCCTTAGGGATCTCAATATTTACCATTTTATTCCAAGTATAACCCCTATGAATGGGATAAAAATAAGGTCACATCTGTGATATTTCTAATTAGTTATTTGGGCCTTGAAATGTCCAGTTTAGCAGAAACTCTTGTACCATACCCTGGGGGCTATCTCCTAGACAAGTGGTCCCCACCCTTTTTGTCACCAGGGACCAGTTTCATGGAAGACAATTTTTCCATTAATTGAGGGGGATGGTTTCAGGATTATTCAAGCACATTACATTTATTGTGTACTTTATTTCAGAATTATTATTACATTGTAATATATAATAAAATGATTATACAACTCACCATAATGCAGAATCAGTGGGAGCCCTGAGCTTGTTTTTCTGCACCTAGATGATACCATCTGGAGGTGATTGGAGACAGTGACTGATCTGAGAGGAAGTTGAGCTCAGGCATTGATGTGAGCGATGGGGACTGGCTGTAAATGCAGATGAAGATTTTCTCACTTGCCCACTGCTCACCTCCTTCTGTACAGCCCAGTTTCTAACAGGCCAGGGAACACTAGCAGTCCACAGCCCTGGGGGATGGGTACCACAGTCCTAGACCCTCCTTCTTGAATTTTTAAAGAACTTAAGGGTTTCCAAAGTGCAAGGAAGATGATTCTCTTTTATAAGTCAGAAGGAGGGAAAAAAGGACATTCTGATCATTCAGTTGTTTCCCTTGATTCTGTTGCTGCATTGTTGGTATGGAAACTGATCCTGCCATCTGGTAGTGACTGAACTTTTGTACTAGGATGCCCTTGCTGATTCAGATCCCTCAGTCTTCATGGTCATCCATACTTAGACTTCAAAGTAACACTTTTTTTAGTTCACATACATATGCTTATATGCTCAGCCATTGTTCCCAAAGCACCAGTACCCTGCTCTGCAGCTGGGCCTCCTAGCTTTAGCCACACACATAGTGAGCAAAGTGACCCTTCCTCCATGCTTCAGACCTTATGTGGAGCACACCTTTTAGCTTAGACTTAGCCTAAACCTTCATGGTAAGTTATCCTTTGAAACCCTTTTCTCAAGCAAATATTAGTTGAGATTGTTCTAAACTGTCAGAGAGGTTCAAATAATGTTGCAGGAAAAGATCAGAGTTTCCTTTCTTCTTTGTTACCAGAGCTGTACCCTGAGGCCTGTTTGTATTCCATGTAGCACCTTTTCTGAGATAGTGGGTGGTCCCATATCATCTTTCTTGAGTAGTGGGTACCAACTTGCCCTGGGCCCTTAAGTGATCTCTTCTCCGTAATAATGAAAATCTCTCAAGCTACTTGCTTCTCCACCTCAAGGTTTGAAAACATTTTCAAATTCTACTTCACAAAGAAGCCATCCACTGAGTCTAAACTAGGTTAGTTGGATTTAACAGAGCTAAGCTTCATCCATGACTCATCAATATCCACATATAAAGGTAGGGCTTTGTGCTTTCTTTGGCAGCACATAAACTAAAATTAAGACAATACAGAGAAGATTAGCATGGTTCATGTGAAAAGATGATGTGCAGATTCTTGAAATACTCCATATTTTGCACAGTCCCTGGAAGATCATTTGATTGTTTGCTGACTAGCTCCACCAAAACAGTGTGAGTCAAAGCCAAATGGGTGGCACTCAGTATTGAAACTGTGATGTTCTTTACAAAAATATCTGTGTAAGGTAATCTATGAAATGAGAATGGAACTTAGTAACACATGGGATGTTGTGTGCAACTATGTTGTCAGCACACATCTCAGAAATGAGAAAATTTCAACTTGCGTGTCTTTTGTGGAACTTAAAAGAGTAGGATTTTATCTTCCATATCAGTTGGAGATGAACATGGAGATTAAGCATCATACTGACAAAGATCTGCTGGTTCTGAGTCTGAGTAGGTAGAGGGGGAATAGTAGTAGTCCAAGGCAGGTCTTGACATCTATTAGTTTTCTGCCCTTGGTATGATTGATCAGCTCAGTAATGGGGGATACTTATGTTATATAATTTAACAAGATAAGGCATGTATGAATAAATTTTGTTAAAAATTATGAAATAGCTGAGATGGCCTGAATTATGATCCACAAATAATAGAACAACTAATAATGAAAATTAGGACATAATAACATGTTCTGAAAAATGCAACATTTGAATATTAGAACCTATGAAAAAACACAGATTGGGTTTTATTTGGGATTCCATAATAGTTTCAGAATAAAGTTCAGGAACAAATTATTCCATTGCATCACTATTTCTCTGAGCATTTGAAAAATGTTGTCTCAGTAAATTTTTATAACAACCTAGTTGAATAAGTCAGTAAAATCCTTATTTTTAGAAGAAAATATTGAGCCTAAGAGAAGCAACTGGGCCATGAACAAATAAAATATAAATATATTTTATATTTGGTCATGGAGCTAGAACTTATTCTGAGTTCAGGATATTTTCCACAATGTCTAGCTAAATCTAGTTAATGTAGTGAACTATCATGCCCTCAATTCATGAGTACTTCATCTTACTCTCTTTCTTCATTAATTAGAAGCTGTATAAGAAGTTTGTAGAGCTTACAAATTTGAAGTGTAATGGTAACATTCTGATATTAGCTGTGATATTTTCTGAAATACTCTAAGAATACATTTAGTAAAACTTTTTCATATTAATATTAAAATAGTAATTTTGTTTATTTTTTTATACATAGTTTTCAGCAGCAAATTTCAGAATATAAAGAAAAAATGAAACATAAAAAATCCTCCTCAAAATAGAAATCCAGGTAAGACTTTTAATAGTGAATTACAGTTGGTGGTCCTACCATAATAAGAGTAGGAGGTTGTGACCACAAATGAGCAGTTAAAAAAATCAATATTTAAATTTCTTAATTTCTTTCTTAGGAGCTTAGATTCAAAATGATTAAGAAGTTAGTTGTAGGCAATTTATAATCCAAAACAATATTGTCTGAAACAAATTCACTCAATTACTTATAGTCTCTAAAATCTTCTGTGACATTTTTGTATGAATAAGGAAAAAGATGTTGAAGTTAGTATGTTGTGAATTTCCTGTATAGTGACATTATATTGAATTGGACTTGCTATAAAAATCATTCTTCTATTTAATTTTATAATAAGTGATTTGCATTTAGTAAAGGCATATTAATTACTGTTGGCCCTTGAACAACATGAGAGTTAGAGACACCAATCCACCTTTCAGTTAAAAATCTCCATGTAACTGTTTTCTTGGAGACAGTGTCCTTCTCTGTTGCCTTGGCTAGAGTGTACTGCCTCATCATAGCACATTGCAGCCTCAAACTCCTAGGCTCAAGTGATCTTCCTGCCTCAGCCTCCCAAGTGGCTGAGACTACAGGCATTTGATACCATGCCCCAATAACTTTTAAATTTTTTGTAGAGATGGGGACTTGCCATGTTGATCAGGCTGGTCTCAAACTCCCGGTCTCAAGCAATCCTCCCACCTCAGCCTCCAAACCTGCTGGGATTCCAGGCATAAGCCACCATACTCAGCCTGTGTATAACTTTTGGATACCTCTAAAACGTTGTTAATAGCCTATTACTGACTGAAAGCCTTATAGATAACATATATGGTTGATAACCACATATTTTTGTATGTATTGTATACTGTATTCTTACAATAAAGTAGAGTAGGAATATTGTACAGTATTCTTACTATAAAGCTAGAGAAAAGAAACTACTGAGAAAATCATAAGAAAGAAAAAGTATATTTACTGTTCATTGTGTGGAAGTGGATCATCATAAAGGTGGATCGTCATCTTCCTGGTCTTCACATTGAGTAGGCTGAGGAGGAGGGAGGGAAGAGGTTGGTTTTGCTGTGTTGGTGGCAGAGATGTAAGGAAATCTTCCTATAACTGGGCCCCTGCAGTTCACACCCGTGTTGTTCAAGGGTCAACTGTATTACATAGTGATTTCTGTCGCTAAAAAGTTGATGTCTTTAAACCTGGGAACTGAACAATACCATTGTGGTGCCATAAACAAATGGCAATAAGAATTGCAAAATGTATCCAGTGTGCACCACCACCAATAGGTGGTTATTTCTTAAAGACACCTTCTTAAAGTCGAGAAGTCAGAAGGGCAATTCCTTGTTTTGAAGTACAAGTTATGTTACATATTCTTATACCAACAAATTGTCTCTATTATCGACTTCATTGCCCACAAATTGAAATTGAATGAGATACATTTACTTGGCTAAAACAAGATGTGCTCTTCTATCTGCTGGATAACTGTCATGGTAACAGTAATTTTGTTAGAAGAAGCAGCTCTGTTACCATTGGCCAGAGTTTATCCATAATAAATATTCCAAAGGCACAACTCTGGGCTCAACAAATTATAATAATGTTGCAAAAATGTTTCACAGTAACAAAAATGCTACTATGCTACCTCAATGTGACACCAAATGCATTATACAATCTAAACTGTAATGTAGTCTATACCTCTGAAAGAATTTCTGTAACAGGGTTTGCAAGTTGCAGGCAAAAAAGATGGACTAGACATAGTTTTGTTTTTCAATGTGCTCAGAATTGAGCTGTTTCTATTTAATTTCTGTGATTTTTCAAGAGTTGTCCAAGAAATCATTTTTATTCATTTATTCCCTTGCCCACTTAACAAATAACTATCAAGTGCCTTTTAGGTACTAAGCATTTTTCTAATGTTACAGAAGACAAACATTTCAAAAATACTGTCAGGAGCTAGTTATTATCATTGTCATTTTTTATTATTTACTACTTTATTCAGTGTTTACTGTGTGCCAGATGCCCCTTGGGAGCATTTATTTATTCATTTATTTATTGTTATCATTTATTATGCATGTATTATGTTAAATATAATATGTGGCAGACACTTTAAGTCCAGGGGGAGAAATTAAAGCTTTAAGAAAATGGGTAGGAATATAAGGTAAGCATACAGAGTGAACAGAAGTCTGCCAGATAAAGAGGCAGAAGGATGATGCTTGGCCGAAGGACCATCTAACAAGATTGCATGTTTGTCAGAAGGAACAGCAAGTGCAAAATCTGATAGTCATGAGTGAACCTTGCAGGGTTTATGAGCAGTTCAATTTTGCTATAGGAAAAAGTGTGACATGAGAGTGGTTGGGAATGAGGTGAGTACCTAGCTGAGACAAGCTCAGGAAAGGCTTTTTGATACTACAGGAATGAGTAGATCTTATCCTATAGGCTATGGGAAATTTATCAGAATGCTTTTTGCTGCAGACAATAGATGACCTAACTAACAGTGGCTAAAACCATAGGGATAAGACTTGTTGCCGTGGTTCAGTTATCAGGATCCTACTTGTTGTCCCTCTTTCAGCTGTGCTGTTGGTGGCACTTTGCTCATGTCTCCTCTCATGGTTGGCTAATTAACAACAGCTGCAAACATCATGTTCTCACAAGACAATATCTAAAGGCTAAAAGCCCTGCTTTTCTTCACGTTTCTTTTAAATAGAGAGAAACCTCAGAAGCTTGTAGTGGACTCCTTGTAACATTTTATTGGCTGGGTTATGCCACAGGCTCCTTCGTAAACTAGTCACTGGGAAAGCAGGTATAATGACTGTGATAAGCTTAGAATAATCATTTCTGGTTTTGGAGCTGGGGCAGGGTATTGGGATGAGAAACATCCAAATAAGATTGGGTTCCCCCAGCAAGAAAGAATAAGGAATGGCTATTAGGTAGGGAGCCAACAAAGTTTACTGCATGGATTCATTGGTGAATTTTGAGCAAGGGAGTCACAAGATTAAATTTGAGTATTAGGGCATTCTGGTTATGATCTAAAGCAGAGATTGTCAAGTTTTTTATGCTAAGGGCCACATAGTGAATATTTTAGGCCAGGTGGTGGTCTCTGTCACCTCTACTCAACCCTGCCACTGTAGTGCGAAAGCAGTCATAGATGATAGGTAAGCATGTAGACATGACTGTGCTGCAATAAAACTGTATTTATAAAACCATGTGGCAGGCTGGATTTGATGGGTGGTCTGTAATTTGCTGAGCCCTCATATAGGGGAAGGTAACCACATAAAGAGACTGGGAGACAAAGAAAGTTTTCACAGTAGTCAAAGCCATAGTTTCCTTGTCACCAATTCTTGGACTAGTCTCAATCTATTGTGAGGTTTTCACTGATCCATGGTAAAATACAGAAAGATAGGGAGCTCAGTTTATTCACTTTAAAATGTTGGTCTTTTTCTTGGCATGATGCCTTTTTCATTTGTTTTGCTTAATTTTTTTATTTAAGAAATAATAATAATAGTTGGTAGTTTATTTTTCCTGTGAAAGCCACCCATTAAGAGCCCATGTTAAACTAAGAATTATCAATATATTTATTTTATAAGTTAATATTTATATTTATGTTTCCAGTTGTGGTAGAAACATAAAGCAGAGGCAGAAAAGAGGTAGAGTTAATAGGATTTAGCGATTATTGAGTGTCAAATATTAGGGGGCAGAGAGAAATCTCAAATGATTTCCATGCTGTACATTGGCATTTAAACTGGACTTGAGGAAGGAATAGGAAATTGTCAGGTGAATACAGAAGACCAGCAGGCAGGGAAGAATAATAAGTTTTTTTCTGTATATGTTGTGTTTACTGGGATATTCAGAATATTTTCAGCAGGTAATTGGATAATGGGCATTTCTATCTGGAGATAGAACTCTGAGGTTGGAGATGCAGGCTTGGAATAATCTTATTCTAATTATTAGGCAAAGTTACAGATCTGAATGAATTTATCCACAATGGGAAGATGTAGGATGAGAAGAAGTGCAGTGAGAAAACCCTGGGAACATCAACATTTCCAGAGGAAAGGGAGTTAGTATAGAAGACTGAGAAGTGGCTAGGGAAAAGTAGGAAAGAAATCAGAGGAAATGATGTTGCAAACATTTTAAAAAGTGAGAATTTCAAGAAGGGAGTATCCATTCTAACAAGTAAGATCACATGATGTCTTTTTCAAAAGAACAACTATATCATTGTATGGTCTAGTATTTATGTGATAGGTTGTTCTTGTAATCAAATATGGAAGAACATATCTGCCAAGATCCTAAGAAGTTTTTTTTAAGTGGAGCAGCTACCTATGCAGGATTAGGGAAAATGGTCTAGACTGGTGAGTACCTCTCAACATTTTTCCAGAATTGTCAAAACCTAATGGTCATGTGTGAGGAAAAGTGTTGTCTTTCTTATCTGCTTCTGTGGAATTACTTGTTTTGTACTGAAGTCCTTGACAAGCTGTTCTGCATGAATTCAAAAACAAAAATCTGGCAGTAAGAAATGGAAGCTGCTGTCAGATGCACCTGCCCTCTCTGTGACACAGAATCATAACACAGTCATGATTTGGCAGTTTCAAGTTTTGATCAGAAACAGTTTAGAGACCAGCAGTTTGGAGAAATTGACATCTTTTAAATATTTTATTGCAGAAAACTAATATAATATGAGAAGAAAAATATAAGGTGATATGCTGAATATACTAGTTCTCAGTATTTGGGGAACTCTGGTGACATCAGTAGAAAAGCTAGTCCCTGACTCTTTTTGTTAGTGTGATTCTCTTTTCATTTGCCTTCTCCTGATATCTGCTTTTACTGCTTCCTTTTGAATTTCATCCCAAAGGAACATACTAGTAGAACAAATTTGTTACATGTGTTTGACAAGCGTGTATTATTCCTTTTTGAGATAATTGGCTGCCTATCCTAAAGTATATATGGAATTCTCTTAGCTTATTTTTTCTTTTACATTTCTGTTTTTTTTTTTTTTTTTTTTTTGGATAGGGTCTGGTCTGTCACCCAGGCTAAAGTGCACTGGTGTCATCATAGCTCACTGCAGCCCCAAACTCCTGGGCTCAAGTGATCCTCTTGCCTCAGCCTCCCCAGAAGCTGGGACTACAGGCACGTGCCACCATGCCAAGCTAGTTTTTTCAATTTTTTGTATAGATGAGGTCTCACTCTTGCTCAGGCTTCTCTTAGTTTTTCATGCTACTGTTCTTTGTATCTGTACCACAATGACTGTTACTGCTGATGGTCTGCCAGGAATTTAAGAGTCTGCAGAATTGTCAAATACAAATTGTTTTACCTGACAGTTTTCATGTGAAGCACTTTTCTAGTATCATATTCCTGCAGAAATTGTTAATCTTTGGTTTAATTAGAATATGCAATTAATTGGATTACCACACATTTAACTATCTCCATGTAAGGTAAATACCCTTTCCTTCCCAAACAAGTTAAAAATTTTATTGATCCTTAAAAATCAAATCCAGTATTTTGGGGGAGCTCCTCCTAAAATTTGGATACAATTTTTTTTGACTTTTTGACTGGTTCTGTCAAGAGTTGCCTTTAATAGGTGAACTATGTTTTTAATTATATAAGAAATTAAGAAAAAGCTTAGAAACACATAAAAGGAACTCTATGATCAGTAGTACAACATTATATTATATACAATGGTCATGTTTTTCTACAAGTATCCCAGTTACCTGAATGATGCACAGTTATTTTACTTATTTATTTTTGTTATTTATTTTAAGAGGTGGTTTCTTCCATCAATGCCCAGGCTGGAGTACAGTGGGTATTCATAGGTACAATCATAGTACACTGCAGCCTTGAACTCTTAGCCTCAAGTGATTCTCCTTCCTGAGTAGCTGGGACTTTTGGCATGTGCCACCATGCCCAGCCTGATGAAAACTTCTTGTAAAAAGGACTTAAACTATTCTGAGTCAGAGAAAATTGACTTTGAACTTTTCATGTTCTTTCTAGAACTTTTCATAATAGAGGACATATTGTCAATCATCAAGATTCTCTATGTTTTACTCTAGTTACAATAGAATTGTTGCTTGTTTCACGTGATTTTCTGACATCATTGTTTCATCTATCCCTTTTGTGCCTTCATGCAAATGGACATAGAAATAGAGGAATCACCAAGGAAAACGTGAAGGAAATCAATTATGGAAAGATATTCTGTGAAATAACCTTCTGATTGGAGTCCCATATTACTAAAATAATAAAAATTTCATATAATGCAATTTGTGTCAGGGTTTCCCAAGACAACCCCCAGGTTTGGTGACACACTAGAAAGACTCACAGAACTCAGAAAATAGCCACAGTCAGGACTCTGATTTATTACAGTGAAAGGATAAAAGCAAAATTACCAAAGGGAAAAGGTTCACGTCGTGAAGTCTGGAGGAAACCAGGCACGAGCTTCCAGGAGTCCCCTCCTGTGGAGTCACCAGGATGTGCTTAATTCCCCTGGCATCAAATTTTGAAAACAAATATGCAACGTTGTTTCCCAGTACCGGAGTCTCATTAGAGACTCAGTACCCAAGTTTTTTATGGGGGCTGGTCATAGTGACATCTTCACCTTGGCATGGATTAAAATTCCAGACCCCCAGAAGGAAAGGCACTGTTCAGAGTAAACTACATTGTTTGTGCAAATAATTTAGGGACCGTGAGCCATTCTTGTCAGGTAAGAAGTGGTGGGAACCCTCACAGAGCAAGTTCTCAAGAGCCAGCAAAGCCAGCCTCGCAAGCAAGCCTTTCTAAGGATGGCAGTCTCATGCCTGCTATATGAAATAATTTCTGCACAGCAGTCATAGCCCTGACTTAATTTTTGGTGTTGTCTTAAAATTTTATTTTCATACCAAATAATGTAATAATATAACATAACGTGGTACTGCTTTCAGTTGCATCATCCATCTTAAGTTGCAATGCTTCTTACTTCTTTTGACTTTTGGTGAATATTGAGTAGGTGTTTGTATATTAGTTACTATGGCAATATTAAATAATTATAATCTGTCCTTGTCTGATTGACTTTTTGGTAAAATTGTTGGGTGAAATCAGCATAATGTTTTCTGATTTAAAATTAGAATACAAATTCTTTTATTTTTATTATATGGATGGTCCAGTTTTAATTCATATTGTGTTAAATCCCTGTTTATAATTATAAAATAAGGTAAAATACTCAATCTTTTAAAATCAATTATTTTCTTTTTGAAGTGTGCAATTAAAATTATTTGCTTTATGTATTTGTATATACTTACATTTGGGAGGTAATATCCATAACCTATTACTTCATCTTTAATTATCTCCAGTGTTCATGGTGACTGTGTCCTGCTGTAATGTAAGTTAATGGCAGGTTCATTGAATATGTTTTTAAATTAATAAGTTTATTTTTTAGACAGTTTTAGGTCCACAGGAAAATTGAGGGGAAAGTACAGAAATTTCCCATATACCTCCTTCCCCCACATGTGCACATCCTCCCCCATTATCAACATTCCCCACCAGAGTGGTGCAGTTGTTACAATTGAGGAATCTGTACTGACACATCATTATCACCCAAAGTCCATAGTTTATATTGAGGGTTCACTCTTGGTTTTATATACTCTATGAGGTTGGACAAATGTATAAGGACACATATCTGCCATTGTAGTATCACATACAGAATAGTTTCACTGCCCTAAAAATCCTCTGTACTTGGCCTTTTCATCCTCCCCTCCCTCCTCACTTACCCCTGGCAAACACTGACCTTTTTGTTGTCTCCATAGTTTTGCTTTTTCCATCATAGTCATATGGTTGGAATAATACAGTGGATATCTGTTTGAATATTTAAAATTAAAGAGCCAAAGTAATTGAATGTAGTTATTTAAGATGTTCTTGGTTGTTGTTTTGTTTTCCATTTTTTTGTTGTTGTTCATCAGTATGGGATGTGATGCCATGCTTTACATGCTGAAAAAGCATGATGTGTATAGACATTTGCCACACAATGGGGAGGGTTGAGAAAAATGACATTGTGTGGTAGTACACAGCACTAACTCTACCATCCTGCTCTATGAGGTGGATCCAGAGGGACTCTAGCAAAGGAAGGGGACAATCTTAAGATATTTTACCTTTTCAAAAAAACTAGAATCAGAAAGTCTTTTACATACTTACTCTGCAATAGGAAATAAGACCAGACAGTCAACACTGTAGATGAATAAACAAATTCCTCACTGATCCTTTTCCTTTGAGGGATGAATTTGAAAGCAGTGTATATTATTATAACATGGCTTACCTACAACCAGATTCTCTGTCAAGAGGAATGTCAAGAGAGACACAGTGTTTTGCTTTAAATGAAGTGAAAAAGAATTTTTTCCCTCCCCTTAGGGAGGGGGAAAACTGTTGTCACATTCATTTAGCTCAAATGAGTCGATGAGTTTGATTTATGTATTTGTTTATGTCAGTATTCCCTGGCAATTTGCCACAAGCTCCCCAGTGTTTCTTCTTAAGTTTCTCTGTGAATATAAGGCACAGTTCAGAGTGTATAAGCTGTTAGGGCAGTGATCTTTCAAATGGTTCTTTCTGAGGGAGGTAAAATGGCAGGTGAATTTGAGCCCTGTTTGCCCCATACATAGGGCAGAGACAATAGCTAGAACTAAGTAAACTTAGCAGCGTCTTTTCCAGAAGAGGATTAGGGAGAGTAAGTACATTGATTTCTCCTCCCTCTTCTCCACTGGCAGCTGGAACATCTTTGCAAGCATCCTTGTCCCTGCTCTGGTTGCTGCATTTCACCATGCAAACATAGTACAGTGTTCATACACCTAGCTTTCTTGTGATAGGGTGTTTTATCCTCAAGTGAATAGTTTCAACTGAAGAGCTGGAGAAGCTGTGTCATATCACAAAAAAAACTGCGGTGGTCCCCCCTTATCTGTGGGGCATACATTCCAAGACCCCCAGTGAATGCCTGAAACCATGGATAGTACTGAACCCTATATGTACAATGTTTTTTTCCTATACACACATATCTATGATAAAGTTCACAAATTAGGCACAGTAAGAGATTAACAACAGTAACTAATAGAAAACTAGGACAGTTATAACAATATACTGGATTAGAGAGTTGGGACTTGTAGTCCCACCCCCCAACCTCCAGGGAGGAGGGAGGGACTGAAGGTTTGGTTGAACAGCAATGGGCAAGGACTTAATCAGTCATGCCTAGTAATGAAGCTTTCATAAAAACCCAAAAGGACAGGGTTCAGAGAGCTTTCAGATAGCTGAAGACATGGAGGTTCCTGGAGGATGGCACCCCTGGGAAGGCATGGAAGCTCAGCACCCCTTTCCCCATACCTTGCCCTATGCATAGGGCAGATCTCCATCTGTATCCTTTGTAATATCCTTTATAATTAACGAGTTGACAGAAGTGTTTCCCTGGGTTCTGTGGGCCACTCTAGCAAATTCATTGAACCCAAAGAGGGAGCTGTGGGAACCCCACCTTGAAGCCAGTTGGTCAGATGTTCTGGTGTGGGGGAGGAAGAGCCTTGTTGACTGAGCTTCAACCTATGAGAGCTGATGCTATCGCCAAGTAGATAGTGTGGGAATTGAATTAGAGGACACCCAGCTGGTGTCACTACAGAATTGATTGCTGGCTTGTTGGTGGGAAAAAACATCCACACATTTGGTCACATAAATGTTCTGTGTTAGTGATTGCTTTTGTGGTGTGAGAGCAGAGGAAAAATATATTGAGTGTGTTTTGCCCACACATGTAATAGACCCCCCCATAAGGGGGTCTATTATATACTCTATTCTAACTGCTCCTAATCCATTAGTCCAGAAATCATGCTTTTTAAGTTTGATGCTGTCCTTATGTGATACTGAATCTTTTTATGATAGCATTTTCTGTCAGTACGGTAGAGTTTGGTTAAGTTATGATTATTGTACACAGTAGTTCACGTGTAGGAATTGATTTTTGATAGATCCCATTTTTCCTTGCATTTGATTAATACCAATTAGGGAAAGTAAGAGTTTGTGCATAAATTGCCTGCCAATGGTATAATTAATTTTAATTTCAGTATAGTCTCCAGGTAAGGTCCCCAAACAATGCTTTGTAACAAAGTATCAGAGTCTTATTTTAACAAAGTATAAAGCATGAACAAAAGTGTGCATGACTTTTTAAAAATGAAGGCAGTGTCTAGCTATGTGGTGCATGTTTTCAAACTCTTGTCTCCTCAAATGATCCTGAGTAGCTGGGATTAAGTTATGTGCCACCATACCCCCTTATGCATTTAATATTTTATATTTTTCTATTGTTGATTTAAAATGTATTTTACTTTTTTCCTTAATAGTGGATGAGGCTACTGAAGACCCTAGAATCAGGTAGGATTTTGCAGATTTTAAAAAATTATATGTTAACTAAGACAATACAGAGAAAAACAGCTAATATATGTTGAGTGTTCTACTGTGAGCTAGACACCATATTGTATGCTTAGCATTTATCATCTCATGTAGTCATCACAACAGCTTTGCAATGTATCTTCACATTATTATAACCTACTTTTTACTAATTACACAATTGTGGTTCAGAGAGGTTGATTAATTGGCCCATGTTCCCATAGTTAAGGAGTAGCTGATCCATGATTTGACCATAAACCTGCATGGCTCCCAAATCCCTTCTCTTGCCTGTCGGCATAGATTGATAGAGACTTGTGCAGCACTGGGAGCAATCAGATCAATTCAGGAAGTTTAATTTAGTTATATGTTAATTCTTATTTAGAGTTTTCCTCAGAAGTCTGGTTAGTCCAAGAGCTTGTCCTGACATGTTTGACAATTGCAGTGGTAACCAGTACCATCAAAGGATTTAGGGCAGATCTCACATAGCTGTGGCCACAGGACCATGGGACCTGTGCAAGCAAGACCAGGCAAGTCCTACAGTGGAATTAGTTTACTGTAATAAAGGATATCTACATATAGACCATGTTATGTTAATTATATTTAGCATCAGTTGAGATACTATTTCTAATCAATTTCTCTAGTTGCCAACATCCCCATTTGGTTTTCCTTTTAGGCTAGTTCCTTTGCTTAATTTCATGAAGCTTTTACTTTTTTTCTAGTCTTTTTTCTTCTTCCATGACTTTTCTATAATCTTTTACAGTTTTTTTTTTTTTTTACTTTCTTCTCTGCTTTTCTTGGTGTTTCTTTTGTTATGTTATTTTTTTTCTATTTCTGCCAGCTAAGCATCCCCCATTTTTCTATAGACAGAATCAAAAGCACATAGAATTTTAGGATTTTAAGGAATCTTGGAGACTAATCAAAATACCCTCTTGTACTTCAACCTGTGTTGATCCTCCTGGTCAAGTGGTTGTTCAGATGGAGAACCTGAAACTCAAAGAGATTAAAGGGACTTCTTTGGATATAGTAAGTGGCAGAAATGAGATTTGAACTCACGTTCCTCCCAGTACTCTTCTTGTATCATCCTGTCAGTGAGTGTTGTAATAATAGAGAGTGGGAGTGGGTCTAGTGAACCCAGTGGAATAGGGTAAGAATGGAAGTAGCTGGTGAAGCCAAGGGAAGTGGATAAGCATGGAATTAGCAGGGGAAGGCCAAGCTTGAAAAGAAACAAAACTGGGTTGGATAGAAATAAGGGTTTTAGAAAAGAGATTGTATTGGGGTTTATGACCAGTTTGATAAGGGTAAATCACAGGAATGAAGGACACAGTATGTTGGGAGTTATCTAGAAAGACATACCAAAATGGGAGGTCCAAGGGAGTCCTGAACAAGTTGCTGCTCTTTTGTTTGTTTAATTGGAAGGACTGACAAACTTGAAGATTTCTGTCACAAGATGTTAGAAGAGTTTGAGCCACCAAATGTGGTATCATCTGCATGTACCCCAACTTCCAAAGGAGTGGCTTAGAGCCCCTAGAGTCCTAGTGGGCTGGAGGTCACTGAACTATATAGATCTGCGGCCCAGGGCTGGTGTCCCCTCACTTCTGCCTCTTTTCCCAATTCACTCATGTCCTTCCATGTACATGCAGGGTAGGGCAGGGGTAGGCCTGGCTGGTGAATCAGTCATGGAGCTTCAGTTGGGTAGTTGGTAACATGCCTGTGCTGGGGGCAGATGACTGAGACTCCATTTAGCTTATTTTCCAGAAGCAGGGAAATAGAGAGCACCTACTCTTTATCATTTGAGCCCATCCTTACAGAACCTGTGCTTTTGTAGGCTGAAGATTTAAAGGTTGGAGACTGCCATGGAGCCCTGCAGAAGAGGGATCTGGAAGTGGGAGCCCATAGGAGGAAGATTGTTAGATAGTACTTAGGGAAATAGAGATGTAACTACCAGGACTCTGTTTTCCCAGCAGTCTCTCTGCCTGGATATCTCAGTGCCTATGAAGTTTCATCAGGGCTTGCTAATTTATGTGGCCCTGAATAAGGCAGGACTTATGTAGGAAAAAATAATTACATTTCATAATTTTTAATGTTTTAATCTTTCTGGGAAGAGTATTCTCAATAACAACATGAACACTTGTGCTTTGACTTTTTTACATTTAGCTTTGAAACATTTCAAATGTTTCATGAGACTCCCTGTACTGTTTTAGGGTAAAGGGAACAATGGGGTTTCTTAAGTGGTGTCCATGCAGAAGAACAAAGACTGCCATTTTGAATGACACAGATTAATCTTTGAACCAGAGATAGATAATGGAGAAGGGACATTGTATTTTTCTATTTTGTTTTAGGTTGTCAGGTTTGTTCAATTCAGGTAACAAAAGTTATGCCAGCCATTTATTGGATTTTCAGTTTAGCCTTCAGGATAGATAATTTATGAGGACAAACTATTCTCAGGCTCTGCCAATATAGTGGCTGTCACTATTGGTTGTGGAACTAAGGGTGTCTTCATTGAATATTTCATAGGTCAGAAGAGATGGATATAGAAATAGATAACTAAATTTTTTTTAAAACAAAAGCCATATTTAATTATATCAGGAGACATGATTCAATATACAGATAGCTGACTTTTCCCCAGTTTTTTTTTTTTTTTTTTTTTTTTTTTTGGAGGGAGCACCCAAATATGAACAGGCAGATTTTTTTTTAAAGTGTCAATGAATGGAAAAGAAGTCAAACTCTGTAAAATCGTTTAAAGAGGTTTAATCTGAGCCAAATTTGAGGACCATGACCCAGAGCTACACCCAAGAAGACTTGAGCAAGTGGACTCCCTGTGGTTGGGTTACAGTTTGGTTTTATACATTTCAGGGAGACAGGGATTACAGGTAAAGTCATAAGTCAATACCTGGAAGGCATAGATTGGTTTGGCCCAAAAAGGTGGGAAATCTCAAAGTGAGGCTGGGGGGTCCTTACAGGTTATAGGTGGGTTTAAAGACTCTTTGACTTGTAATTGGTTAATAAATGAAGCTTTGTCTAAAGGCTTGGAATGTTTTTAGATAAGGAAGAGACAAGTCACCAATGTATATTTGTTGTATAAATTGAGGACCTGCAGGTTTGTCTTGCTTAGCCTTAGGCCTGTTAATGAGTTATAAAGGATATCTCCAGGAAGGGAGGGGGGCATGATGAGGCATGCCTGACTGCCCTCCACTTGGCAGGCAATTTAGTTTTAGTATATCCTCTTGGCCAGGAGGGGGTCCATTCAGTCAGCCAGTGGGGAGGAAGCCTTAAGATTTTATTTTAGCTCACAATTGTAAGGAACTCACTTGTTTTTGTTGTATGTTTTTGCCCTAAAGACTTTCTAGTACTCTGGATTGTGATGATGATTTATGGCGTATACCACATATTGAAGACTTCAGTGTTGATACCAAGGTAAAGTTGTCTCTTGTGCAATTCATTGTCTGACTGTGAATCTAGTTTTGTGTGGTACTTACTGTTAAAGTTTAGCAGTGATCTACCTGTCGACGGAAAAGAAGCCGAACTCTGCAAAATAATTTTAAAGGGGTTTATTCTGAGCCAAATTTGAGGACCCTGACCTGGAGCCACACCCAAGAAGCCTTGAGCAAGTGGACTCGCTGTGGTTGGATTACAGTTTGGTTTTATACATTTTAGGGAGATAGGGGTTATAGGTAAGGTCATAAATCAATACATGGTAGGCATACATTGGTTTGACCTGAAAAGGCGGGCCATCTCAAAGTGGGGGGCTTACAGGTTATAGATGGGTTTAATGACTCCTTGACTTGTAATTGGTTCTAAAGGCTTGGAATGTTTTAGATAAGAGACAAGTCACCGGACATATTTGTTGTGTAAGTTGGGGACCTGCAGGTTTGTCTTGCATGGCCTTAGGCCTGTTGATGAGTTACAAAGGACATCTCCAAGAAGGGAGGGGGGCACGGTGAGGCATGTCTGACCTCCTCCTCATGGCAGACAATTTAGTTTTAGGATATCCTCTTGGCCAGGAGGGGGTCCATTCAGTCAGCTGGTGGGGGGGAAGATTTTTATTTAATTTTAGTTCACATATCTGTGATCATTTTATATTTGTAATGGAAAGTCAGTCAGAGAAAACAATTTTATAGAAATATGACTAGTGGAATGTTTTTACAATTGTTTACATTGGTAAATAACAAAGGATTGATAAATACTTAAGGGGGTTGGGGTGAAAAAAAGAATGGCTGAAAATGCATAGTGACAGGAAAAATTGTATTAGGAAAAGCTTTTCCACAATTGAGGAAATATGAAATTTAGTCAAGATTTATTTGGATAAATATTCTTACTATGATTTTTATATCATATTAACGTGACTTTTATAATACTTTTGCCTAAATAAATCTCTAATGGATCCAATTACTTATTATAGTAATCATGGAATCTGCCTGGTGATTTTAAGTTCCCCAGTTGTACAACACATAACCTATAGTTTCCTTTTTTCTTGGACATGTACTACAACCTTTCTACAGGTTTCAGGAGAGAGCTCTTTCTCTATTTCTACCTTTGGTTCTGTAATTAGACTAAAATAATATTAAAAATTGTGGAAGTTTATCTGGGTGTTTTAGCTTATTCCTGTAGTCCTAAATGTTTGGGAGGCTGGTGTGGAAGAATCACTTAAGCCCAGGAGTTTGAGCCTGAGCAGCATAGTGAGACCCCATCTCTAATTTCAAAAAATTGTGGAAATAGAGAAATTTAAATTCTCTTTCTCAAAATCTGTATTATAAAGGGATGCCACTGTGTTTTCTAAGCCATTCCTTTAAGAGTATATTTAATACTTCATCTATTTGAAGAATTCATGTTTTGCCCCAAATAACAACCAGTTCTAGAAGCAGAGACTATTAATACCTGTAGGGCTAAACTTTAGTTTTGTAAGTTTTTTTGCATTGTAGTTTTAAAAACTATCCACTCAAAGTCCTTGTATCACATTCCAAAATCTCAAATCTTAGGAGTTGTTGTATTTAGATATTTGAATAATCATTTTAAAGCCTCTGAATTATTATGAGCTCCTGGAGGTTGGGAAATATATTTGAGTGTATCCTAGAGTACCTAGAATAAAGTCTTACATGTAAGACTCATTTTAATATTTTTGAATATGATAAATGAACAAATGGATTTCTATATAATGGAATGTTATAACTAATATATCATAATATCTCTAATAATTAAATCTGTTGCATTTCTAAAATTATAACAAATTTATATTCCCTTTTAATGTTTAGAATGTATAAGTTCATGGAGTTATGTTGATAAAATATGTCATAAATAAGAAAACAATATAGAAGTATGTCTTAAATAGAAAAGAGGGTTACTGTATATTTTCTAGTATCCTCCAGCTGAAAGCTGAGAGGATTCAGATGAAAGTTTCTTAAACTTTTCTTAGCCCCAATCCATGTTCTCATAAATATATCTGTTCAGGCCATACATTACTCTTTAAAATTCTGATTATCAATTCTCTCTCCAAGTGGAAAGTTGATGGAACATTTCTTTTTTCACTTTTTCTCTCTCTGTTGTAATAATGTTACAGCTTTCAGAAAGTGGTAGATGACCATGTTTAACTAATTGAATGACTTAATTTTAGTAATGAAATTAAACAATGTCACAAAAGTATTAAAAATAACCCTAATTGTAGAGTAAATACTAGTCAGTATTATTAAGGATACATTGTGAACTAAAGTCTCTCTTTTGTATCTGTATGTCTCCACGTACCATATTGTACTTAACCATTTTTCTTCCCTTCCTTGGCCTAAGCTCATACTTGATTGACAGGTCATGTCTCATTTTTTCTTTTTTGTTTCTCCCTCATCCTCCTTTTAAAAATGATTTACCCCAGCCTAAACTTTTTGTCACAGAACACATTTCTTCAGTGTCTGTTCTTTTAGTCTGTCTCTGTGTCTATTGTCAGCATATTTAGGTACATCTTTGTATTCCATAGCTATGTGTGGCTTTCATTCATCAGTTGTTGCCCACAAGGTTTATCCTTTTTTCCTCTCTTTCTTGGAAGGAGCTGAACCTATGCATCATTTATCTTTAGGTTTTGACCAACAGAATAGAAGCAACTTATACTATTTGCAATAACAGCCATTTAATTAATATATTACTAAAAACTAAACTCTCAAATTTTCCCCCACAAGAGGTAACTCATGCAAATGTAAATCATACAAACACATTTAAAAATATAACATGGAATTAATTTAAATGTATTAATGTTAGACTTTTCAATAATACTGCAAATTACCTTGGGATACGTTTTTGTTCTAGGTTATTTTGGTTAAGAAAATAATCTAATGGATATCATAGTATTTGTATAATAATCAACTAGTGGTGAAGGGAGTAACATTTTGGAGATATCAGTATCCTCTGTCATAATCCTCACCCTATGAGAAGATGTAGGTTGGAAAATGGCAGACTTGAGGGTTGAATCTACATCTGAGTCACTCTAAAATCTGTGCTCTTTTTGTTAGATCATAGAGTAATGGTAAATATTATAAGTATTTTATCAAATTTTATACTTGTTATTCTTAAAAGTATTATTTTTTGTAGAATGTGCCTGAGCCAAGTTTAGAAAGCCTGTCGGCTGCTTCTCAACAATCCAAGAGAAATTGTAAGTTATTTGAAGACTGCCTATTCTTGTATTATTCATTGATCCTTAATTACAAATGTTCTCATGTATTCTTTACCTTGTTTTTACTGTAGTGGAAGCACAGTACAGCACTGTGAGGACAGAATTGTGATAGTCCAAAGGAAGATGTGGTTGAAGGCCTTTCTTCGAGATCAATCAAAGTCCAGGTCTTTGCTCACTCTGCCTCTGCATCACCTGGCCCTCATTCTAAACCTTCTCTCATCTCTTTAGCCAACTCTGGTCTTACAGAGGTCAGTTGTTTTCATAAAAACATTTTTCCCCCTGCTTTTTTCACACACTTTCTCCCTGATCCACATACTGATGAAAAGGATCCTAGAAAGGATCCTCATGATCATAAGAGAAACCGTGTGTAACAGCAAGACAGAGACATGCACAGGATTGAGAATTATGAAAGTTTGCAGGAATAAATAATGCTTAGGTTTACTATTATGGAAGGAAAGGATTAGAAAGTGACCAAAAAGTACAGCTCAACAAATAGGGAGAGGAGAAGAAGGATGATGGGGAAGAATTCATTGAAGAAGGGCAAGATAAATATAAAGATTGAGTAAGAGAATCAAGATGAGAGAGATTGTTATAAAAACAAAACAGAAATAGTAGGGTAAAATGAGAGCAGGAACTCTGCATTATAAGATGTGATAGAGATTATTTTAAATACAACTGAGGAAAAAAAAGTCAGGTAATGAAAAGATACTCAAATTCTTCCTAATATCTTATAATTGATTTTAATGAAGAAGTGAAAGAAAATTTAAGGGTATTCACAGTGACATTAATGTGTTATACATTTTAAATAGCTAGAAGATAATAATTCAATGTTCCTAGCATAAAGGAAAGATAAATATTTAAGGTGATGGACATTCAATCACCCTGATTTGCTGATATTAATGTATGCAATTATCACATGTACCCCAAAAGTATATATCCCTATTATGTATCAATTAAAAAAAGAAAAATTTCAATCCTTATTTCTTGTAAATTTAGTAAAGTGACATCTTATGTTTAATGTAGTAAAACCTGTATTGAGAGACAAAATCTGTTTTAGGCATTATCAATTCTATTATGAATTATTAATATTTGACTCTTTTGTTTCTTGTTTGAGGTTTCTAACTTAGTGTTTGGTGTAGTCTCACTTTGCTACTAATAAATTAGTCTCACTAATTTATTTTACTATTTGATATAATTTTTGTAGGTGTTTTAGAACTTTTTGAGAATAAATAGGGAACATAAAAGCATTATATATAATCTTTTTATTAACTAAAATTATAATTTCTGGTTATGTAAATGAGGTTCTTAACCTGTATCCATTAAATGAGAAAACAGATGTTAAGCTACACCCTTCTTAAAGAAATAAGTGAATCAATTATTTATTTTGGATATATTCTGATTCATCTTTTCTCATAATATCTCTGTAATGGACACACAAATGTACACATATAGTGAATGTAATCAAAATTGATGATTGTTTTCTGAAATAAACTACTTAATATCATAGAATTATAAGGAAGGAAAGATTGCCAACAGAGTATAAAAAATTACCTCTGGAGAATAATTTCTTACTTTTAAAAATATCTCCAGCAATGGGGACATTTTATTTTTCTCAAGAAGCTTTATTAACTTTAGTATTCATAGTTGTCAAACCTTGCACATAAATTCTTTCATCTCTAAAACTCAGGAACTCTGTTGGCTTTATTTTTTAGTTCCTTTCCTTTTTCCTCATGTGAATATTGGGTCCTGCATGGCAATCATAGATGTACTGGAAGATGTTTAAATCTTCAACTTGGATAATCATAGCATTTTTTTACACTAGATCCTTTCTCCAATTTTTAACTACCATCATGTAAGGCACAAATAGGCCATTTGAGTTATTAGTTTGTTGCTGACAGGGGAATAAAAAAAAGTGTGAATTTCAAAGTAGGTTTATACATTTCTTTATTATATCATAATATACTTATAAATGCCTCATAATTCTCTAATCACACGAGCATTTCTCTTCTACATGTTGAAACTCTTAAGATTATTTATTAAAAGGGAGTTTTCTTATAGTGTCTAGAATTGTTCTTGTTGAGTTAAATGTTTTTGTTCAACTTAAAAATGTACATTACTATAATAACCAAAGATAAATATTTGCCTATATTAATAAAAGTATATATTATATCCTTGCAAAATGTTAAAATATAAAATTGAAATATTAAATCCCATGGGTTTGTTCCCTCCTCTGGTTTTCATTTTCCAAATTTCAGTGTTCTGTATAGATTTGCATGAATTATGTAATTCTACCAGTTTATATCTTGCAAATACTTATGTTCTTAACACAAATGCTTTTCATGACTAAGGTCATATATTTCTATTCCAAAAGTATTTATCCAGATCTCTTTTCTATGTTCCCTAGGTGTCTCAAATTTGATATGTCCCAAACAGAAGACATGGTCCTTGACCCTTCCCTGACTCTTTCCTGACTCTTTGTGACTTACTCTGTCATCTGGTTTCCCCATCCTAGTAAATAACACCTAGTAAATAGCACTGAAACATTGAATGAGGGCAAATCCTTCACTCCCATCCTCCCTCAAATCACTAATCCAGTCATTCCCCAAGTTAATATCTGCTACCTGCTAACCATTGTTCATAAATTATTACCATAATTCACTTTCTTACCTATGATTTTGTAATGCTAGCTTCTGATTTTACCCCTCTATGTTCATCTATCTTTACATTACTACCAAGGTGACCTTTCTAAAATACATTTGTGATGCTCTAAACCATTTGCTTCTTAAGTGGATCCTATTACATGAAGGGGAAAGTTCACATCCTATCATGACACATGTCTTTTGTGGTTTGGCCAGATTCTCCCATTTTGTCTCATGACCCAATTCCTTACAACTATATTGCAGTTTTACCACATTACTTTGGCAGCCCTCATTTGCTTGTGGTTTCATGTCTCATTCTTTTGCTCACACTCCCTTGTCTAGAAACCTTTCACAGTCTCCCTCTATACTCTGTCTTTCAAAATATGGCTGAATCTTTACAGCATTTCCTGAGCTTCCCAGGTGGAAATGACTGTTCTCTCCTTTGTGCCCTCACTGTACTTTATTTACTTTAATTTAAGAAATCATGAATTATACTTTTCTTATTTGTTTTCATATGCCTCTACCCCCACTTGAATATAGGACAGACTCTGTCTTCTATATCTATTTTGAGATTCTCCCAGGATACTGCATATGATTTGGTAAACACAGTGTTTGTTGTCTTACTGACAGAGTGAGTGTGTGAGTGAATAAATACATTTTCTGAAGTTGCTTTTTTTCCCAATAAGAGGAAGTAAAAAAGCCAGTAACTGGAAAAAAAGAAACTGGTATTTGTATTGTTGAAAGGACTCCACAAGAGCAAACAAGTAATGACAAATTTATTTTTGTGTACAAAAATAATAGAGGTGGTAAGTCAGGGAATATCTCTCAAAATTTTTCAATGCTTAAATGCTAATGTGAAAAAAACAATTAATGGGTAGACCAAATATAATATCAATTTCTTTTAAATAATTTCTTTTGCTACCTTTCTTTATACATCCAACTTCTTCTTCTTCCTGAAACTCCTTCAACCTTCTGGAATTCTCTTTGGCTATGATTTTTATTTTATTGAAATAGTCATGAATAGGGATAGACTTGTATAGGTCTTTAAAATTCACAGTAATAAATGTTATCATTAATTTATCTGTGAATAGCATTTTATAGACGTAATGTCCATGTTAGGATCGGAACAAGAGGAAGATATAGATTCAAGTTGTCATTTGGAGGTACTGTCTCTTGTTGTTATCATTATTTTAAAATAGAAGCATTGAGTGATGTTAAAGCATAAAGGGGGATACTTTGACTTTATCACCTGTGCCTACCTTATATGCCCATAAGGAAGTATCTTCTTACATTTTCAGCCCATAATTAATAAAGTAATTATGTGCTAAGAATGTTGCTGCTGCATAGTACAATTCTGCTAAATTGCAGAATTCATTTAAGAAGCCAATGCAGTATGGTACAAAATAAGGCTTAGAAGTCACAAGAAATCAGTTTGGATTTTGAAGTTAATTTTAACTTAAAATTAAGTAATTATTTTAGGGCAACCTATGACCAAATGTGTCATTCTTTCGAACATGTGGATGTATAAAAGTCCTAAAGAGATTCAGAGAGAAGCAGTTTAGACTTTAGTTTTTTTTTTTTTAACAACATGCTTGTTGTTAAACAAGCATGTTATCTTGAAAAGATAACGCCTGGAACTTGAAAGTATTGTCCAGTATAGATCTGCAAGGAACATTGTAGGAGAAAAAAGTCATGAGAAATAGTGAATATGTAAGATTATAATAGCAGCAATTTGTTTAGCAGTGTTTTAATAAGTGGAAATCATTTTCCAAAATAGAACACATTGAGGCCCTTTGTGGCAGCCATGCTTGTAAGTAACATAAGTATAAAATAAGGATGATGTATTCTAAAGTGAAAACTGTGGAAAGAGATGGGAAGGGTCTGATCTCTTAGAAGCAGTGGCTGCATAGTGATACCAGCACCAAGTGGAAGTCAACAGACATGTTTTCCTGGTTCTGTCGCTTGCTATAAAACCTTGTTAAAAAATTCTTTAACCTATTTGAATGTTTGTGGCCTTATTCATAAATATGATAGTAATATATGCCTCCTAGGTATGTGTAATGAACAAATGTAAGAAAAGTGAAAACATTTTGTAATCTAGGAAGTAAGTGTACAAATGTAAGACAAAATGATCCTAGTGATATTTAATGACTTAGTAAATATTGGGAGTATTTGTTTTTCAAACCTAAAGGAAGTAGTATGAAGGAAAGAATGGGAAAGTTAGGAAAGCTAGATTGGGCATGTGGATTTCTAACTTGGGGTATGATAAGTTTCAGCAGACTATTACTGGAGATACTATATAAGAATATAGTGATTTGGTGCTTGAGTCCTTCCCGATGAGGTATTACATGTTTTGATCTTGAATGAATTTTTGACATTGAGTAACAACTATGTGCTAAGTGTTAATAGTTAGACACTGAATATACAAGAGGAAGGCATGCTATAGTGCTAGGAACAGAAAACCAAGTAACCGAGCAACATTTTTAACTCACTATAATTGCTTCATATATATTAAAAAAGAAAAACTCCAGAGAATATTAGGTTAGAGAATATTGAGGAAGATTATAGTTAGAATAGGGAAGGGACTGGGAGTGGAAATCTGCGGTCAGAGAGTATCTTTCTGAGGTTGATCTTCAAGCTGCCAACTAAAGGATGAGAAGGAGCCAGCCATGTGGAAGTCTAGAAGGAGGACACTTTGGGCAGAGAGAACAATGGATCACATGTGTTCATCATTTTACTCTGATCTTCCTGGAAAGACCAGGAAGCAGGAAATGGGGTAACTGTCTTGGTCATCAATTTTAATTTTATTGTAATGTGTAGAAAAGAAAATGTACAAGTAAAATGTCCCTGGCACATTTCAGGTGCTTCAGAAATAAATGTTCTTATTCTTCCCTTTTTATTAATGCTTGCTATACTTGAAATTATTTCTTAACTGGGAAAGTGTTGCATACTACATGAAATATTTACTTTCTTTATTTATATGTAAAATATGTTTTTTCTTACTATGGTGTCCTTTTATTCAACCATTTTTCTTATCAGTAAATGCTTTATCAAGAAATATTTAGATTTTTTAAGCCCTTTTTTATCTAAATAAAGCAGCTTTGACAATGTTCAGTTTATATTCAATATGACATACTCCAAAGTTTCCCATTATGCCAAGTATCTAATTTTAACACAAAAATATTTCTAGAATTAGAAATATTTTAAATATTTAATGTTATAAGTATTATAGGTGGTATATTGTATTTTTAAAATGTTCTCTTATTTTTTGGTGGGGAATGTAAAGTAGAGTTATGTATTTTGAAGTAAATTCCTTGTTGAAATAGGCACATAAGTTAATATGTTGTCTGTGAATATGTTTCCTTTGGCCTTCCATACTTGGTTTACAGAATCAATCATGATATGCAGATGAAAGATAAGCTTCATCTAGAGAGCATATATAAGGGCATCTATTACAATGTTTTTGTTTTCAATATGTGCATATTTTATTTATGACTATAATTGTTTTACAGTAGAAAATTCAGATATATTTGAAGAACATGATTAGGAAATCTTGATGCAACCTATTATTATAATTTAATTTAAACTCAGTATTGATCTTAATTTTAGGTTTCTCAGAGAATCCTAAAGAGAAGGATCTTGACCATTCATCTGGAGCTGCCAATCAAAAAGGAAAAACTAGAGTAAATGAACAAGGAGAAGGTAAGAATTGTATTTTATTGAAAAAGTCATTTGACAGAATATTTATTTAAAGTCATGAGCACCAACATATTCTAATAGCCAAGAATATTACCTATCAAATGCATAGTTTAAAAAAGAGAAGTAAAATTGTGGTAAGTTTTATATCTTATCAGGTGTGAGCAGGAGAGGAAACTGAGAGTGCCACTAAGGGAGCTGAAAGTTTAGTTCCGTTTCAAGAAAGTCTGAGGCCTGAGGCAAGTCAGGAAATCAGGAAGAGGAAAGGAGTAAAAGAGGGAATGAGGAATGGGGAAGGCAGAGAGTGCGGGGAGTACATGTAGGGAGAAGTAGCAGTTGTATATAATGCAGGGTGGCCAAAAAAACAATTCCTTAACAAAATGGATAGCAAGGCATTAGAAAGGTGGGAAGAATATAAAGTGAGATTCCAACACCAAAAGGCATCAGAGAAACAGAGGAAAATTTCCCTACACTTCTTGTGTTCCTCACTGTGGGGAAGGCATTAAGGATTGAGGTTCCTGATCATGCGGAGCTGTTTCATCTACCATAGAGGAATTACAGCATATATGGTCAGCCTCACATACATAAAATTTAATGCCATATGAAATGACGTTACTTCATAGGATAGTATAATATAATTCAAAATAAGGGAATTGGAAAGAAGAGAGTAGGGTTAGTTATGGAGGGATCAGGGAAGCTATAGCTTGATAAAAAGTCTATTAGAAACTTTATGATTTGTAATGCCATTTCAATTGGGGGATGTAATAGGAAGGAAAGTGAGGCTAGATTCTAGAAGGGTAAGTTCAGGTAAGGGAATGTGGAAGCACACTCAGTACAGACCAGGGCTTCTCAAACTTTAAGAAATCAGCTGGGGACCTTGTTAGAAATGCACATTGTGATTCTGCAGGTGTGGCACTCTGCATTTCTATTTTTTGTCTCTTTTCAAAAATTTCAAAATATTAAGGGTGTACCAATGTTTTTGGTTACATGGATGGCTTTTGTAATGTTTGAAGCATGGTATAAGTATGCCCATCACCTAAATAGTGTTCATTGTACCTGTTAAGTAAGTTCTTGCCCATCAAGTCCTGCTTGATTCCCTCTGAGTTTCATTTCCCTCTGCACACATGTGTTCTCATCAGTTAGTTTCAATTTAATAGTGAGTATATGTGGTGTTTGTTTTTCCATTCTTTAGAAACTTCACTTAGAGTAATGGTCTCCAGTTCCATCCAAATTGTTACAAAAGCCATTAATTAACCATTTTTATTGCTGAGTAGTACTCCATGGTGTACATATTACCACACTTTGTTAATTGACTCATGAATTGATGGGAACATAGGTTGATTCCACATTTTGCAATTGTGAATTTTGCTGTAATAAACATTTGAGTGCAGGTGTCTTTCTGATAAAATGACTTCTTTTCATTTCAGTAGATACACAGAAGTGGAATTGCTGGATCAAATGGTAGGTCTCCTTTTAGTTGTTTGAGGAATCTCCATACTGTTTTCCATAGAGATTGTACTAATTTGCAGTCCCACCTACGGTGTGTAAGCATTCTTTCTCTGCATCCACACCAACATGTATCATTTTCGGGCTTGTTAATGAAATCATTCTAACAGGGGCAAGGTGATATCTCATTGTGGTTTTAATTAACATTTCCCTGATGATTAGTGACATTGAGCATTGCTTTATGTTTATTGGCCATTTGTCTACCCTCTGTCAAAAAGCTTCTCTTCATGTCTTTTGCCTACTTCTTAATAGCATTGTTTATTTTTTTCTTGGTGATTCTTTTTAGTTCTTTGTAGATTCTAGATATTAGCCCTTTATGAGATGCATAGTTTACAAATATTTTCTCCCATTCTGTATGTTGACAATTTGTTCTGTTGATTATTTCTTTTGTTGTGCAGAAGCTTTTTAATTTAATCAAATCCCATTTGTTTATTTTGTTGTTGCTGTGATTGCCACTGAGGTCTCTTTCATAAATTGTTTGCCCAGGCTGATATCTGAAAGAGCTTTCCCAACACTTTCTTGTAGCATTCTTATGGTTTTATGTCTTACATTTAAGTCTTTTATCCATGTCGAATTAATTATTGTGAGTGGTGAGAGATATGGATCCTGTTTCATTCATCTGCATGTGGCTCTCCAATTTTCCCTGCACTGTTTATTTAATAGGGCTTCTTTTCCCTAGTTTATATCATTGTCTACTTTGTCAAAGATCAGTTGGCTGTATGTGGATAGTTCTATATCTGGGTTATCTGTTCTGTGCCATTGGTCTATGCCTCTATTTTTGTGCCAATTCCATGCTCTTTTGGTTACTATAGCCTTGTGGTATATAGTTTGAAGCCTGTTAAGATGATGCCTTGAGAATTGTTCTTTTTCCTTAAGATTGCTTTGGCTATTCAGGCTCTTTTCTGGTTCCAAAGGAAACATAGAAGTATTTTTCCCAGATCTGTGAAAGAAGATGTTGGTGTTTTGATGGAGATTGCATTGAATCTGTAAATCACTTTGGGTCATATGGACATTTTAGCAGTGTTAATTCTACCCATCCATGAGCATGACATGTTGTTGCATTTGTTTGTGTCATCTGTGATTTCTTTCCTCGGGGTTTTTAGTTCAGTTTGTAGAGATTTTTTACCTCCTTGAGTAAGAGTATTCCTAGGTATTTTATTTTCTTTGTAGTTATTGTGAATGGTATTGAGTCTTTGATTTGACTCTCACCTTGATTGTTATTGGTATGTGGAAATGCTACTGATTTGTGTACATTGATTTTATAACCTGAGACTTTGCTGAATTTATTTTCAATTCCAGCAGTCTCTTTGTGAAGTCTTTGGGGTTTTCTAGATGTAAGATAATATCATCAGTGACAAGCAATAGTTTGATCTCCTCTTTCCCAATTTGGATGCCATTTCTTTCTTTCTCTTGCCTGATTTCTCTGGTTAGGACTTCTAGTAGTATGTTGAATAGAAGTGGTGACAGTGGGCACCCTTGTCTTGTTTCAGGTCCTGGGGGGAATGCTTTCAACTAGTATGATGTTGGTTATGCATTTGCCATATATGACTTTTATAATTTTGAAATATGTTCCTTCTATGCCTCATTTGTTGAGGGGTATTTATGAAACAGTGCTGGATTTTGTTGAATGTTTTTCCTGCATCTATTGAGATGATCACATGGTCTTTGTTTTTGCTTCTGTTTATGTGGCGAATTACATTTATTGATTTATATATGTTGAATCATCCTTGCATCCCTAGGATGAAGCCCACTTGGTCATGGTGGATTATTGTTTTGATGTGCTGTTGAATTCGGATTGCTAGTATTTTATTGAGGTTTTTTACATCTATGTTCATAAGGGCTATTTGTAGTTTTCTTTTTTTATTTTGTTCTTTCCTGGCTTTGGTAGCAAGGTGATACTGGCTTCATAGGACGAGTTGGGGAGGATTCCCTCCTTCTCGATGTTATGGAATAAGATCTGCAGTGTGGCTACCAGCTTTTTTTTGTAGGTGTGGTAAAATTCAGCTATAAATCCATCTGGCCTCAGCCTTTATTTTTGTTGGAAGATTTTTTATTAGTGATTTAATCTCACTGCTCATTATTGGTCCATTCAGGACTTCTATTTCTTCCCGACTGAGTCTTGGGAGGTAGTGTGTTTCTAGGAATTTTTCAACAGGGATTTCAATACTCCACTGTGTTTTCCTCTGTTTTCTAGTTTATGTGCATAGAGACTTTCATAGTGTTCATGAATGCTATTTTATATTTCTGTCATATCAGTTGTAATATCATTTTTAAAATTTCTGATTAAGTTTATTTGTGTTCTTTCTCTTCTACTCATGGTTCATCTAGAAAGAGATCTATCAATTTGTTTATCTTTTCAAAGAACCACCTTTTTGTTTTGTTGATCCTTTGTAATTTTTTTTCTATTTCTTTAGTTCTGCTCTGAGCTGTGTTAATTCAGTTCTTCTGGTGGCTTTGGGTTTGGTTTACTCCTCCTTTTCTTGTTCCTTGAGGTGTGACATTAGGTTGCTAATTTGTGATGTTTCTTTCTTTTTGATGTGAGCATTTTAGGTTATGAATTTTCCCCTTAGGACTCCTTCTGCTGAATCCCACAGATTTTTCTAACTTCTGTCCCCTTCATCATTCCATTCGAGGAATCTTTTGCTTTCCATCTTAATTTCATTCTTGACCCAATAATCATTCAGCAGAAGGCTGTTTAATTTCTATGAGTTTGTGTAGATTTCAGCGTTTCTCTAGGTGTTGAACTCTAGTTTTATTTCACTGTGGTGTGAGAAGATATATGGTATAATTTTGGGTTTTTTGAATTTGTTGAGACCTGGTTTGTGGCCTAAGATATGGTCAATCTTGGAGAATGTCCCATGTACTGATGAGAATAATGTATATTCCATAGTTTTGGGGTAGAATGTTCCATAAATGTCTGTTCGTTCCATTTGTTCTGGAGTTCTGTTTAAGTCCAGTGTTTCTTTCTTTATTTTCTGCTTCAAAGCTCCATGCAGCTCTCACGGTGGAGTGTCGAAGTCCCTGGCAAATGCGATGCTACTGTTTATCTCTCTGCTTATACTAGTAGAATTTGCTTTATGAATCTGGGAGCTCTTGCATTAGGTGCATATATATTTAGGATTGTTATCTCTCCTTGTTGAATTGCTCCCTTTATCATTATATAATGACCATCTTTGTCTTTCTTCATGATTGTTGATTTAAAGTCAATTTTATTTGATATGAGAATGGCTACACCTGCTGTCTTTTGGTTTCTGTTTGCATGGCATATTTTTGTTCCCATCCTTTAGTGTGTGTGCATCCTCATGGGTTAGATGTGTTTCCTGGAGACAGCACAGGCTTGGGTTGTGATTTTTCATCCATTCAGCCAAGCTATGTCTTTTGAGTGGAATATTCAGACCATTAACGTTGAATGATAGAATTGATATGTGGGGTGCTGTTCTGATCATCATGTTGGGTAGTACCTTTTTGCTTTGTTTGCCTTCTTGTGCTGTTGTTTTATATGAGTTGTGAGCTTTGGCTTTTGGATAGTTTTGCACTGGTGGGTATCTATTGTGCTGAGCAATGAATAATGCAGTTCTGAGTATTTCCTGTAGCTCAGGTCTGGTTGTGACAAATTAATTCAGTGTTTGCATGTCTGGAAAAGATTTTATTTCTACATCAATTATTAAACCTACTTTTGCAGGATACAAAATTCTAGGCTGACAGTTGTTCTGTTTAAGAAGGCTGAAGATAGGGCCCTAATCCCTCCTGCTTTTTAAGGTCCCTGCTGAGAAGTCCACAGTAAGCCTCATTTGTTTTCCTTTGTAGGTTAGTTTTTCCTTTCAGCTTGCTGCTTGTAGAATTTACCCCTTCATTTTGACTTTGGCAAGTTTGATTATGATGTGTCCTGGGGACATCCTTTTTGCTATGAATCTTCCTGGTGTTTGATGATCATCTTGTATGTGGATGTGTGAATCTCTGGTGATACCATGGAAGTTTTACTCAATAATTCTTTTGAGTAGGTTTTCCATGCTATATGTTTTTTCTTCTCCCTTAGGGGCACCTATAATTCATATGTTAATTTGCTTCACATAATCCCATATGTCTCTAAGTGATTGCTCACTCTTTTTTATTCTTTTCTCTGTCTCTTTGAATGACGGGGTTAGCTTGAGAGCCTTGTCTTCAAGCTCTGAGATTCTTTTTTCTCTTGGTTCAGTGTGTTGATAAAGCTTTCTGCTGTGTTTTGAAGTTCCCTAAATGATTCTTTCATTTCTGTAAGTTCTGTTATGTGCTTTGTAATATTGTCTTTCTCTTTAGTGACTTTTTCACTGATTTCTTGAAATATTTTTTGGTTCCATTTCATTGGCTTTCAACTTCCTCTTCAATTTCATTCCTCTTATTTGCCATCTGTATTCCAAATTTCATTTTTGTTATTTTGACAATTTCTTTTTCTTGGAGTCCACTACTATAGCTTCATTGTGATCCCTTGGGGGTGTTGAACTGTTTTGTTTCATGTTGACAAGGTTCTCTTGCTGGTTTCTTCTCATCTGGCTCCTCTTCTTTTGGCTCTTGGCTAATAGGTTTGCTGGGCTCCTGTTCTGCTTAGCCGGGTACTGTCCTGCTTAATGGAGAGGCGAGGATCCTAGATGGAGCTTTGTGTCCTGCTCTGGAATGTTGACCCAGTAGGGGAGGGATGGGTGCACAGAGAGCCTGTAGTGCAGCTGTTCTGTTTTGACCTATTCTCCTGTGATTGCCTCAGTTCAAGCTGGTGCTGGATGATTTTTTTTACAGGGCAGGGAGTTTTTCCCCAGCTAGTTGGAAGCTTGAATTGGGGGCTGGGTGAGACCCTCTTCATGGATTCTGGCATTGTGGGGTATTGCTCTGCCTTGGGTCACACAGTGGAGATGACATTTGGCAGCTGGGTGAGGCTATGTAGGCAGTGGTTGTGGGTGACCAGACTGTGGGCATTTGCTTGAACCATTGCCAGGTGTAATGACTGCTTAAAGCTGGGGGGCAGGGCCCTGGTGCACCATTAGACCTAATGGTTCTTCTGCTGGCCCAGTGGGCAGTGGTGGAGTCTCAGGGATGGGGCCTTGGGCACAGGCAGAAATCTGCAATCTCAGGGGTGGTGATGCAGGCCCAGTGGGGGCCCTGGACCCACAGGGGTGGAGCATCAGGCCCAGGCACAGTGAGAGTCCTAGGCTTGATGTGGGGATTGTGGGGGTGGAGCCACACAGATGGGGGGCTTTCTACCAGTATGGTGACTGCTGATGCCCAGTCACACAGGCAGGGATTTTTCCCAGCAGCCCAGGGACCACGGATGTAGGCCAGGGCTGCTGGCTGGCTGGGGTTCTCCCACCCACATAGGTCCAACTAAGGCAGTCACTCAAGGCTTTATAGGTGATATCTGTGGTGTCTGAGGCTCCTCCTCTGCTCAGATCCCATGCTGGGGGAGGGGTGCTTGTCTTCCAGTCACAGGGCATGGCAAGGGGAGTGTCCATTCTGCCTGCTCCCTCACCGGCCTGGTGGGGGTGATGGGAAATCTACTACTGGAAAGCTGAGTCCCGAGTAGACAAGGTACCATGCACTCAGAGTTCAGGATGGCATCAGCCACAGAAACTCGAGATCAGCAGCCACCAGATCTCCCTGTTGCACCTTCTCTCTAGTACCATGTTTCTGCACAGACTCAGAATCTTTCTGATCATTCCAGAGGTCTCCAGCGGTGCAGGGGAAGTCCCCTAACATCGCAAGCTGCCTGCAATTTTTAATCCTCTCCTTAAAAGTGGCACACCTGTGAACAGCTTCTAGTCTGCTGTCTTCCACCTCCCCCAGCAGTGTGAGTTATATTTGGACAACCAGATTAATCTTTGACATGGTAGGAGGTGCTTGTGGGTTAGAAGCAGGCATGCCCTGTTTGATTGAGTCAGTAGATGCTGTAATGGCCTGTGCAAGTTGTACTCACACAAGGGATTTTTCCCAATTTGTGACTTGACTTTTTATTTTCTTAATAGTATCTTTTGAATAGCAGAAGTTTTAAATTTCAATGGAGCCCAGTTTATCTGTTTGTTTAATTATGGATTTTGCTTTGTCATATCTAAGAAATCTTTACCTAGTTCAAGGTCACAAAGATTTTCTCCTATGCTTGCTTCTAGAAGTTTCATAGTTTTAGTTCTTATATTTAGATTTGTAATCCATCTTGAGTTCTGCTTTGTTTATGACTTGAGATATGGATTCAAGTTCAGTTTTTGGATATGGAGATCCAATTGTTCCAGCACCATATTCCAAAAAGGCTATCCTTGATCTACTGCATTGCCATTGTGTCTTTGTCAAAAAGAAGTTGGCTGTACATGTGTGGGTCTATTTCTGGACTCTATATTGTGTTCCATTTATCTACAGATGCTCCTCAACTATAGGGTTGCATCCTGATAAACTCATCATGAGTTGAAAATTAATTTAGTGCCCAGTAAGCCCATCATAAAGTTGAAAAATTGTAAGTCAAATCATCTCAAGTCAGCTACCGTTTGTATTTGGCTCTTATCATACAGGTTGAGCATCCCTATTACAAAAATGTGAAATTTGAAAGGCTCCTAAATCTGAAACTTTGTGAGTATGAATATGACACCACCAGTGGAAAATGCCACACCTGACCTCATGTACACCAACTTTGTTTCATGCACAAAATTATTAAAAAGTGTGTATAAAGTTACCTTCAAGCTATGTATATAAGATGTATATGAAATATAAGTGTATTTCATGTTTAGATTTGGATTCCATCCCCAAGATATCTCATTATGTATATGTACATATTTCAAAATCAGAAAACAAAATCCAAAATCTGAAAGACTTCTGGTCTCAAGCATTTTGGATAAGGCATACTCAACCTGTGCAAGTATCATGCTGTTTTGATTACTATAGATTTATAACAATTCTTGATATCAGCCCTGCAATATTGGTTTTCTTCAGGGTTATTTTGGCTATTCTAGATCCTTCACATTTGCACATGAATGTTAGAATCAGCATGTCAATTTTACGAAAGCTGCTGGCCTGCTGAGATTTAGATTGGGCTTCTGATGCATCTATCGGTTAGTTTGGGGAGAATTGACATTTTAGCAATAAGGAAAGTTTCCTCTCCTGAACAAAGTGATTACTCCATTTGTGTAGGTCAAATTTAATTTTCTCAGTAATGTTTTGTAGTATTCACTGTGTAGGTCCTTCCCTATTTTATCAGATTTATCTGTATTTTATATTCTGATGAAGTTGTAAATGATATTTTAAAAATTTTGTTTTTATTTTTTATTGCTAGTATTTAGAAATACAGTTGATTTCTGTATGTTGATTTTATAGCCTGCACCTTGATAAACTCACTTATGAGTTCTAGTAGCTCTCTTGGTAGATTCAGTGAGATTTTCTATATAGACCAAAGGCTGTAAAGCTTTTCTTACTCAAACTAAAGATAGTAAATATTTTAGACTTGTGGCAAAACACTCTCTGTTGCAGCTAATCAATTCTGCCATTGTAGTATGAGAGTAGTCATAGACAATACATACATTAATGGGCATAGATGTATTCCAATAAAACTTTACTTACAGAAATAAGAAGCTAGCCCACAGGTTGGAGTTTTAGCCCACCCCTATTATGTGATCATGGTTGTGAATAAAGACAGTTTTACTTTTTTCTTCTAATTGGGATGCCTTTGATTTCTTTTTCTGGCCTCACCGTACTGGCCAGAATCTTCAGTGCAAGTTGAATCAAAGTAGTGAAAGTGCACCTTACTGTGTTGTTCCTGGTCTTATGGAGAAAGCATTCAGTTTTTCCCCATGACACATGTAACCTGTAAGTTTACCATAGATGCTCTTTATCATGATAAGAAGTTCCCTTGTATTCTTAGTTTGCTGAGAGTGTTTTTAAATCAGGAATAAATGTTGAATTTTTTCAAATGCCTCCATCTACTGAGATGATCATATGATTCTTCTCTTTTAGTTTGTAATATAGTGAATTACAGTGCTTTTTTGAATGTTAAATCCATCCTGTCTTCCTGGGATAAACCTCATTTTTAAATGATGTGTTATTATTTTAATATCATTGAATTTGATTTGTTAAAGTTTTGTTTAGAATTTTTTTAAAGACTTACTTTATTTTAGAGCCATTTTAGGTTTACAGAAAACCTGAGAAAAGGGCACAGAGATTTTCCATATACTCCCTGCCCCACACATGCATAGCCACACCCATGATCAATATACCTCACCAGAGTGGTACAGTTGTTACGATTGCTGAACCTACATTGACACATCATAATCACCCAAAGTCCTTTGTTTACTTTAGGGTGCACTCTTGATGGTGTATATTCTATAGGTTTGAACAAAGGTATAATATCATCTATCCATCATTATAGTATCATACGAAGTATTTTCACTGCCCTAAAAATCCTCTGTGCTCTACCTATTTATCCTTTCCTCTACTCCCCAACCCCTGGCAACCACAGATTTTTGTTTAACTGTATTCATAGTGTTGCGTTTTCCAGAATGTCATATTGTTGGAATTGTACACAGTGTATGTAGCATTTTTTAGATTGGCTTCTTTCACTTGGTAACATGCTTTTAAGGTTCCTTCATGTCTTTTCATGGCTTGATAGCTATTTCTTCTTAGCACTGAGTAATATTCCAATGTATGGCTGTACCACAGTTTATTCATTGACCTAATGGAGGATATCTTTGTTGCTTCAAAAATGGTTGAGTTTTTTGCACCCATGCTCATGAGGGAGTATTCTTTTTTGTAATATCATTGTCTACTTCAGGGTAATCCTAACATTGTAGAAATGAGTTGGGATGTATTTTTCCTCTTTATTTTTTTGGGAAAGTTTGTGTAGAATTTTATCTCTTCCTAGAGCATTTGGTAGAATTCACCAGCATAGCTCTCTGGGCCTGGAGTTTTCTTTGTAAAAAGATTTTCAACTACAACTTTTATTTTCTAGATATAGGGCAATTCAAGTCATCTCTTCCTTCTTGATTGAGCTTTGGTAATTTTTGTTTTTCAAGGAATTTGTCCATTTTATCTAAGTTGTCATGTTTATTCACATAAATTTTATAATATTAACTTGTTATTTTTTAGTATATGTAGAATATATAATAATGTTACAGTGCTCATTTCTGAAATGAATAATTGGTCTCTTCTCTTTTTCCTGATCAACCTGGCGAGATAGAGTTTTATCACATTTATTGATCTCCTCCAAATGCTTGGTCTTATTGATTTTCCCTATTGGTTTCATCTTTGATAGCATAATCTGTTCAGACTGCTATAAAAACATGCCATAGACTGGGTAGTTTATAAGGAACAGAAAGTGATTTCTCACAGTTCTGGAGGTGGTGAATTCCAGGAACAAGCACTGGCGTATTTGGTGTCTGGTGATGGGCCACTTCCTGGTTCAGAGATGCATTCTTTTTGCCTGTGTCATCACATGGCAGAAGGGCTGAAGGAGCTCCATGAGGTCTCCTGTATACGGGCACTAATCCCATTCATGTGGGCTTGGCCTTCATGACCTAATCATCCCCCAAGACACCTTCCTCCCAATACCCTCACCTCAGTGATTAGGTTTCAGCACATGAATTTTGTAAGGAAACAGATAGACATTCAGACCACAGCAGATGTGTATTATTTCATTTCCTCTCCTTGCTTTGCTTTTGATTTGTTTTTCTTTTTCTTTTCTTTTCTTTTTTAAGTTTCTTAAGGTAGAAGTCAAGGTCATTCATTTGAGACTCTTCTAATATAGACATTAAGTTCTAGCAATTTTTATTTAAGAACTGTTGTAGCCATATTCCTAAAATTCTGCTATGTTGTGTTTTCATTCTCATTCAGCTCAAAATACTTTCTAGTTTACCTTTTCATTACCTCTTTATCCCAGGGTGGTTTAGATATGTTCTACTTAGTTTCCAAATATTTGAGTATTTTCCAGGGATATTTTTGTTGTTGATTTCTAATTTGATTGCTTTGCAGTCAGGGAACATATGTTGTAGCTCTTAAATCCTTTGGACTTAATCTTTTTATTAAGATTTACTGTATGGCCTAGAGTATGGTCTATTTTGGTAAGTGTTCCATGGGTGCTTGAGAAGAATGGTGTTGTTCATGTGTACGTTCTATTCTTGCTGATTTTCAGCCCCTATCACTTTTTGAGTAAGGGGTATTGAAATCTCAGACTATACTTGTGAATTTGTCTATTTCTTTTTCCAATTCTATCATTTTTTGCCTCGTGTATTTTGAAGTTGTTTTGTTAACGGGTACATAAACATTTAGGACTGTTATGTTTTCTTGATTAATTGAACTTTTTATCATTGTGAAATGACCTTGTTTATTGCTGATAATATTTTTTTGCTATGAAATCTACAATACTTTGGTACTAATACAGCCACATCAGCTCAGCCTTTCCTTTCTCAAGTGTTAGTGTGGTATATCTTTTTTCATCTTTTTTTCCTAATTTGCGCCTTGACATTAAAAGTACATTACTTATAGGCAGCATGTATTTGGGTTTTACTTATTTATCCAGTCTGTCAATCAGCTTTTTACTTGATGTTTTTAGACCAGTTGCATGTGTAATGTGATTGGTGATATAGTTAGGATTTTTCCATCATCATGCTGTTTGATTGCCATTAGTCCCAGCTGTTCTTTGTTGTTCTTTTTTTCTCTTTCTGCTTTCTTTTGTATGAGTCAAGTACTTTTTATGATTTACTTTTTTATCTCTTTTTTTGGTGATTAGCTATAACTCTTTGTCCTGCTATCTTAGTTGTTGCTTTAGGATTTTTAAGTATATGATTTTAACTTATCACAGTCCACCTTCAAGTAATATTATAGCACATCATATATGGAATAAGAAAATTACAACAGTGTGCTCTCATCTCTTCTCTCCCAGCCAGATCCTTCATGCATCTGTGGGATTATAGTTTTCATTAAGTTGAGCAACTTTTTGACCATTTTTTCATCAAATTTTTATTCTGTCTCTGTTTCTCCCTCTTTGGGGACATATATTACTTGCTTAAAGTTTTCTCATAGATCACAGATGTCTCAAATTTATGAATTTTTTTGTGACATCTAATCTGTCTTTATTTCTATTCAGTGTAGTTTACATCTCTTACATTGTAATTTGCATCTCCATATTTTCAGTTTGGTTTTATTAAGAAAATGTCTTCCATCCCTATACTTACCTTCTTGAGTTCTATATTGGGATAGAGTTGAGTTACTTATAAACAGCTTTATCCTCTCTGGTCTTGCTTTTATGATTTGGGATAAAACTCTACTCAAGAGGCAAGACTTATTTCATGATTGATTGTCTTGTGAAATCTGTGTTTTCCCAGCCTTTCTCATGGTAATGAACACTTCTGGGTACTGTGTGAGCACCAGGCATGATTTCTTCCAGTTTCTTTAGATGATTTTTCCCTTGGTCTCAAATAGTTTCCTGGCACACATGTACTCTTCATAACTCTGCTGACTATATAAGAAGGGATATCTGCAGATCTCCAGGGTTCTTTTCCTCCTCTGTTCTCTCCTCTCCAGTGTTCTGTCCTGTGGTCTCTGTCTGCTTTGGTTTTTTCAGACTCTCAACTTCATCACTGCAACTCAGGGAGTCTAGTAGAGTCTACCTCAGTTTTTTCTCCATGTGTCATCTACAGAAAACTCTGTGAAAGCAGGAATATGGGGTATTCCTAAAGCTTCCCTCATTTGTTTCCTTTTTCAGGGATGTTTGTCTTCATTGCCTATAATCCACTGTCTTAAAAATAATTGTTTAATGTATTTTATCTGTTTTTGGTTTTGTTTTTTTGGTTGTTTCAGGTAAGAAGGAAAATCAGTACCTGTTTCTCCATCTTGGCTAGAAGCAGATTGCAGTAGAGCTTCAGCACATGCCCTACACTGGCTAGAGTTCTTTTCTTCCCCCTTTGCGTTACTGCTTGCTTCTCATCCTTCATTTGTCAGTGTAGCCATGTCTTCCTCAGAGAAGTCTTCCCTGGGCCCAATACAGATCAAATTATCTTATGTGATCACATAATTGTTTTCTTACAGCTCCTACCTGAATTTAAAATTGTCACTTTTTTTGTCTTTGTTCTTCACTACACTTAAAACTAAATGAGAGCAGAGGTCTTGTTTGTGTGATCTAGAGAGCTTAGTATGTGTTCCCCATTGTATGCACTCAATATGTATTTGTTCAGTGTATGAATGAGTGAATGTAAAAATGTGCAGTCCTTTATATCCAAAAAATACTCATAGATTTTATTTCTATCTTTTTTTCTCCCTGATACAGACACTTTTAGGCTATTGAAAAAATGTAATGCAGTTCTTTCATGGGAAAGAAGAACTTAGAAATCACTGTAAAAAACTTACAGAAAAACTTAAAAAAAAATGGAAACTAAGGTTAGTGTACTGCAAAAGGAGCTATCTTAAACAAAAGGAATAAAATCAGAGTTAGAGCATCAAAAATTTGAATGGGAATGAGAACTCTGTAGTTTGAGGTGTGACATCCTAGTTTTAAAGAAATGCTTGAACTATTTACTTTAGACTACAAATATGTTGGAAAATTTTTGAAATTGCTGACTCAACTTGTGAGGTTTAACAGGGGGAGAAGTCACCTTAGTCTTGTGGAGTATACCTTTGTTGGAAATAATAATATGACAAGTTCTTACCTGTGAATACATCTACTAATAATTAAATGCATATTTTAAAAATCATAATTTTAATAGCCATGTTAGAATATTGCCGTAGAGAAATCTCATTATTTATTTAACAAATTAAGTGTGGGGTTTTAAAATTTTTTGTATTATAATTAATGCTGTGAGGAACATTTTATATAAATCTTTTTCTATATTTCAAATTATTTGCTTTGAATAAATTCTTCAATATAGAATTATTTGGATAATATGGGAACCTTATAAAAATGTCTTTGATCAATATTTCTAAATTGTCCTCAAGAAAGTTTATACTAATTTACAATTCAACTACTAGAGTATGAATTGGCCATTTTTCTCAACCTAGAAGAAGTTTCTTTAAAAAATTATACAATTTGTTCTTAATATGCAGCAAATAAAAAGTAAAATGGGAAGTGATTACTGATTATCTTATTGAACATCTCTCTGTCCTACACAGATAAAATTAATTTAAAGTTCTATGCTGAGAACACATATTATTCCTTATCTCTTAGATAAATATCAGAAGTTATCTTTTTCCAAAAGGGATTTTAAAATTGTTTATAAAATACATAATAATCAACAAGATAATTTGAAATTGTTTCCCAAAAGAGAATCATAGAAAGGGTGGAGTAGCAGATATTAGTCTCCTTAGCCTAGACATGAATTGTAGTAATCTGCAGATATATGTTGTGTTAAAGACATTTGAAGGTGTTCTCTCACACTGCAAATCAGTTTTAGGAATATCCACACTATTTTGTGAAGATGAAAATTTATCCCAGTGAATTTATCAACTAATTTATAAGCAGTAACTTTTTAATTAGTTAACTCTAGATGATCTGTCCCAATTGAGGAGTAATTTTGACTGTGTGAAAAAGATGTAATTTTCAACTTGCAATTTTACTGAATAATTTCCAATATCCTTTCCCATAATATTTACCAGAGTAACTAGTAATAGAAGCTTACCAATTAGCAGAATATTTGTTCACGTCTACCTTTCAAGTGTTTACGTCCTTTGGAAGAGATTGAAGTGAAAAATTCAAAACCTGAGAACTGGAATGGAAAAATATTCAAGAACATAGAAATTTTATTAGGGTACTAAACCAATATGTGATAAGCCAGATCACAAAATAAACTTTTCGTTTTCTAACAAAATGAATTTTAAGATAAGTGTATTTAATTGGAGATTCACTTTACAACAAGAGGAAGAGAAGAGGAGAAATGATCATAGACTGTCTGAAGAAATTAGGGAAAAGTTAAGAAGAAAAAAAGAGCGATATAGGAAAGAAGTTGCAGTAAAACGACAACTGGAACAGTCTCTGAGAACACAAGATGTGGAATTGAGGGCTCTCAGGAATAATTTGAGTGAGGTAAATCAATCTTTGGTAAAAATTTCATGATTATTATTTTATTTCATCAATATTACTTACAATATCCCTTTGGTTTAATATTTTTTATTTAGGGCTAAAACAAACCAAAAATGTTATCTTAAAAATCAGCTGTGACATTTATAGCTAAAGTTGCATATATGCATCTTGGCATCCAAGTAGTATCATATTTCAGTACAAAGAGCTTTTGAAACTGATGATATGCCATATTATATAGTTAATGATGATTTATTTAAAATTTTGTTCCTAGTAAAATACTTTAGTGTATTTTCCCGTTTCACATTTATTACTGTTTCAAACATAATGAAGAGAAAACAAAAGTTATTGTAATAGCAAATAATCTCATGATTTTCTATGAAAACCTCTGTAAATTTTATCTTATTTATCATCAATGTTTTAAAATAGAGTCTTCTTGAAAGGGTGGAAATTTACTAGGTGCTCACAGTGGATGCAGAAAGCATTCTCAGACAAAGATTAGGATAGAAAGAAGTACGAAGCTTATTTATTTTCCTGACAGAGAAAGAAAGAAAGAAACAGAGAGAGAGAGAGAGAGAGAGAGGGAGAGGGGAGTGGCCATGGCACACAGGAGTGAAAATGATGGGCCCCAGGAGAAGCGGCTCAGTGTTTTTAAAGGGCAAAATGGCTTTTTTTCTCTGCTTCAGCAGACTAATAACGGAAGCAGCAGTGAAGCTGCTGTATTTGTGTTTCCCTTGTGTTCTCTTTACTCTGTGAGGTTTGCTCATCAGTGTCCTTGGACTCTGTCTAGCAAGAGTTGAGGCAGAGAGCTCGCACCACTGCTGTTCACTCTGAAACTCTTCAAGGCTGTAAAAAGCAGATTCTCAAAAGCAGTTTTAAAAGAGAAAGATTCCCATTCCCTTTCTGTCTGTTCAATTCTTTTCAGATGTGAAAAACAGAATCCGTCATGGGGTGCCTGTTTGCAAGAGGGCTCATAGGGCTGATTTTTAGCTGTTATTGGGGAAATTGTGGGATTAGATATTTACCTGTTATTTTTTGCAAGGTCACCCTTTCACTTTTGTATTTGTATATTTACACCACAGAAGTAACTGTGATTTGCTGCAGAAGTCATGTAAAGTAGAGTCAGAAGACGGGAAAATCCTGCAAGTTGCTTATATTTTTAACCTCTCCTTTTCAGAATTGTGATAAATAACTGAGTTCTGGTATATGTAGAAGGGCCTAGTACAATGCCTAGAGCTGTCATTTATCAATAGATGTAATTGTTATAACTGAGGATAAAAATGTTGGAAAATTAGTATATCTATAGAATATTCTCAGGACAAAAATTAAAGAACTCTGGGACATTTTGCCTGTCCCAATATATACAGAGCTGAGGCTCTTACTATGGGGTGGTGTATAGATTATATACCAGGTTGTACACCCAACATTCTAATGTAGTCAAAGGTATCAATCTTTTATGTATTTGGGCTTACTGTAATTCAGAGAAAGTCTTTTCCAATTCTGGAGACTCTTAAAAATTCTTTAATGATTTCTTTTTTGCTTTCATGGATTCGTTGTCTTAATGTAAATTTTTGTTTTTGTTTTTGACCTTTAAAAATTATATTTCTTAGTATGAATGTGGTACAAATATTTTTGTTACATAGATAGCTTTTGTAATGCTTGAGTCAAGGCTGTAAGTGTGCCCATCATCCAAATAGTGTTCATTCTACACATTAGGTAGATTTTTGCCCCTTTCCTCTTCCCCTCTCCCCCTTACTTGATTTCCTATACTTTGACTTCCCTGTGTGTACATATATGCCATTCAGGTAGTTCCAATTTATTAGAGAGTACATGTGGTGTTTGTTTTCCTTTTTTGAGATACTTCACTTAGAACAATGGTCTCCAGTTCTATCCAAATTGCTGCAAAAGGCATTAATTTATTCTTTTAAATGGCTGAGTAGTAACCCATGGTATACACATATAACACATTTTGTTAATCCACTCTGTATTGATGGGCACTTGGGTTGATTCCACATCTTTGCAATTGTGAATTGTGTTGCAATAAACATTCAAGTGCAGGTGTCTTTTTAATGAAATGAATTCATTTCCTTTGGGTAGATACCCAGTAGTGGGAAAACTGGAATAAATGGTAGGTCTACTTTTAGTTCTTTGAGCAATCACCATACTGTTTTCTATAGACATTGTACTAGTTTGCAGTCCCACCAACAATACATAAGCACTCCTTTGTCTCCACATCCATGCCAGCATCTATTTAAATTTTTAATAAAAGCAATTCTAATAGGAGTAAGGTAATATCCAATTGTGGTTTTAATTTGCATTTCCCTGATGATTAGTGGTGATGACCATTTCTTCACGCATTTATTGGCCATTGTCCATATTCTTTTGAAAAACTTCTGTCATGTGTTTTGCCCACTTTTTAATGGGGTTGTTTACTTTTTTCTTGCTGATTCTTTTGAGTTATTTGTAGATCTTGGATATTAGCCCTTTCTCAGATATATAGTTTGAGAATATTTTCTCCCATTTTGTAGGTTGTCTATTTGCTCTGTTGATTATTTCCTTAGCTGTGCAGAAGCCTTTATTTTAATCAAGTCCCATTTATTTATTTATTTATTTGTTCCTAAAATTGCCTTTGGGTTCTTAGTCATAAATTCTTTGCCTACGCCAATATCTAGAAGAATTTGGCCTGCATTTTCCTCTAGAATACTTATGGTTTCATGACTTAAATATTTTATCCATCTTGAATTAATTTTCATGAGTGGTGAGTGATGGGGGTCCTGCTTCGTTCATTTCCATGTGGCTACCCAATTTTCCCAAATGTATTTATTGAATAGGGCTTCTTTTCAGCAGTGTATGTTGTCTGCTTTGTCAAAGATTATTTGGCTATAGGAAGATGGTTTTATATCTGGGTTCTCTGTTCAGTTCCATTGGTCTATATCCCTATTTTCATGCCAATACCATGTTGTTTTGGTTACTATAGTCTTGTAGGATAGTTTGAAGTCTGGTAATGTGATGCCTCCAGATTTGTTCTTTCTGCTTAGGATTGATTTGGCTATTTTGGCTCTATTCGAGGTCCAAATGAAGTGTAAAACTATCTTTCTTAGATCTACAAAATATGACATTGGTATTTGAATGGGGATTGCATTAGATCTGTAAATCTCTTTGCATAGGATAGACATTTTAACAGTGTTGATTGTACCAATCCATGAGCATGATATGTTTTTTATATTTGTTTGTATCATTTGTGATTTCTTTCCTCAGTGTTTTGTAGTTCTCCTTGTACAGAAGTTTCACCTCCTTGGTTAAGTGTATTCCTAGGTATTTTATTTTCTTTGTAGCTATTCTGAATGTCATTGAGTCTTTGATTTGACTCTCATCTTGACTGTTATTGGTGTAGAGAAATGCTACTGATTTGTGTGCATTTGTTTTGTAACCTGAGACTTTGCCAAATTTATTTATCAATTCCAGGAGTCTCTTGGTGGAGTGTTTGGGATTTTCTAGATACAAGATCATATCATCAGTGAAAAGCAACAGTTTGACCTCTTCTTTCCCAATCTGTATACCCTTTATTTCTTGATTACTATGTGTCTTGGGGATGACTTATTTGCTATGAATCTTCCCGGTGTTTGATGACCATCTTGTATCTGGATGTCTGGATCTCTGGTAATACCAGGGAAGTTTTCCTGAATAATTCTCTCAAGGAGATTTTCCATGCTTTTAGCTCTTTCTTCTCCTTCAGTGGTACCTATAATTCATTTGTTAGTTCACTTCACATAATCCCATATCTCTCCAAGTGATTTCTCAGTGTCTTTTATTTCCCTCTCTACCTCTTTAAATGTCTGGGTTACCTCAGGAGCCCTGTCTTCAAGCTCTGAGATTCTTTCTTCTCTTTAGTTTAGTCTGTTGCTAAAGATTTGTGCTGTGCTTTGAAATTTCCTAAATTGTCTTTCATTTCCTTAAGTTCTATAATATTTTATCTTTTCTCATGTTGTCTAGCATTTTAGTGACTTTTTCATTAATTTCCAAAAATATCTTTTTGGCTTCTTTTTGTTGGTTTTCAACTTTCTTTTCAAGTCCATTCATCTTATTTGACATCCATGTTCTGAATTCCATTTCTGTGCTTTTGGCAATTTCCTTGTGGTTGTAGTCTGCTACCTTAGCTCCATTGTGATCCCTTGGGGGTGTGAAACTGTTTTGTTTTTTCATGTTGCCAGAGTTCTTTTGCTGGTTTCTTCTCATCTGAATCCTCTTCTCTCAGCTCTGGGCTAATAGGATTGCAGGGCACCTGTTCTTCTTTTCTGGGGACTCTCCTGTTTCATTAGGGGAAGCAGAGGACCCTAGGTGGAGCTTTTGTGTCCTACTCTGGGGTGTCAACCCACCAGGGGAGGGGCGGGTGCACTGAGAGCCTGTAGAACGGCTGTCCTGTTATGACCCATTCCCCTGTGATTCCCAATGTGGGATGATCTCTGTGTGGGGTGGTGGATAATTCCCTAGCTCATTGTTGGAAGTTTGAGTTTGGGGCTGGATGCAACCTTCTCCATGGAGGCTGTTGTTGTGGGGTTTGCTCTGCACTGGGTCATCCAGTGGTGGTGACAGTAGCAGCTGAGTAAGTCTATCTAGGCAGTGGGCATGGGTGAATGGGTTTGGGGTATTTGCATGAACCAAGTACAGGAGTAATGGCTGCTCAAGGCTAGTGGGGGTCCCTGTTGAAGTTTTGCATCTCAAGGTTGTTCTGCCAGTCCAGTGGCATTGGTGGAGACTCAAGGGTGGGGTCTTGGGGCCCCGACACAACTCTGTAATCTCAGGGGTCATGTCATGGGCCCAGTGGGGGCCCTGGAGCTACAGTTGTAGAGCCTTGGTCTCAGGTGAAGTGACGGACTTTGAGCTGGATCTGGGAAATACAGGGGCAGAGACACAGAAATGGGGGGCTGTTCCACCAGCAAGCAGACTGCTGCAGCCCAGTCTCACAAGCAGGGTTTTATCCAAGGGGCCCCGTTATTGTGGAGGTGGGCCAGGGCTGCTGGTCAGCCAAGGTTCTCTCTCAATCTAGGTCCTACTGAGGCAGCCCACCAAGGCTTCCCAGATGGTGCCTGTGGTGCCTGAGGCTCCTCCTCTGCTTAGATACCCTGCAGGGGGGAGAGGTGCATGGTTCCCAGTCACAGGGTATGGCGCAGGAGAGCATTTGTTCTGTCTGCTCCCTCCCTGGCCCAGCAAGGGTGATGTGAAGGCTACTGCTGGAAAGCTGAGTCCTGAGCAGACCTGGTGCCATGCACCTAAGCACTCAGGATGGCATTAGCTGCAGAAACCAGGTTTGGCAGCCACCAGATCTCTGCAGCATCTGCTTTCTGTTTGCAATATCTCTGCACAGACTCTGAGCAGTTCCCCAAAAGCTGAGAGGTCTACAGAGGTGGAGGGAGTCCCCTAACAGCTGAAGCTGCCTGCAACTTTTACTCATCTCCTTAAAAGCAGTGCCATCATGGGCTGCTTCTATTCTGCTGTCTTCTCCTCCCCCCAGCAGAGTGAATTAGGTTGGGATACCCAGCTTAATCTGAGATGCCAGGTGGTACTCATGGTTGAGAATCAGCCATGTCCTGTTTGATTGAGTCAGTAGATGCTGTAATGGGCAGTACAATTTATTCTCCCTGTCAGTGGTTTGTGCTTGCCAGAAAGGGCCAGTTGCAGTGTTGTTCTTTGTGCCTGTGACCATGTTTAGCCCCTCAGGAGAAGCACTTGAATGCCACAGGCAGTGGGAGGGGCCCTGGAGCTCCTAGTTCTCCACCTCAGTGATGTGAGTGGAGGAGAGAGGCTGAGTGGGGCTAGGTTGGGTGATGCTGCCTTCAGGCTCCACAGAGTTAGGCCATAGAACTGTCTCGGCAAAGATCAAAGGTCGGCTCTCAGGCTTCCGGGGAAAGCTGCTGGGAAGGGTCCTGATGCAGCTTCACCAAACTAGAAACTCTGCTCATGGGCAAGGGGCCACCTAGGACTCAGAGCCTGGTTGTCTGGAGTGAGAGTCACTCTTCTCCCTCCTCCCCGATCCACAAGTCTCCCCCCAGTGTCTGGTTGCAAATGGGCACCAGAACTCACTGAGCTTGCCAGCAATGGCACCAAAGATTGGAGAATTCCCTGCCCAAGGCCCCACCCCAGTCTGAAAGTGTGGCTTTCCTGTGGGGGATGGGTGCTCCACCAGTTTCCTGCGCTCTCAGACCCACGCTGCACTCTCCCGTCAGTTCTGTCCACATGGGCTCCCTTGCCTCCCATGATTAGTTCTCAGATCTCCCCTCTGTGCATCCAAGCAACATAAGAGTCCTGGGGTTACAGCATCTGGCCCACGTGCCCATCCCAATGGCAGGCATCTCCAAGGAATGCTGGTGGGAAGGGAACTTCTAGACCAAGCACCCCTACATCTCCCATAGGTCCTGAAAGGGAAAGGTGTGGGCCCCACTTTCTGTGGAATCCTGAGGCTCATGGGTACACCAACATATGGGAGACAGCCACTTTTTAAAGTCTCAGCTCAATTATTTCTCTTGGCTGCAGTGGGTGAGGGAGGGGTGTGGAGGAAAAGAGTCCGAATGGAAGAGAACCAGCACTCCAGCCCTTCTGATCCCTCTCTGTGGAAAGAAGCCCACACAAAATGTTCAAGGTCTGAGATCATGCAAATTGTCCAGGGCCACTGTCATCTGTGCAGGAGTTGGTAACTGTTTGTGTGGGAACAGGTGATGTGAAAACTGAAGGACTGGTGCTCCCTGGGGTGGACAAAGGGATGCTATGGACAGAGAAGCAGTATGGCGCCTGCCACCTTGGTTCCAGAACATGGCTATGGGGAGTGAGCCCAAAGGGGCTGGAAGCCTGATGCTTTATTTTCAAGAAGCTCCTACTTCAGTGGTTGCAGTAGCCCTTGGGCTCATGCAGGTGGAAAAGCTCCCAAGCAGCTTGGAGCCCTGCTGACTTCCAGAGGTGTGAGGGATGGAGAAACAAAACCCCTACCTACCCTGTCCATGAGGCTCCAAGCTTCTCTGGGGTTGATCTCTGCTGATATCTTTTTTCTTCCTGTTCTTCTCTGAATCTTCTTCTTGTGACATCTCTGGCAGGCTCTGGCAAATTTCCCCTGAACTACACTGGAGCTGTGTAGTTTCCCCCCCTCTACTTTATCTGAAACCCTTCCTTCCCTCCAGGATGATCTGGCAGCCAGTGTCTCTAGTCAGCCATCTTCCCTCCTCTCTCATATAAATTTTTGAACCTTTGGGAATTGATGCTCTATAAGGTTTGAGGTTTGGATCCACCTTTTTCCAGTTACATAGCCACTTATTCCAACACTTTCATTGTATAAATGTAGGTTATTCTTGAGCTTCAGTGGAAATTATGATATGTCACATTATTGAGTGCTGGATAAAACTTTCCTTTGTTTTACTTAGACTTCTCATAGTGATGAGAAAGAAATGGATCTGTTGCATAAAAATCATATGTTGCATGATGAAATTGCCAGGCTAAGACTGGAAATACACACAATAAAAATGCAGAACCAGGAAAAGGAAAAGAAATACTTGGAGGACAATGAAATTGGTAAAAGAAAAGAGTAATGACCTTCAAAAGACTATAAAACTCCATGAGGGAAGATTTACAAAAGAAATATCCCTGTATAGTGGTGAGCTCAATGTTCTAACACATGATAATATGATGCTGAAATCTATACTGGACAAAGAAAAACAAGACAAAGAAAGACTGGAAACAGACGTTGAAACATACCATCTTAGACCGGCTGCCGCTATACGTGATTGTGATCAAAGTGAGGCCTCAAAAAGAGACCTAGGACTTGTTTTGCAGAGAGCAAAAGATGAGTCATCTGGTAGGCAGAAATATATGAATTCCCATGCTAATATCCTTTTCCAACAACTTTCCAAATCTGAAAGTAAATTCAGTAGCCTACAAGTTGAGTTCCGTCACATTGAGAGATGCTCTCTGAGAAAAGACTTTGGTTTTAGAAGGTGTATAGAGAGACTTGAGGGAAATACAGTTTTAAAGGAAGGAAATGGAGCAAATGTTTCAAAATGAACAAGGCAAAGTGAATAAGTATATCATAAAGCAGGAGTCTTTAGAAGAGAGATTATTTCAAGTACAATGTAAAAATATGTTGCTTGAACAACAACTAGATGATGCTCACAATGAAGTTGCCAATAAAGAGAAGACAATAATTAATAACCAAGACAAATTCTATGCTACTGTAAAAGCTCTTGAAGCTGAGCATGAAAAGGATTTTTCTCTTCTGCTAGAAGAGAAAAACCAAAAGTTAATGGGTGAATATAATCATTTAAGGAAAGACTGTACCAATATGAAAAACAGAAAGTGGAAAGAGAAGTAAGTATCAAGAAAGATAAATACAGATCAGTTAGTACCAAAATGTACCCCCATAATACTATGAAATTTAAAAATAAAACTAAAAAAAAGAAAGATAAATATTTTTCAAACTACCTAAAAGAAAATTTAAAGTAATATTTGGTGATGGCTAAATGTTGTATCTGGTTGAATGTGAAAATATCTAGATGTAAATGTATTTGTGATATCAGCCTAGAAACATACCTTGTTTCCAGCAAATAAATGTTAGAGCTGAGAGATGCCTTACTTTGAGTAAAGATGATGTGTCACTTATGAAATTTTAAGAGTTTAAGTTATGTACTGTTAATAGATATTGAGTAATACTGATAACATATTCTTATAGTGCTGAAATAATAATTTCAATGTCTTTGTGTTGCCTCATTTTAAGACCATGATTAAGCAGATAATGAGAAGTGCTCGTTCCTGAAATGAGTATTTGGAAATTAAGATTCAATTAAGTGGCTTACTTTGACAGTTAACTCTAGATTTTCCAGATGAACCGAAGTGTTGGTGTACCTTGTAATACTTCTTCAGTAGCTGTCTACACATTTTAGTTGGTATAATTTTACCTTTATTCATGAAAATTTGACTTAAATCTGAAAATATTTCAATCTCAAATTATGTATTTTATGATCATTCAATTCTTTAAAGGCATCTCATTTTAATTGTATCATAATTTGGGACAAATGGGATGAACTTCAGCAAAGCTATATTTGATTTTATCTTCCTACTAGTATTTATAATGTACTTTGAATATCTTTACAAACAATTTTGTCCTAATTTTTATTTCAGTTCTCAAAGACTATCATTTAGCCGATACTTTGTCCACTACAAAGGTTATTGTAGCTATCTGTGATTTATTAATTTGGTACTGGATCCCCATTTTCATGGCAGTAAGGGGTGGCAGGATTTATGTATAGTGGGAATGGAGGGGGTAGGGGAGAGAGTTTTAGGAGCTGAGGTCAGGGAGGAAGGTGGAGTCCAGGTTTCCCAGGGTCTGGAGGGCCATTGGAATTTTACTTTTATTCTGAGATAAAAATCTATTGGAAGGATTTAAGTAGGGGATTGAATATGTGAGGAACTCTGAGGGAAAACATTTCACAGGGTAGAATTTACCACCACCTGTCCCACCCACATACCTATGAAGTTGTTTTGAGACTTCAGTAGGTTGTTAAGCATTTCACATTTCATCAGGGAAGGAATGAATAGTGGACTAAATCTGTTGTCTGAGTAACAGAATACTGATTGGGCAGGAAGATAACACCTTCTGTGGTGTCCATAACCAAATTCAGTGATAAACAGGAATGTGTACTCATGAGGAAAAGAAGGTGAATCAATGTATGTGGTGATGTTTTTCAAAGTATATATGTTAGAGTTAAATATTATTAACATAATTTAATAATAAGGTGGTTTATAATATCAGTAACAAAAATATCTTATCAGGCAATTGTGAGACAACTTCAGCAAAAACTGATACTGAACAAGAACTATCTATGTCCCAGACCGTGCTAGAGATTAAATCACACTGTTACATTCATTTAGAAGATGAGTCCCAGGATGCAAAGAGGAAATTAAGTCAGATCACAAGTCGAGTATGTATGAAATTTAACATCAACATCAAGCCAGTTCATCCAGAGCTGGCTCAACAATATAAAGGGTTATAAGGTACTAGTTTCAGGGGACAGCTTTCTTTTGTATTTTTATTATGATTAAATTTATTACAATTTTATTATCTTTATAATGCACTTATTTCTTAAACTCTGACTTTCATTGTGCCATTTTTTCTTACAATTACATATATATTTTCTTACAATATTTACCCTTAGGAAACTTGACAATTATACATCATTCTTCAGAGAAGTTGAGAGACTTCTTTTTTCCTGTTAAATAGTATTTTTAGTGATATCTCTATTGCCATGGTGAGGCAAGCCAGATTAAATCAGAAGATAATATCTAATGGAATGATCCAGAACATAGTCTTACTTTTTCACTTTTGTGACTGGATACAGAATCTGTTTATACTTATTTCATGGGTTTCAGGTTAACTTGTACAGAAAGGCCATTATACTGTTCTCAAAAATGCAAATGTGTTAGGTTAATTTACAACCTTTTTGCAAGGTTAGCTTCCTTCATTTTCCTTTCATTTAAATTATATTGTAAAAGCATAGGTCACGTATAGCACGTACATCAAAATAGAGAATTAAGAAAATTATCCTGATCCTGCCCTTGGGTTTTTATTGAGGTCTCATTCACATACCATGCAGTTCACCCATTTAAATGTCTCTTAGTACATTCACAGAATTGTGCAACCATCACCACAATCAATTTCAGAATATTTTCATCACCATAAAAAGAAACCCTGTGTCCCATAGCCATCACCTCCACCCTCATCATATCCCTTCAACTTCCCCAGAACTAGGCAACCACCATCTACCTTTGGTGTCCACAGATTTGCCTGTTCTGTACATTTCCTATAAATGGAGTCATACAACATGCAATCCTTTATGACTGGCTTCTTTCTCATAGCATAATGTTTTCAGGGTTCATCCATGTTGTAGCATGTATCACTACTTCATTTTTTATTGTCAAATAATATTCTATTATATGACTATACCAGTGACCCATTCATTACTTGATGTGCCTTTAGGTTGTTTCCATTTTTTGGCTATAAGGAATAATATTGCTATGAACATTCATTTAGAAGTTATTATGTGGATGTATGTTTTTATTTCCCTGCCATTGAATATTATCCTCAGAGTTAGGTGGTGGATTTCACCATCTCTCTGCCTTACTCATGCTCTCCTCACTGCCTTTTCAGCATCTGGTCATCCAGCCTCATTCATTCAGACCTGTTGCACAGTTTCCCTTTCTTCATGAAGCTTTCTCTGACTGTTCTGACTTGCATTGACATTATGCTTTACCACTTGTTGTCTAGTCTGTGCAGAATAAGTTGGCCCTTCATTTTGCGTTGGTTTAATTTTTTCCATGAGAGGTAATCTTCTCTAATTATAAATCTATCTAAGGGGGGAATAATATCTCATATGCATGTCACTTATCTATGTATAAATTAAAAACATTTTAGCTTTACAGTTGTTGGGATAAAATTAAATACTTTAAACCATGCCAATAATTTCTTCCCTGCAACACTGACATAATAAAGTTTTATTCTGAATATATTTTAAGCAATTACATATAAAATTGAAACTACTTAATCTAATGGAAGAGAACTGTTTAGTAAAATATTCATGTTTTTCTCATTATGAAAAAGAAAATTTAAATTAGCTTTCCTTCATTATGTAGCTAGAACTGGGACTTGTAGATTAATATCACTGTGCCAACTGAAAAGCCCTGGCTGCAGCCTTTCTGGTGTGCCATGCCACATAACCTTAAGGTGCTCATTAGAGTGCTTGCTAACACAGCTCAACATACACAGTTGCTGGGAATGAATTGATTTGCACACCTTGATATAGCGATAGAGTCCAATGTTTTCAGGTCAATGGCTTTAGCCTGCCTCTTATGGTCATGTAAGTTCCATACTACTCAATGCTTGGGATGCTCTTTGCATTGTAGTGCATGATCATCCCACTGAGTACTACAGAGAGGTGTAAGCTATGAATTCTTACAAGTACTGCTGACTAGTGGAATCAGTGCGAGTTTTATGAAGTACTGGAGATGTATTCTGGGCTTCATGTTCCCTATTTGATGCCACTTTTGGCGGTGTGAAGATTGATTCTTTGCAGCTGTAAGAGACCACTTCCACTGGCATGTCACCTGCCTAAAATATAAAATTTTGTTAGAACATAAAATACAATAAAATAATAATGTTAATAGTAAATATTATATATCACTCACTATGTGCCTTGTACTTTTCTAGGAACTTTAAGTATATTCCCAAATTCAGTCTTCCCAACATCCCAGCGAGGAGGATATTATTATTCTCTCCATTTTATAGAGGAAGAAACTGAGGTATTAATTTGTTCAAGGTCACATACCTAGGAACTGGTGGAGCTGGTATTCAGACCCAGGTCTTCTGTCCTCTATGTAGATCCTGCCTCTCAAACTATTCCATGATACATCTGGTTGTTATATAAAGCATCCATTCCACTGTGGGGTAAAAATAAAAACATGCTCCCCTCTCTCTAGTGGAAGCTGGAGAGTGCTATGCCCCTGTGTAGTGATGCACAGACTTCTAGCTGTTTTCCTCTTTCCCCTATATATTGGGCTCAGAGGGTACACTATGTCTCTATGGGAATATGGACAGTTTGCAATTACCAACATGTTTCTGTCTACTTTCTCTTGGTTAAAAAAAAAAAGAAAAAAAACTTTAAAAAATCGGGTCCTATGTGGTCAGCAAAGCATGGCTTTGACATGGTTGGGTAGATTAAGTGGGCATTTAAATAACGTGACTTCTCCTTTGGCATGTTTAATTTTGAGGCTTAACAGTCATCCTCACAGCTTAAGACGACACTTTTAAAATAAATTCTCACCAAGTGGATGACTTGAGCCCTGCCACTCAATGGGAGAATCAGCAGAACTATAGGCTCTTACTTGGAATTGACATTTTCTAATACACTTGTGTTTCTGTTTATTTTCAAATTGTCTTTTTCTTTCCCTGAAAAGGAAAGATGATGGTCAGTATTAGATGTTGAAGGTGTACAAGTTACTTTGTTACAATAAAACTAAATGTGTACACAAAAAGAAAACCAATTAAAATTATAGGTGAATTGGTGGTGCTTGGAATACAAAAATATAAACACTCACCATAAGGTTATTTTCTATCTTTCCACATTTTACCAATTTTGAAAATTTGAGTATTTATCTGATAAAATATAATTTGAAAACAAGAATAATGTTGTATTTTCATCCTAGAGCAGGGATTGGCAAACTTCTGTGTAAAGGGCCAGATAGTATATTTTAGGTTTTGTGAGCCAGAAGATCCCTCCTGTTGCAACAACTCCACTGTGCAGTTACAGCACAAAAGTAGCCATAAACAATATGTACAATGAAGGTGTGTGTCTGCTTTCTAATAAAATTTAGCTACAAAAAGAGGAGATGGGGAGATTTGTACTAGATTATTACTGCTTTATAAAGAAAAAAGAGTGTATTAGTCTAAAAGCATATTTTCTATATATCACATTTTGTTTATCCATTCATCCATTGATGGAAATGTGGGTCATTTCCAAATGTAATTTTTTCCTATTCTTTGTTTTAGTTACAAGAGGCACAAGATCAACTAAAAGAGAATGAAAGACATGCTGACAAGATGCAACACCAGAGAAAAAAGTATAATTTAAAGGATCGCAAAAAATAAGTTGAGTATTATAAAGCAAAGAAGCATTGTAGTTTGAGATTTGCACCAGTCATGATAATAAGTACATCTGTGTGAAACCAAGGAAAAGTTTCAGCTTTAAGCTATTTTGAAATGCATACCTTTTGTGCATTTTTCTAAATTTTGGACATTATTCACAAAATACCACTAGAAAAATGATAACACTTTCCAAATCATCTGCCTTTCAAACCTTTCAGAATTTATGTAATTATACCTTCAGATGTTTGTTCAGAAATTACATGATATTTTTTAAAATGTTGAGATTAATTATTTTAAGATATATGTATTTTAGGTTCAAAATAGAAAATTCCAAATTAAAAGTAACCATCAAAGAGCAAGCAACAAACTTGAGCAGCATGAGAAGAACCTCTTAGGTGTGCATTTGGTCAGACAATCTCCCACTTTTTGTCATACTGAAAGGAAATTTTATTTCTCTAGTAGTACAGGTTGAGTAAGCCTTATCCAAAATGCTTGGGACCAGAAGTATTTTAGATGTTGGAATATTTGTATATACATAATAAAATGTCTTTGGCTTGGGATCCAAGTCTAAACACAAATTTCATTTATGTTATATATACACCTTATGCACATAGCCTGCAGGTAATCTAATATAATGATCAAAAATAATTTTGCACATGAAACAAAGAACTGAGTGTGTTTTCACTCCAACCTGTCACATAATGTGAGATGTGAAATTTTCCGTGTGTGGTGTCATGTTGACACTCGAGACGATTAAGATTTTGGAACATTTTGGATTTCATGTTTTGATATTTGGGATTCTGAACCTGTAGTTAAGATATTCCATGACTTACAATGGGATTACATCCCAATAAACCCATTGAAAGTTGAAAATATAAGATGAAAATGCATTTAGTACACCTAACCTTCTGAACATCATAGCTTAGTCTAACCTACCTTGAACATGCTCAGAACACTTACCTTAGTCTACAGTGGGGTTAAATCTTCTAATAAAAGTCTATTCTATAATAAACTATTGAATATCTTACATACCAGATAATGCTAGTCTGGGAAGAGATCAAGATTCAAACTTGAAAATATATTGAAATTGGGATGGTTTCGTATCATTGTAAAATCAAAAAAAATTTACGTTTAACCATCATCATTATGTCAAAATTGCAATAATTTAACATCATTATAAAGTCAACAAATTGGAAGTCAGAGCAGCATAAGTCAGGGAGTATCCATACATAGGAATATTTTAGACAATACGAAAAGTCTCACTGATAAATATATTTATTCTATTCATGATGATAATACTTACTATGAGGAGTGCAAGGCCTCCAGACTTTACAGAGGAAATTGATTTAGTTCCTAAAATTAATGATTTGGATAGTAATATTTTATTAAGAAATTTTGATAGCCTGCAAACAATATTTTATGTATACCACATTTTGTTAATCTGTTCATCCATTGATGGACATTTGGGTTTCCAAACGTAAAATTTTAAAAGTTCTTTGTTTTAGTTACAAAAATCTCTGGAGAATCAATTGACAGAGGCTGTAAGAGGGAAAAAGAAGATGGAAGACCATGTGCAAAGGTAAAATTAAAAGCAGCACATAAATAACTTGAATATTTATAAAGCACATAAGCAGTGTAATATGAGGTTGTATCAGTAATGATAATAAGCATATCTGCATGAAACCAAGAAGAAATTTCAGCTTTAAGCTATCTTGAAATGCATAATTTTTGTACCTTTTTCTAAATTTTGCACATTATTCACCAAATACCACTAGAAAAATGATAAATTTGCTAAATCATCTGCTTTTGAAATCTTTAAGAATTTATGTAATTATACCCTCAGGTGTTTGTTAAGAAATTACATGATATTTTAAAAAATATCTGAGATTAATTATTTTAAAATATATATTTTAGGCTCAAAATAGAAAATTCCAAATTAAAAGTTCCCATCAAAGAGGAAGCAGACAAACTTGAGCAGCATGAGAAGAACCTGCCGCATACAAGTTTGGTAAGTCAATCTCCTACTTTCTGTCATACTGAAAAGAAATTTTATTTCTCTAGTAGTACATGTTGAGTAAGCCTTACCCAAAATGCTTGGGACCAGAAGTGTTTTGGATTTTGGATATTTGTATGTGCATGAAATGAAGATTTGAGTTTGTTTTCACTGAAACCTGTCACATGAGGTCAGATGTGAAATTTTCCACTTCTGGTATCATTTCCACACTCAAGACAATTAAAAATTTGGAGCATTTTGGACTTCAGGTTATCAGATTTGGGATGCTTAACCCCTAGTGTAGATGCACCTTGACATACAATGTAGTTACCTACTAATAACCCATTATATGTGGAAAATATCATAAGATAAAAATGCATTTAATACACCTAACCTACTGAACATCATAGCTTAGCCCAACCTACCTTGAACATGCTCAGAACACTTACATTAGTGTGAAGTTGGGTAAAATTATCCAAGACAAAGTCTACCTCATAATATACCATTGTATATCTCCTGTACCAAATATTGCTAGCCTGGGGAAACGTCAAAATTAAAAATTCCAAATATGTTGAAATTGAGATGGTTTCACACGATTGTAAAGACAAGAAATTTTAAGTTGAACCATCATAATTATATCAAAATTGCAATGGATTCACACGATTGTGAAGTTGAAAAATTGTAAGTCAGCCATGGTAAGTTGGGGACTATCTGTATATAAGAATATTTTAAGGAATACAAAAAGTCTGATTGAAAATCATATTTTAGTATAAAAGAAGACAATAAGAGATGAAAAAATATATCTCTGGATGAGACCATGTATTAAAGAATATTAGAGTCCATGTAATCCCAGCACTTTGGGAGGCTAAGGCAGAAGGGTCACTTGAGGCCAGGCACTCAAGACCAGCCTGGGAAACATAGCAAGACCCCCATCTCTACAAAAGATTTTAAAAAATTAGCCAAGCATAGTGACCTGGACCTGTAGTCCCAGCTACTTGGAGGCACTTGAGCCCAGGAATCCAAGAGGCTACAGTGAGCTGTGATGGTGTCACTGCACTTTAGCCTGGGTGACAGAATGAGACTCCATCTCAAAACAGAGAATATCATAGTTCAGTGGAAGGGGAGAAATTGGATGATGGAAAAGCCACAAAAGGCTAGGCATGGTGGCTCATGCCTGTAATCCCAGGACCTTGGGAGGCCAAAGTGGGAGGATCACTTGAGTCCATGTGTTCCAGACCAGCCTGGGTAATATGGCAAAACCCATGTCTACAAAAAATTAAAAATAAAATTTCCCTGGTATGGTGGTGCATGCCTTTAGCTGCAGATACTTGGGAGGCTGATGTGGGGGGATAACTTAAGCCCCAGAGTTGGAGGCTGCAGTGAGCTGTCATCACACCACTTCAGCCTGGGAGGCAGAGAAAGAACCTGTCTCAAAAAAGACAAAAAGTAAAAACAAAAAAACAAAAAAATAAATAAAATATTAAAAATTAAAAAAATATAAAAAAGAATGAAAAGCCACAATAATGAAGCAAAATTTATGTTTTTATTATAAAGGAGATGTAAACTTTGTCTTATAGCTTTCTAGAGGGAAGGTGGCATCTGTTTCTCTCTTTAAATATTTGTTTCCGTCAGCATTAAAACTAAATTAGGCTTTCAGATTAGTGATTTTTCACTAGAGAATCATTTGATTATTAAGACCAGCTGGCATAAAACAAGAGTATTAAGGAAAGAAAACATTGTGATTTAGAAATTAGAGCACACTCTTAAATTGTTCTTAAGATACATTGTTCAATTTTTAAAAATTTAAATTGATTCTATTATTCTTTGAATTAAGAGATTACATGAGTACTAACATAAGAATGATTCCATTTTTATAATTAGATTTAATATTGAATTACTTTAACAATTTAGCTGATATTGATGATACATATTTTAAACTTTTTTTGCATACTTAAAATTACTCTCTGAGTTGCTTACCCAAAACTAAAAAAATACAATAACTATTCAGTGCATTATTATTTAAAAGTCTTTTTTGAAATTTGTTTTAGACATAAGCATGATGTCCAGAAGACTTAGAGCACACTGATTCCATAGAAACTCAGGTGGAACTCAATGCTACATACAGGAAATCTGAAATCTCAACAAAGAAAAAGTGTCAAGAAAATATTGAAGGAACCAAAGTTAGCAAACATAAGCACTCCTTTCTATTTTCTATTGAAAAATAGAAAAGCCTCATCTAATAAACTAAGCAAGTAAATCAAAACATAGAATCATAGAAAATAAATTAAGCTCATTAATTTGCCTCCAAAAGCATAATGTTCAGTAAGAGAGGCCCATGAGATTACTTGGAAGTGAAAACTATCTAAATAATATAATTTTGGAGAATGATGTTAGTGATGTTACCTTTGAAATACTGTTTCAGGAAAGTTTATGTCTTTCTCTCCTTTTTTGTTTTGTTTTGTTTTGTTTTGTTTTATATGGCTTTCTATCATGTAGTATTATCAGGTAGTTAACCTGATCTCTTAGACCTTCAGCTAGATATTTCTAAAGACTTATAACTTTAGACAGTGATATTCTTATAAATTACTTGCCAGCATTCCCCTAAGTAGAAATATTAATGAGTTTAACCATTTTTTGGAAGATTACAACTTGAACCAAAGAGTCAAGTACTACTGCTACTTTCTGGGCACATTCTGGCACTCAGTAAATTAGCTTTTGTGGATTGTGATCTTTCATATTGTCACTAGTGGGCACCTTGAGACAAACTATCCTGGGATAGTTTCTTTCACCCTACATAAAGTCATACTTGTGAAATATGGAATGATTAACATAGGGATGAAGGGACGGATAATTCACAAAGTGGTTAAAAATAATACCTTGTTCAGTCTAAGGGTCAGGTGTATAGAAGACAGAAAGGACAAGTCCCAACTCTGATACCTTGGTAATGATGTTAGCATCTAATTTTTTTGGAGCTGCTTTAGATCTTTTTGATCACCAATTCAGCTGTATCATTCTCCCCTACAAGTTGTTGCTCAGAATTATTCCTCAGTGCCAAATACTTAATTTTTCCCAGGTAATGGGTGAAATGTACAAGGTTGGTTAAAGGAAGTGCTTGACAATGTCTTTGAGGGATTTTTTTTTTAAATCTCAGAAAAAAAGTATTTCTAGCTTTTTTCTGTTTTAGTTTTTTATTGCATATATTTAGGGAGTACAACATAATGTTATGACATATTTACATATAGTGAAATGTTTATTATAGTCAAACAACTTAACATATTCATCATCTCACATAGTTACCCTTTAAGCACAAGTATTTCTAATGGCATCCTTCAGAATCTTACAAAGATCTTACAAAGATCATCATTCCAGATGGCAGCAAGTGGTTCCCTGTTGAGCTGTCCATCCTTGATAGTGATTTATCTCCCCTCCATACTTTGTTTGAACTACTTGCTTATTAGAAATCCCTCTAGAAATATATGTACATCTATAAAATGATTTTGAAACTGTGATTGCAAACAGTAGGCATGCTCTGACATATTTTCAGTGTTAAAACACGGTTTAATGGGAAATGATGTTTACTCATGACAACTTTTTAATTTTAAAGTGCAAGTCATTTAGGAATAATTTATGTAAAAATGAAATACTAACCACTTATCTTTTGAAATCTTCATAGAGCTCATCAGACTCTACCAGAGGTTGGGACAGAACTACTTCAGGAGAAACACAACAGTTCTTAATGTACCAGCCCTACTGTGTGGCCAGTCCTGCAGTGTTGTCTGTGGACACTTAGATTACTCTGGGACACAGTTTGAAAGCTACTAATTTTGACAGAATCCTTCCAATTAGATAAAATTTGCTAATTGATTGTTTTCCTGTATAGAATGTTCTCATCCTACTTGAAAATGAAAAAGTACAAATGAAGTTTCAGATGTGCTCCTTGTATTAATATTGGTATTCAAGCTACCTCTGCAATCTGAAATCAAATCTCCACCTGGAAATAAACAGAAAGGACATGCAGAAAGGAGGAGTGTTTTTATTAAAAGTGGTTTATGTATTTTACTCCATAAGGAGCTAAGTAGCTTTTGATTTAGTATTATGCATAAAATGAAGAGTATCAGTTTGTTAAGCTTTTGTATTTCCTCTGGCAACATTCAGTTTCTCCCAAGCTATTGCTCTACACACTTCAGAAGCCATTGATGGCACCATGTCTCACTGAATAGGACAGGGATTAATGTCACCAAGACATTTTTCTCTCCTTTTTGCTGTGGTCTGTGCCAGGTATTGTATGAAGTCACTCAACTAGGGACAACAATTCTATATTTCTGTTAAAGAGAAATGTGAGGAGAAATGTGTGATTCAGTGGGAAAATAGGAAAAAAATGAAAGGGACTTTTAACAAGTCCTTTAATATTTGCCAGTTTTCACTTGTGAATATGGATAAAACCACCCCAGCCTCCCACCAACTAGGACAAACCTGGAGCCATCAACAATAAAAACACTTTCACTAAGCTTTTGGATGGCCATCCCGGAGCAGCTCCCTCTCCATTGCCTGGGTCTGTCCCTTTTCCCTCTGAGCTTTCATATTTGACCTGGTCTCTCTTTCCCAAAGGCAGTTGCCCTCAGCAGTCATTTATGTGGTAACATACTCAAAGGTCAGTGAAAGGCTGGAAGAGAACTGATGTAGGCAGAGGACACTTGAGGGTTGGGACAGAGGCAATTACTTCTAGTATGTACTCTTTAAGAGTTAGGAAAAAAAGATGACCTCTAGTTAAATTTGGTATACCCTTAGTATTCTCTATCTAGAGAAAGAAGATATCTTCAGTACAAAAGTAAGTAATCTGCTCATTTTTATCTAAGTAAAATGTATATATTATGAAAGTATTTGTGCATAGGGTATAAAGAAGTAATAAAATGCATTACACATCTGTGGGAAATATTTAGAAGACCTTTCTGGGGAAAGATAAGAAAATTACTTTAGTAGTTCCTCAATTCAAGTCCGGTAAAGATGTACATTTTGCATAGTGTTTATTAATTGTAATAAAATATTCTTTCAATAATGCCTTCTCCTTTTATCTCGTATTGAATTTTTGCTTTTGCAAGCCCTAGCTAGTAATGTTATTGTTACATTACACATTTTATAAAGCCTGTCCATAATGTTATTGTCACAGAAATGTAATGGAAAACTGCCTCTCAAAATATTGGGAAATCTGTTCATAAAAAAAGTTTATCTTGGCCAGGCACAGTGGCTCAGACTTGTTACTTGCAGGTTTTTGGGAGGCCAAGGTGGGGGGATTGCTTGAGGCCAGGAGTTCAAGACCAGTCTGAGTAATATAATGAGACCCCATTTCTAAATTTTAAAAAGAAAATTAAAAATAATCGTCTTCATACCTAAAATTTGTGAAAGCATTTGATATCATATTACCACTTTCACCACAAAGTATTTATTATGTTCTGTAGAATATTTGAGACCTGTTCTTGGCATTTAGTGAGAGAATACTTTTATATGAAAAAGTTAAGTAAGGACACTCTACGTGGGGACACTTGCAATATATTTTGAAATATTTTCACATATTTCATAATTCAGTAGATTACTGTAGTCAGATATTTCAAAAGTTGGTAGTGATGTCTGAAAATAAATCAAAGTTACAACCAAAGAGCAATAGATTGTTTTCTTTATTTCTAATCCTGCAACATCTTGAATCAAAGAAATTATGTTTGAAAATAGACTTTAATGTATATTCTTTTCCTCAAGGGAATTTTCTGAAATCTTTATGTGTATATGAATAATGAAATGTTAATGATAATACAGATAGCATACTATTTTTACTTAATTTTTTGCCAGTGGAATTTTCACAGGACATTATGACAATAACACTTTCTTTGTGTATGTAAATAAGATTCTGTGCTGAAAAGTTAATAGCATAGAATATACCTTGAAATTCTAACTTTCAAAAACTGGAGAGTAGAAAGTTCTTTTTGAGGAAAACCCCATTGAAATATAAAAGCTGATTAAACTTTTATAAAGAAGAGAGTGCTGCCCAGAATGACAAGACATGCATTCATTAAAAATATGACTTAAATAGTTTAACCTTTATATTAATAAGAGGAAACATCACTCTTCTAAAATTATGTATATCCAATAGACCTATATTAATTGTATTTTTATCAGATTAATGTAAACATAATTACACATAGATGTTCTCTGTTACATAAACTTAAAATGAGTAGGAATTTTATTTTACTCGTCTGTTTTTTTTTAAATTTAAGCAATTCCGAAGTTAGGTCTAGTCTGTAAAATTATTATTTAAAGGCCACATTTTGTAGGTAATATATCATTCCCATGATAGGTTATCTTGTTTAGCTTAAACATTGTAAGTAACATTTGTCTTACTTCAGATGCAGGAGTTGGGAGAAAACATAACCAAAAAACCAGAAGAAGGTATGTTGCCAAATTAATGAATTAAATTGAGATTAGTTTTCAAATCCTGAAATAAACTGTAAATAGGAAGTGGCATGCCTTTCCACTTCTTGATAGGAGATACTACATTAAATATTTTTTCTACCACTACCATGCTGTTTTGGTTACTGTAGACTATAGCCTTGTAGTATAATTTAAAGTCTTGTAAGGTGATGACTCCATATTTGTTCATTTTGCTTAAGATTACTTTGGTATTTGAGCTCTTTTTTGGTTCCAAATGAAGCATAGAATTATTTTTTCTAGATCTGTGAAATATGACATTAGTAATTTCATGGGGATTGCATTAAATCTATAAATTGCTTTGTGCAGTGTGGACATTTTAACAATATTGATTCTACCCATCCATGAGCATGGGCTGTTTTTCCATTTGTTTGTGTCATCTGTGATTTCTTTCATTAATGTTTACTAGTTCTCCTGGTAGAGATCTTTCACCTCCTTGGATAAGTATATTCCTAAGCATTTCACTTTCTTTGTATCTATTGTGAATTGTACTGAGTCTTTTATTTGACTCTCAGCTTGACTGTTTTTAGTATATAGAAATGCTACTGGTTTGTGTCCATTGATTTTGTAAACTGAGACTTTGCTGAATTTATTTATCAATTGTAGGGTCTTTTGGTAGAGTCTTGGAGATTTTCAAGATACAAGATCATATCATTAGCAAGAATGGATGGTTTGTCCTCCTTTTTCCTGATTTGGATATGCTTTATTTCTTTCTTTGGCTTAATTGCTCTGGCTAGGACTTCCAGTACTATGTTGAATAGAAGTAGTGACTGTGGACACACTTGTCTTCTTCCAGTTCTTAGTGGGAATGCTTTCAACTTTTCTGCATTAAGTGTGATGTTGGCTGTGTGTTCGTCATATATATCTTATACAATTATTGAGGTACATTCCTTCTATGCCTAGTTTTTTGAGGGTTTTTATCATGAAAGAGTGCTGGATTTTGTCAAATGCTTTTTTCTGTTCTATTGAGATGATCATATGGTTTTTATTTTTGCTTCTGTTTATGTTCTGAATCATATTTATTGATTTACATATATTGAACCATCCTTGCATCCCTGGGATGAAGCCCACTTGATCATGGTGAATTATTTTTTGATGCGCTATTGAATTTGGTTTGATAGTACTTTGTTGAGGATGTTTGCATCTATATTCATAAGGAATATTGGCCTGTAGTTTTCTTTTTGGTATCTACTCAAAGCAAAAGAAATCATTTCATCAAAAAGAAACCTGCACTTGAATGTTTATTGCAGCAAAATTCTCAACTGCAAAGATGTAGAATCAACTTAAGTGCCCATGAATTCATGAGTGGATTAACAAAATGTGGTATGTATATACCGTGGAGCACTATTCAGTCATAAAAAGGAATAAAATAATGTGTTTTGCAGCAACTTGGATGAAAGTGGAGACCATTTTCCTATGTGAAGTATCTTAGGAATAGAAAAACAAACACTACATTTACTCTCTAATAATTAGGAACTAATCAATGAGAACTTATGGGCACAGAGAGATGTAAATGTCTTTGGAAATCAAGAAGGCAGATGGGGAAGAGGGGTGGGGTAAAAATACACCTATCAGGTACAATGAACACTATTTGGGTGATGAGCTCACTAATAGTCCTAACTTAAGCATTATAAAAGGTACTCATGTAACTAAAACATTTGTACCCCCTTAACGTTTTGAAATAAAATAAAATTTCTTACACATGTCTAATGAAAACTGAAAACAAAAAGCCATTCATCATGAAGAGTGTACATATGCTTCATATGTTCATTATGTTTTATACCTTCAAAAAATCTCAGGAAGTCTATGCATCTTTTCTTCTTCTGGCTCTACTCTTTCTTCACTTCTGCCATCCCTGTGGAACTGTCAGATAGCAAACTGAAGCTATTCTCTGAAACCAGAGGCCTTATCAACTTCTCAGGTTTATGGTGGTGATTTAAGGCCTGATGACAAGCACCATACTGCTTCTTTACCCACTGTATGCCTTTGTCCTCCCCAGGGGCTTCAAATCCTCAGGTTCTGTCTTGGTTGTCCCCATGCAGACATTTCCCAACTCTGACCCAGACTCCAGGAGCCACAGGGGTCCGTTGGGTCCTGGGTGATCTGTGTGACTCCAGAGCCTGGTCATTCTGGGCTAACTTCCTCCTAGAGAGAGGGTTGGAGACAACCAGAGAGCAGACTTTCATCCACCTAGACTCTTTTTCTCATTTCATCTGCCCCCACCCTCAGCTGCCAAGAGAGACAATAGAACCACCACATGGAGGCTTCCACATGGAGCAGGGCTCAGACTTTTCCTTTTGGGGTCCAGTAGTGGACTGAAGGATGCTTGGATTATGAGATCCCTGCCTGCCAGACTTCCCTGGTGCTGCTTTCCTGGCTGCCCCATCAGAGGAGGGCATGCCCTGAGGCATAGGTACTTTGAACCAGCTTAGGCCCCCATGGGTGACTTGGGACCAGCATGCTTCTCCCTGGCATGGTTAGGGATTGATCTCTGGGTCCCTGGGGATGGGCCCACAGGCCAGATACCATACCCACAGGTCTCATTCACATTGCCTGAGGGCACAGATGGCATATTTGTGAATTAGTCTTGGGAGGTGTGGGTGCCTTCAGTGGCAGATCAAGGGGAGAGTACAGTGTGTTTGTGGGGCACTCCTCCTCCCATGTGAGGGCCACACTCCCAGCTCAGCCTGGCATCCTGAGCAGGGAAACTGCCAGCCTGAATCACAGTTTAAGGGAAGCTCAGCTGGCTTGAGGTCCTGCCTGCTGTCAGAGGCCCAGGAGAAACTGCAGAATAGGGGAGGGTGGAAAGGAGTGAGGCCTTGTCCAGACTGCTGGATTGTGGGTCTCAGATAGACCTGCCTCCACATGCAGACTCTCTGGTTGAGTGGGGTCACTTCAGCCCCTCCTGGAAACTTTCCCCAGAGGCAGGGAATGGACCTTTGAGCCCTGCTGAAACAAATCCCTTGCCAGCATTTGTGGAGCTTGAGGGCAGGCTAACCCAACCCAGCCCCACCCAGCCACACTCCCCCATTCACCTCACCTCTGCTATGCTGGAGAATAAGAACTCATCTGGAAGTTCCAGGTCTGCACCCAACACCTGGGGCATTAGAGTGCTTTTCCTGAGGAACTAGAACTGGTCACAGGAACCAAAATCATCATTACAACTAGTTCCTTCCTGTAAGCACCACCTACTGACAGGGAGGTCAACTTGCATACCCTTTACAGCATTTACTGACTCAATCATACAGGGTGTGGCTGATTCTCACCCACAAGCACCACCTACTGGCTCAGATATTAAACTGGGCATGTCATTATCTAAACAAAAGAAAATCCAAAAGTAAGAAGCAGTAGCTGCTCCAGATGAGAAGGAACCAGTGAAGGAACTCCAAAAGTATGAAAAATCAGAGTAAAAGGACACCCCCAAAAGGGAAAATCAGCTCTCTAGCAATGGATACCAATATTCTGACCAAAGTCAGAATATTGAAATGACAGATGAAGAATTTTGAACATGGATTTTAAGGAAGCTCAGTGATTTACAAGATAAAATAGAGACCCAACATAAAGAAACCACAAAAAGAATGCAGGAAATGAATGAAAAATTCACTAAAGAAATTAAATTATTAAAGAAAAATCAAACAGAACTTCTGGAAATGAAAAATTCCTTCAAGGATTTACAAAGCACATTGGAAAGCCATAAGAACAGGTTAGATCAGGCAGAGAAAGCATCTCAGTGCTTGAAGACAACACCTCTGAATTAAACAAGTCAGTCAAAGAGATATTGCAGAGAAATAAAAAGAACAAGCAAAGCCTACCAGAAATAGGGGATTATGTAAAGAGGCCCGACATAAGAATCATAGGCATCCCTCAGATTGAAGAAGAAAATACATAAGGACTGGAAAACCTATTTGAGGGAATAATTGAAGAAAATTTCCCTGGCCTTGCTAGAAAGCTAGATATCCAGGAACAAGTATCTCAAAGGAGTCCTGGGAGATTCATCACAAAGGGGCAAACACAATGACATATAGTCATCAGAGTGGTCATAATAAACACAGAAGAGGTACTCCTACGAGCTCTAAGCTGAAATCATCAGGTAACTTACAAAGGAAACCCCATCAGACTAATTGCAGGTTTCTCAACTGAGACCTTACAATCCAAAAGGGATTGGGGCCCCATTTTCAGTCTTCTCAAACAGAATAATGGGCAGCCTAGAATTTTGTATCCTGTAAAACTATGTTTCATATATGAGGGAGAAATAAAGACTTTGTCAGACAAGCAAACACTGAGGGAGTATGTCAAGACCAGACCTGCCCTGCAAGAAGTATTCAGAACTGCATTATGCAGAGATCAGTGCAATAGACAACCACCCGGGTATAATCACCCAAGAGCTAAAGGTCAAAGCCCAGATACCACAACAGCTCAAGAAATAAAACAAAGCAACAAAAGTCCTACTCAACAGGATCAATAGAAATCCACCCCACCTGTCAATTATTTCAATAAATGCAAATGGTTTGAACTCCCCACTAAAGAGACATAGGCTGGCCAAATGGATAAAAAAATGCAACCCACGTATCTTCTCTCTCCAGGAAACACATCTAAACCACGAGGACTCATTGAGACTCAAGGTGAAGGGATGGCAAATAATATTTCATGCAAATGGAAACCAAAAGAAAGCTGGTGTAGCAGTTCCCATATCAAATAACATAGCCTTCAAGTCAACAAAAGTAATGAAAGACAAAGATGGTTATTATATAATGGTAAAGGGAACAGTTCATCAAGAAGACGTAACAATTCTAAATATTTATGCACCTAACACAATTGTGCCCAGATTCATAAAGTAAATCCTACTTGATTTAACAAAGTGATAAACAGCAGCACTGTAATAGCTGGAGAATTCAACACCCCTCTGACAGAACAGGATAGATCCTCTAAACAGAAAATTAACAAAGAAACAATGGAATTAAACAGAACTCTAGAACAAATGGGCCTAAGCAGACATTTACAGAACATAGTACCCAAAAGCCATGGAATATATGTTCCTCTCATCAACTCATGGGACACTCTCTAAGATTGATCACATCCTGGGCCACAAAGCATGTCTCAACAAATTTTAAAAAATAGAAATTATACCGTGCATCTTCTCAGACCACAGTGGAATAACATTAGAAATTAACTCCAACAGAAACACTCATCTCTACAGAAAATCATGGAAACTAAACAACCTACTGCTGAATGGTAGTCAGGTCAAGAGAACATTAATATGGAATCAAAATATTTTTTAAACTAAATGATGAAGGGAACACAAGTTATTAAAATCTGTGGGATGCAGCTAAAGGAGTCCTGAAAGGAAATTTGAAGCCATAAATGCCTACATAAAAAAGACAGAAAAAAATCAACAATCAACAATCTAATGAATCATCTCAAGGAAATGGAAAAGGATGAGCAAACCAATCACAACCCCAGCAGAAGAAAAGAAATAACCAAGATCAGAGCAGAACTAAATGAAATTGATAACAAAAGAACTATACAGAAGATTAATGACACAAGAAGTTTGTTCTTTGAAAAGATAAAACAAATTGACTTGCCTCTCACTAGATTAACCAGAAGCAGAAAAGAAAGGACTCTAATAAGCTCAATCAGGAATGAAAAAGGAGAAATCACAACTGATACAACAGAAATACAAAATATCATCTCTGAATACTATAGAAGTCTCTATGCACGTAAACTGGACATGTGGAGGAAATGGACAAACTCTTAGAAACACACAGCCTCCCTAGGCTCAATCAGGAAGAAATAGAATTCCTGAACAGATGAATATCAGGTACTGAAATTCAAGCAGCAATAAAAAAATTCCAAAAAAAAAAAAAAAGTCTCACACCAGGTGGTTTCACACCTGAATTTTACCAGACCTACAAAGAAAACCAGTGCCTATCCTGCAGAAATTATTCCACAACATCGAGAAGGAAGGTATCCTCCCCAACACATTTTATGACGTCAACATTATCTTGATACCAAAGCCAGGAAAACACACAACAAAAAAAGAAAACTACAGACCAATATTCCTTACAAGTACAGGTGCAAAATTCTCAATGAAATCCTAACAAACTGAATTCAGTTCAGTTAGAATTCTTATCAAAAAAAGAATCCATCATGACCAACGGGGCTTCATCCCAGAGATGCAGGAATGGTTCAACATATGCAAATCTGTAAATGTAATTCACCACATAAATACCAGTAAAAACAAAGACCATATGATTCTCTCAATAGAGGCAGAAAAAGCATTTGACAAAATTCAGCACCGTTTTATGATGAGAATGTTTAACAAAATAGGCATAGACAGGACTTACATCAACATGATAAAAGCTGTATACATCAAACTCACAGCCAACATAATACTGAATGGGGAAAAATTGAAAGCATTCCTGCTAAGAACTGGAACCAGACAGGATTGTACTTTATCACCACTTCTATTCAACATAGTGCTGGAAGTCCCAGCCAGAGCAATTAGACAAGAGAAGGGAATGAAGGGTATCCAAATGGGGGCACAAGAGGTCAAACAATCACTCCTTGCTGAGGATATGATCTTATATCTAGAAAACCCCAAAGTATCTGCCAAGAGACTAGTAGAACTGATAAATAAATTCAGCAAAATCTCAGGTAACAAAATCCATATACATAAATCAGTAGCATTCATATATGCCAACAACAGTCAAGCTGAGAACTAAATCAGTGACTCAATTCCTTTCACAATGGTAACAAAGAAAATAAAATACCTAGGAATATATTTAACTAGGGAGGTGGAAGACCTCTACAGGGAGAAATACAAAACACTGAGGAAGGAAATAGCAGAGGACATAAACAGATGGAAAAACATACCATTCTTATGGGTCGGTAGACTCAACATGGTTAAAATGTCTATACTACCCAAGTGATCTATAGACTCAATGCAATCCCTCTTAAAATGTGAACATCATTTTTCACAGATCTAGAAAAAATAAGTCTATGCTTCATGTGGAACCAGATAAGAACCCATATAGTCAAAGCAACCTTAAGCAAAAAGAACAAATTGGGAGGCATCAATTTACCAAATTTCAAGCTATACTTCAAGGCTATAGTAACCAAAGCAGCATGATACTGGCACAAGAACAGAGACATAGACCAGTGGATCAGAACAGAGAACCCAGATATAAAACCATCCTCATATTGGCATCTGATCTTTGAAAAAGTAGACAAAAACATACACTGGTGAAAAGAATCCCTATTCAATAAATGGTGCTGGGAAAATTGGATAGCCACATGTAGAAGACTGAAACAGGATCTCACCTCTCACAAAAATCCACTCACAATGGATAACAGACTTAAAGCATGAAACCATAAGAATTCTAGAGGAAAATGTTGGCCAAACTCGTGTAGACTTCAGCCTAGGCAATGAATTTATGAAGGAGACCCCAAAGCAATCACAGCAACAACAAAAATAAATAAATGGGACCTGATCAAATTAAAAAGCTTCTGTGCAGCCAAGGAATCAATCATTAAAGTGAATAGACAAGCTACAGAATGGGAGAAAATATTTGCATGCTATATATCTGATAAAGGGCTGATAACTAGAATCTCGAAAGAATTCAGGCAAATCAGCAAGAAAAAATCAAACAATCCCATTAAAAAGTGTGCAAAGGACATGAACAGAACCTTTTCAAAAGAAGATAGACTAATGGCCAACAAACATGTGAAAAGATGCTCTACATCTCTAATCATCACTGAAATGCAAATCAAAACCACAATGAGATACCACTTAACTCCAGTAGGAATGGCTTTTATCAAAAATTCCCAAAACAACAAATGTTGGCGTGGATGCAGAGAGACAGGCACACTCATATGCTGCTGTTGGGACTGCAAACTAGTACAACCTCTTTGGAAAGTAGTATGGAGATAACTCAAAAAACTAAAAGTATACCTACCATTTGATCCAGCAATCCCTCTACTGGGTATTTTACCCAGAGGAAAAAAAGACATTCTATAAAAAAGACATCTGCACTGGAATGTTTATAGCAGCACAATTCACAATTGCAGAGATGTAGAAACAACCCATTTGCCCATCAACACATGAGTATATTAATAAAATGTGGTAAAAGTATGCCATGGAGTACTACTTAGCCATTAAAAAAATGGTGAACTAATACCCCTTGTGTTAACATGGGTGAAACTGGAGCCCATCCTTCTAAGTGAAGTATCACAAGAGTGGAAAAACAAACAGCACCTCTAGTCACCATTAAATTGGACCTAATTGATCAGCACTTATGTGCACAAATGGAAGTAACATTTATTGGGGATTGGGCAGGTGGAAGGGGGGATTAAGGGATGGATAAATTCTCATCTAACAGGTGCACTGCACACTGTCTGGGGGATGGGCATGCTTGTAGCTTTTACTCTGGCAGTGCAAAGGCAGTTTATGTGACCAAAGCCTTTGTACCCCTGTAATAATCTGGAAAAAAAAATAATGTGTCATGAGTAGGGGTTGGATGATAACCCTTTGACTCTGAGGTTCCAAGAAAAGAAAACAATTCCATGGTATTAATTGGAGACCCTGTGGCTGGCAGCATGTACATCAGTTTTCTTATTTAATCCTTGTAATAACCTTGCCTTTATGGATTTGATATCCATTTAACATATGATATCAATAATGTTCAGAAAGCTTTTCTTAATATACCAAAATTTCATGTTAGACAATGACAGAAATAAAACATGTACTTAGCTCTGTTGCCTCTGAATTTCAAATCACATATGCTCATGTTATATGATAGATTCCATGTGGACATATTACCTGGATGTGTCCCCTCTCAGATGAAGTATCAAAGACCCTCTCTCTCATCACTGCATGTTCACATGGTCACCCCTCATGCCTGTGTGCTCCTACCAGAGGAGAATCTCCACCACCCACACATTATCCCCTTTTTTTTCAGTTTCACAGACATTTCACCCACATTTCAACATACATATAGAAGAAAATAGATTTTTGTGTACGTCCACTTTTCACTGTATGTGATTATCAGGACTCCAGTCCCAATGTCTCCAAATGTCATCCTTCCCATGGCTGCATGTCACAGCATATGATTTGGATATCAGCCAGTTTCAGTTACAGCACCACAAATCACCCAATGACTTTCACAATTATTTGGTATCCTACTATGTCTTGTTATGCTTCATAAATATGTCAGATGTTCCCCAAGACTTTTGAATCTCATAAATTCTCACTTCCCCCATCAATTTCCTCAAATGGAATCACCTTCTACAACCTTGATACTTCCAGCTGACTGGAAGAAATGCTACAGGTTACTGTCATGAAGTCTGCAATTATTATTGGATTATTATGTATTAGTGACATGTCCTGTTTAAGTCAAAAACTTGTGTCCCCTTGATTTAGTCCAAGTGTATCCCCTTATTTCCTGTTCTTTAGCAGGAAATGTTATTATTGATCCTAAATGTAATCTCCTTTACCAGCCACCTCCCCATTGCTTTGCCATCCAAACCCTTTAACTCAATTTCTTCATTATTAAAACAAAAACCTCCTCTGAAACAGTTTACCTGTAGCTCCTGCCCTGTGTCTTCTTCCTCTTCAAAAGAACCCAAATGAGCAATACACATTTAGTTACAATCGCCTCACTCCCCCCACACCTCGGATTTACTAAGATCACAAATGATGTCCACATTAATAAATCTCAATAAGATCACACTTATCTCCTCATAATTAAATCCAGTGAGTGTTTCTGTGTCTTTATCTGACTTGGAACAAAACCAGAATAAATTGGGCCAGAACCACCACTGGAGACTATTATGTTTCTAGGCTCCTTTGACACCACAGGCTCCTAACCACCTGGAACGCCCTGCTCACTCCTTGCCAGTGTCCCTCCCGAGACCCTCCTCACTCAGCAAAATGGGGACAGTCACAAACTCAGTCCTGGACTTTTTTTCCTTCTTTTACTATTCACTCACTGTCCAGGAACTCTCAGGCATTTCTTCAATTGTCTCTTTATCTTTTGTGATCTCTATGACGACAACATCTAAAAATCACATCCAGATATTATATCTGAAGGTTAATCTCTACTTGATGGTACAGAGGCGCCTAAAATAAAACCTATCCCAAACTGAGGCCATTAACTGTCCACACACCAAATAATTATTCCTCCTTCTCTTGTCTCCAAGATACTTATGGCCATAATGTGAAGTGAAAACAGTATAGAAAGAATTTTCTTGCATATTCCTTCAATTGTGCAAAAAGTGATTTTGCACCTAACCAAGCTGGAGTTGGACAGTGGGGTAGCGGGAAGGGAGGGGGCCCAGATTTCTTGGGGTTGGGACTGTGGCCACTCACCAGGGAAAGCCCTGGGAGGCAGTCCTGGGGAGTTGCCAGGATAGCATCTGGCAGGAGACCTTCCCTGTCCATCTCTAGGCCATGGCTGTGGAGGACTCTCCACATCACACTCACTCCTAGCCAAAGCTGACTCCTGGTGGCTGTGTGGTGCCTCTGCCCCTCACCCAGGGAGATAGAGTGGGTGACCCCATGGGCCAACTCCTCCACAGTCTCCTACCTGGAGCTCTGCATACATGATGACCAGCAGCCAGGCCAGGGGGCATGAGAGCCCTGCCTGCTATCATTGCTGCTCCTTCTGCACATGTGACCTTCTGTTGCCCAGATCAGGGACAGACTTGAGTCTGCACAGATCTTCAGCCCAGAATAAAACAAGATGAAACTTCTGTAACCAGTTCTATAAGCAAGAAAATGTTTTTTTTTCAATAATGTTTTTAGTTCCCTCATATTTCAAATGAGTTTCCCAGGAATGGTGGAACCTCTTACAAGGCCTCACACCACCTGTTTGTCTGGAGAAGACAAGATAAGTGATATTCCACCACAGACCGTTCCAAAGACCCACTGAGCCTGTGCACAAGGCTGAAAGAATGACCGATATTAACCCCTAGCTCATTATAATACTAAAGTCCCCACCCTGGGAGGGACTTATCCACCATTTTTTGATCATAGAACATATATACTAGCATGATTTCTCACTGTGTTTGCATGCCCTGCACTCCACCCCAAACAAACAATGATACTCACATCCCTCATGCATTGTTTATTTCACTTGCAGAAAACCCCCCTGACCCTGTTGGTCAGGGAGGCAGATTTATGACAATCTATAACCTCCCTCTCCCGGTTAACTTGCCCTCCGCAATAAATCCTTTCCTCCTAGACAATCTTCATTGTCTCAGTAATTCACTTTCTGTGCAGCAGACAACATTGAAACCCCACTTATGGGTTCGTTAGCACTTCAAGGGCTCAGGAAGAGCATCAGGGCAGATGGGCAGCACCCAGCACCTTCCCATCTGACAGCCATGACTTGGCTGTGAGCATGATAGGCCACCAGGCTTCTAATGCCAATTGCCTGCTCCAGGACCAGCCAGCCCCCACGGCCACTACCCCACACAGGTAAGGTGGGTAGGGTTGCCCAAGTGAGATCAGAGGGGTGTCCTTGTCTAGCCTGGCCTGCCCTGGGGAATCCTGAGTTACCTTTGGGCCCTCCCTGCCAAAATATCTGAGGCATCAGGGGTGAGGGCTGAGCCAACTTCTTCAGTGTTGGGAAAGATGCCCACTCTGGGCATGCCCAGGACCTTGGGCATTCAGGATACAGCAGGAGAGCAGCTGGCTCTTTTGGGCATATCCTGCCAAGTGAGCTGAGTAGGAGGCTGTCTTTGGAATGTGGGTAACTGGTTAGCAGGGTTGTAGTTTCTGTTGGGGTCTATTGTCCAGGAAGTGAGGTCACCACTTGGGGTCAACATACCAGGGCTTCCTGCTCAGATAAGATCACCCCAAGGGCCCCTCTGGGATGCTGACTGTTCATCACCCACTCCCATGGTGTCATAACTTTGCACAGTTACAGCACACAGCCCACCCCACAGTGTCTGGGACAGGCCTGGGTGCAGCCAGAACCCATCATGAGGAGACAGACTTGAGTCAACCAAGTTCCTCCTGCTGTCCAGTTCTGTGACACTCAGTTGGGCCTCTCAGGGCCTCCCCAGTATCCTCATCTGCACAGTGGGGATTATGGGATTATTCTAGCACCTCCTTTCAAGGGATGTCACCAGGTGCATATACCTATGAATGCTTATATAACCCATGGGCTGGTTCCATATGTAGCTAATGCACAATCCCAGAGCTGTAAATATTACTAAAGGTAGCATGGCACCTCTCAAAACAGGCCTGTGTCGGGCTCTGTGATATGGGGAAATCCCTTCCCCTCTTGTGTTGTTCCCCAGACTGCACCATGGAAGGTCGAAATGAATTGGAATTCAGATGGTGTCCCCCTCTGGCATAAAACCTTCCAATGGCTTCCCATTATACTTAGAAGCAGTTCCTACTGCCTCATGTTAGGCTGTGTCAAAAGAAGTGCCCACAATGGCTTCCATCAATCCCCACCTTGTGGCCCACAGGTTACATAATCATCTCCCCTCCAGGGCAGAATGGACTTTGTAATTTCTTCTAATCAGAAGGATAAGAAAAAACTGTTGCAATGGGACTTCCAAGATTGAGTTATGAAGTCTGTGATTTCTGTGTAACTCCCTCTCTCCTTTGTCCATCTTCTCTCTCTCTCTTTCTCTCTCTCTCTCTCCCCTACACACACTTTATTTCTCCCTCACTGTAGGGAAGCAAGCTGAGATATAAATGGCCTTATGGAAAGGTCCTGTTAACTAAGAGAAGGGGGAATTGTTATCAGATTCATAAGCAAGAAAACTTTTGTTTATAGTTTTTTTTTTTATTGTAGGTCTCTTATGCTTCAAGTTCCTAGGCCAGTAAGATTGCTGACCAGAACTGTGTAACTTTCTGTCGCACTGATGCATTCTCTTTTAAGTTTCTTTCCCAGAAATGGTGGCACCTCCTTGCAGTCTTGAGATGACTACAAAGCCTCACACCACCTGTTTGTCGAGAGAAGACAAGATAAGAAATACTCCAACCACAGATCATTGCCAAGGACCCCCTGAACCTGTGCATAATGTTGAATGAATGACCAATATTAACCTCTAGCTCATTATAATACTAAAATCCCTGCCCTGGAAGGGACTTATCTGCCATTTTTTGATCATGGGATGTATGTACTAGCACGATTCCTCACTGTGCTTGTGTGCCCTGCACTCCACCCCAAACACATAATGATGCTCATCCCCCTTTTACATTATTCATTTCACATCCAGAAAAAACCCTGACCCTGTTGATCGGGGAGGCAGCTTTGAGGCAGTTCATGCCTCCTCATCCTCCCAGTAGACGTGTCTCCGGAAATAAATTCTTTCTTTCCTGATGGTCCTCATAGTCTCAGTAATTGGCTTTCTGTGTGGTGAGCAACATAGAACCCCCCCTTGTGGGTCCATTAACAGTCCCAGTGTCAAAGAAGTGATGCAATGCCCTGGCCAACAAATAGGCAGAAAGATCTCAGAACCTCTTTTCAAACTGAATCCTGTCAGTAACTGGTGACTGAACTGGGAGGTGGATCCTGCCCCAGCTGGGCCTCAGTTGAGACCCCAGTCCCAGTTCCTGAGGGACCTTAGCAGAGACACCCAAGTGAGCTGTTCTTGGATCCTGTTTCACACACAGTGTCAGATAATTACAATGTCTCTTGCTGTAAATTGTAAGCTTGGGTAATGCTGTCTCACAGACACACATAACTAGGACAGTCCTCTGGGTCAGACCCTTCTGTCCTCTTCCTTCCCTCCCCTCCTCTCCTCCCAGGCTCCCTCCAGCCACACTGGCTGCCTTTCTCACCTCCTCTCTGGACAAATTCACCTCTGTCTGTGAATGTCTGGACAGTTGGGTCTTCCCCCAGCACACTGTTCTTAGACTTGTTCAGGGATGGCTCCTTTTGTCTTTCTGGTCACAGCAGAAATGTCCCATCATTGAGGCCTTTCAGGCCTGCACACCTAGGGGCCCAGCTCTCCCTCCCAGCACCTGCTTTATTTTGCCATTGCACTTGCTCTTCCCTCCCACATGCATATGCTTTCATGCATTTGTCCATCCCCTCAGACTGTGAGATCCTGGAGGCCAGGGATGATGATGTTCATTTCCAGCCCCACACCCAGGATGAAGTTGGGCCCTGCCCAGGGGGAGTGCTCACAGCATAGTTGATGAATGAGTAAATCAGATCATTTTAAAGCCTCCTATTGGCCTCTGAACAGCACATATGTGGAGATGGATGCTAGAAATAGGAGGTGCAGGTGGGGTCAGAGGCAGGGCAGCAGTGAGAATGACCTCTTGGCAGCTCTTCCTTGGTGCCAGTTGCTCCAGCAAAGCACAGTGGGCACAGTCTGACCCCTGGTGGTCAGAGATAGCAGTGCAGCCTCAGGTAAACAAACACCTTCATCTAGGTGTGCCCAAGGCAGTGACCCTCTTGGGCCTCAGTGGGCAAAGGAGTGAGGCCAGCAGGCTGCAGAATGTAGTGAGGGACCTCAGAAGCCTCTATTGTCTCCCTCTTTGGCTCTATAGGCATGGGGTGTCCATTCACTCACAAGGCCTCCTCACCAGAGGTAGGGCAGTGACTCAGCCCCACTCCAACAAAGATGCTTTCGTTGATGGACCTCAGACACCTTGTCCAGTGCCCTGCCATGTTGTGCACCATCCCAGATCCTGAGCCTTCCAATCCCCCAGGCCACTCTCTCCTCTGAAAGTCCTCCAGGGAGTAGAAGGAATTTTCCAAGGGCCTCAGAGCATGGTGAGTCATCAATGGAGAACCAAGTCTAACAGGAACTTCTCTGAGCCTGTGTGACCAAGAAGTAACTCAGTCAATGCTCCCCAAATTATAGAGAAAGAATCTGAGACTTTCTCTCCTGTCAGCCCCTCCACACCGTGTGTGGGAGGCTCATCCTAGTTCCAGGTGCCCAGAGCAGTGAACACATGTCCACAGGCCCTGTCCTTTTGAAACTGTCCTAATCATGGCTCTGGCCCATGCCATCTCCTTGGAATCTTAGGAAACCCCTGCCACCAGCCTGGCATCTCTGACCATCTCTATGCTGTTTTGGCTCCACACATGTTGCTGGGACACTGGATGCCCCTGCCCCGTGGCAGAGCTGCCTCCACCTTCTTTCTTTTCCATCTTGTTACCTTCCCAGTGTCAGCTCCTCCTCTGACCCCACTTGACTCAACAAGCTGTGGAAGATGCTTTTTGTGATTTCATCACCACTTGCTCTCCAGGATTCTTTGGTGCTGGCATAAACAAGCTACTGTTAAGATGGCAAAACTGTGTCAATAGTACAGACACATAGTTTTATTAATTGTACTCCTGCTTGTTTGAAATATAATAAACTAAAGTTTTGATTCAAAATCAGACATTTCATATTTAATGAGCTAATAACTGGCATGTGCTCATTTTATAGGGGGCTACATATCTTGAAAAGTTTTAGGGCTGAAAGAAATCAGAAATATTTTAACCCAAAATACATTTCTTTGACATATTTTGAGATGGCTTCTAGCAAGCAGAAATAATGCCTGAGAGTCTGACACCCTTAAAGGTCTGAATAAAAACATTTACCATCTGTTCTCCCTGAGGGCTGCTACTGTGAGGCTTATCTGCATAATGAAACCATCTTTGCTAGCCAGGCTTCCTTCTTTCCTTATCCTGTCCACCCAAAACCTGCTCTGTCATTATCCAAGCTCCACACTTCATTTCTTAAAGGAAAAAAAAAAAAACACTTCTGTACCTCATTGAGGAGTCACAATTGGGGAGAGGATGACAGTGTTTACATGACTCAGCTCCCAGGCTCAGTTCACCCTTTGGCATAGTGAGTTCTGGGGGTCCTAAGATTTTTGTTTCTCCTTCACAAAACTCAACACCTTTATCAGAGCTTGGGAATGTTCAAAGCCCTGGCTTGGGTTCAAGCCTGCAGAAAACATACAGCTGGCCAAGCCAAACTGTATGTTGAGTGGTCAAGGCAATCTGTATTTCTTGGTCAGGACTGAGAAAAAGGTGAGGAAAACTTGGGGACCTTACAAATGTATTAGCCAAAGAGTATTTGATCAAAAGCATAACTGGAAGTTGATGATCCCAAACCACGTAGGAAATCACCATCAATGGAATAGAAGCTGAACTCTGTAAAATAATTTTAAAGAGGTTTATTCTGAGCCAAATTTGAGGACCATTACCCAGAGCCACACCCAAGAAGCCTTGAGCAAGTGGACTCACTGTGGTTGGGTTACAGTGTGGTTTTATACATTTTAGGGAGACAGGGATTACAGGTAAAGTCATAAATCAATACATGGAAGTCTTACATTGGCTTTGCCCAAAAAGGCAAGTCATCTCAAAGCAGGGGCTTACAGGGTATAGGTGGGTTTACAGATTTTTTAGTTGACAATTGGATTAAAGAGTTAGACTTTCTGCAAAGACCAGGAATCAGTGGAAAGGAATGTTTGAGTTAAGGTAAGCATCTCCTTTATGTGATGCTATACTGGAATCAGGTCGGACAGTAAACCTCATCTTAAAAACCTGTTTACTGAGATTTTATCATTTGTAGGTGTGACTCACTAGGCCCCTTTAGAAAGGAATTTGGGCAAAAGAAAAAGATCAGAGTTCAGTCCTCATCATGAATGAGGGAGTGACTGCAGCATCACACGCGTAGGTGCCACTGTCACAGGGTGAGGCCCACCTGAAGTCAGGGACAGGGCTGGGGCCATGGGGCAGGACTTTAGGAGTAGGGAGGGAGGGAGAGATGGGGGGAAAGAGTGAGGGGCTCCAGATCTCACTAGGGCTTTCAGATGCTGGCCTCCCACCCAGGACCCCCCCAACAGGGCCACACTCCCCAGACCCCAGGGCAGGGCCAGTCCCTCAGGCTGCAGGGCAGGGCTGTGTCCCTTAGACCCCAGGCTGGAGACATGCCCCCCAGACCCCAGAGCAGGGATGTATCCCCCAGACCGCAGGGAAGGTCCAAGTCCCCTCTGTCCCCCTGGGTCAAGGCTGCTTCCCCTCCAGGCCCCAGGGTGCTGTTCTGCCCACCCTGCCTGCCTTGTCCAGCCCTCACCTTGCACCTTCCTGGAAGCAGAGCTCTGGGCAACCTCGGAGTCACACACATAGACATCCTGGTCTAAGAACTCACAGCAGTAAGTTACCAGACTCCTACAGGTGCCCTGGGCCACCATGCAAACTATTGCTCAAACTGTATTGCTCAATCCCTTAGCAAACATTCATATTAATTTGAGGGTCCAATACATGGGCACTCATGCACTGAGATAAAAAAAAATCAAGTTTAATACCAAACAATTTTGTTGGGTACAAAATAGAGTGCCAGTGTAGCATGTAGCTACCTTTTGCCCCTTAGCAGACTCTACAAGAATTCTAACACCATTTGCTTAAGATGTGTCATAGAACTGAATGCTTTCAATGTACTTTAATTGTGAAATACTCACTACATTGTAGATCTAACCTCATTTTTAAATGGTTGCATACTACATTATTTTATGGGTATGACCATTTAACTATTTCCTTATTGATGTATATTTAGACTATCTTCAACTTTTTGATTTGACAGTGCTATAGTAAATATCCTTAATACATACATTATATAGCCTTAACACATGCCATATATTTTATTCACATATTGGCCTACTGTATGTTATATATAATATATAATATAGAGTAAATGTCCTTAACGTGTGTGTGTGTGTATTTACACAAGTGATATCTTTCATTTACTTGCAGAATTGAAGGTGTTAGGTTAAAGGAGTGATGTATTTGAAATTTTGATACATGCTATTAAATTGCATTGAAGTATTAAATACTTCAAAAAGGATTCACCAATTTCATTTACCAACAGTGTATGGGAATGCCTTTTTCCTCACATTTGCCAACACTGCTTATTATTTTTTAATAAAATATTGGTATGATTGGAAAAACTGGTATCTCATTGTTTGTTAATTTGCATTTTTCTGATTACCATGCAGGGCTAAATATCACTAGGAAAAGTGCAAATTTTGTTAATCAAGAATATTAGCCCAAATTAGAGTTAGCTTTATTGTACGATAACAATTATCTCCTGTTAAATAGCGCTGCTGGCTTCCCTATCATACTCTTCATTCTCCTTCCTAGGAAGGTGCTGATGATCAGTTTTGCCCTCTTTCTTTGTTGAGTGATCCTTCATTGTCATTGTCATCAGCAGCACCATCATATGGTTTTCTGATACTTCTATTTCATGACTTTTGTGCTTCTTCCTTTCTTCTTCAACCTTTAATAAAAGTTTCTTACTTCATTAAGAGTAATTGTTATTACTTTATTCAATAAAAACAACTTTTTTGCTTTCATTGATTATATCATTTGACCCAGTTTAATTGTCATAATTTTAGTCATAAAAATATTTGGTGCTCAATTTAATTTTATCATTATGTGCAATCATTATATAATTATAAGGTATAATTTCATATTGAAATTCTTGTAAAGTCTGATTCATTTCTGTTTGAGAAAACAGAATTTTCCACAATTTCAAAGAGAGCCCTTCTTAATTTTCTGCTTTTATTCTCCCCCACCTATCACTATCTCATATGAATTGTCACCATGTTTCACTGGCAGAAACTGAGAAATAAAAAGACAAAGACACAAAACATATTTTCTTCTGTTACTACCCAGATTTAACACTAAATAGCCACATTTAGAGGATGTGACATTCTGGGGCTTCAGGAAGAGAAAGGAAGCTTTCCCCTCTCTGCACTCAGCTCTTCTTTTCCCCACTGCCTTTTACCATTCCATTTTCACTTGGATACTAACTGCTGAGTTGCTAGTGTGGAATTCTGGAAAATGAGATGCTCCCTAAATTTCACATTCAATAAACGTAACATTTTATAGCTGGAGGATATACACTACAGATAATTACTTGCTTCACCTCCCTTATCTACAGATAATGGGAGTAAAACCAAGAAAGATTAAATGCTTCCTCCAAAGCTCCAAAAGTGGCATTACCTAGCATTTTATGGCACCAAAAGAGATGATGCAATTCCCTCATGCTGAGTCACATAAATTACCAGATAAATGCATCCAACTAGTCAGATAAATTAAAAGTGTGACTCTTTCAAAACAATTTAATGCCTTGGAAGTGGAGAGGCAGGGTGGGAGGCCTCCTCTACTTTTACTTTAAAGAAGAATGTCTCCCCATTTTTGTCTATCTTTAAAACTCAATGTGCAGAACTCAGCTTTCTACTTTGGAGTCAAATACTACATTTTTGGCCTAGCATTTATGCTACTTATGTGATAAAATCATACATGTCAAATCTCACCGTATTTTATTAGACAACATAATGTAAAGTTCTTATGCAACAGAAACATTTGAGAGTGGTGATTTTAAAAGAAATATGTGGAAGTATGTGTATTTATTGTCAAAAATATTTAAAGGGGTCGTGATGGAATTAGAAGCTCCAACACTTTGAGTGAAACAGAATCAACTTGCACGCATAAAAGCACAGCAAGAGATCCACTGGGCTGGCCGTATTTGTTGCAACTCTCAAGGTCAGATACGTTTGTATCTTCTCAGTCACCGCTTCCTTCCCACTGTATTCCCAGTTTATTGTTTCCAGGAATGCAGTTCATCTTTCTGTCAATGGGGGAGGGGGAACCATAGAGCTTATTAGATATTTTTATCAATTTCCTTTATGCTTAGCCTGGTTCAGAAGGTTAAATGGTATATGGCTACCTTAGTTTCCCAGTCCTATGCCACTTGGAAGACTGATAAGAGAGACTTAGGTTGATTAGGGAATAATGATTATGACAAACTTTTTCTGAACTCCTATCATTTATATAGCAGAAGTTATCTATTTCTACAATTACATATGTGGGTACCCCATTTTACACAGAAGCTTTTCATAAGTAGAAAATCAAAATGGATCAATAACTGATCAATAGAAAAAACTAAGAGTAGCAACAGTGGACCCCTGCCTCTTTTTCAAGCTGAACTTTTTCTTTCTCCACAGCCAGGAACTCTACGGGTAACAAGCCTCCCTCATTCTTAAACTTCTGCATATCTTGCTGTAATTCTTCTTTCAGAAAGACTTTTAATGTTCTGTCCCTATGTAGTGGAGAAGCACTCATATTCTCCAATTCAGGTTCCATGCCTTCATAGTTCTTAGTGCTGCCATTATCATATAATGGCTTCTGGAACAAGTGCTGTATTGGTTTTGTTTTCTTGTAAGTGTCTGTAACAGCAGAAATATTGTGCTTCTGCACTGGAACCATGAGCTTCCTTTCTTTGCTGCGGGTAAGCCACATATCAGAAAGGCTTTTTGGATCACTAGACTGAGGCATATGTCTGCTGTCTAATGTGCAATTAGTGGTAGTGTGGTTCATATATTTTGTCATTTGCTTATCAAGTTCTTGGTCATCTTTCATTTCTACTGTAACTGCTGCTGGGTCCCCTGCTTTTTTTATTTTCTGTATCCTTGTAAAAATTCTCCTCATCTGGGTGAAAAACATGGTTAGTGTCTGGTTTGTCATCATTTTCACAGCATAATTTATTTTCACTTAAATAAAGCTTAGAAGATGACTGGCAAGCATATTCAGGGGACCCATAGTATGGATGAGATGGAAAGACACTTTGAAGACTGGGCTTTTTTTGTTCAGGAATTGACAAGACTACTACAGAGGCAGACACCCCAGATGCATCTTTTTCCTCACCATCAAGTATGTTGTTTGTCAAATTAGAGGGTGTTTCCCTGAAGTTGGGTCCTACTTTAGAGTTCTCATGTAGTGGCTCTTCCTCAGGACAAGGAGTACTTTTGTACTGTTCACAAATATCAACAAACCTTTGCTTTAACTCATCTGTGATGAGTTTTGAATTATTTTTCCCCTCCAATTTGCCATGTTCAATCCACATTTCCACATATGTTTGCACACAAGGAAGCCCTGAATGCATAGGTATGTTCTCTCTACCATGATCTTCCTGCATTTCTGGCTCTTGAGACATTTTTTGCTGATGCAAACTTGGAAGATTAATTTCCTTGTTTTGTTTCTTAGATCTCTTGTCTGTCAGGGTGTATGTTTTTGAAATAACTTTATCCTTAAAGGAATCAAGTATGGACAAAGAAAAATTAGAAAGTAATTGAAATTTAGCTGTCCAACTTCTTAATCTGTATTTAGCTATTCCAAAAATCACTGGGTTATAATTAAGAAGTGAAGGATAATTTGCATTAGCCTAAAATAAGAGAAAAACATGCACCAGCAGACTTAACTTTGTTTGATTGGGCTAAACTTAATCCATTATGTGTTAAATTTACCAAAATTAATTAGCAAATGATTTCTAGTATTACAAAGACTTCCTCATTTAAAAAGATTTTATCTCAGCATACCTTAAATAATGAGCACTTATAGCACACATAAGTACTTTTTCTAAAGATTACTAACTGGAGAGTAAGCAAACATTAATTTGTTAGGAGTCAAAATCAACACCAATCAGAAAGGAACACAAATTCTTAACTTTCAATTCAAATTATATACCATAATGTGATAGTGTTATGTATTTAGATGGACTATCTGTTTAAGACTTGTTAAAATATATTCTAATGCCCACTAATGACAGTGGATGGAAAGAATATTAATAACATTCACTGATTTCCTACATTGAAATAAGTTAGAAAGTTATTGTTTGTACCCTAACAACAAAGGTTCCACTCTGCAAGGTAGGATTCTCTTACTAGGCAGTGGGTTGATTTTATGACCTGATTCTCACCTTGGACATAGACACTGAAGTCAGTCACAGACCACAAGGTGGAATAAATCTTTACCCTTGACATTAATGCCTGGAAACATAAAACCACTGGGAATGATTACATCTTTCACATGAATGAAACTCAGTGGCCATCACTGTTAAATTGTTCTTGTTTTCTATTGCTTAATCATATAATTCAATATTTGATGGTACCTTCTTTATCATGTAAGGAGGTTATAAAATTGGAAGAGCAAACAAAACTATGGAAAAATTAAGGCTATAAGTTACTACAGATTCTATGAATATTTTAAATTTTATAACTAGTTTAAATATTTTAAAAATTAAATATTGGTATTAAATTATGAACCATTCATTCTAAAAGGTTAGTCCAAAGATCATTTCATTTGAACTATGCTACATTATTAAAATGAAGAAAATAAGGTTAAACCAGAAAATAAATTTAAATTTTTACATACTTGTGGCTGGTTATTTTCACTTCCTTCAAGCCTTTCTTGTTCTTCCTCTGAGGTCACTTCTAAGTCTTGTTCTGCTGACAAATCCATATATTGTGTGAAAATGAACTACTGCATACAGTTAGATAAAAGCTATACTCATTATAAAAATAGATAGAAGATAACATTTATTCTTTATTTTATAAATTGAGACTTTAAATGAAACTTAATTTTAGCAGAATATTTACTTCTTTGAGAAATACTACATAAATTACTGAAGTTTGATGAACTATTTGGGGAGACACTAGATGTCAGCAGGTTTAAGGCATACAAAAACCTCAATGACTCATCTGCTCAACAAAAGTAAACAAGACTGTCAGAAAGAAAACAAAAGTTAAAATGATAACAAAAATATATAAATTAACACTGGATACTGTTCCTTACTTGACAATAACACCTTATCCGTGATTTCCAAAATTCTGTTACTTTTTACACCTGTATCAAAATACATCCTGTTATCTACATCTGAAATGTTTTCCTCTACTATTCTGACAAATTTCTTTTCATCTTTTAAGACTCAGACTTCTTTGTGAAGTCTGCCTTGATTATGCCTATCATTCCCCAGATAAATGGGTGTCTTCTTCTGTGGGGTTGCCTTAAGTACTTTATCCATTTTTCTACTGTATTTTTTCCAACCTGAACCAGAAATTACTTCTATACATGTCTATCTCCTTTGCTCCTAGACTGTCTGCTGAAAATCTTTCAAAGCAATTTGGTATAAACAGTCTTTGTCTGTTTTACTGATCATTATTTGTTGACTTCCTGCTAAGTGCTAGACACTGAGGTTTAAAGAATGTGGATAACTGAGTTGGCACGCACTGTCAAGTTTATGTTGAAAAGGTGTCAGGGATGGCTCTTCTAGAGACCATGCCTGAGCTGAGCCAGGCTAAGAGGGCTAGAGGGCAGGAAAGGGAAGAGCAGACCAGGCAGCTGCAAGAGAGGGAGAGAAGCCTGAAGGAGCATATGTATTTGCCTACAACAGAAGCACTGGTGAGGAGGGCATTCCTAGCAGTCCAGTAATGCCAGAGAAAAGAGCAGACAGGAGAAAGAACTAAAGAAGGAGAGTTGTACAGATGGCAGGTTGTGAAAGCTTACTATGGAATGTCAAGATGCTTGGACCTTAATGTTTTAGAGTGGTCTATGGTCCTACTTGCACTGGAGATCAAACTAGATGCTGTGCAGAGGATGGATTTCAGGGGCATATGAAACAAAGCAGGGAGGTGAATTAAAGGCAATATTACAAAATAAAGATGACACAGGCCATTACTGAGGGAATGTTTCCAGAATGATTTGATTTATGATATAAACTATCAGTGCCTAGTAGAGAATGAATTTTTATTGAATGAATAAATGTATAAATCTGGGTCCCTGGAGAACTAGACTCTGCTGCTTACTTTACAAAAGGTATCAAAGAAGTGAAATGATCTGCATGAACTGCTGAAGTTGCTATTATCTACTTTGCAGTTTCTTGGTTTCACATCTTTCTGTGTTGAGGGAACTCATTTAGATATATTCTTTTCCCTGAAGTCCTCTTTCTTGGGCTTACTGATCTCATGAAGAAATAAAAGCAAAAAGACACTTGTATAGGCAAATGAAATTGCATATATAGCTTGCTGTCCCTATCTGGGACATAACTGACTATATTCTGCACAACATAGTGTCAACATTACAGGTCAGGAAAAAAGAAGGAAACAAAATTATAGGGGTGAAAAAATATTGCAAAAATGCTTCCTATAGACACGATTGTATGACTGATTAAGGGTGCTGTGTACATAAAGTAGATCTATAGTACATGCAGTTAATGGATACCCTTGGGGTCCTAGCAGAATTAAATATTGATTTTCAAGTGTTATTTTTAACTGATAGACCACTCCATGAAACCAATATTACTAGTGAACTGTTATTCACAAACACAATAAAATAGACATTCTGGATATATCTGAGGACATACTTTACAGCAAATTCTCAACAACTCCTGTTAATAATAGGAAAGTCAATTCCATAATATGTAAAGTATGGGAAATTATAAGATGTTATTTAATGTGTGGCTTTGAAAGGCACTTTCTTTAATTCTTTATATGTGTACACGTTTGCTGTACTGTCCATAGGGAAATCGTATATACACTGAGTAGTAACCTGATTCATTTGGTAAAAAACAGTAAGAATTGATGAATAATTTAGGAAATACAATGGCTTACATGAAACAAACATACATACATGGTAAGGAATTAGAGGCGGCAAAGAAGAGAAGAATAGGTTAAGCAGTTTGAAACCCCTTACACAGAGTGTAAAAGTTTCATAGGAAAGCACTTCCATTCACAGAAAGACAGCAGCAAGATTTCTGTCTGTGTACAGGGTATTCTGCTGTGTGTATAGAAGCACTGTGTTGTAAGATGATTCTCTAAAGAAAAAAAAATAACATACTGATGAATCATTTAGAAAATACACTAGCTTCTGAGAAAAACACTCACATTCAGGACTGGGGGTGAGAAGAAATAAAGAAGAGAAGAATTGTTTTTGCAACCTGAAGCTGTTTGTGGAAAGAATAAAAGTGTTTCACAGGAAAACACTTCTTTTCACAGAAAGAAATCAGCAAGTACTTAGTTTGTGTACAGGGTTGCTCTATTCTGTGTAAGGAAGCAGTATATGCAGTGTGTTGTCACTGGCTTCATTTTGGTATAAGAAGTTAGATACAGGTGAATCACTGCAGAAATACAGAGTGTGGAGTGAAGCAGATTCACATTCACTCCTTGGACTTAGAAAACGCAGAGAAGAGAAGAAAAAGTTCTGATGTCTGCACATGCTTAAGGGGAGTGTGAGGAAAGTGTTTCATAAGAAACACTTCCTTCCACAGAAACAGAGCAGCTAGTTCTTAGTTTGTGTGCAGGGTTGCTCTATTCTGTGTAAGAAAGCAGAATACGCAGGAAGTTGTCACCAGGTTCATTTTGGAAAAAAAAAATCAGATACAGATGAATGATGTCAGAAAGACACTGTGTGGAATGAAAAAGACTAAATTCACAGCTAGGTCTTAGAAGTGGCAGAGAAAAGAAGAATCAGTTTTGCTGCATGAAGCCACTTATGGAGAGTGTATGGGAGTTTCATAGGAAAAGAACACCTTTCCAAGAAAGAAAGCAGGTAGTTCTTAGCCTGATTAAAGGCTTGCTCTGTTCAGTGGATGGAAACAGAATATTCACTGTCTTCTCCCCGGCATTCTTCTGCGGTAACAAGTAAAACCTTGGTTAATCACTGGAGAAATACCCTGTTGGAGTGACAAGACTAACTTCACAGCTGAGCCTACAAGCAGCAGAGAAGAAAAGAATCGGTTTCTCTGCCTGCAGCCGCTTATGGAGAGTGTATGGGAGTATCACAGGAAAAGACTGCCTTTGGCAGAATGAAGGCAGCTAGTTCTTAGTTTGATTGCAGGCTTCCTCTATGCTGTGAAAGTAACCAGAATATACACTGCCTTCCTCCTACCTTCCTCCTAGCTTTCCTCTAGGGTGTATGGGAGTTCCACAAGACAAAGCTGCCTTTGCCAGAAAGAAAGCAGGTAGTTCCTAGTTTGATTACAGGCTTGCTCTATTCTGTGGATGGAAGCAGAATATACACTGCCTTCCTCCTAGCTTTCTCCTGGCATGAAAATTGAAACCTGGTTTAATCACTGCAGAAATAGCCTTTGTGGAGTAAAAGAGACTCACATTTGCAGCTAGGCCTTAGAAGCGGCAGAGAAGATAAGATTTGGTTTTTCTGCCTGCAGCCACTTATGGAGAGTGTATGGGAGTTTCACAGGAAAAGACTGCCTTTGCCAGAGAGAAAGCAGCTAGTTCTTAGTTTGATTGCAGGCTTGCTCTATTCTGTGGATGGAAGCAGAATATACACTGCCTTCCTCCTAGCTTTCTCTTGGGATGAAAATTGAAACGTAGTTAATCACTGCAAAAATAGCCCCTGTGGAGTGACTGAGACTCAAATTCGCATCCTAGGCCTTAGAAGTGGCAGAGGAGAGAAGAATAGGTTTTTCTTCCTGCAGCCATATAAGACAGTGTATGGGAGTTTCACAGGAAAAGACTGCCTTTGCCAGAAAGAAAGCAGCTAGTTCTTAGTTTGATTGCAGGCTTGCTCTATTCTGTGGATGCAAACAGAATATACACTGCCTTCCTCCTAGCTTTCTCCTGTGATGAAAATTGAAACCTGGTTTAATCACTGGAGATATAGCCTGTGTGAGGAGAGGGAGACTCACATTCACAGCTAGGCCTTAGAAGCAGCAGAGAAGTTCGGAATCGGGTTTTCTGCCTGCAGCCGCTTATGGAGAGTGTATGGGAGTTTCACAGGAAAAGACTGCCTTTGGCAGAATGAAAGCAGCTAGTTCTTAGTTTGATTGCAGGCTTGCTCTATTCTGTGAAATGAAGCAGTATATATATTGCCTTCCTCCTAGCTTCCTCCTAATTTTCTTCTAGGGTGTTTGGGACTTACACAAGAAAAAACTTCTTTTGCCACAAAGGAAGAGGCAAGATCTTAGTTTGACTGAGGCTTGCTCTATTCTGTGGATGGAAGCAGAATATACACTGCCTTCTTCCTAGCTTTCTTCTAGGGTTTAAATTGAAACCTGGGTTAATCACTGCTGAAAAACGTGTTTGGAGTGACAGAGACTCACATTCCAGCTAGGCCTTAGAAGCGGAGAGAAGAGAACAATTGGTTTTCTGCCTGCAGCCGCTTATGGAGAGTGTACGGGAGATTCACAGGAAAAGACTGCCTTTCCCATTTATGAAACACCTAGTTCTCAGTTTGATTTCAAGTTTGCTCTATTCTGTGGATGGAAGCAGAATATACACTGCCTTCCTCCTAGCTTTCTCCTGGGATGAATATTGAAACCTGGGTTAATCACTGCAGAAATAGCCTGTGTGGAGTGACAGAGACTCACATTCGCAGCTAGGCCTTAGAAGTGGCAGAGAAGAGAACAATCGGTTTTTTGCCTGCAGCCGCTTATGGAGAGTGTATGGGAGTTTCACAGGAAAAGACTGCCTTTGACAGAAAGAAAGCAGGTAGTTCATAGTTTGATTGCAGGCTTGCTCTATTCTGTGAAAAGAAGCAGTATATACATTGCCTTCCTCCTAGTTCCTCCTAGCTTTCTTCTACGGTGTATGGGAGTTACACAAGAAAAAACCCCTTTTGCAGGAAAGAAAGCAGGTAGTTCTTAGTTTGATTGCAGGCTTCCTCTATTCTGTGGAGGGAAGCAGAATATACACTGCCTTCCTCCTAGCTTTCTCCTGGGATGAATATTGAAACCTGGGTTAATCACTGCAAAAATAGCCTGTGTAGAATGACAGAGTCTCACATTCCCAGCTAGGCCTTAGAAGCGGCAGAGAAGAGAACAATTGGTTTTTCTGCCTGCAACCCCTTATGGAGAGTGGGAGTTTCACAGGAAAAGACTGCCTTTCCCAGAAAGAAAGCACCTAGTTCTTAGTTTGATTGCAGGCTTGCTCTATTCTGTGAAAGGAAGCAGAATATACATTGCCTTCCTCCTAGCTTCCTCCTAGCTTTCTTCTAGGGTGTATGGGAGTTACACAAGAAAAAACTTCTTTTGCCAGAAAGAAAGCAGGTAGTTCTTAGTTTGATTGCAGGCTTGCTCTATTCTGTGGATGGAAGCAGAATATACACTACCATCTTCCTAGCTTTCCTGTAGGGTTTAAATAGAAACTTGGGTTAATCACTGCTGAAAAACCGTTTTGGACTGACAGAGACTCACTTTCGCAGCTAGGCCTTAGAGGCGGCAGAGAAGAGAACAATCGGAATTTCTGCCTGTAGCCTCTTAGGGAGAGTTATGGTAGTTTCACTGTAAAAGATTGCCTTTCCAGAAAGAAAGCACGTAGTTTTTAATTTGATTGCAAGTTTGCTCTATTCTGTGGATGGAAGAATATACACAGCCTTCCTCCTAGCTTTCTCCTTTGAAGAATGTTGAAATTTGAGTTAATCAGCGCAGAAATAGCCTCTGTGGAGTGACATAGACTCACATTCGCAGGTAGGCCTTAGAAGTGGCAGAGAAGAGAACAATCGGTTTTCTGCCTGCAGCTGCTTATGGAGAGTGTATGGGAGTTTCACAGGAAAAGACTGCCTTTCTCAGAAAGAAAGCACCTAGTTCTTAGTTTGATTGCAGGCTTGCACATTCTGTGAAAGAAAGCAGAATATACATTGCCTTCCTCCTAGGTTTCTCGTGGGATGAATATTGAAACCTGGGTTAATCACTGTTGAAAAACTGTTTTTGGAGTGAAAGAGACTCACATTCTCAGCTAGGCATTCGAAACGGCAGAGAAGAGAACAATCGGTTTTCTGCCTGCAGCCGCTTATGGAGAGTGTACGGAGTTTCACAGGAAAAGACTGCCTTTCCCAGAAAGAAGCCCTACTTCTTAGATTCATTGCAGGCTTGCTGTATTTGTGAAAGAGAGCTGAACATAC